>OU026147.1:56395312-57015646 GCA_907269125.1 Eristalis pertinax | reverse complement strand
GACCATAAATGGAAGTGACTATCATGTAAGGAAGACGGCGACGAAGGACAGACACTTTGTCAAGTAATTTCCGCGGCGAATCCGTGTCCTCCCCCTTTTTTCTCGCGCTCACATAACCAACATGCCCGCACAGATTGCACTTGATTGATCCGACGTTCAGGCATTCAGCGCGTCCGGGCTATTCCATCGTCCCGTCGTGGTCGCGGTCGCCTCATCGCTTTATCGTCTCGATGCATGAAGAAGAAGAAGAGAAAAAAAAATCACGCAAAATATGTCTTTTGCATGGTCCGCCATTACCGTTCGGGGCGCACTCTAAACAAATAATAACTTAATTCTTGTGGCATAATAACATGGCATGGCACGCAGGGATGCATGCAAGGATCTGGGGTGCGCATCTCCCCGAACGCGGGCAATTTCACGGAGCGCACCAGAGTCTCGTAGAGCGGCCTACGCGAGCCCATCATCGACGGACGCGGACAGAGCTGAGAGCATGCCCATGTGTGGACGTCGCAATGGATGGATTGACGAATTAATCCCCTTTAAAGGGTCCTTACACCGCCTCCACACCGGCGCATCTCGGCGACAAACGTCAGACTCTCAGGTTCGCCGGGACGCGCAAACCTGTCAACGCGACAATAGAAAAAAGCACGGCCACAACAAAATGCATAAAGTATCGCGGGACAGCCCCCCTTGAAATTGGCCATTACCGTGAATTACTCCGTGGACGGTGCAATGAAGATTTATGAAGTGGACATGTCCACAAACACCTATAATTATAGGAAACGGAAAGGGAGCCTCTTATCCTCTTATCCTTGCATCTAAATGCATGCGCGGATTGTAATTTAATAGCGCAGTGGTTGTTTGTTTTGTGGCTGGTCCCGAAACGGCGGATAACAATCATAAGTCTCCACACGGGCAAGCACTGGCATGTGGGATCTGCGGCTGGGGTCTGAGGTCTGGGGAGGAGATTAATAAAACGATCAATGAACGCGCAGTGGTGTGTGGCGACCGTGGCGTGGCGGTGCCAAGTGAAGCGTTCCTCATCGATGCTCTTGGTGACTGGTGTCTATCTCTGGCCGGGTCACTGCGGAGTTCGTCCGGATGAGAGATCTCAGCGCACACATCCAGATATAATTAATGTGCCCGTATGACCTGTGGGAGTTGGTAAATCACAGATTATGCGAGCAGACAGCGCTGCCCGCCTCTTTTCTTCCCGTCTTCGTGGCGATCTGTGGATCTTTGTTCTTTATCGGTTTTGGGTCCTTTATGTGCATTTTTTTGTTCTCTTCTTTTCTTTTTTTGTTGGCAGTGGGTCTCTGTGTTCTGTGTTTCTTCGCACCATTGGCCGTGTTCTGGTCTCGAGGACGAGGTCGACGAATGAACTTTTTTTTTGCGGACTGTCGGTGATTTTTGTGTTTTTCTTTTTTGATGATGTCTTCTCCCCATATGCGACAATCAAGAGGTGGCGCGTGGCTATTGATTCGTGGGTGTAAGAGTTTGCTTCACTTTACAATGATTCCCGGTCGTGGTGTGTCGTTAGTATCGTCTTTTACTTGGACTTCTAAATATTTAATCTTGCAGAAGTGTAGGAAGTAAGTAGAAGGAAAGACATCTCCCTACCAGCGACATGTTTTGCGCAATGATTCAGTTAACTATCGCGTGGATCTCACATTCTGGGAATAAAGATATCTTCATCTATTCCCTGAAAATCACACTGAATTTGTCTGAAAGGAACATCCCTATGTATTCCAGATTCAATATGAACAACTTAAAAAAAAAAAATCCCCAGGAATGCACACTGAAGCAGGCACATCGGGAATCCTATGAAAAGTGGGTTAATACATACAAACTTTTATTATTTTCTCATACGATTGTTTCAAAAGTTATAATTTAGTTGGTAATTTATAATAAATACATAACGCGTTAAAATTATAATTGTTCAACTATCAATTGTTATGATGCAGCGAAAATATCGCCAATATTTTAATTCAATATCAACTTTCACAGTATTCATGTGCAGGAGTTTGGTCGTCAACAAACAAAATTGTATTGCCAATGTTCATATCGAGCGAAATTGTGGACATTTGGCTGATGTTGTATTTCAAACATGTGCACACTAACTGGGAAAATGCGTATGTTTTCCTCTACGATCCGTAATTTTGAAGCAATTTATGTTTATGTTTTGCTGATAGGCAGAAAAGGTGTCGCTGTTGTTGGGATTTTTATTAATATTCGATTTTTTTTCCCATTGTTTGGTGATTTATCAAACTTTTCCTGCACTCTCACCAAACAGATATTTTACAGACCATTGTAATAGACATTTGAATTTAACCAACTTGTTTTTAAAAAAGCTTATTTTAACGCCTGGCAAAGCGGCTGGTGTTTAATCTTCATAGTAGTGCATAAAAATGTCCAATCCCCCCCTTGACTCTAAAGTTTTCAACTTCACCTTATTAAGGGCATATAATTCTCCCGCACCATAGAGCGCATTCGACGGTTTTTCAGGGTGCAATGGTTTTTTATATTTATTTTGAGTTTCTCGAATTGAATCATGTTTTTAGACATACTAGTTTAATCCCTGACCACTTCGCCAGGAAATTTATATTAAGAGCGCGGATAAATTTAGATAAAACGACTCACTTTTGTACCGTAATTATCTAAGCACATTTAAAAAAAAAAACACAATTATGGACGGCAGAGGGATTGTGCCACTTTGTTTTTTATATGAAAACTAACTTAACTACTAACTTATATATATTTTAACATTTTGCTTAAAATTAATATATTGCAATGCAACAACATTATTGGTATTATTTTTTTCATTATCACTTGTGTAAACAGATTTTTCGACTCGTGAGCAAACAACTGGATTTTCCACATTCATACCGAACATTTCAAACGACTGTCCCTTCGACTGATAGCCTGACGAACAGGGAATTTAAGAGACTTAAATTCAAATTGAATATCAGCTGGAATCATTAGGATGCGAGGAATCAAAACGTTTTAGTTTCTCAATATTTTTTTACGCCAAGCCTGGTGCCGTTTCAATGTTTCGGTTGGTTGCTTAAAAATTCTGCATAATAATTCACCACCTCATCCTAATGGTGTCCACTGATTTGAGTGTGAACAATGGATCTGGTATTTCTTTTAATATAGCCTCGTTAAAATCATCGACATTTTCGTTTTTTCCAGCCAGTATTGCTTGCTCGTTTAACCAAGGATGGTGTTTTTTTACTTTAATGGTATGTTTGGGAACACGCTGCGAATCAGTTCTTCTGTTGAATGAGTACAACGGCAAAAAAGGTGTTATTATAATCGCGCAAACCAGGCTGTCACACATTTTTACATGTTATCAGCTATTATGGACCATTCTCCGTCATTCCTGCACACTGAAGACATAATGACGGCTGACCTAACGTCCAATGGCATTAGATCGAGTGAAAGACCTAGATCCATGCAGTGATTCACTTACTTCTTGAGCTTTGTGGCATGTTGCCTCACCTTGTGTAGCCATTTTTTCACAAGATCAATCTACAAAGATTTTCTGTACCAAGCAATGAAATCCATTAGCTTCTGAACAATTTTACATTAAGTCGTGGATATTAAGAGCTCCGAGTACGAGAATGTTGAAGACTAACTAATCCAACAAGTAGATCTGCACTGAAGTGGCCAAGTCTGCATTTGTTCATAAAATTTTGTGAAAATAATGACAGTCAGATCAGATGTGCGGCAAATCCTGCAAAGGAGTCAAGAAGTCGACTCTCACCAACTATTCGTTGATTTCAAGGCGCAGCATGTGACAGCGACAGCGCATGTGCAGGATGAAATATGGAGAATTGTCGCTGCTCCAGATCGGTGACGAACTCGCCAAGACCTTCAATGTCAAGAAAGGTCTTAGACAAAACCACGCGACCCTCATGTGCCTTCTTCAACGATCTTCTATAAGACCGTTCAGCTGTTAACACACGCTGATGACATTGACGTGATGTGTAGGATGCAGGGAGCTGCCACTTAATTGTTTGCAGGTATTCAGGCGGAAGCGGCTAAATTGGATCGGGCAGTTGATAATGAAAATAACGTCCGGTTTGCGGAAACTGTTTTCAATGACAATCCAAGACGCAAAAGGTGAAAAAATCTTTACACCGGCATTAATCTGCTGTTGTATCTCTCTGGATGCCTGAATTAAGAAAATCACGAGAGCAACAGTCCCACAACAGCTCAAAAGGAGGCCAGTCATTCGCCAGTCGCAGAAGGCACCCTCCGAATGTTAAATAAAATACCACAGTCGCAGAAGTATCAGAAATCCACTAAAATCACTTAAAGTTGAGAAGTGCAAGTCGATTGCGATCGAATACATTAACATTCCTCTCAATGTTATCTTCGCTCAGCGAACAACTTGATCCCGATGAACATAATTCCAGTCTGCGAACATGTGAGTGCATTATGCCGAATGGCACATCCCCATCGATTATTGGTGACGCCGCCGCCGTCGCAGCGCCATCCTCTGCGGCCGCGGCAGAGGACGAGGCTGACTCCCAGCAACACACACGAGAGCTTCCCAGCCCGCGATGCCCGCCCGAAATTCGATCGCGATCCACAGCGATGTGACTTGGGTGCCAAGTCACACGGATCGCTGTTTGTTTTCCGAGGTGGTGGTGATTTATTCTGGCGGAACCCTTTATTAGGCACACGCCCGCCGTCCCGGACCGTTCCCAGCACAGGCTGCAAGGACCGCGCAACATAATAATTACGATCAGTCACATCGGAACCGTACGTAAATCACTTTCATCGGCGCGGGCTAATGGCAAACCTGATCCACGCTGCACCGCCGCCAGACTCCCAGCGCTAGACAAATCACTGATTGAAACTCATTTGACAAATATTGATTGGCCACGGTGCCGGGCACCGCTATGTGCCCCGAAAAAATGCCGGCCCAGTCCACAAAAGGAACCGACCCCAAATAAATTACCGACCCGACCAGCCCCCTGCCAGTGTGCGCCTGATGAAGTTCGTCAATGTCCCTCGCCGCTGCCGGCCGGGTACAAATTGGCGATTATTAATCAAGTGTGCCCCCGGACTGGGCAATCTGGCAATCTAGCAATCGGACACCACTGCCACTGCCATTCGAGTAGTCTCTCTCCCTCCGTGCCTTAGTCATCAGAAATCAATTTCACAACCGAGCCTCGCTTGGAATTCCGTATGTGGAGCGAGAGGCAGGAGAGCGTTGGTCTTCTGAAATCGGAGCGCCACGCCACGCCAAGCCACGAGCGCATGCGCTCATAATTCACTGTTAATCGGTAATTGCTGTCGTCCTGAAACACTGCATCGATCGCGAAACTGGAAGCAACCAACCGCCGAACCACTGTGGGACACTGTCGAGCCATTTAATTCGATGTAGCAATAATTAATACTTGCAACCTATTTGCACCTAGCGATGAATGCCCCATCGGGTGGTAGCCGCCGCCGACGTGGACGAGGCCGTCTCCTCCGCAGCGGCAGCTTGACATATTTCCAGCGCGCGCAACGGTTCGGCTGATTGTGCGCCGCGGATGCACGGAATCGGCATCGTGTCAGGGGCGCGATCGATCGGAACGGTAAGCGAGTGGCTCCATATGAACTGTGTCAATCGATTTGCGAAATGCCATTAGTTGCCGAGTCCTGGGGGCAGGCGGCACGGTGGCTTCGCGGCGGGGACGCATTGGCGGCTGCTCGTATGCAAATGGTCGACGGTCGGGTCGGCCGGGAGGGGTTGGCGTACTATGGGCGCGCTGATGAGGTGCCAACTCGGCGGTGACAGGATTTATGGAGGAATTTGCGGATGCGTGTGCAGGTCGATCGGATTGGGCAAAGATATGAGTCGCTGTTGAAAGTGGGGTGGGCCGGATGTGGACTAGGTTGCCAGCCGTTGCATTATGCATTATGGAAAGCGACAGCAATTCAAGACCCTTTCACTGCACTCCCTCGCCTCTTCGAATTGTCCTGGAATGTTGATTGGTAAACAGCGCGCGAGCATGTAAAGCAGCAGTCCCATAAACCGAAGTAAACCTCAAACTGCTGGGAAAAGCAGCAAATAAACTAAGCTCTTAATTGCCGCATGAGCAAGCATGATCCTACATCTCATTGGCCGTGTCCCCGTACCCAGTCTTAACATCGCTTACCGCACAAAGCTCCCCCAATTAACTGCAACTAAGCCAACTGCAATTGCTTGGCAGCGCGCGCGCAGCTCTCTGAGTCACCTCAAGTGTACCCCAATGACCACTTAATGACTAGCCCGGACTGCAATTAGCCCGATCCATTATCCATCAGTGGGTGATTCGAATTCGGATTCGGATTCGGACAAATTCCCATTCGACCGGAGCGGCCCGTAACATCTGTTGCTAATGATTGCCTCGAAACGGAATTGCTGCGGCCTACGCAGCCGGCGGTGGCAGGAAGCCACTCCAGAGAGCGCACTACACCCCGACGAGAAATACCAGTAACCCACTGTGGCGACTGTGCATCGCCGGCGGATCACAAGGTGAATTTTACAATCAAGTCCTTGACACGACCCCTCCCTCGGCCGCCCATGCGAGTGAATTTCATCTAATTAGCTTCGCGCGCGCTACTCCAGCTCGATCGCATGACACTGGGCCACTGCGCAGCATCGGCTGCAGCTCCAGTATATCCACTTCGTTTGGTGATCAATAAAATGGCTGAACGAGCATAAAGCCCGGGTCTAGCAGCGCGCTCGCCGCTAATGGGACGAGTTTGCGGGATCAAATGTGGTAGTTAGTGGCAGCACCAGCAGCCATCATCCGTTGCTCGATTCTTCCTCGGAGGTCAGGACTTTTGTGCGCGCGATGTGTGATGTGCGCTGTAACCTGAATCATAATGCTGTTCGTTGGAGCTACGGGCCGAACTGCAGGCGGCTACATACGTGGTACCTAGTGGCAGCTAGCTATCAGCGGAGTTTCGTGACTGCGGTGCAGCCAAATCAAGAGATTTTCCAGCGACCGGCGCACCGGTGGGGTTGGCGATCGTGCGGCGGTGCTGCTATTGCTGCATGCGTTCGCCGTGCCGCACCGGTGATGTCGGTCGCGACGGGACATGCAAGACATTTATATTGAGCGCGTATGGAGCGGCGGAGATCATTAGCTCAAGGATAGCTTAACTGTAATGAGTTTCGGATGGATGCACGTGAGGAAGTTGCCTATTGGTGTACGCACGGTTGACCTGGCAGAGTACACTCATACACACACCTCCTTCGTCTCTCATCTTCATCATTGGTTTAGCTTCGATGAGGAGTCACTGGCTGGAAGATGGGATACATTCGAGTGGAGTTGGTGAAGAAGGAAAGTGATTCAGACCACTGACTGGGAAAGTAATCTTTCTGGTGGATTGGTTTGATTGATGATGAGGTGGTCGCATTATTTTGGTCGAGTTAAGGGATTTGGACAATTGCTTATCCATTGAAACCTTGCCTAATCCCATAACATCAACCGCTACAACTTGTCTGTACATGTAGTTGTAGCCAACGGTGGACCTTTTTGCTTCTTTTTTTGAGTGACAGTTCGTATGGCACTAAAATAGCTCTTGCCACTTATCATCAGTGAACTCACGTCTGTAAGCAAATTTATGCAGACGACGTTGATGTACAAGAGAAGTGTGTTTTAATTGGACACATTTTCGTTTTCGCGTCATAGCGTCTGTGGACGACTGCTTTCTTACCATCTGGTAGTCCCTCACTTTCTAGTTATGTGGCTAAACCTTGCACATTCAAATTGCCTGTAGTCGCAAACTCTCCTCCCATTTCGACTTCTGTAATTTCTCGTACTTTACTGTAATGTGCTATCGACCAAAAGCCCACAGCATATTTTGAAAGTGACGTTCACAACCAAATTATTGTTAACAAATGGGTATGGATTTGTTTTTCGCTAAGGTATGTAAAAGTTATCTAAGAACATGCAATTTTCGAAATCTGGATTCAAGACCTTCTACGTGTCGCCCGGACGTGCAAATAGTTTGTGGAAACCGACTTTTTATACAGCAAACTTAAAACGTCTTTCTAAAATCAAAATATGTAGAACAGAAATACAGTACATGACACTTCGGTAGCAAGTAAGCACCCACATTTCGGACCCTCTTAAAAATGTACCTCTACAATCCGGACAGTATGTACAGGGCGGGCCAGATACAAGTTTCTTCTTAAAAATACAATAAAATCAACAAAATTAAATGCTTTACATGGGTATTATGGCTTTATTAGTAAGATCAAAGATTCCCATTATTTACTTTTTTCTGAGGCGCTGTGAGCATTCGTGGCACCCACCTTGCACTGACCTTTGAAAGGTTAAGATGGTCATGAAGAATAGTGTGAATGGTACCAATTGAAAGCTTGGTGATCTCTGCCATCATTTTCACCTTTATTCGGGCATCCTCAAGAACAAGTTTTTCGACTTCTTTGATGCTTTCTCCTGTACAAGCAGTAGCCGGGCGCCAGAGCGGGGGTCGTCTTCAATGCTCTCTCTCCCACTCTTGAACTCACTTGACCACTCTTGCACAGTTGATAATGAAGGTGCGGCACTCTGGTAAACAGCCGCCATCTCTTCATGAATAGTTTTTTGACTTTTTAATTGCTTAGTGAGAAATTTAATTACAGCCCGATGCTCAATTTTCACCATCATCGTCTCAGTTGCCATTTGAGATTCTGTTTAACTAGAGATAAAACGCGAATTAATAATCACATTTATATGAAATTTTACATGAATGCACTAAAATAATAGTATTACTTGATAAATAAGTCAATTTATATATACAACCACAGCTTCACCCCAATACCGAGAATATATTGAACGCCCCACGTGTGAAGTAAAATGTCGTTCATGTGGCTGCCACGGCTGGCTTCACAGTAGCGCATTCTGTCACCCTAATTTTCCAAGACATTGTTGACAGTTTCGGGCTGTAGCTCACGGATTACTTGAATCATATTGGCCTTACGTGCTTGAATTGTTTACGGATTGTTGACTCAACATCGGTGCTTCACGTTTCCCCACCAAAAAAAGTCCAAAGGGGTTCAATCGTAGACAATTGATCGCCGAGACGGCAGATAACACGATTTGGGAATTTGGTGCGCAAAAGATCGATTGTGACATGGATTGTGTGGAATGGCGAGCCATCTTGCATGATCCCGGTCGTCCAAGTCCATGTCTTCAATTTCACGATTTCGACTTCAAAAGTTGGTTAACGTGGCTCTGTAACGTCCACCGTTGACCGAAACGTTGTCCCCAGCCCCATTTTCGAAGACGGCCACAGCAGTCACATTCTCATCTGTGCGCACCGCACACCAATCTCATGGAATTTTTCGCACAAACTTGCAGTCGCGGTAGGTGCTTCATTTCGTCTTTTCAAATTTCCCAACGTTGTTCAAGCGTAAAGTGACTCATTTCGTTCTGCGGATGTATGATACTGACTTTCTGGCAAGATTTCGAGTGGGTAAAAGATGTCAGTGTCAAATTAAGCTGTGATTTAAAAAAAAACCACTAGATGGCCCACCATGTATGTACATATTTCAATTGTGTTCTATGGAATACGGGAATGCTCCCACTCGTTTTGTCGATTGTTTTTTTTTACCGTAGCCACGTCGCGAGCCTCTCAGTTTTATTTTCTGATTGGTTGAAGAATAATTTTATATAGGACCGCAGTATTGCAGTCGATGGATCAACCGACGAAAAGTTCTATTTGCGAGTTGTGATTGTCTTTTGGTTTCACTTTGGAACTTATTGGAGAACAAAATTATTAAAAATGGTTGGTCAATATTATGGCCAGAAGTGGAATGGGATATTGAATATCTGATACCACTTGATTCTTGGCATTTCATTGATCTAAAACGGTAGCACATTTACAGATGAAATAAATAAATGGCTCACTAGTCAAAATGCACACTTTTACGACTTATCTAATTCGGACATTATCCAGTCCGCTTTACAAATCCAACAGAATCCAGATAAAGATGAGGAAGAAAACTGTGATCAAGCTGAAATGCAAACAATGAAGTATCAAGCAATTTAGCAAGGAATCTTATTTGCCACGCCCATTCTGTGCATTGAACAAAATAATGCATCTCAAATGGAATCTCCGAAGATGTATCTGAAGAGTTTACGCACAAATGCTGCAAAAAAGTGTTTAAATGAAGCGCTTACAGAAAAAAGAACACTTACTTTCCTCCTGTTTGAATATTTTTTGAAATGCATACATTGCTGGCCAGTGACATTGTGGGTATGTGCGTCGATTCCTACGCACTTGGACCTACCTGTCTAGGTTCGATTCCTGGTACGACAAGAAATATTTTTGACGGCCCCACCTCTTTCGAGTCACTGACAATGCTCAAAGAGTAAAACTGTCTAGAAAAAAAAGCTTTTCAAACTTGGCCGCTCGGAGTTGGCATAAAACCGTAGGTCCCCTCCATTCGTGATAGAACAATAGCACGCACAACACGAGTGGTTGCTGAGAAGCTAGGCCCTGGCCCTCTAAATTCTGTGTATATGAAACTTTCATTTGTAATAAAATGGGTTTGAAACGATTCTATACAGCCGAAGATTTACTATACAACAGTCGACTCCGCTTAAGTCGAATTTTCATGGGATGTCAATATTAGTTCGAGTTAGAGAATGGTTTTTTTGTGTGGAACATTGAGTGGAATGCCAAAATATGCCGAACAAAATATTCGAGTTAGAGAAATACATGCACTTAGGGAGAGTTCGCCTACTGTATACTCATACTACATGAGTTCATCCACCACATAGCTTAATACTCATGTTTGATCAAAATTTTCATCATTCATATCATATACAGTGGTGTACCCTTAAGTTCCATTCTCGGTCCGCTATTATTTTTAGACGGACTGGTGTCGTTGTTCTGCAAAGAAGGACAAGAGCTGCTCGGGAGCTCTACGAGCAGAAGAGGAGAGACGAACACCGGCTTCTCAGGAGAAAAAAGAAGGAGCATGAGAAGCGCGCGATCGGCAGAATAGAGGGATATTACTGCAGGTGAGGAAGTTTTACCAAAGTTAACCAGTCAACGTTATAAAGTCCGAACCGAAGCCTGTAAGGATGATCAAGGGAACATCGTTGTAGAGTCACAGTCGATGCTGAGGATATGGAAAAACCATTTTTGCAGACTGTATAACGGCGACGAAGAACCAAATCCCGCTGTCAGGCAGAACGAACCATTCAACCCCAATGAAAGGGACGACGAAGATCAACAATTCCGTCCACCCGACCCGGATGAAGTGAGGATTGCCATATCTAAACTGAAATCCAACAAGGCGGCGGGAGCTGACGGCCTACCCGCCGAGCTTTTTAAAGCCGCAGGCGATGATTTGGTAAGGAGCATGCACCAACTCATCTGTAAAATATGGTCGGAGGAAAACATGCCCGATGAATGGAACCTCAGCATTGTTTGCCCGATCCATAAAAAAGGAGACCCTTTGAACTGCGCCAACTACAGAGGCATCAGTCTCCTAAGTATCGCATATAAAATCTTATCTGCCATACTGTGTGAACGCCTAAAGCCATTCGTCAACAACCTGGTCGGTCCATACCAGTGCGGCTTTAGGACAGGAAAATCCACCATCGACCAAATATTCACACTACGGCAGATTTTGGAGAAAACCCAGGAGCAACAAATCGATACCCACCACCTTTTCATCGATTTTAAGGCCGCGTATGATAGCATCTATAGAGACGAGCTATACAGAGCAATGTCTAGTTTTGGCATCCCTACCAAACACGTCCGTTTGTGTAGATGACGATGGAGAATGCACGCTGCCCCATCAAGGTCGGCAAAGACCTAACCGAGACCTTTGATGTCAAAAAAGGATTCAGACAAGGCGACGCGCTGTCATGTGACTTTTTCAACATCGTTCTTGAACGAATTGTTCAAAATTCGAACGCCAACACCAGAGGAACAATCTTTCAGAAGTCCGTCCAACTACTCGCATATGCCGACGATATTGACATTATTGGAAGAACGCAGCGTGATGTCAATGGCGCTTTTGTGGGTATTGCAACGGAGGCCGCGAAGATGGGTTTAGCGGTAGACGAGGGTAAGACCAAGTATATGCTGTCAACGAGAAAGGACACCCAACACCGACGTCTCGGTCAGAACGTCACAGCAGACAGATATAACTTTGAGGTAGTCAAAAACTTTGTCTACCTAGGCACCGCTATAAACTCAGACAATGACACCAGCGCTGAAATCAAACGAAGAATAACCCTTGCCAATAGCTGCTTCTTTGGGCTAAGAAAGCAACTGGTAAACAAAGCCCTCTCTCGAACAACCAAGATAACGCTCTACAAGACCTTAATCGTCCCAGTCCTGCTATATGGCGCGGAGGCATGGACTTTGTCAAAAGCGGATGAAGCTGCCCTTGGTTGCTTCGAGAGGAAAATTCTTCGTGTGATTTTCGGTCCCGTCTGCATAGACGGTGAGTGGAGGAGGAGATATAATGACGAACTATACGGGCTATTCAGCGACATCGACTTAGCCAGAAGAGTGATGATCCAAAGACTGAGATGGCTAGGTCATGTAGAGCGGATGGAAACCAATACTCCGGCCCGAAAAGTCTTCGAATCCACCCCCCAGGGACGGCGCAGTAGAGGAAGACCGCGACTCAGGTGGCGCACGCAAGTGGAAAGGGACCTCAACCAACTATGCGTGCGAAACTGGAGACAGCTAGCTAAAGATCGAGCTGGCTGGAGACGCTTGTTGGTTGAGGCCCAAGTCCACCCCGGACTGTAGCGCCACCTTAAGTAAGTAAGTAAGTAAGTAAGGTGTCGTTGTTCTTGGTGTTGAACTTCGATAAGTTGTTGCTGGATATGGTTGAGACACTGAGTTCTATTTGTTCTCTAATAGGTGAGGCAGAGAGGAGGAGCAATTTTTGCGGCGAAATTGCAATGAAAATAGCTCTTGCAGCCTAGACATTGAACTTTAGGCTGTACTTTATGGTTGGATTTTATTACAATCTTACAAATACACTGCATTTTACACGCTATAGAAACAGATTGCCGAATTAAAAGCACTGTTTTCACGGACAGAGTAAAGTACGTATTGACTCCACGACAACAAATACAAGAATTGTTTAACATTGCCTTGGTATTTCATCTCCGGCATCAGCTGCATGCCACAGGACACGTCTAAGAAATTCAGACAAGCAATTTTCCATGTTTCTTTTAAATTATTCCAAATTGTACTCTCATTTATTGCGCTGACTTATCAAAATCACATTTTCTAATCGACTGCCAGCAGCGATCTTTCGTTCTCATCCTATTAAACTGGCAGGCTTCTCTGCATTTTCTCTCTCCTACTAAAAGTTGTTTGTTTTTTGAGGCACATAACTTTGAAATGGCATAAAACAAAGATGGTTTTTTTAAAGTGACATGAAATTTACTTTATTCGGCAAATAATCTTCTGGAATTATAATTTAAATATGATTTCTGGCATATGACCGCCACGGCTGGCTAGGACGTAGTCTAATCTGGATGTCGAATTTTCGATGACTTTTTTCCAACATTTGTGGTCGTATATCGACAATAAAGCGGCGAATGGTGTCTTCCAAGTTGTCAATCGTTTCGGGCTTACCGGCGTACACTAGCCACTTCACATAATCCTACAGAAAATAGTCAAGCGCCGTTAAATCGCACGATCTTGGAGGCCAATTCCTTAAAGTGGTCCTTAAAGTGAAACTATGCGGTTACCAAACGTTGGCTTAAGTTAATCAATTATGGCACGAGCTGTGTGACATGTGTGGCACAGTCTTGTTGAAACTACAGCTCCTGCACAATGGTCGTTCAATTGGTGAACGGCAAAGTCAGTAATCATGACTCTAGAGCAGTTACCATTGACTGTAACGTTCTGGCCATCGTTTTAAAATAAGTACGGACCAATTATCCCATCAACCCAAAAAGTACACCAAATAGTCGGTTTTTGTGGATGTAACGGTGTCTCAACATACACTTGAGGATTATCATCGCTCCAAATACGACAGTTTTGTTTATTGACGTATCCATTCAACCTACAGTTATGCAAATTGAGATCAGCGGCAATCTTGTTTTGGGTCCCTTCACCGAATCTACGCCTTACTACGCCAACTATGCTATGCTAACCAAGAAATGCCCAACCAATCTAAAAATAAATAACTTGACAGCTGACAAAATGGCCGCTAGTTAAAATAGTGTTATACTAAAAAAAACACCCTTTAGTTATTGCCATTATTTACCATTTTGGACACCTAGGTTTGTTAGCAGACCAAACTAACAATTTCTGCGTCAACACTCGAAGCTACTCATTTAATTCTAGAGAACTCAACAGCATCTCATTTGAATGCAGGGATAAATCTTCGGCAGTTAGATTCAATTCATACACTTATTCACGGCTCCTCCCCTCTCGATTCCCTGACTCTGCTGCTGTCAGTGTACCTGTCCAGGAAAATCTATTCAAACTTCGTCGTTGGAAGTCGGCTTACAGGTGTAGGTTCTCCTCATTCTTGACAGATCAATGCACGCACGGCACGAGTGGTTGCTGTGGCAGCTAGGCACAAATCCGCCCCAGATTGTAGCGCCCTTCATGTTACTACTAGAGACGTTAGACTTCCGCCAACAATTCGTAAGTGGCTGATGGTCCAAAACAACTCTCCTGAAATAAGGGCTCCTCGAGGTTCGACGGATATACAGATCACCTAAATTTAATGCAACTCCTCCTTCAAACAGCCGTAAGAGAAGGAATTTTTCAAAAACCACTTGCTACACTTATCGGTGGCGTTAACACCCACCGCGTCACCGAGCAATCGCCAGAAGTCACCCAGCATGTTGTCAATTTTCTCGAACAAGTATGCATATCGCCGCTGGTCTTCTATCGTAAATCGTTACGCTAACCGACATTTTCTTACAAAGTATCAGCAAGTGGACTCGATCTGCATTAACGGCCCTTAATCGCAATTAACGTCGTTCCATATGCATGCGGTCGTCAACTGATGCAGTGCTCGATGATTGCGTTTGCGCAGGTGTCAAGACGAAGTCTTAATTAAACGATATTTATGCATCTCCCATCGCCTTATCGCCGCCGATTTAATGAGCAGGCAGGCTCCACAGTTACGGCCTCGCTTCGATGTCGACTGCTCTGCTCGCACCCACTGCCTGCATTTGGCAGTTAGAGAGTGGAGGCGCTGTGCACCAGTTAATTACTTAATTCCCGGCGCGCTTTTTTTTTATTGAAATCTTGACCCTATTGACACACATGCGACGTGAACATAGAGCACGGGGCGCACTTCCGTCAGCAGCGCGATCATCCTTGGACCAGCATTAGTCAGAAACTGCAGATACCAGCCCTACTGAGCTCTGATCTGCGGTTCAGATTTCAAGAACGATGCCGAGAACTGCGTCCGGTGTGGGTGATCGCAACGATCCGTAGAATTATTTTGTGAAACGAGACTGCGCATGCGCGCCAGCTAACAAATCATATGCCGCCGCAGCCTGCAACACATGCACGCGCACACACTCGCTCTCGCACAGAAGTGAACAGTGAACAGTGAAGTGGAGTAGAGTGGAGAGTACGCGCAGATTGAAGCAGTAGGCCTTGGGAAAACGGCGGCGAACAGCTTGTGTTTGGCTTCTTTTGTTGTGCTCTACCGAGGCTACTCGGCGCAACTTATTTGGGAGCGTAATTATTATTGCGGGACAAACAGAGCTCACCGGCGAAGCATGGTGGCTTTCCATATCGCGGCCGGTAGATCTACAATGAGTAATAGCTGTCAACTGGTCAGTTCTAATGATGCAGTTTACAAACGGATTCGGATGTGGAGGGTATACTTATGTCCGACTGGCGACTGGACCGAGGGACGGGCAACTCTGTGTGTAGGCGGGATGGTGGAACATTATGGCAGTGCTCTTGAGAAATGAGCTTGGAATTTAGGTTTCGGGCTCGAACTGGCCAGAGACCACAGTATCGAGCGAGCAGAGATATTTCACATGACCCAAGTGACAGAGAGATATTGCGGCGCGTTGCGTTGGATGAATAAGTGTGTCGGAGTCGGACATGTTGTCGTACATTGGGGGAATGTTTTCGCTTGTACCTGGGATTAGACAAGGATAAGCGGACACTTGAAGGACAGATAAGTTTGCTATTGGGTACATGAGAGCGGTTCAATCGGGTGGCGGTTGTCTTGGGAGGAGGTTGCGATGTGGGAGATGGCTAATTGAGTTGTCAGTGTGGGAAAGTGGCTGGCGTTGGTGGCTCGTCGGGGGTTTACGGAAGATCCGTGACTAATGGGAAGACGATGGAATTTTTGGAGTCGACTGAACAAACAAGTTCTCTCAGCTTCCGCTTGACGTCGGATTTAACCAAAACCACGCACACCAGAGACCAAATCCCACAATTTACTGGCCGCAGGCCTGCATCCAATCGCCACACGTTCACCAGCCATTAATCAAAACGTCTTGGCAACAAAATATTCTACTCACCCCGCTGTGCTTGGCAATGAAGTGGCTGCCTGCAACTCCAGCCAGAGAGAGAGAGAGAGGGACACATTCCGGCCATTCCTTGTCAGACATAACCGTTATCTTGTCTCAGATAAAGTCACTTACTTTTGCAACGAAAAAAAAAAAATTCACGCCATAAACGCTCAAGCTCCCCGATATCCAATCGCTTTGCTGAGAGCTGTATGCATCATGGTTTATTGCCATTAGGGTCACACCGATCGGTGGTGCCAAAACCAAAGCCAAAGCGAAACACCCGTGTCCACGAACATATCGCCTGCAACGCTTTATGCACTCCGCGAAACTTCATAACTTTCAGCCTCGTTACATCGATGCCCTCCGCCCCACAAACACACAGACAGCTCGGGCATGGGGACCTGAGCACAGCACAATTACAAATGAATTATTTTGCAAAGCCACACGCAAATGCCAGTCTTATCTCGGAGCCGTCACTATTCCCACGCCCACTTTTAGTAAATTTAAATCAATTTGTCCGAAAATTCGTGTCTTATTGATATTCTCTGAGTCTAGAGTTCGAGTGCCCGCTAGCATTTTGGGGGCGATTTCGCAAAGGAAACCCACCACCAACAACAACAACAACAACAACCACGATTCATAATTACGCCATCAATTCGCAGCAAAAAAGAAGAAAAGAAAAAAACATGGCCCCGGATATCGTTTAACTGCAGCTGGAGAACAATAATCAAGTGGCTTACTGACAACTGCGAATTAAAAGTAAATAAATGCTCGATGGAGCAAATTGCACGGCCCCGTCGCGGTCGGGAGTGCATGCGCATGCAGCATGCCGGGTACTGGTGGGCGGGTGGTGGTGGTGGTCGCGCAGAACACCCCCCCTGCTGAGAGCGATTTCTGTGACCACAGGAACACGCTTGTTTGCTCACACCAGAGCCAGCCCTTGTGCGATTCGAAGCGATCTTTAATAAAAAAAAAAAAAGAAAAACAATCACAAAATATAATTACTTGTGGAATTATGGCTGTGCGACGATTACCCGGCTGTGATTGAATGCGCCCCGGAGGAAATTCGTTTTCCCAACGTTCATTACTGCCTGCCACCATCACCAGTGGCACCTCGAGCGTTGCCACGCCGAGCGTCATTACGTGCGGATGGGGAGGCGGACGACGATCGCGATCGAGGGACATACCGGTGCTCGGATTGGATTGGCATGGTGGCAACAACGGTTAGACAGCCATCTGGCCGGAGCTGCTGTTCGACGAGTGGCGCTATTGTTCTAATATCTGTTCAATGACAGCTCAAGCAGCTCAATACACAAATACTGCAACCGTTGCAGTGGCGACAGTGACGGCGCGGCAGTGGCAGCAGCAGTGGCGGTAGCCTCAATAGAGCGGAGCGTGCAGCATGCAGCTGACCACCATTAGAAGTTCGTCGGATTTCCCTGTGTTCTCTGTGTGCTGACCAAGGGAGGGGGTTCAAAGTCAAATCGGCAAAGTTCATTGCATTTCGGTGCCGCTATCTGATCGAGTTTGATTGTTTAAATTAATTCTAATCGATAAATAATAATCTGAGACGTGTCGTAATTTATGCTGTTCCCAACCGGCGCACTCTGGGCGACCGTGTGTGTGTGTGTGTTGTTTTTGGTATCGGGTGCCGGCAGCAAAGCAGATCGCTGCTGATTGATTTATGTGCGCCACGAGATGGAAAACACTATGTCTCCGGAGATTAATTAAGATTGAGTCGATCGATTATTGCCATGCTGAGTAATTGAATCACAATGTACTCGATTGGATGCAACCGTTGTTGAGTGGCGTATTTTTTTGCCGTGCCGTGGGTATTTCGCAAGACAAAAGAGTTGGTGTGCGAACTTGCTGTTGGCTTGTATCCAAGAGGGCAAGAGATAAGCGTATTCCTTGCATTTGGGAAGCTGCTCATGTCCGCGGATGGGGTTACCGCAACTAGATGGACGAACATCATGTTTTCCTTTACCCGCGGGCGTGCGGTGTAACCGCTGATGACGTGGCTGGAAAATTCTTCTCCCACACAAAGTAGGCTCGCCTTGTCTCTCTGTTCAGTTGATATGATGTCCTTGACTTCTGAGTCGTTTCAGATAAGCTGAGAGACGTTTGCGACTACAGTGCTGGCATTTTAATTTACAGTCGCCCATGAAGTGTGTGCTTAAGTGAAACACGTTCAAGGACACCGCCGACTAGTCAGTATTTTATATTTTTACGATCAACACTGAAGTCAGGCATTTGATTGGGATTGCATTTGCTGCGTGCATGCATCATTGGACACATTTTTGAAAACAATCGTGACATGCACTAGTGTTGTAGTTAATTGTGTTGAACTCATGGCTACCTCGTGGCTCATGGCATTGACCGTAACATGTCGTCTTCAAGTCCCTGGGGCCATCTCCAGTCAGTCCAAGTCGGTTTTCGCATCAACATCTGGTCTCGGCCTCCGTGCCAATCCACAGTCACTCACTTTTTGTTACGCATTCGCTCCGATGGCTGGTGTGGATAACTTTGTCGATGCCTCAGTGCAGTGTCTCCACCATGATTCCACAGAAACTGAATTAAATTCTCATCTTTTTTCCACCAAAAGTTCAAATCCAGTCAGCGTGACATTTCGAAATTGATCGCATTTCATTTGAAAAAATCTAATCGCCAAAGTTAGCCAACCTTCGGCCGAATCATATTTCTTTGCCTGACATTTACTATGCTGAAGCAAGTGACTGATTGATGGATAAGGCGTTGCAGAGGTAATGTGCTTCCATGGAATTTATTTATGTTGCGTCAGGTGTTGAGGTCAGGTCATACTTCGGTTCGGTCGGTCGCTCGGTTACGGTTCTCGTAGTTAAAGTGCGTCATCGTCTGAACGCAAATTTTAAACTCAGCTTCGTTGGTTCCAGCAATCCGATAAGCATCATTGACCGCAAGTCTGACTCTGTTACGATTGTGGATGCGATATGAATCGTTACATTCGTCTGCGGATCGTGTACGCATTAAGCAGTTGACTGTGAATATTTTTGGACTGGGTTTCTTTGAATTTTGTGCAATAACCGTGGGAATTTCGGTGGAATGGGAATTTTTGAAAGAGCAGTGGAATATTTTTCGCTGTCAATCAGATGACAAGTTGTTGGAAGAAAGCTGATGAGGACACGAACGATTGGAGTTTAAAGTGATTCTGGCTTTATTGGTCACAACATACAACTTGTTTCCTATAACACAGGAGCCAAACTAACTTCTACAAGACCGTCCAACTGTTAGGTTACGCAGATGACATCCTCGTGCGTTCTCTGCATTGCACTGTGAAATCTTCCACAGCAATTGAAGATCGGGCGAAACGAGCTGGTGAATGTAATATACATGTGGCGATAAGACGGCAGCCTAAATGAAACATCAAATCCAATAAATCTCTAGGCGACAGACTTCAAGCATCAGCCACATCCCGTTAGTTTTTCGGCACTTTTCTCCGGATCGTCTTGCTTCGCTTCATTCTCTTCTCAACCGATCGCTGACGATACGTGATACCGCTCTCGCGAAGAAATTAAGCGATTCGCGAATAAATTTTATTTAGTCTTTAATTTTGTAATCGTTTGAATAAAAATCCCAAATACATATGAAATGTATGCCGTCGAGCAAGAAACGTTCCGTCACACACCACCGAGGCAAAACATCATAGTCTATAGCGACAATTTCTACTCGGGGCAAACGTGAAATCCACAAATGACTTCTTAGTGAAGATCTAAGGTATAGCCGCTTTTGGCATCCGTTGCTACTTCAGTTCGGTTTTGCCAGTCCTGCAAGAGCAGAGCTGATTGTTAATACCTACGAAAGAAAAGCTCTACGTCGGATAAAATTCCCGTCTGGATATAGGTGAGTGGAGGACAAGAAATAACCGCAAATTCTATGAGCTGTGTCAAGATGTGGATGTAGTTCGGAAGGCAAAAATACGTTCACTGTACTGGTTCGGTCGGATCGAGCGCATGGCCACTAATGCTCCAACAAAGAGGGTATTCGAATCCGATCTCCTGGTTCGAGAAGAAGAGGATATAAAGACCAAGTAATATCCGACGAAGGACCACTCAGTCGTGATTACTGGAAGCAGCGTGCTCAAGACCGTCATCGATTGCTCACACTGGTAAGTAAGTAAGTAAACTTTAATGTCTTTGTTTTGAGAAAACGGTTTTATAATTAAATTTATTTTTACTTTCTTCTAGGGCGTTTAGCAATCGAACGTCTCCAGGCAACACGGTTTTTGGTGATCGGTCATCAGTTTCTCGGGCTGGTTAAGGCCTTTGTGTGCAACAAGTCGCAAGCGTCCTGAGTTATATTCTCCCGCTAGATCGGAGATGAGTACTTTGCTGTTAGAGCCAAGCTGTCCACCTTCACATTGGCTAGCCACAGTAGGCATGGGATTGATGGACATCTGACTGGACTCAATTTGCATATAGTTCCATGTCATGTCATAAACGCAAGCATCCATCAAAGATTTCATACAGAACTTCTTAACTCGTCTATGACTCTACGAAAGGCACAAGTCAACTTCGTCTTTCGAAACATTGAAACATTGCTCAATTTCCCCATGCCATTTTGAGCCAAAAAAAAAAAAAAAAACAGCGACCGTAGAGATTTCTGGTCGTTTGGTCTCCCTACGTTGTTTTTTACTTTGTGTTGGTAGACCAAGACTTTAACTACCTCGATGTTATAACTGTCCTTTGTGACGTTATATCCAAGTCGTTGATGTTGAGTCTCCTACGTACGATTGTTTTAATGACACGGTTAAGTGGATCGATATATTCTCCCAATTGCGGCAATGTGATTTCAATATGCTGAAAGATATAGGGACTTTTAATACTCCTAAGAATGTTTTTGAAGAAATGGCTGTCACGCGATCGCGTTTGCTTTGTTGTCTCGTTCAGTTCATTACCGACCTTGATGGAGTAGCACAGAGGTTTTCGCCAGCATCCTTCACAATTGGACGAATTCCGATCTACATGGTGGAGTGTAGCTTATCCCTATGCTCACCGTAATATTTTCCTGTTCTTCTTTCTTTCTGTAGCGTTGCAGTTCGGGGTGAACATGGCGTTCAACCAACCAGTCTCTCCAGCTAGCGCCATCGCTGGTTAACTGCCTCCAGTTACACTCAGCTTTTCCACTTCGGTGCACCATCACAGACGCGTGTTGATCGATATTGCACGAGGAATAAAAGCGATCCTTTTTCTCAATCGACTCAAATTGAAACAGGAACTACCCTCTTGAGCAAAAGAGAGCGTGGCCAACGATCGGGAAAATCAGAGCGGCCACATTTGGCAATCGTCCTTGGATCGCGAAACAGTACCAAGGACTAGGTTTGCTCGTGGTATAAATTCACCTTAATCGGAGTCGAGGATTGTCTAATGCGACCTAAAAATCGACGATGGATGTCTATTTACATGTCCTTGGTATTTCCAAGTGAATATCTGGTCTATTGTGGATTTTCCTTTATTGTAACGAAACTTATATGGTTCAGTCAGATTATCAATAAATTGTCTTCGCCTCTAAGGCATTCAATCTTTGACATTGTTCAGCTGACAAAAATGTCGTCCAGCATTTGCGTCGTGGTAGGTGCGATGTATGATGTGACAACATATTGATGGAGTATCATGGTCAGGCTAGTTGATCATATTCCGGCAGTAGCGTCAACAACACGGGCTCTAGAGCACACAAAGAACTATGATTCATTGATACCGGCAGCCCAAACAATGCAGTTACCAGAAAACGGCGGACAATTTCTTGTATGCGCTGTTAAGGAGACTTATGCATCGATATTTGAAGCAGTTGAAGGGACTCCCCATTTCTGGGGATCCAGTGAAGAGCTTCGCTGAACACTGCTGTATAATCGAATTAAGCCCAAATTGTGTGTCATCTGTTAAATTGACTGATGTTCGGGAACGTATGATGAATTAGCCTGTAAGTCAATCCTTTCTTCGGGTTTTTTTCTTGAACAGGTCTTACGTCCGGACTATGAGGCTATTACACAAATGTGCACCATGGCAGTGTCTTCAGTGCATGTTGATTTGTAGATCCAGCAGACTACCCGAACTCTGGTCAGTTCAAACATCCATCACGAGGTCCAGGGGTGGATTAAGAGGCAGTGCACCCGGGGCGGTAAGCCATATATCCAACGTCGTCTTAACAAGGCACAGCTCACGTTGAGCCCCATCAATCAATCAAAGCAGAAGTAGTGAACGAAAAGTGAAGACCATTGCAAATGCAAAATAAAAACACCACCATCTTAAATTTGTTGCACAAAAAAGGAAAACTTTTCGCTTTAATTCTTTAAAAATTCATTCCATTACAATCTAACACAATATACAAATAAAATTAAACATAAACTTATCCATACGTAGTTACACAAAGAAAAAATACAAATAAAAAAAATCACTAAACAAAAAAAAATAAAAATAAAATAAAACTACACGATGTAACAGAACATAAGTTAAGTGTGTCCTTCTCGGGAAACCTCCTCAACAGAACGTCACACAAAATAAAATACAAAGAAAAATAATAAAAAAAAACACTATACAAATTAAACAAAAACTAAAAAAAATAAAATAAACATGGTTGCTACGGTATTTATCGTAATTACAAGGTAATGGCATCAAAGAACACGACACGATAATTTGCTTCATTCTCCTCCGGATTTTTGTCCGGATTCGGATTCGGAAACCAATGGTGTTTCCATTAAAATTAAAATTAACCACTAATTTATTTACAAAATATTGTTTGTTTTCTTTTTTTTTTTGCTTACGCGAATAAATAAAATGTGAAGTCATATGTGACAGCAGCTGGGGCGGCGCGGTACGGCGCGACTTGCTGTGCGACAATTTCCAATGTGCCGGACATTACGTTATTTATTTCAAAAAAGAAAGGGGCTATTATTTTTATTTTAAATTTATCTCTGTTTGTTTTTTATTCGAAGCGGATAAGGCTGACGTAAGTTTCTAATTCTAACCGCATGTCGCTTTCAATAAATTGTTTCGAGCACTCATAAACAATGTTTTATTGGCGAATTCGATATCTCCTAGTGATAGACAAAGAGTCGGGCGGAGAGTGTTGGGTTTTTCGAGAGGATAAGCGCAGAACGAGCGGCTAATTTATGCATAATTCAGTATGTCTCTGGGTGAGTTTCCCGATTAATTTTTCCCTCTTATCCTAGCACCGCAATGAATATGATAAATGATTACCTGTTTGACATGCAATTAGCCGACTCTATGGCGTACGAGTTATCTGCGTGCGGCGAGTGAGTGTGAGTACGCGAGTGGTTGGCAACCACCCCACCACCCACCCGCGGATCGGTGAGAATGCTTAATTAATTGAATCTTACAGATTTCAATTAGAGGAGGAAATTGCTAGCCGGCCAGACTGACGACCACAGCAGTGGCAGTCGGGACAGTAGGCAGTCACCTAGCGCCAGATACTGCTGCTCAGCGGCAGTCGTTTGGGGGTCTTGGCTGGGGATTTCTTGCGCTGCATAGTGCACCCGCATGCAATTAAGTCTGGCCAGTGTGTATGGGTGAGTGCCGCGGAGTCTGAAGTCATTTGTCACTGAACGAGAGATAATAGAGTGAATTTTCATATTAATATCTTGCAGATAACTGCACTCTTGCGGACCGCGCCGCGCCGCCCCCACCCCACGCTGGCATTTGTGATTCAGCGCAACGTGAATGTGAGGTCAATATCAAGAGCAATAATTGTGCAGCCGAGTTTGATTGATAATGAAGTGAAGGCGAACAAATGTTAGGGCTGCGCTGCGGCTGTGGCTCGACGCTGATGCTAATGCTGATGCTGGTGCGCTGATTCTGATCCGATCGGACACCGTGAGTTGATTTATTGGCGCTACAGCCTGGGCTGCGCGCATATTATGAACAGTGCTATGTTAATTTGCCTAATGAATTTGCAAGTAGGGGAGCTTGAGAAATTGCATCTCCGTCGGTTCACAGGGAAAGTGGCGCGAGTGGTTCTCTTTAGCATTTGTGATCGATTTGAATAAGTTCTAAGCCGTGAGTCGGCGGTTAATTGATCGGTTAGTGATAAGATGCGGCGGCGTATTAATCACTTAAATCGTTTGCGGGGAGCTAGGGGCTGTCCCTTCGAAGACGTGGATTATTCAAATTGAGATGTGAGCTTGACTGGCGTTGGGGGGTGGGGGGGAGGGGCTTGAATTATGCGTTCAGTGAGGCGAGAGAAACGCCACTCGAGGTCGTGGGGATTTCGCTGTGTGACACTTTATGGGCGGGGTCTTGACATTAGGGAGTAATTAGTCTATGGGCAGGGTCAACAGTGGTGTCTGTGGGTCGTGTGACAGGCGAGAAATTTCTGCGATTAGGTATCGATCGGCAAATGAAAGCGAGATCCGGTTGAGGATCGATGGGATTATGGATTATTGTGACAAAGTCACTGACTGGACAGCAGGAATGTCATTCGGAGACGGAGTAACGAGCAGCACGAGGCAGGAAGTGAGTCAGATGAAGTGGAGTGGGTGTTGGAAGTGGGAGGAGAGGTTGTTCTGCACGAACAAGAGGTGTCAGTTAGCATGTACGGTCAGTCTTTAACGTGAAAAACGCTTCGTTCACTTTGAAGTCGGAGGACTTAATGTAAGGACAGTATAAGTGTGGGGTCAGCCATAAAGTGAACGACACTTCGTTCAGTTTTAAAATTGCAATGAATTCGAAGGACTTAACTGCGTAGTGTACATCGATTAGACGAGGAGCGTTCTCTCTGATGTTCGATCTGGTAGAAGAAGTTATCAGCTTTTTAGAGCAAATGTCTTTGAATTTTGTTGAGAAAAACCTTCATACTGTGCTCTCTGGTAGCATTTACTGTGAAAGCAACAGGAAGTGACAAAATGTCAATGTTATCATGACACCATCAAGCGGACTATTTTTTGAAACCATTCTCATGAAGAAATGGAAGCAAGTTGTTGAAGAAGTGAAACTGAAAAGAAATCAGGAGAAATAGGGCTCCCCTGAGGTCTGCCATGCATTCAGGCCGAAAACTTCAGCCTGGATTGGATTGACTGGATGAAGATTAAAGAAATAGATCGTTACGCTAAAATGGCTGACTGCTATCGCGCAGCAGTCACGCGTAGTGGCGTGTAGGCCTGATCGTCAGAGTCATTCATATTGCTGAACTTGGCCATATGATGAGCTGCTGTGAGGAAAAAAGCAATCGGAGACCTCAGATGAATGTGGACCCATGCAGCTTTCGTGCTAGAGATATGCTAAATTGGGTGGTTGTCTAGAAATTCCTTACAATTATTCGGAAGTGTTTCCACTTTCAGTTCATATCCTCTAAAGAGGTCCAATTTACGTCACAGTTATTGCGAACATGTTTCCGCTTAGCAGAGTAGTCTAATTCATGAACGGAGCCAATGACATCAAAGCAGGGGAAGGAATTGACCTCCAGTCTAGATAAAGTCTTGTATTCCATGGTTTGATGGTGCATTCATCATCAGATGTGATAAACAAGATTTTCTATACAAGGGGACATCATGCGGACAGTGGTTAACACAAGACAATATTTAGCAATGTTCCTGGCAGTAGCTTCTGCAGAAGTTGTAGATTAGACCCAATCTAATAGCGTGAGTTCCAATAGCGCCGGGCCTATTGATGACGGCGATAAAAGCCCTCAGGGTTGCTCATCAGACTGTGTGATCGTCTCGATATGACGGTAAGTCATAATTGTTTCGGTATGAGGCACATTGTAGCATCGAACCATTCGCGGTTGGTGTGATGAACTGTTTCAAACTTTAGAAGAATGAATGCTTTAGCAGTAGGCATTAATGGCGAAGAGAGCCCTGAACTAGTGCCCTTTCTACCGAGTCATCTTAGCAGTTTTCTGGAATGTTGCAGACTCACAGTGATCAGACTTGAGGAGGAATAAATCCTAATTTTCGTACCAAGAAAGTGAAGAAGGCCATCTGAGCGATTTTGTTAGGAATGACTGCATGTTGGAGTATAGGTCATATTTGTGCACATTGCCATGTTCAGGGCTACCCACTTAGAAACCTGTGTGCAGACTTCAAGCCCTCTGTTGTTCACCGAAGGACCATTTTTCAAAACAGACATAGTCTCTTGAAAATGCTCTTGATGATCGTGTCCTACTGTCCGAGATGGACTTGGGTCTAGCCTCAGCTTACAACACTTTTTGAGAAGCTTTACCAGTAACAAGTGGTACGGTAAACATGGAACTGGGTGGTTGTTCGCGAATCATTGCAAGGATCTTTGATGTATTTTATTCACTCAAATGCTGAGACTCTATTCAAATCTTAATTTGTGGAGTCATCTGGCTTCACTCCATTGACTTAGCTTTTATTTATATATGGAACAACTTGGAGCTAGTTCGGAGTGTGGTCATAGGCGTTTTGTCAAGTTTCTTTTAGTTTTCTTAAAAATTGTAAGAAGCAAAAATGTATGACAAGTAAAAGATTGACAACTTCTTCTTGCGACTGAATTTGGCTTTTAAATTTTGCGTGATAACCGAAGGGGTCTACACTGGCCATGACTGCTGCTAGCTGGAAGGTGAACCTCAGTATGTTGAGGCGCTGTGCACAACCTTTCAAGCGGGTGCCATCTGCCGCAGTTGTCACACTGTCTCGAAATCGAAGGGTTGTCATACATTCAGTAAATTTTGGATCATGAAATGTAGACCACTTCAAGTGTAAAATCATCAATTACCCAACCATGGTTGAGGTACGTCAGCCTATGAACTTATGGTACCATAATATGACCTTCGTTCGCTTTCGTTCACTTTCGTTAAGTTTCGTTAAGCTTCGCTAAATATTGCTTACTTATATTTTTAAGTGTAAGTAAGACTTAAAAATACAAAAAATCAATCAATCTCTCTTTTGGAGAATTTGATGCAAGTTTCCAGAAGGAATGTTGAGCACTTTGAAACTTGGCGACGCCTTTGGCTAGTTTCACTCAGGTCCCTCGCTAACCTTCAAGTTATGCTTGCAAGCAGACATGACACATTTAAGAGTTAAACGCGATATGCTCATTTTCACTGTTCGACTGTTGGAAGCATACAAGTCCACCACCGACCACCAATGTGCGAGAGTTCGTTGCCTCTGCATGTTTCCATCTCAGACTTGTAGTTTGTGAATCCACACGCACTTTGACGGTAATGGTGCCTTCGTTTTGCTGAGCTAACTCATAACCAGGCAAATATTTCTTTGCTTTCCTCAAGTTTGCCAGTTTTTGGTTTTAGTAGAATTTCTCAACATCCTTTCGACCAAGAGTTGATCGATGTGCCCTTAAATATGTCAGAGCATTGTGATTCACTGGGGTTCCAAGCAAATCACGTCCAGCATCCTTCTTGTTTGAGGAACTGAATGACAATTGAGACTATTCGACACGCTCGACAAGAAGATGTACCCGTCGTCTTTTACATTCACACAGAATCGGTAGAGATCGAAAAAAGCTCTTCGAATATATAAAACTCTGAGATAAAATCAAGCATTTCAGGAATTCCGCAAGAACTTCCCATATGTCCAACATGTCTGCGCAAAAATGTCAGACAAGCTGTCACCTCACGGGGCATCTACACATGTCCCAGAACAACACACGACAACTTCCCATCTAAACATGTCCAATTCAACACATTCCTCAAACTTAGTAATAATCCACTCTAATGTCAGACACACTCAGCAAATGTCAAATGATGCAATTATGTCAAAACATTTAAATTATTCCAACGAGGGACCACCTCTCAGCCTCGAGGTAAATAAGAAGCTCTCTCGTTCGTTTTTTTCTTGTTTTTTTTGCAGCCCCAATAAAACATCATTTCAGAGTCGCGCATCATTTATATTTGACGACAAGCGACGACGACCACAACGACGACGATGTAACCATAAAAAGCTTTTAGCCTGACGTTTGCATTCAAATTAATTACGAACACCACTTGCAGACACATTCATTCGTGTGTTCCTTCATAATTCCAATTTATCTCAGCCATACTGGCGATCCGTATCTGCGGTTGGGTGTCATTTGTAATTACTTATTGAAACTAATAATCATTAATTAACTGAAAGTACGAGAAATATATGTGAATTCACTCAAAATGTCATTGTATCGCTTCGGCGATCGTCCGCGTGGCGACATCATCCCCGCGATGCATACGCTCTCGCCACTATCTATAGCACCATTTGTCTTGATCACAAACAAGTGTTTAACATATTTTTTAGATTATCATTAAGCACTGTGAGTGGGGGAGTGCAATCGAGTGGAGGGGCCACAATCATCGGCAAGGTGCATGAAAATGGTTATAAACAAATCCAACGTGTGTGCAATGACAGTGCGCGCGAGAATGTGTCAATTCGCCATCGCGTTGGTGGAATTAATTAGTTTCCTCATTTCAGCTCATTGTGATTGTGATAGATTGAACTATTCATTGGCTGAGTGGGGGCGGGGGGCAGGGGCAGACGCCGTGGAGTGTGTGGAGTTAAATTATTTATTCAAAATGTGCCAGCACATGTAAATGATTTTCTCATTTTTACCGAGTTCCATCGAGAATCTATGGAAACACTGGGAAACTTTCAATTGGCTCGTCACTTGCTGCGCGTGTGAGTGTGTGACGTAAGATCTAACCTTAAACACAAAACAAAACAAAAAAAATACATGACAACCTACGGAGCGACAAACGGACAGATGGAGAGTGACGGAGAGAGAGAGAGAGATAGATGGGGGAGGGGGGGGGGATCTTAAGAATAAAATACATATACATATGCCTATAGTACAAGATGATTGTTTTTCTTTTTAAATTTAAAAATTTAATAGTTTTAATTATTTTTTGTATGTTTTTTTTTTTCTTGTTTTTGTTTTTTTTGTTGTTGTTGGTGTTTGAAATTCTTATAAACTAGAGTCCTTTGGATGTTTTGCTTGCTGTTGGATTTGTATCTTTTAGTTGTTTGGATATGCATTTGTGACAATACTTTCGGATGATGCGGCGACGGTGTATCATTTGTTCTTCGGCAGATGACGCTTCATGTGCAATGCCAGATGATCGCTCCTTGCAAAACTTCGCTCGCAGACGACACACTTGAATGGCTTTGCGCCGGTGTGCTTGCGATAATGGCGGGTTAGTTCATCGGAGCGGGCGAAACGCCATTCACATTCGGGCCATTGGCAGGTATATGGCTTTTCACCTGAAAAGAAAAAAAAAACGGAAAGAAAAGTCGTGTTAAATTCGAAATAATTGCAAAAATCCTCTTAAATTGAATGGTCTTTTAAATGGTGAACAAAAAATAGGTTTAATTTGAGAGACGTAGCTACGCCATCGACTGATTATGTCATGCTTGTGAGGATGACCTGTCAGAAGCCCGTCACCTGTCAGTCAACGTCTGTGTCACATAAGTTTCCACTTGTCTCAAATATGAATCTTACTCAAATCTGTCACAAATCTACGTTCATATCCCCCATCTTGTTGGCATCAAGTGACTGACATTTCCTTGACGTATGCTCCCTGACAGTTGGCGATGACGGGGAAAACCCACTTGTCAATGAATGCACATATTTTTTTGATATATTTTCCACTTCTAATAAACAATGAATGCATCACGGTGCGGGAGGCAAGCACTTCCTCTGGAGACTCTATTTCTGTCATTTAATCCGCAGAGATGACATTTTTGTATGCAAATTTTTGCAAGACTTTCCAGCATTGACGAGGTGGTTTGCATTGAAAAGCGTTCGCTCGAGATGTGCGTAGCTGCCCGTGTTCATTCACAGGAATTGATATTTGTTATGAATGAGGGGACTGTTCGAGTTTCCGATGAATTTCAATTTCATTGAACGATTTTTCTCACCCGACCGGGAGCACGATTCTGGGATGGGAGGTGTGCATCTTAAGTGGAGGGCTTGTTTTGTGATTCAGGTCGGTTGAGAACTCGCCCGCATCGTGTGGTAATCAAGGTCTGTACAACAATGTAGCGAATTTACGACATTTGTGTGATGAATGGGAGAATTCATGTGGAGTCAGTGCACAAGAGTTAAAGCAGTCTTGCACAAATTGGAAATGTAAGACTGCATTTTGTGTTAAATTCTTTGTCGTTGATCGGTGGCGGTCCCTGCTCTTCAGCAAGGGACATAGCCCTCAACCAACTAGGCTCTTCAGCTAGGGCGGTTGGACACCTCAACCACTTCTGTACTCATAATAAATAATATTGGAGCGCTACAGTTCGAGGTGGAAATGGGTTTTGCTTCAACAGCAATCCATCTTGTTGTGCATGATATTGTTCTTACACGAGTGTCATCTCGACAACAGATTTATGCCGAATCCGAGTCCGTGGCCAAGTTGTCCATGCGTTCTGCATTCCTAGACGACTGGTTAGACTCATGTCACAGTGCAACTCGTAATTTGTGGATAAAGTTTGTGTTCCCAGGGGGGTTAGACTAGATTAGGTTAAGGTGGCTGAATGCCACTCCATCACAGACTGTGTTAGCACGTGGATCTAGTCGATCCTACTTTCAGGAGCTTTTTTCTTTCTAGAGGAGAAGGCGCTTTAAATGGTATTCTCCTCTTCCTCATCTCAGCAGATGTCACTAATCAGCACCCGATGCCCTCAACGCAATCAGTTCCTTCATCATCATCATCGTCAATGGCACACATCTTCAACTAAATGAGTCGCTGGACCAAAGCACGAGACCCGGTGAGTTTTTGAACCCTGCCCTGCTGGGTCTGCCAAGCGGTCACATACCGGATGGAGTCGCATTCAAAGCACACCTCGGTAATGTCGTGATGGTGGACTCATTCTTGCCACGTAACCTAACAATCGAGGCGTAGCAGTTTTCGTTCGAAGAAGCAGCTGCTCAACATTAAGCTCCGGCGAGTAACTTCCACAACAGCACGAAGAATTATCCTCTCGGCAGCTTGTATTCGCGATCGTATTCGTTCGGTCATTACCCATATTACCTGACTATAGGTGAGTGTTGGAAAAAAATATTGAGTGAAAAACAGCAAACTAGGCTTTGATACCAAGCTTGATCTTCCGGAATGTAGTTCTTATAAGCAGTTGGGCCAGCTTAGCCAATCCCAATCCTACAGTAAGAATCTCAGGATTACTTCACCCAACATTCGTGAAAAAGATCCCGATATTCTTAGACTTCTCCTTTCGCTTCAGTGGGACTCGACTGAAGAGTTTCGTTCTTCAGTTGGTCTAGACATTGGTCTAAGTGGAGCTTAGCAGTCTCCCTACCTACCTACCCAACGTCCAGAGTGCATTTAAAATCCGTTCCACGATTCCAACACCAGCACATACGGCCACAAACCTATCTAGCACGGTCCATCTGGGGTGATGGGAGGCAAAAAGAACAAGGCCTATCCTCAACTCTCGGCTGCGCTGCAACATCCAGTACAGACATTTGATGAAAAGGTTGAGGTGACAGGACGCATCCTTGATGGAATCCAACACCCCGGTGAAAGCTGTTGATTTAGCACAGTTGACCCAAACACAGCGGCTAGACCCAGTGTATAGAGACTGACTCATTAAAAGCAACCAACAATTTGATCAGTAGTGGAAATTTGAGCTCAAACTATTTCTGTGCCTCGTCGGCCTACAACGTGTCACCCATATCGTGCCGAGGATAAACATGGCTGGCGGACCACTCGGAGAACTAACCCAGTCCAGAGAGATGTGTTGGAATACGAGATGGCTCTGCTGACTATTCAGCTTAAGCTGCGTCTTGCAGAACTTTCTGCATCTTGATCTTGGATTTCAAGCTACTCGTGGAACCCTTATATCTTCCTACTAACTAATAACCAATGAGATACCGATGATCTCACAAGGATTGGGAAATTGACTCTCTCTCATTGCTCACAAGGCCTCCAAGCCAGCTCCTGAGAATGGATAGCTCCAGGAGTTAGAGTGTGTACCTCCATAGTCCGCGGACACAGATAAGGCCCAGTATCGACCGCAATCCCAACCACGGATCCGCCAAAATCTTAAAGGTAGAGTTGCGATTTTTTCACAACTGCGATTGCGATTGAGTTGCTACTTTTTCACAATCACAATCGTAGTTTAAAATTAGCCATATGGCTCCTAGAAGATGGTGCACGTTATGTTGTTAGGTTTGAGGAACTCCCATGACAGCGCGTCGCCTTGTCATTTTTGAAATTGAAGGCCTCGGTAAGTTCGTTACCGACCTTGATGGAGCAGCGAGACTTCTCCATCGTCATCCTGCACAATCGAGTTTGCCGAGATTAGTCATCCGAAATTAGACATCTCTACACGCTGCCGCATGTGACCTTGAAATCGGCAAAATATCTGGTGATTGTCGATTTGCGCTTCCTGGCCTTTTTTCCATGGTCTGCCCCAGTTTCGGTCTATTGTAGACTTCCCTGTCCGGAAGGCAAACAGTCACTCAAAATTGTTGACAAACGGTAGAGAAGACCATTTTCTGTTCAGCGCTCCTCATCGCCTCAAGACACCAAATGTTCCAATTCAAGCTTCATTCAACAAAATCTCCGCCGCGTTGCCTACGAGCAACAACGTCAAATGCGCACAAAATGAATAACAGACAAAACCACACAATTCCTCATCGACTTCGACGAAAAAAAAAACCGGAAAGTTACCCGCGGGAGACCGCTCACAACAGTCAATCAAAAGTCCGTTTGAATGACACCCAGAGCACAGCTTCCACAACAATATGAATCATTTCACTTCACAGCGCGCCGAACATTCGTATTCGCATTCGCATTCGCATTCGCAATTCAAAATTCGCAATCCGCAATCGCAGTCTATCATTGAGACACTTTTGACAGAATCACAATTAGACGACTAACTCCCACAACAACAGTCCTCCTTTCATCATCGTGCCCTGATATGTCTGCCAAGTCAGCTTCATAAATCGGCTAAACGATGACAGCCGCACTATAGCCAGCCAGGGAACCAACTCGAACCAGTAATTAACGTTCGACAATGGCATGGCACAACACAGCCGCCCAAGGTTGCCCTCATAGCCCGGATAATCACAAAACATCGCCACAAATGATTAATGCTTCGCGAGTTGATATGCGAGCTCCAGCAACAAAAAAAAATTGTCTCAAATCTTGATGGACAACCCCTCAGCGCCTTATCGCTGGACGGAATCAAAATCGACTCAATTCGACGGCCAACATCGGAGTCGGAGTCTGGGAAGAGAAAAAGGACAAAGCCTACTTTGGCTGGCAATCAACTCCTCCGCAATTTATACGCACGCGGTCAGTGAATGGATGGATATCCCTTGGTGCGCGGTGCGCGCTTAGTAAACAGCGACTAGACAGTAATCCATGTCCATGTTGATCGATAAGACCGCACCGCGCACGCAGCCAACGAGAGGGCCACACTCACTGACTGGATTTTATGTTTTATTGACTGTGCCCCGTGTATCTTCGCCGATTTAGCTGATGACCAATTAATGTTGAGCCATTGGGTGCTGGTTTTAATTGGATCGCGATGCGAAACGATGCGTGCTGCTGCACAAGAGGTGTGCCTCCTCGGGCGAGCCATATCCTTCGGAGCCGCATTAATCACTGTGATGCAAGTGCGTAAACAGCTCATGGGATACTAATTCTGTCATTAAGGATCAATTTATTCTTGTGGCCAAAGGCGCTAAATTCGTGTTTTACACTGTTTGCCGATCGCCAGTGCTTCACTCTCTGAGTCGCGCCCCGCCCGTGCAGGCGGCTTTGCTTCCAGCTCAATGGCCATTTGATCGAGGACAAGACTCATGCTCTATGAGCGGGGTTTCAGGCCGAACCAACCAGTCAATAGATCTGCGCTCGAGAGCCGAGACTGGATTAAGTTATTATGCCGCTCAGAGATTTAATAATTTAAGTTCGTTCGCCAACTCTTTTGTTTGGCTGCGGCCTGCCTGCGATAAGCGCTTTATGTTTGTTAAACAAAAACAACAAAAAAAAAACGAATAAAGTGAAGAAGCAGTTTAATGCTCGTGGGCCCAATCGATCGCGGGTTCGATAAGAGTTATTCCCTTTATTAGGGATTCCCAATAGCGCGGAGCGTACTGGCCAAATGCTAGATGCATATAAATTAGGATAATGCGATCGTAAAATATTTTATGAATTTATTTGTATCTTCTTCTTTGTCTGTGTGTCCCCGTCTCCCCCCACCACGCTGGATGCTTACGTACGTTTTGCATAAGGCGGAGATATTTATTCAATGATATGACAGCTTGTTGGAAATTATTGTTATTACAGCGATATATCCAATTAGTTACGTTTTCTTCTCGTTTGTTCGGTGTTTGCTTTTCTTCGTTTCGCCATTGGCCGCCGGTGATATGAGCAAGCGCTGCGGATCTTCCACCGCAGATAACTGAGATTTATTTCTTAATTTGAGAATATTTTTGATTAAAATTAGTTGCTTGCCATTTGTTTCTGTGATCGCTCCGATGGCGGGTGCGTGTGTGTGCGGTTGTGTGGGCAGTTAGTCTGGCTGTGAAATATTGAAGATTTAAACGGATGATAAGCGTATAATGATGATTGTCGGGTGGGCATATGGAGATTTTGTGAGCTTGTGGCGTAAGTTTGATTTGGGAAGCGAATGCTGTTCGAGTTGAGTGATCTTGGAGGATCGCTGGGCTAAATGTGGTTGCGCCTGAATTAGACAGGGAACATCAGGCTGTATTACAATTCTTGTGTTAATTTCAGTGTTTCAGTGGCAGAGATAGCAGTCAAACTTAGGCCAGCATAGCCTCATTGTGGTCCATTGACTCGTTCCTACACCTGGAACCAGTAGGCGCTTGTGACAAATATCAGGCCTCTAGGTGTGAATTCCTACTACTAGCCGGAGCGCTGCACGACCCAAGGAGGGGATGTGTGGTCTTCATCCATGCAGCAGCTTCTGGTGAAATCGTTCTAAGGACATCGGTCGTATGAGCTAGCGTTCAAATTCCACAGCGCCCTGATATGACACCGATGAGGGTGCTGAGTGCAAGTCGGCTTAGTCGGAGCAGACAGAGGGCTGGCCATGCTTTCTCTGATTTTAGACAAGTATTGCCTTCTAGTCATTTCTGGTTGGTTGCACTGGCTGAGCGTATTTTTTCGGCCTCTAGAGTGACCCAACTTCTTAAGAGCACTTATCAAGCTGGCGCCCAATGGATGATCTGAGCTGGACCTAGTGCAGCTTACTCTTCTGATGTGACTGTTCGACTGTAACAAAACCTCGTAAAGAGGGCCACATATCGGACACAGAATTCTTCCTTCGAAGGCACCAAGTATCAGCTCCACTGTATTGCTTATCGTCACACTTTCGTCCAGGACTGTCAAAAGTACTACCTGAGCTTTACTAGGAGAGGCCACACCTTTTTCGACAAACCGAAGTGGCAACAGTCGCGGAACAGCTGTTGTCCACTAGGACGTCAATTGTGGAGTTTACGTTTGTCCCGAGCGAGGTGTAGAAAGTGCATGACTACTTCGAAATTGGAGATGTCGATCGTGATGTCTTGCTGTGAGCGACGGAGAGATTCTAGCTCGACTCTATTCTACTCACTTTAAGGCTAGCACGATTTTTGCCTCTCCTTCACTCGTCGTGAGTCTTCACCACGGAATGTATGGAACGCATGAGGATGTCAATGTCAGCAGCGTTACCCAACAGTTGGACAGAATCATAGAAGCCCAACGCACTTTCTTCTAGATCACCAGATTGAAGAAATCACTCGTTGGCGGATCTTCTTACCGAAGTCTGGAACAGTTTGATATGCCTCGGAAGTCCTCAACCCCAACTGCACCCTGCATCGTGTATGTGTCCGCTTAGTGCGATATTATGCCAAGGGCTGTCACGCAGGGTGGTAACAGATCGGGGAACCACCTTTATGTCGGAGATCTTCAGTTTTGCTAGAAGAACGATGTGCAACACATCAAGTCCTTATGGCCGAGCCAGGACGAATGGTCAGTCCTGAACATTGTCCGAAACTGCACGACGAAGGCGGCCGCACACAAGTTTCTCTTCGGCCATACGCCAAGGAGTATTCACGGGACAAGCTGCTTTAGGAGTTGGGATGAAAGACACGAGTATAGCCGACGAACTGGTCAAGCTGCGAAGCAAAGCATCGAGACTGTTAGGCGGCACCAGAAAATGAGGTACGACTTCAAGCGTCAACGGCCAACGTCGTACCTTAAAGAGGACCTCGTTCTCATAGAGAACCAGCCTGGCGCTACCGGCAAGTCAACGGAGCTACAGCCTTGGTATGGAGGGTGGTATATAACCACCAAGGTGATGCTCAATGACGGGTACATACGTAGTGGTGGACATTCCACAAGTGCAACGCAACCAACGGAAGCAGAACACCGTCAAGTCTTCAAACAAGCTCAAGCCCTGGTGCGAGCTCCGAGAAGGAGGTTTTGCTGAAGACGCTGGCAAGGAAGACAGCTCGGATCTCGAGGACGAGATCAATGATAAGATGGCCGAGCTGTAACGTTACTGTTGCACCGTTGAAAGGAAAGTGACAGAGACTGTGCGAGGGACAGCCACAGAAGCCGCCATGGTTTGAAGTTTCTGCATTTCTCTTCTATACCGGATCCATTTTTCTGAATCTTGACACGGGTCATTGTCATCGAGGGCTTTCGCAAGATGAATCCTATCGCATGAAGCATAAAAATCGAGAAAAAAAGATGTGCGTGCGTATCGATTTGAAACTCACTAGTTTTCTCCAGGAATTGGCTTCGTGTGAATATTTGGTCGCTGGTCCTAAAGGCATTTAGACGTTCAGTCTTATTTTCAGTCTTGTAGTAGCCGTTAAGAGGGAAAGTCTATAGTCTTGCTGAAGGTAGGATCGCTGCTTTTGTGGACGGGGCTGTTATTCCAAAGCTTTCGTCTTCCCAAATTCTGCATGCTGCTCCCTACCAGGAAGCCAGCCTCCAAGAGCTCTGATGGTATTTCCCCGGCTCAGTTATTCCCCAGCTCTTTGAGGACGAAGCATATTTGCACTCAATCAACTCCCAAGCACTGGCACCCCGTCAATCGTTCACAAAGTCTATGGATACAGGCCAACACCACAGCATCCATGCTCAAACCCCGTCGAGTCTGCGTGCACATGCATCAATTCCGCCCAGGGAATGCCAACATTCCAGCATCCACCTAATTTTATGATAATTCCGTCGCATAAACTGACGCGTGATGCAAGTTCCATTGCCACCATCTCCACGCCACGGCCGTCATCGCCAGGCGTCTTATTCGATTGTTCACCTTATAATTTGCTGTCGAAAATTGATTTTCCTCCTCGAGCCATACACGCTCCAGTGCTGCATGTCGTCCCTGTGACGCGGTAATTCACAGCGTTTTCCCAGCAACAGCAACAATAAACGCTCGGGCAATTACACACACAGCCACGCAGAGGCTGCACTCCAAATTCGATGCCAAAATCGCATCGGAAGGCGGCTTCAATTGTGATTATGCGTTCGCTCATTTGGCAAATAATGTAATTGCCTCGCAATAAGCCAACATCCATGAGGCAGAGACTGGGACCGCCGGCTCTCCACCTCTCGTCGGTCGTGTTCGCGAGTGTGTACGGATCGATCGTGGGCCGAGATCTAATGCCAGCCCTGCCGGCGGCGGCGGCATCACCAGGTGCCATTGCCGCAATAGAACACCGTGTGTGTGATTGGGGCTATCTGCGAGCACCGACAGGCTCTGTGTGCATCTAGGGTGAGCTGCTGATGACTTTGTCAGCAGATCGGTATGTGAAAAGCGACTGCGCACCGCCGCTCAGCCCCCTTTGCTCGCATATGGAAGAAAGAATTTTAAGTGGAGCACGGCCGCGCCGCCACCTCCGCCGACAAAGAGGTGCAATTTTCCTTCCATATACAGTTGGCGTCCCGTTAAGAAAACGAAATTGAAAAATGAAATATTTCCCGGGTGGGTGGGACACGCGAGGGTCGCCAGTATGTTGGTGTTGAGTATTCTGCGAGCGCAGTGCCTCCCCCAATTAAGCCGCGATCGTGCAATTTCCCGATCAAATACCCCGCCCATCGGCCCCCCCGCCGTCGCAGCGCATCGTGCACCGTCGATCGGGCGGTGAGGTCTATTTGATCATGACATTATTCGGTGAATAATAGGAAAATTATAGGTTTTTAAATCGATCGCTTACGTAGTTACGTTGCACCGGAGTGACTGCGGTGATTTTTCATTAGCCTTCCTGGCGGCGACGCGGTGCGGCCTAGAGCTCATCGTCTCATCGCCATCGCGAGTGACGATTAAATTAATTGAAGCAATTGATTCGGTGCATCATGACTCGTTTCGAGTGCTTGAGTCAATGTCAGCAGCAGTAATTAGTCATCGGACTCCATCATCGTTTGCCCCGCGGACTGTGTGCTTCCCAGATCTCAATTAGAGACACACCGAGTCGTGTGATGAATTGGCAGCAATGCAGAATTGTCTGGTGCGATAGACAAGTGAGTGGATTGCATAAGTGCGGTGTGATGAAACCACTGGCCGTGTGGACTAGTTGCTCCCCCAGATGTCCATCCGGGTGCGGGCTAATTAAGGGTCTTGTGGTTTTGCGTCCACCGCAACCGGGTGAGTGGGAAAACTAGAACTTGATCTGGTTTGTTGGCTTTGAACTTTGTTCAGGTCTTCGGCGAATTCACGTGCCGGTACGGTGACAAGGGCAGAGGTGAGAAAAAAATGTCGCAACTGTGGAAAGATGTGGTTCACTGGGAGTGAGTGTGCATTGGTGGCGGATATTGGTCGCCTGATGGGGGGAAATTTTCGCGTGGGGTTGATTAATGGAAAGAGTCACTGGTCACTGGACGGGAATTCTAGGCGTTCGTTCAGACATTTTCTGGGTTCTGGGGGTAAGCGCGGCAGGAAGTCGCGGCAATTCAAACACACGCCCGTCATCTAGAGTCAAAAATGATGCAAGGTAATATCGGAAGAAGAACTCGCAGCCTTGTCAAGCATCTGTTCCGCATTTCTTTTGGCACTTTATCGATGCAGGAGTTAATGAGCCAGAGACGGACTCAGGGCGCTGTAGCATAGTGGGTTGGTGCGGATCTAGTGGAGGAGCATCTAGCACCTAGCCACATTCATACTGGTGGCATATATGCCTGGGCCAAGATGATGTCCGGCATTCAATCGACGCAAGTAAAGATCAGTGCATTGGATGAGTTGGACACCTTAGATTGCCTCTTCCTCAATAAGGTCAGGCCCGGCATAAGCAAACCATTGCTATGCATGATCTATGAATCGATCGGAGGGAGGAAGTGCATTGTATTAAGGCGAATTTCATCCACGAGCAAACCAACGAGCGCACCCTTTCGCGATCCAAAGATTCCGATCGTTGGCCACTCTCTCCTTCGATCTAGTAGCGTGAAGATCTGGTCCGAAGGTCGAAGAAATAAATACAGTGTTGCAACGTGACTACGACGACTGGATTTGGTAAACAACGTGACAGCTGAATTTGGTGGCCAACTTTCATTGATTTATGGACAAAAGAAAATAAAGAAGCAAAAATAGAAAAGGGCTCCCACGGCTTCCATTCCTATGCTGAGGGTACTGGGTTCAATCCCCGACAAGGACGAGTCACAGACACCTCGAGCTGAAAATGCACCTCAAGCTAAGTCGTTCGAAGTCTGCTACTGTAGGTCCGCTCCACCCGTGACAGAACAATTCGCACAACACAAGTAGTTCCTGCAGAAGCTAGACCTTGGTCCAACTGGACGCCACCCGGGCACTCCATGGGGACAATGACACGGCAATCGTAAGCGTGATCACACCGAAGAATCAGCAAACACAGTCACTGAACTCAAACAAACCGCCGTGGTCGTTATTCTCCATTTTTTCCACTTGACTGCTGCTGAAGGTGGAACCTGGCCTAAGCTGGCAACAAAAGAGCTTTCATAAAACCCCTTCAAATCTCAATAGGCAACACCCCACATGAGCAGAGGCGATCATCACATAATCCAAACAACAATCTCCTTAACTTTATAGCCACCTCATCTCGGTTTTTTTTTTATTTCGACAACGATTGTCGCATAAACCCATCACCGTCTGCCGCATTGATGGATCAGCAGTAAAGTTGTAATGATCGGCATTGCTCTCTCAGCACGCCCATACGGGGGGGGGCGGACAGTTAAAAGCCCATCATTTCCCCCCATCCAAGCCCCCGTCTGTTGTTTGTGATGCCCATCCAAATGGACTACCAATGGCCAGCCTTCGGACATTAATTGACATCTTTTCCACTCAATAAAAGTGTCAATCCCTCTTTCACTGTTTATTAACCGTTTAATGGTCATACAATACGTTGATGCCGAAGACCGACACCTCCGAAGCGACGCGATTGGCAGGTGATACCCTCCTAATCACACAGCAACGCCTGCTCGGCTCATCGTGAAACCATAAAGATTGTGTAAGCGGCGTCGGAAATCTCACACAAAGCACTTCATAATGGAATTATAATCGCATGCAGTTAAATGAGATGTATATACAATTTTTGGCAAGCCCCATCTGTAGAGATGCTAGTCTCCAATGGGAGCGAGGGCCGTTAAAAAATCAGAAAAAAATGAATATCTCACAAATAGAAGAAGAAGAAGAAGAAGAGGAAACCTGAATATGTCTTTATTTACGAGCAGCGACTTACTGACCAAATTGGTACACGAACAGTTTATGGCTTGTCTTTTTGATGTATAGACAAGTGTTGCTGATTAGATTGCCCATTAAGTACCCTTTTACGATGCCGATTATTAATTTATTTTAATTTATAACCGATGTGTGCTGGGCCGACTGGCTGATTTTTATGTGGCCGCTTTATTGTTTGGGAAAAAAACAGGATTTGCTTTATCAATAAATGGTAATTTGTCATTCGAACCGATGAGATATAAAATTTTAAATTTATTACACACAACATACACTTATGCGAGTATCCCACAAAATCGGTGTTGTTCGTCTGGAAAGTCAATCATTGTGCGGTGCGGCAGATCGTAAAGTGCTGGAATTCATTGTCTGATATTTCACACTTATGAAAGGAATGCGATTTGAATAATCCCGCGATGGGTTTTCCAAACCGACAGATCCACAGATCCATTCGGCTATTTATGATGAAATATGACTGCAAGCAGGGCTTGGATCGAGAGTGGGGGAGGGCAGTCAGAGGTGTTGCCCTGAATGCGGAAGCCAATGTAATGAAAGAGCTGGGCAGCGAACCTAGTTTTAACGAGTGCTCCATGGTCAGGAGGTGTAGCTCTGTTTTGTGACAAAGGCGATGCAGGCAGAGTCGTGCGGTGGAGAAGTAGCTGCAGAGACTAGAGTTGGGCTAAGTAGCGATTTTATGTTCACAGGTACAACTGTGATTGCGATTTTCGAATCACTGTGATTTTAAACTGCGAATTTTAAGTTTTGAATGCAAACTGTGGCTGCGGAAAAGTAGCAACTCAATCGCAATCGCAGTTTAAGTCAAAGTCGATCGCAGACTGCGATTGCGATTTTTCAATCACTGTGAAAAAAATCACAGTTGTCGATTTTTTGCTCAGCTCTAGCAGATATAATTAGTCCTGCTTCGAATGAGGTCCCCGAGGAGGCTGTCACCGATTTGCTCTGACATCTACATCAGCACATACCTAAGCGGCAAGAGGGTTGGTTTTCCTATTCAATTGCATGTTGTAGCGTCGGGTCGCCAGTACAACCGTTCTTGTCGGTGGTCAGATCACAGCTGCTGTGAACAAGATTGGACATGCACACAAGGCAACAAAAATAAGACTGCAGATGCATGTGGGGGCTATTATGACATATCGAAGAGCACCTTCGACGCTCTACCGCAGCGTTGGCAATGCACTGCAGATGTTGAGAAGTGGAATTTTTCTAGACAACGTTGATGTCAAACTGGCTAGAATTCTCCATCATCACCCTGCGCTGTCTGACGAAGTCGGCAGGAATGTCAACAGCTCGCTCATCAAACTCAAACTTATTGCCAGAACTAAAAGTTTTTCATTATAGACGAAAGTAAGCTTATTGTCGAGCCCGAAGTCATGATTGCATTTTCTAGTATCATATACTCATATCTTGCCATATCGTGATGTTAAACGTCTTTGGACATCATGCCAAACAGCATTCACTTGTGCCCACGAAAAGCTCAACACCTCAGCATCATTACATTCTCCACCATCTGCACCATCTCCGTCGCCAGCGAATGCAACACTCTCGCACTAGACCACCACCAGTCACCGCGAATGACAATCTCCAGCACACCAAACACCAACAGCCAGTCCAGTCGTTTATCATCCGTATCCAAGTTCCAGCAAAAGCGCTGTTGTCCAGATCTCGCTTCCGATAAGCACACACAAATATCGTATTCTCCATTTTAATGTGTCAATCAACCACCCCATCTGCCCTCCCCCCCGCAGATAACCACCATCCACCGGCATTCTAAGTCACACAAATTAGAAACGATCACTTACACTTAACACACAATGGCAACGCCAGCCTCAGACTAGACCTGCGGAGGACCGCCGCGGCGCTGGAAGAAGTCGGAAAAAAATGCGAACGGCATCCGTGGCATCGCTACAGCACCACATCAACATCTCTTCATCTCACTTCGGGCGACTTTCGTTTAATGAAGTTTTCATTTGACTTGAACTGGCCCAAGGGGCACTTAAGTGGGGCCCATTAGTAAGCCATTAGAATAGTGCTCGCCACAACATGCGTATCGGCGATTACACCGTGTCCAAGTGCCACTTGTGGTGTCTGTTTGTTCTTCATCATCATCATCATCATCCTCGTCAGCGTTACCAGCACGGGTTCCGAATGGCCAACAGCTATGGCAACGGCAACGGCAACGGCAACGGCAATGGCACCGGCAACAGCCGCAGCAGCAACAGCGCCAACACAGCAGCACCCGCGGTGGCTGGATCAGCGTTAAGGCGCCACAATGACCTCACACACGGCGCACGGAATGCAAAAAGCCAACAGCGGAGCTGTGTCAACTTATGCACCAAACCGAATCGAATTGCATATCGCGAGAGCATAGCCAGTCCAGAATAATGGGTCACGCGAAGGTTGCTCTGTCCATTTGGTCAACAATGGGCTGGACTGGTTCGCAACTGACTCTCCCTGGTCCGCTGGTGGCTGTTGCTTGGCTGATTCTCGGCTGTTCTAAGGTCAAAGGGTGATTGGCAAACCATCCCGACATGATGCCGTGTAATTAGATGCAATTCGTCATCTCCTGCTCGTCGGTCATCCTTGGAGTCTGGCTCGTATTTGCCTAGCACTCCGGCGACCAGAGGTTTACGACGCGTGGGCAGCCGCCTGACCCAAGCTTCAGGCGGTGTCATGGACTACAGCCGGCGCGGAGCAGGCTGCTCTAGAGCGCTCAAGTGGAATGGGGTGCGCTAGTGTATGGGTGCTGGCAACGAGCGGAGATGTGATTAAATTTGAATGATCGATCCGGTGTGGGTGGGGGAGAGTTTAATGAGGGCCTTGAGTGGCTGTTGTGTTTGAGTTCCTAATTAAAATGTTTTATTGGCATCGGATAACCGTAAGCATGGACTAATTGACGTGGGAACTCAGCTCAGATGCCAGGGAAATGATTCATTGGATCGGGCTATGGTCACAAGACGTTTTGAAAAAAAAAAAACTCAGGGGGCAAATGAGTTGTGTTGCGGTTGGTGGGGGGAAATTGTGACTGTTTGCGAATTGATGCATTTCTACTTCCTGGACGAAACGTCCACGAAGCAACTTGGCGCGAGGTGGGAAATATATTCAGGAAGACATGTACAAAAGGAAACACTCTCTGCTAAGGACAACCGTGTGCAATTGCCATAATTGCAGTGGTAAGACATTTGGTGCATCACTTCAGAACGAGTGAGAGTTGTGCAACACAGCTCAGAATCATACTGGAGGTCATGGGACAACTTCAGGGACGACCTCAGTTGTCAGTAAGCATCAATTCACCGAAGTGTAGACTTTCTAGTCCGTTCAATTTGAGTGCCAACAAATCACGATTTTGCGGGAAGTCTTGCATCGAGTGTTGTCAGAAGTGCGTGGAGACCATACCCCGATGTTGAAAGCATCCGAATTCTAGTCATTTTGACACCGAAGGCAAGTAACGGCCTAGAAAGTGTGCGAAGACGAATATTTGAAGGCATTACTCGCTGCAGACTCATGACAAATGCTAGAAGAGCTCATAGCATCGAGTGACAGAAGTACACAAACTGCCAAGTAGGTACCTGAAAGCTCTGGGATTCATCTAAAAAACAAGGAAACTGGGTGCCAAATGCGCTGAAACTTCGCGACGACGAAATGCGATTATGCATGTCAGAAATTCTTCTTGAACGGGACTGCGATCTCCCGTCTTAAACGCAAGAAATCCTACGTGCAGCCCGCCCAACACACCTCATTGACTACGAAGCAGAATATGGTGCGAAGGTGTACTAAACTTGTACTAAATTTGGTTAAATCTATCACGGGTTAATTGTAATTGATTTGTTTCGTTTAAAGAGACAGTTGGAGGAGAAACGACAGTGTTTCTAAGGCGGTAAGATGTGCACTTATCCATAGTTTGCGAAGGCACTCGTAGATGCGTTCAATGATCATGTCAGGCTGATTATTACCGGACAGATCAGGATGTATTGCAGAGCCGATACTAGTGTTTGAAGTTGCACCATTAATTCTAGCATCATTGAGACATAAAGCGAGCTGAAGTACTTACTCCACTATTGCAAGACACAGAATATGCGCTGCAAGTAATCATTAATGCGAAGTGCTAGTTCATTCAGGTTAGAATACGGTGTGACTAAGTGCTATTGAACATCATCAGCATATAAGTGTACTGAGCAATACATCTATGAAGAAGCAAAAGAGAAGTGGTCCCAATATGGAGCCGAGTGGTACACTTTTCAACCGATGTATTTTCGGGCACAAGAGGCAATTCAGTAACAGAACCGTCTCTCGAGGATCAAATTGACTTCATTTAAGACAGTGAACCAAAACCAGTAATCTGACGCGTTTCAAAAGCGGATAGAGAAGTCAGTTTGTCTCTTCGACATAAATAATCAGCGTGCGGACTTTGGTCTTGTTTGCGTTGAAGGCATTAGGAGGAGAAGACTATGAACAGCACGCGTCTAGCCAAACGAAGCCATGTATTTAGAACGAGTGGATAACGTGGCTTCGTCCGAAGAGTCTTCGAATCCGAGCCTGTGGTACCTCCCGGCAAAGGACGACCGCATCTAAGGTGACCCACACAAGTACGGAAGGACCTTAACCAACTTGATGTGCGAAACTGGAACCATCTAGAGGAGAAGCTTGTTTGGAGTCTCAGTTCCACCCCGGCATGTAGCGACAGACAAGGAAGAAGCGCAGAAGCCTCTAAACTCTAACTTGTTGCTGCTCATGTCACTCCAACCTGATGCACGACGAAAGCCTTACGAAGTGTCTGATCAGAATTCACACTTAAATCTCGAACGCCAATTTCATCAACAATTCGAACGGATGACGTGTGTCCTTGAAACAATGCGAATTTATTCCGAGTTGCACACCTGCACAACAGAAGCTCTCTCATCATCGAGTTGCTCACAGCAGGAACATTACCCAACCACTTGACGCATCCAGCACACAATGGATGCTATTTATTTTCCTGTTCGAAGTTCATCTCAATTTATTGGCACATGACTGTCAAATTTCATTACAGTGTACAATGTCAAGTACGATTCCACCGAGACGCCATAGCACTCGTTTAAATTCACCGCACAGCCTCCATTAACCCCAGTATCTGTTAGATAACACTCTCTAACTCATTTCCCATTCCGCACACGATTCCACTGTGAACACACAAACAGACAGACAAAACAGAAAACGCATAAAAGACGGAAATATGAATTTCCCTTATTGCAGATAAAACAGCGCAGATAACAGCCACTTACAGAATAAAGCTCGCTATGATCATCTTACGATCACACTAACGAGGCTCGTGTTGGAACAAAAACACGGCCAAAGCGAATTGCACTGCCTGCGAAAAGAAAGGAAAAAAAAAAACTCAAGACACTCAAGCCATCCATAAATATTCAGCAGGCACACCGAAACGTTTGTCAAATACGTGTTCCCGATCGGATCAATTGCCAGTGGAATCAATTAGAGCCGCTCGCTCGAGATTCTAGGACATGTGAACGCGTTTCATCAAGAGAGGCACTTTTTTTTTTTTGTTTTTAATGTCATCTCACGGTCCAGTGGTGAGGTCTTTAATGAGCCGCCAAATCGGATAAATCACACGAAAGAACGTTTAGACCTCCGCCGCCGCGGCCGTCGCACCGTGCCGTGGAGATGCTCCCAACTGCGAAGGGGGCCATAAATATTCAGCAGCCTCTGCTCTCGAGGCACAACTGGGTTAAGTGTCCATGTCCATCGCGATGGACGACGTTGTATTTTTGATGAGTTCGGATGGACAGTCGGCCGAGGGATGACCGAGAAAGATAGCTAATTAGATCTCGATTAATTAAGAGGCGATTGTGAGGCGTTTTCTTCTTGGGAGATCGGTGTTTCGATGATCCGGTGAGTTTCCGCTGGGCATGCAAATCATTTCTCGGGCTCTATCCTGGCGATGATGTCGTCGTACAACACACGACTTGCATATCAATTTCAGTTGACACATAATTTACAATTGGTGCAACTTTGTAACGAGTGGTGATTCATTGGGACTCGTTTTTTCAATCGGATTTTCTTGGCAGATCGCCTGGAGCTGGCCTCGTGGAGTCGTAGTTCATTCTTACTCAGAATTGTGCGACAAATCATCGTGGAAGGAGTCACCCTTTAACAAGGCTTCTAAATGCAATCAAATCCAAGTCATTCAGCTGGGATATGAAAATCAACGTCCTGTTAAAAATGTATTGTATTGTCATGCACTTCGAGTGGTTGACAGGCGATTTTGCGTTTCTGACCACCCTGATCGTGTGCCATCATACCTCTAGGGCTACGCGGCGTCAAAAGTCTTCTCTGATAAGCCAGCTAGGGGCCAGGCATTAGAAGCCAACAGTAGCAGGAAGCAGTGACCCAAAAGTGGACCTTCAGAGTGCAGCCTGTACGGCGTCGTCACGGCCAACATTTCAACGAAATAATATTCGAAGAGTAAATGTCAGAGACAGTTCTTTCAGACCAGCATCAATTTCCCACCATTCAAATTCATTTCAGGTGTTTTATGTACAATTCAAAAAAAATTCCTAATCTAAGATCGAGGGTACGCAACTAGATTCCTTTCACAACGTGTTCTAGTGGTTCAATGCAACCCATCGCGACGTTGTCAACAGCCTCAGTCGCTGATTGACCCCATTCCCGTGCAATCCTTCCCCATCGCCTCTAATTCAAATCACTTGGTGAAGTGCATAACAGCAAATCCCAATTAGACTCAATAGCCAGCCGAGTGGTGGTAAATGTCTTCAACGACGAGCGGCGGCAACAAACTGCGATATCGAAGAGCTGTCAATAAAATAATGAAGGCAACCAATTAAAATTAAAATACGCGCACTGCTGTTTTCGTTAATTAAACCGCGCAACAAGTCATTTAGTGCGTCTTGTTGCGGGCATAACATTAAAGTCACGTTCCCATGGCATCAGCCAGCGACGAGCAACGCCTCAAGCCTGACCATCTGCGGCCATAGCCGCAATAGATGCACGCATGACAAATGCCTTCGGACACGACACACAGTGGCGGTTCTTTGCCGCGCACAGAGCATCAAATAAATTCAAATCTAGTTCCATGGGAACTGAACAAAATTCCGTGCTTGCGGGCAATTAAAAGCTGCACAAAGTGCACTCGAACTGCCTCCCGGTGTGGCTGATGGAATGAAAGCAGATCTGATGGCGAATTATGAGTCCTCAGGAAACATGAGGCAGCTCGCACTTCATGAATATTTAGACTGCCGCCGGTTGAGTCGGTGCACTCGCGAATATGGGCGAATTCAAATTTATGATGTCATTCGCTGGAGTTTATGTCAGATACTCATAGTTTTATGTGAGTTTTACGATTGAAGGCAAAATTCTTCGAAACTCGTAAAGCCATCGATATCACACGAAGCCTCCGCTGTGCTTGCGAAACCACGCACGTCCACAGTTTTGGGGGTTGGCACGAAACTCGGTAACTGTGCAGCACGTTTGTTTGTCAGCCGGAATCAATGGGCTAATGAGAGATCTCCGCCACGAGTGCATTTAAAGGGGGGATGGCACACTCTCAGTCGCTCGGTCTTCCGTGCAATTTATCCAATTAATGTCAATTGCACTCGATGGCTGCAAATGCAGCACGCTTTGAAATCCTTTCAGCAATCCATTAAAATAATGTCGAACAAAACACCATATGAAGAGTGCCACGACGCAAGAGGAGCGGGAAATTATAATAATCGATGAAGTGCGCTAATAGTCGCAGACACCGAGTGCTGTGTGTTGTCAACGCCATCGTTGTTGTCGCCTGATGAGTGGACTCCGATCCGCACGCAGGCGATGCGCAGTCGCAGATGCGAACGACGGCAAAGACGGAGACTGGAGGAGGATGGTGTCGATTATGTCCTCGGCCTACACAAATCCATTTGTACACGGTTTTCGATGATTTCACTCGTCGACTGTGGATGCTGTGTGATGCTGTGACCAACCTACGCATTCTTATGAATTTCCCATTTATACACAGCCTTTGCTTGCCGTTGCTGTTGTTGTTGCTGTTTGGTTTTTGAGAAGACTTTTGTGTGATGTTAACCGGGCGGATTACTGTGTGGCAGATGACGTAGTGTATCCTGCACAAAATCGTGGTTGTCTCTCAATAATTGCCTGGCGGAGAAACCGGAGAGCTTCTTGGAGCGGACTTTGCTGCCTGGATGGGGAGGAATATAAATGAAGTGTCGGTTTATTCGCGAAAATGATACATGACCATGGGCAAGTTTGTTGCAGCGTTTCCGACGACGGAAAAGCGGGAAGTAGTTTGTGTGTAGATTTTCAGGGAGTTGAAGTTCGCATCTCAACTCTTTTGTGGTGATATTGATTTTCGCGAACGATCGAGAGATATAATGAAGGCAACGGAAGTATGTAGGACAACAGCTGGGTACGCCGCCACTTGGTCATCAGTTGATGGTAGCGACTGTGCAGCAAAATTTGTTGGCTCCAGCGTTAGCTGTTGGGTGATCATTTTGTGGCGCGTTTAAAGAAACCCTAAACGAGAGCAGGGACGGGTCTTAAGCACTCCATCCGATGCGCTAAGATACTTAATAGCCGTCCTCCGTTGGACATTTTTTGAAAGACATGTTGTAGCAAACAATCGGGGCCCAATGCGCCATGGGTACACTTCAACCTCAACGATAGGACTTCCATATGACGACTTCAGCACAAGATGGAGAGATGCAATGGAGGGGGAGACCATCCAAAACGCGAGGTAATTCCATTTAAGGGGATTGTTAGGTTAGGTAGGTGGGCTGCCAGCGAAATCGCCAGAACACTTAGACCATCTTGGTCCATTGTGATACCCATAGTCAGACTTCTACCACTGATCGACAACTCCAGTGACCCGTTAATTTGATCTCAAAGGCAATTCGTGACTGGAACAGATTTGAAAACCGGATAAAGCGTATTAACTTTCCTTTCACTGGGATTCGAACCGGGAACTCCTCTAACCAGGGCACTCAACCAACTGCGCCATTCAGCTGTTATCTGGGGCCATACTTCTTCAAGAATCTCTGCGAATTAGGCAATATCAGAACTAGCCAAGTAAATCGTCTTTGCAACAAGCACAAAGAAGTTTCAGGAGAAGACGTTTTGCAGTCAATACATTCGGCTTAAGCGTGACTGTTCAGCCACTTGTACCACGACATGCATGTCTGATTAGGGCCAACAGAAATTCAGATCACTCTGACTCCTAAGAACGTTATGCCGTATTGTGTAGCTGCTTCAATTCCTGACCAGGTTTTATTCCCAGCACGAGCCACATTCGTAAATCTGAACTCCATCCCATTCGAGTCACTAACAACGCCCAGAATGGGTCCTGTCTAGAGAAGATTCTTTCTTCAAAGATCGTCGTTCGGAGCCCGCTTCTACTTAGCACCAATTTACGAGATACTTAGCATTTAACTATCGACTGTCTTTTAACGAGAAGCAGTTGAATGCACGCATTCATGGGTGCCGATATATTGCCACAAACCTGGAAATGGCAAAGCCGATGAACTCGATAATACCTTCTCTCTCTCTCAGCAAGACTGCTGGGTCCTTTTTTAGTGCCACTTGCTACACCCTACCATCTTCAGGAAAATATGAACAATAAAATAACCGATCGCAAATGGCTTACAGGGCTGCCATAAAACAAAGAAAATATGCTCAACACATAATTTCAAATGTCCACACTGTCTGTTCAGACAAAGTAGGTCAGCACTCAAAACTAGGCTTTTGCATTTTAGTTCAGTCGAGAGAACGGCACTCAGTTTAGTTCAAAACTGTCTATTGAACTAGTTCTTTCTTCTAGTTCACTTAGTTCACTGCTCAAGAAATTAAATCTTGTGCCATTTTCGCCGGTTGGTCGTGGTAGTACATAAACAACCGGCAACGCAACGATGATCGATGTGCTTGTGCTGCGGACAACAATTTAGTTCAGTTTAGTTCGGTTATTCTTACTGAATTACATGTATGCAGAGTAAGGCATACCTCAGTTTGTTGAACTACTGAACTAAACGAACTAAAACAAAATGACATTGTGAACTAGTTCGCTTAGTTCACTTGTTGCAGCTGTTTATTGAACTAGTTCCTTCGTGATCTACACAAGCCGATTCAGGACTCTCATCGGACGAAACTCCGCAGACACCCATTCTTAAAAATGATTTTTGCAGATGTTGCATAGATGAAGACGAGGAGGAGCCGACACTCTATAAGAACTCAAATTTAATGGCAAGTTCTTGAATAATTTTTGCGATTTAAATGACATCAGCGCAAACCAGCTAAGCCACTTTATTGAAAGCGCCGATTCGTTCCAGGAGTAAGCCAATCTGGTGTGGCTTCACAATGGGCCTGCTATCTACAGCCAGCCTCTTTGACCTAACTTTATCTATTTAGCATTCGTTGAAAGTTAAGTTGATTCCCACTCGTTTGCCCTCTACCTACTTTCTTAACCAGTTTCACGGTACTTCTTTAAACTATTGCGATCACACTCGTCTGCATCTGCTTTTGAGTCATGGAACCACTTGACAGCGATGCTTTAGACTTTTGTTGGTTGCTTGGACTGCGTTGAGGAATTTAGTTTAATTGGAGCTATTTTCAAGGTTCAACATAATACCAGATTCGATGCTGCGAGTCAGGCACATGCCACGTCGCTGAACCCAATTCGAGTTGAGTTCACTTGTACAAACTTCCTCATCTTACTCTGGAGGCAGGATGCATTGAGCTTCAACTAATGAAGCACCCATCAAGGGCCACAAACTGATGCCACACCGGACCACGATCGACCGACAAGACCAACAAACCAACCAATAACCCAGTACCTCCCCAGTACCTCAGCGCATTTATTGAGTTTTGAAAAAAAAAAAAACAAGTTTTTTACGATCACGGACTATTCCAAGAGTCCACTTATCGAAACAAAGAACCTCATTGAGCTGATTGCCAGATCATAAAATCCAAAGTCAATATCCACCACTCGGTGCAGTTGCATTCAATGAAAAGAGGTGTAAATTAAGGTATTAACTCCAGAAATATACGCTTCAGCCGTCCGTCTGTGTGGCACCCGGGCCCAAGAAATGCCATCGACTAAACCAATTATTGACTTTGCGCTCGCATAAAAAACTGATTTATTTTTCCCTGACCGCTCGTGTTAGACTTCATATGACACACGCCACACGAATGCTGGGCATACTGCTGTGCGCCGCCCGTGTACCGTGTAGGCGCGCACTATCACGGTGGCAACGGGTGCTGTCTAAAAGAAAAATGGAGCACCAATCTGAAGGAGCACGAAACTGAAACATTTTCCTTTTTTTTTTCTTTTGCCCCCACATTACAAGCGTGAATATTATCGCCTGTATGGCCGTGTGGCGGATAGCGCAAGCAACATGACATTAAAATTATTTATTGGTCAGAATTGCGCTGTTTATGTAGCGGCGACATTAAGTGTTCGACCTGGCATCAGGCTTAAGCAGACCAGCTTCTAAGCACACTTAATGATAATAAATTTGAGTCATTGTTGGCCTCCTCCGTCTCCTCCTCCTCGAAAGGTACACGAACCTACATAAATTTTCATATTTCGAACAGCGGTACACGTGTAAGTGTTCAACATGTTCTGTAACACATTTTCCTTCTCTCCCTCTTCGCCCTCCCCCTCCCTTGCCAAGGAACACCAACAACAAACATGATCGGTTAGGTAAATGAGTTCCATTTATTTGAGTGCTGGAAGCGAGGAGGCATCTCTAGCGCGTTGCGGTGCGAAGGAGAAAACTAAATAAATGAGAGACGAATGCCGATTTTCATCGGTTACTCGGTTACCTCCGGTAACTGTGTGGCTGGACAGTGGGTAGAGCGAATGCGAGTTTATGAGGCACGTGACTGACTTAAGGTGAAATCATTTTGGGCCGGCTCTCTGACGGTAAGGCTAATTGATAAAGTGTGTTTTTTGTTGGTCAGCTCATGGCTCTTAAGCGCGGCTTGATGGATTTTTCGGTAGAAAATTGCTTGTGTTATCTTCGGGTGTTGCTTTGATTAGGGAACAGATGGCGGCTTGGCTGGGGAATGACACTTTGTTGATAAGTCTTTTATCTTGGGACCACTTTGGTGGGCGGAGGGGCGGGTTTCCGAAGTAGTCAAAGATCGATTGTTTTGCATTTAAGAGGTTTTACTGGTGTCCTATAGGTTTGCTGTTGGTGATCGGGTAATCAAAAGAGTTGGTTAACGAACTTTGGTGATCGACAGCGATTTGTTTTTTCCTGCTTTCTTTGTCGGATTCGGTGTTGTTTGCTTGTCGTGATCGTAGAGGAACATGCTGTTGATCGTTGGATATGCTCTCTCCAGGAGTCGACGACGTTTCCTCAACTTCAGCTGAGATTGCTGCTGATTGTGTCCTCAACTCACTCTCCTTCGTTATGTGCACCCATTCTGGCATCCAATCTGGCTTGCATCTTCAAAAAGGGAGATTGTTGAGAAGTTTCCTCATTTTGGTGAAACACCAAGGAATTCCTCAAACCCAATTGCACCCCACTGTTCGTGGCCTATCGTCCGGGAATCTCCACACGTCAGTTTCTCGCCTCGTTTTCAGGCGACTTTGTCACATTCCCGGCATCATCCTGAGCTACACACAGACTGAGAGGTGTGAACCCGATAAACAGATCCACAAACAACACACGCCAGCAAAAAGGGGACACACACAAAAAAACCACGACGACGATACAATAACCCAAAAGCGCGTGGTCAAACCATGTTACATCACCGCGTGCACCATTCAAGCGCGGCCGACAACAACACGTTTCCTTTATTCGTTCGTTCATTCATGGCGCACCACACAGCGTGCACATGTGCCACATTGCACAAGATGTTGCGAACACCAAGAATACCATGACCAAAAGTTTAACGATGCCACAAAACGCGGCAGCAGCAGAAGATGCCGTCGACGATGCGAATGCCGCTGCTAATCCTGGACTGCTGCGCAACAAGGCGCTCTCTGTGCTGGGGATGATTGCAAACAAACGGTGGTTATTCATTCATAAATGCTCGCACACCCAGTTGTTCATGTTCATGGCTTGGGTCAACAACGCGTTGCAACATCAGCGGCAAGACCAGCAGTTGGACCACTAAACCCGACTCAATACAGCTCCGCATCTGTCTTCCTTGTCGTCGTCATTGTTATTGCTCTCGACAGCGCAGCACGTTGCGATAGAACCGTAAAGTTAGTTCTTATTTATGGCAGGACTGGTGTGGTATTCCCTTGCCCATCGCCGAAAAAAAAAATACAACGAAACACCACACCAACTGGGTTCCCCCCATTTCCCAGATGGATGCTGGCGATACGCTTCAGCCGCAGCTCGACTACGTGGGTATGATGCTGGAGGGTAATTAAATTTTGTGATGCGCGCACGTTCCTCACAACGACGGTTATGACCGGGCAACGAAAAAAATGGCATACACTCTCTACCCGCAGGCCGGCATCGTCTAGCAGGTGGAATGCGCCGCCAGAACACGGTTCCGCCACCAGGCGAGGGGGCAAAAAGCTCGAAAGGAGTGATATCATCATTCGGATCTGGGGCCGCGGCGGCGGCGGCGATATCAATCTATAGCCCCATTCGTCCAGTGGGTTCTCTAGAATTTGATCAATTCCCATTCGATCTGATATGTCACACAGCTGGAAGCTTACGAGCATACCAATGTAAACTGACACGTCACATAACTATCTACCAAACACAGAGCTCTGCTCTGTTCGGCTCTGCTCCACCAAACATGAAAGGTTAAATTCCGATTCTGTTCGGGTTCACATATCTCAATCAGTTCGTGTTCTGTGACACTGAAATGACACGAAGAAATACAATCCGATGTTGGAAACTCAATATTCGCTCTGGGCTCTCTGTGTGCGATTGCAACCATCGATCGGGCGGTGGCGGCATAAATTTATCCCCGAGTCCGAGTTTGGTCATTCGGACAACAGGTGCCACGCTGCGATCGGTACGTGGATATCTCTTTTCACCCATTTGGTTGCAGTAACAGCACTTTGATGGCACGGGGCGATGCGGTGCGGTTCGGTGCGAGTTATGCAATGACCATGTGCCGGTGGTGCCGCCGGACTGGAGCGAGTGCATGTGTCCTCGACGACAGAGGCGATTAAATGAGATTCACACGATCGGAGAGCGGGACGTGATTCTAATTTCATTCAGATGCGCATCCATGTCTGCAGTCATTATCCGCTTTTGGAGATTATTCTAAACTAGGAGATGGTTGTGGGCTCAAGCTGTAAGGAAAATGCAAATGCCTCCATTCGATGGGATTTTCTATTCGGCGTCTGAAGATGATGACTTCGCCAAGGACACTTAAGCCGTCCTTTAGTGGTTGCCACTGCATGGAGCCTCTGTACTGAGCTGATGCTTAAGTGCATGGCCTACTTAAGCTGGGATCAACTATAACCAGGACGAATCTATTGGAAGCAAGTGTCGGCACTCAGCTTCTGAATGTCTCTTTCGGTGAATTGTTCATGAAACTGCCAGTGTGACCAGATAACAACAATAGGAAACGCTTGCAAAACAACGAAATTGATTCTGACTTCGTTTTGGAGCTGTATTCATGTCATTTTGTACAAAATAGCAATAATGGTGGCCACGAATTTGCTGACAGTGCTTCAAGAGGTCGGTTGAATTTGGATGACTCGGTGTGGTATGTGTGCGAGTTTAGGGTCTCGAATGTTGCCCCTCGACTAGTCCAAAGTGGTTGGCTTGGAAGGGCTTGATGGAAATCATCGAGAACTGTCCATTCGCATGATCACGACGGTCAATAGTTAAGCGCACGCCGTGAACGCGACCCAGTCGACAAATTTCTCATTTACAACTTCAATCGTCAAAAGCCGCACCAAAATTTCATGTGGATGCTTGGTTGAACACTTATTGATGGTGTCCAATAACAAGCATTGACATAGCCACTGAGTCAAAAAAGAGCCAATTGTTCCACAATGCAGTTCATGGCACGTTGTAATCCTTCCTCCATCTGGTCACCCCACCATCCGACAGCCTCAGCCCCCATCGATCTCTCACAAGATGTACAAATGTCATTACCGTCAATGGTGGGTAATCAAAATTTCATTGAGGCTCAATAAACAATTATTCGCCGGCAATCTGAAAAGAATACCCCACAACGTACGGCCCAAACGATGGGAGAAACAACGAGGGAAAAAAAGCGCTTTATTAAGTAGCCACTTGATGCTCGCAGAGATTACCAGAATGGAATCCAACTTCACGTCCCGACCGACAATTAATCAGAATTGAATGTCGTGAAATTATCTCGGTGATTCCTTTCTCGCCCTCTCCGAGTCCCCCGATTTTGGCAGACGTGGAAGGAGAGTGAAACAAAATTAAATGATTTCTCTAATAAGCAGTGATTAATAATGCGCATGGGGTCTTTGTTTCAAGCGTGCCGGCGCAATCTTTCAGGTATTCTCAGAATCAACTGGAAAGTGAATTATGAGTGAAGCTATCAATATTCGGGGTTCGTTAAATGTGGGCTCCTTTTCTCTCTGTTGTGTGGTGTTTTTTTGTTTCTTTTTGAAGACAAATGAAAAGCTGTTGACAAATTGATTGTGATTTGTTTGGACAGTGTCGGTGCTTATAATTGAAAACATTCATCCCTCAGCCGGGCATCTGGAATGCGCGATGACGATCGAGTGTGTTCCTTGTCTAGTCCGCGGTGGCCACTGAAGGCGCGCGTGCTTTCATAATATATCACTCTCCTCGGAAATTGCTTTTACTAAAAGCAAACAAATTTCTGAAGCTCACTAGCCTAGGCGACCGGGGGACAAGACTGGGCGACGGTATGTCACTTTTTAATTCGTTCGCGATTAATCTGTGTGTGCCGAAACACCACGACAAAAAGTAGCGGCCAAGCGCGCGCACTCGCGCACGCTAAACGGCCGAAGGAGAAATAATTGAGTCCATGTCGCCGCGTTGTTGTGCGCGACAAAAGGCACAAGGGAGTTGAGCAATACTCAACCTCTTAACTCTTGGTGTTAATTTTCACTTACATCGCCAGCGAGTGGGGGACGAAGCGACGGTGGGATCTCGTTAGATCGATTGCAAAGCGTTTCGACGAAATAAGACTAACAAAACAAAAGAGTTGGTTAGCAAACTTTATGTGTGCGCGGTGTGTTTTTTTTTTGTTGTCTCTGCAAGCAGTAGCGGTTGTTTTTCCTCCTGCCTCGCGTGGCCATTAATTTTCCTTACACTCTTGGATACAAATTGAGTTTTCTTTTTTTCCCATTCCCCTCGTCTTGTTGTTTTTTTCCCGTTTTTTTTTGCATAAGGAGCCAGAAGAATGGAGCACTTATGCTGAGCACGCGCCGATAATTTCCACGAGACTAAGTCCTGCTGCTACGTTATTGACACGTCCGTCGCTTGATAATTTGTCACCGACTGCTGAGCACTCTGGCTCTAGTCACTCCAGTCCGACTGGAGTTTCGGTTTTTTTTGTGGGAACTTTTTTCGAACGAAATTGGAGCAATTTCTCAGCGGACTCATGTCTCCTTCTTGTTATTTTCGAGTGGAGTGGCGCTTTTTTTCGCTCCTCTCCTCTCTCCGCGTGTTCACTTCCCGTCCGGAGTGTAGAATTATCCGTTCGAACGATCTAATTTGGAGGCAATCATTGCCAAGCACCTGTTATTTCCAAGCGAACCAAATTGGTTGCAATTGCTCCCTCGGTGGTTGTGGCGGGAAACTTTCATTCCCATCATTACCATCGTTAATCTGTGAGCAATTTATGGAGTGTTTCATACTCCCTACATCGCCTCCCTGCCGCCATTTAAATCAAATAAGTCGATCTGTTTGATTTCACCAATTTGAGCCGAGTTTGTGTTACTTTCCATATGAAGTGCAAACAACAAACAGTCAAGGGCGGGGGAAGGAGGTGCACTCAGTCCCCGTCTGTCAGTCAGTCTATTTAGCATTTTCATTTTCACTATAGCATAGCGTAGTAAGATTGACAAACTTTAAGTCAACTTTATTGGCTTTGAATGATGCGTGGCACTGTCTGGCTGCTTTCTGTGGAGTAATTGAAACAATATTTGTCAAAGCTTCCACACATCTTGAGATCTCTTCGTGTGCACTCTGTCCTCTGGTGGATTGAGTGTCTGTCAACGTGGGGACGTTACACTAATCTACGACGATGGTGAGTGGTTTTTGTGATCGTTTTCTCGTGTATATGCTCCTGGGTATTCGATGTTCGATGAAAAAGAAAAAAAAAAAACGGTGCCCACTGGCATTTATGGTATGTTACGAGTAAACAATCACTTGGATGGAGGTCTTCAGTGCTAATGCGTATCACATTCACCATATTCAGTTGCGAGTGCGTGAACAATTCAGTAAGATGCGCGCTGTGTGAGTGTTTCACTCTGTGGTCTGGACACAGTGAAGACTGTTGGGAAATTGATTTCATTTGAGAGTGGGTGCTATTAGTTGGTGGTAAGAGATCAATACAGTCGCAAATCAAGCAAAGAAAGTGCAGTCGGCTTGCTGTGAAAAGGGGGGCAAGAACTGGGAGAACATTCTCACTGTGGACTACACTACTTCGTGAACAGTCAACCGAAGAACTGAACTGGATTGTGGAACTCGAGCAAATCTAAGACTCGGCTGCATTTACTTACATCTCTAACCAGCGAGCAATCGGGGGTTAGCGCCTGATCTAATGTCGCTTTTTGTCATTGACGGCCTCAAAAACAGACACGCTGCTTCCAGGCAACAGGAGGAGCAAGTTATCTTGCATCAGCGACATATTGGTGTTTTTGCCACGAGTTCCCTCTTTTTCGAACCAGGAGGCCAGCATGCGACGACTTTAATAGTCCAATCAGCTAATAAGGAAAAAAACTAGAAGACGAAGGTCTGGGTAGAGCCAGTACTCGGTGGCTTGCTCTGGTTATTGGAGCAAGGGCCCTATGGCCGAAGCTGTGCAAAAAAGGGATCAACTTCTTTGATTGACTCGCAAGGAAGTGTGCATACTTATAGGAGTCCTTACCAGGCTCTGTGCCATTGGTACACAGGCAAAAAGGAAGCTGCTGAGATGAGGATGAAACATCTGCACTGCGATTGCACAGCCCTAGCAAAGACAAGGAGGCAGGTCCTAGGAAAGCACTTGGTTTGGTTAAGTAGGAGTGGCTGCTGCCAAAGTAGGCACATTGTGATACCACGCGGATTGATTGACAGTCCGAACATTGTTCTTGAGCCGGAACAGTGCTTCTTTAATCGCAATGGTTTCTGTCTGAAAAACATTACAGTGGCCAGGGAGTTTCAATGAGAGAGAGAACAATATGGAGGACTTTGGAGTGACACCCATTCCTTCTTCCGTCTTCGATCCGTCTGATACTCAAATGACCATCCAGTGTTCAGACTAGACTTCTTGACTTCAATGATCTGGGCTGGATGCTGGTTGAGAAATATTTCTGGAAGAGGAGCTTATGACATTAGTGTCTTCGAGTGCGGTTCTATATCGGCCAAGGATAGTACAGTGTAGTAGTCATGTCGGATTCCTTTCCACGAGTGCAGCGACTTGAATCTTATCGCCGCCGGCTGGATATAAAGAACATAAAGGCCACAGTCGGATTGTCAGACATCCAATCTGATCTGGAAGGAATCCCGGTGGAGAATTTCTCATCAAAGATAGCTTGGGGTAGTAAGCGATGGGTGTCGTTTGGAAGAAAGTTGAATTCGTCAAGAATAATCGAGGAACCGATGGTGAGTTCGTAGCTGCTAAGATTGACATGTGGATCTGGTTGGGTTTAGACTAAGAGAAGATCTCACGGTAGAAATACCTTCCGCAACGAACCCAACACGTTAGTCGAAGTGAGCCACGGCCATAAATTATCACATCTTTGCAAGACCCTTAGACTTGGTAAACTGAGTCGTCTCAGTTTAGCTCATACCTGTTTTTTTTAACTAGTTCGTTCTACTAGTTCAATATAGTTCACTTTCCAGGAAATTGAATCCTGTGCGATTGCCGCCATTTGGTCGTATACGTGGTCTTTCCTAAATATCCTTCACATACACCACCCGTGACGCAACGATGCTCTTGTTGATGTCCTTCCAAGACCACACTTGTTTCGACAAACTGAAGTAAACGGCAAGGAGGCATCTACGTCGGATCTTCAATAAAATGTTTTTGTGGGGTTCAAATTCGCCTGGTACGAGGTACACAAAGTCTTTAACCGTAACTACTATGAAATTGTACTTGATTGTCAATAGTGACTTTCATCGCGTCTGTCGGTTGTGGCTGTTTTCATCGGTCTGTCGTCTCCTAGGTGGTAAAGGATGATCAAATCAAGCTCGACAGCAGATATTTTCTTTTTTCTAAAGGTCAACCACCTCGTTGGTGTTGTCCTTCACTCGTCATAGGATAGGAGAGGATAGGACATTCTGTATCCACAGCTGCCCGCCGCACGATCTTCTCCAGCAACAGATTGAAGGACCATCACGTGGCGTTGTGACCATCAACTTGCCGAAATGCGGTGTTAATCTGGTTTTAAACGGATACATTTTACTGTCATGCCGACTTCAGTCATCGCATCGAATAGTTCCTTGCAATGACTGCTGTCGTATGTGGCTTCAAAATCGATAAAAGAAAAGGGTGCGTTTTAAACCGAAAGTCACTAGTCTTTTCCAGAACCTGTGTTCGGATGAACATTTGGTCTGTTGTCGATTTGCCGAGCTCTTACCTATCCACTAGTGCTGTTGACGTTCACCCACTGCTCTGGGCGGGATCTTAGGTGCGATCCTGTACATCTTCACCCTCTTGCGTGAGGTAAAATCGCATCTTTCGCGTATGATCCAAAACTCCACAGTAACACAAGCCAAGTTGGATCCTCATGGCACAGGCGAGAGAGTGTCCATCTGCTCCATTGAGCAATCATCTCTAAAAAAACGACTCCCACCACCCCTTCCTTGAGTCTCATATCAAGAATTCCTCCGCCATATCAGTTTCCTTCAAGTTAGACAATTCCCCCCCCACTTAACCGATGCCTCGCGTCATCATGCACCTGCACAAGCATCACTCAATTACTCAATGCATCACCCAATCGGCCACAACCGAGTTACTTCTAATTAACTTTCCCATCGACAATTCGCTTCAGATTGCGATAAGGACCCGAGCAGCCCGCCACATGCACTCGAAACCTAAGCTAACGAAAGCACAAATTTCTCTTTCCCTCCCCCCAAGCCGCGTCCAATCCGAACTGAATCAAATTTTTATTTACATTTCAATCAAAGCATTCCAATTAATTAGGGGCGATCTGGGAGATCTTTCGGATCTCAATTAAATTCCCCCGTCCCGGCAGCGGACTGCCCCGGTCTCCAGCGGCGATAATGTTCGCCCATTAAACTGCAGTTAACCAAAATTTACGGTCCCCATAAAATGGGGCCTCAACTAGTGGGTCTTCGGTGGTCAGTCATTTGACTGCGAGCGACTCCTTAAGTGACCATCAGCGGCAGAGAAAGCTGCACAAATCCAACTAACCCGGCACACTTGGGTGATTTCAATTTGATCTTGCATAATCCCGGACTGACTTCTTGACCCGCGGGCAATTCCCCGAAAAACTGGTTCCAATCAGTGGCGCGGTCATGTGAGGCGACAACTCCTGGCACAGTGAACATGCATCTTGCCATTCTGACAGCGCCTCCATTCGCAATGTTGTTTCTGTGGCAAGAACGACCGCACCAGAGATACAATCGAAACTTTGCACGCATGCGTGCGCGCTCGCGCACTGGGACAATGATGAATGGGTCACTGCGGTATCCGACATTAGTGCGGCTATGAGCGTTTGCCGCCTAGAATATCTCGGTTACCTGTCCACTTGAGTTGTTCGTACGTACGTGGATTCAATTACGACACACCGGTGTTCTTCGTCTCAGTCGGTGCGGGTATGTATGCACAACGTGACATCCCGCCGTGTGACACCATCGCTCATGCAGTCTCGCGAGTTTGCTGTGAGAACTTCTGTTGCCGAGCAGCCTGTACACCAGAGAATAGGACAAAGTGACGTGATCATCATTTCTTCATGAGATCAAGAGATGCGTTCCGCGGGGGAGCCGCAGCCTGTCACACAGACGATCTTGACACTGACACTGGCCGGCTTTCACTTGCAGCACAGCAAGCGATTTGCAGAAACACCGCCAATCTCGCCCACTGATCAGTGATCACCCGGGCCCGGGCAGATTCATTCACGCGCGAAACCAATCAGATACACATTCGAATGTCGTCTTTTATGTCCGCAGAGCGGCGAATATCACCGCGATCAGTGTCAACTTCACACTCGTCACTCGATCGTCCCCACATGCGATGGTCGTGTCTATAAGATACAATATTTATCCGACCATCGAGCCCGAATTGAGTTCCCACAGAAATTAGGCGGAAACACATTCTTTGCCAAATTAGCACTTAATTTATCCCCACCAAGCACAGATCCACACGAAAAAATACCGTCATTTTGTCTCCGATCGGCGACAGTTCGCCCATAAACTTGACCAAGATAAACCCCATATGTTAATTCGGCCTCAGGCAGTTTATGCACAGCATCTGCCAAATAAAACGCGGCACCGAATCGCCGGCGAAACAATGAGTTCGTTGATTTTATGTCTCTCATATCAGTGCCATACGGTGATGTTGTCCGACTTAGCGTCACCTTATTGCGGGTGCAACCATAATTCTGTTCAACCGAACGCACTCCGGTGGACCACCGCGGTGGTGGACGCATCATAAAGTTTAGACAAATGTTGCAGAGTAATGGTGTGAGCTAACGCATTTGAATGGGAATCTATTCTGGGGTGCACGTGTGTGTGTGTGTGTGCGATGCGGGGCACGCTCTCAACCGGATGCTCGTCTTCAAAGAAGTACACTTATCTCGGCTGCTCCTCCTCCGGAGTGGGTATTGTCATAAATTCGAGTTCTTATTCCACTTGTTGGACACTCAACCGTTTGCCATTAAGATGACGGGAATGGTGATGAATTTAATTATGTATTCGATACCGCTGTTGATTACATTGTTTGCCGGCTGGGGCTTGACATCGGGTAACCAGTTCTCTCGATCGGGAATGCACTGCATTCGGTTGGACAGAGTTCATGAATATTTTGCGTCGGCTGTCCGCCTGGATGTCGGGGTAACCCCATCCTAGCGCGTATCTAAAGTGAGCACCTTTCATCGGCTAAGTGCTGTCAGATCCTCTCCCCCTTCCCATGCAATGTTTACATTAATCGATACAAATCCGTTCGAGGAAAAGGCAACAGGTTACACCGAATGTGTCAACTCACAAGCTCGTTAGGACACGGCGCACAGGCTGACAAAACTTGTGCCACTCTCACGCGCAGAGCCCGACAGGCTCGTAAATTGAGTTTTCAGCACAAGTTTGAGCTCTTGTTGGCGCATAATTGGTGCAACGGTGCGGCGCGGCGCCGAACTGCGCCACCACTGCTCATCGTCCCACTCCGACCTCTCTGCACAGCTCGGCGCTGGCAATTTCATTTAATAATCATAATAATTTAGCGAAATAATTCTACAATCATAAATCATGGGGGCATGTCCGATTAATTAAAGCCCCGCTACGAGTGCTGCCCCATTGCAAGCGTATCTATGCTCTGTCTCCCTGTCTGTGTGTGTGTATCTGGCGATTTGATCGCTGGTTCTCCTCATTTTCGTGTCGTGCCACGAGGAAAGAGATCCATAACGGCGAATCAGTACCGTGCGCAGTGGCAAATGCAACAGAATCGAAAATGAATTGAATATTTAAGACGGCAGCGGCTCGCTCGTTATTACGAAATCCATGTAACCGTACTGTAACCGAAGTGGTGGTGTGTGCCTACTGACTACCAGCCGTGATTGCTCTTCACCGGCCCCCGCTCCCCCTCTCATACAGTTCAGGACAGATTGTGGGTCATTATGGCTCCGCCTGAGCAGCAATCAGCATCAGCGGGCGAATTGGGTTAAAATTGCAGAACGGAACGGATTGGCGAAACAACTTTCCAGGTGCTCTCTTCACCCGCCCCAGGGCTCCCCATCACGTTTACTTAATCGAAAAGAACGAAGCACCCTCGAGGCGGTCTTGGTCCGTCTAATGAGCGCCCCTTGATGCTGATGATGGACTGAAGCGTAACAAGCGGGCGATTACCTAAACGATCGCCAATTGAGATTCAAATCTGGCCGCAATGGTGATCTGTTTGCGCAGCACCTCCTGATTTATCGGCGAACAATTCACTCATTAGTCGATGCAATCGAGACCATTAACGCAGTCATTGATTAGTCTTCATCCACCCTCCCATCCAGTCCCCCATGTGGTGGCATACCGTATCGATGAGACGACGTAAGGCTCTATTAGCGCAAGGCTCTATTTTTCGCCGCTGAGTCATTCTGTGAGACAAGAGACAGGCAGCAGCATGGACCAGCGGTGTAGTCTGACACTCTGCCAGCGCTCACATTCTGAAAGCGAAAATTAACGCACGTCCACGGTACCATGGTACTGCTCATGTGCACTGGGTCCATGCGCGACGACGCGGCGGCACTAGGTAGGCTGCCCCCATTAAGATAAGAACAATGAATCTGCACGCTGAGTGGAGATCAGATGAAAGGACCGATCACTGGGCACAGTGTGGTGCCGTCTCTCGGGGAAGTTATTAATTTCAAAATTAATTTATTCATGAGATCATTTATCAGAGGAAAAGAGAGAGAGAGAGAGGGAGACACTTACCTGTGTGGATCCTTTGATGGGCTTTCAGGTGTGAACTTTTGGTATAAACTTTTGTACAACCTGGAATGAGACAAAATAGAGATCGGTTATTAGTTGGTTTGCTATGAGAACGGTTCAGATATAGGTTTAAGAATTGCTTGACGTTTAGAGGAAGGCAATCGTAATGAGGAGTCCGGTCGCCTCTTCTCTGGATTATAGCTGTTGATGGTGTCATTAAGAGATTAAGCATGATAGGGTAGAAACCCACAACTACTATCGAACTAGCTATCACGATAAAAGTCCGCAAAACTATTAGAGACGTGATGGATAATCTTTCGGATTGAATGGTAATCTGTCCAAGACAGAACTCGAGTTGTTCACGAGGAAATATGAAATTTCACCCATGATGTGAATATCGTTTGTATCATAATCGTCATCAACCCGCATGATCCTCTAAAGAAATCACGCAGGCAAGGCATGCACGAGGGATCTCCAGGTCAGTCGATCGTCAGCCATCGACTCTAACTCATCAGGAGTTATGCCAAGGTGCAATCAGGCAAGTTTTTGTGCTGGATCCACCCACCTCGTCATGTTGTGTCTGGCAAGTGGTAGCCTACTTGATGGAATCGCATTTAAAACACGCCACGAAAGTCGTGGTAATGGGGACATTAGTGTCAAATGCCCATAGCAAAGCCCCTTCCGTTCGAAGAAGCAAGCAGCTGAACATTGAGTTTCTCTGCAACTGGCGTGTTTCTTACTCCATCAGGGCGAGTTTTTCAGCTTGTATTCGCGATCTTATTCTTTCGGTTCAGCATTACTCTTGATATCAGTCGAGAAAAAGACTCCGCGATGATCTAACTCGCATTGAACAGGCGTTTCACGATCTCAACGACAGTACATATGGCCACAAACATATCGAGCGCACGCTGGAGTTCCCTCTGGGAGGATGTGAGGAATTAAGTCATCTGCAAAAGGAGAATGTCTTACCCACAACTCTCCCAATGTGATACATTCCTCGCCCCGGCTCGATTCAACATCCAGTCCAGATATAAAATGAAAAGGAAAGATGACAAGACGCAGCCTTGGCGGAGTCCAACGTCCACGGTGAAAGGAGTTGACTTAAGCCCGCTAGCGTGAACACAGCTGCTTAAGTTTGTGTATAGACTGAATGGCCCCCAAAAGACGACCATCGATGCATACTCCTGCAGAAAGTCTACAAAACAGCTGTAGATCTCCTTTTCGAGTACCATACTTAGAGTGAAGATGTGTATTAAAAGTAGTGGACCAAGCTTGAGGGACCCCCTACAGCACTCTTTGTTCACTAATACAGTGCTTCTTGATTTCCACGTGAAAGATCCTTCCATCTAGGCAATCAATTAACCAGTGCGCTAATTTTCAACTTATGCCGGCGTTTTGATCCGATAGGAGAACATTGTCCTATGGTGGGTCCCTGGGCATAATGTTAGTCTGCGCAACGAAAGAAGTGACGAATTAGCCGGGAAGTGGCTGGCCTGCTTTCTTCTTCGTGTGTAGGGCCACACGAGTCCGGGGTGGACCTAAGCCTCACCCAAAACTCCCCTCGAGTTTGGTTGATCTCCGCTGCCTTCAATCTCTCACGCCAAGTTGGTTAAGTGTCCTTCTTCACTTAGGTGCGCCACCTTAGACGTGGACGTCCTCTGTTGTGTTGGCCCACAGTTCTAAGAAACGCCTATATCGCGTCGGGGCAGAACTAAGTTATCCATATGCTCGATATTTCCCAGCCACCTTAGGCGTTGGATCCGTAGATGCCTGGTTAGACTCGTGTCGCTGTACTATTCGTGTTTGAATCTTCTCATCCATATGCCATCAACGCAAAAAAGACGAAAGACCGCTTGTAGATCATTTCTTTCGAAGAGACAAACAACTTCTTTGTCCGCTCTTTGAGATTGTTCATGCCCCTGCAACATAGCAGTTGGGCACAGATCCATGCCTAGAGACAGAGGGCTAGGGCTGCGATGATCAATTTCTTATATAAGGTCAGCTTGATCCATCGAGAGGCGGTTCTCTCACTCAACTGCGCTTGATCTCGGCACAGATGTTGTTTGTACTGTTTACTGCGGAACCGAGGTGGATGAAGTCCTTATCGACCCCGGAGATATCATCATCAAGGCGTCCATGTTGTATCTCTTGGAGGATAGTTCCGCTTTACCCTCATTCACAGCCAGACCTATTTTAGCCGCTTCCGTCTCAATGCCAGCAAACGTCTGGCAGTGTTCTGTCAATCACGTCAACGTCATCGGCATATGCCAACAGTATGTACGGACTTCTGAAAGATCATGCCTCCAGAGTTGGCGTGTGAGCCTAGCATGGTCTTCTCCAGGATGATGTCAAAGAAGCCATATGACAGCGCATCACCGGTCAAAATACCGTTTCACCCGCCACCGGCACAACACCAGGAGACACTCCAACCAACCCACACTGAAACCAAGAAAACCATGCAACCGTAGATAGGCGGAATTGGGCATGTCATCGGAAACGATGTGGCCTGCATTCACTCAAAGCAGAGCTAAAGCACTCTAGACAGGAAGCATTCTACCTCATAGGCTAGTCATGCTAGACGACTTGGAGCGCCCTACATTGACTTCTGCGGATGCTGCAGGGATGGGGAGGAAGAGGCAATAGAAAAAAACAGACATCTGATGCGACAAACCGTTCAACGACATGAAGCTAGAAAGTGACTACACAACCGAGGTCTACATGGAACATGGTTACGAAACCGTGCTAATCACTCCTATCTTGATTTTGAAAGTTCGTCATTCGAATTGCGGAGGTTCGATAACTGGTTGCACTTGCTTGAACATTCTGCCTCACTCATCGACTCCGATTGAAGTCAATTGACTTTTGAAAATTTAAATACTTGCTTCGCCCGCTCCCAGCGCCATCAGCAGCAGCAGCAGCACATAGCCACGTTTGCCAACATTTTCACATGCCAACACCTTTAGGAAAATCAAAGCAAGTTGCAAAACCACAAGTTCACACGAACACCTCACGCTGTGTTCCGACATAAATTCCACCGCAATTCGCTATCACTCTGCGGACAGCGCAATCACCGCAAAATATAATGCACCGAGCGTCACCTACCGAACAGGTGACAGTACAAAGCGTAGTTCTTTTGCACACGCACACACCCGGTCGCCGCCGTCACCGTCACCGTCACCGCAGAGTACCCAATAAAGAGTGCGCCTCCTGTGCCCAAATAGCTGCGCTCGCATGGAACGTACGCGGAAATCTCCTCTTTACACACAAAAATGTGTGTGCACCGTATGCAGCGCAAAAAAGAAAAACCAAATCACACACACGGAAGACCTGCACTTGCCCTGCAGAATAAATGAGTGTGTTCAACGACAGTAAGTGTTCTTTTCACGAACAGAAACGAAGCCATTTGTGTACGGCTTCGTGCAGCGGCTGTGTGTTGTATGCGAGATGTTACGCGTCTCCCCCGAACGAATGAAATTTGTAACATTTCGCGCGCGGCTAGCTCCTTGTTATTCACTTCTGTAGATTTGCCGATTCCCTGAATTCTGCTGGTCAGCGGCGATAGTGTGGATAGTCCCCGTGGCCCCCATCACACCCCACCGGCAGAAACCAATCCATTCAGGCTGACGGAATTGTGCAACACCGCAAACAATGTCACGTAAAACGAGGCATGCTGACGTTTTTTCCCCCCGTCTCCTGTCTTCTGTCCGTCGCCTGTTGGTACAATGTTAGCGGCTCCTTCAGAGTGCCGCAGGCGTCACAAAAGGTCACAGCCTGGTAGTTTAGTGCTCCAGCACCTGTTACAGCGACGACGACGTGGACGCCGGGTGACAGACGAACAGACGAACAGACGAACAGAACGGAGGTTGAATGGAAGAAGAACAAAACCGAAGTTTTCACCTCAACTCTTTTGTCCGGCATTTTGGAAAGCGAAGCAAAATTTGCCTTTGAATGGAGGAGGAGGAGGGCTCAGGCTATTTGCCACCATCCAAGACGTGACTGATTTGAATTCGGTCAACGGAGCAGTTGAAAGCCATGCCATTAGGCCCAATGGCCAATACTAGACCGCAGAGCGAGGCAGCATGCATTCCTTAACGCGTACGTACGCCTGCCAGCGTTCTGTCCGTCCATTTGAGCTTTCCTGCTGGCTAATTGTGGAAAATTTCCACGCTTGTAACTTCGACTCTAGAACAAATCAATTCATCTTTCAATCGATTGCGTGCTAAAGCGTTTTACGGTATTATTTAATTTTTTTCTTTTCTCCTCTTTCTTCTCATTTTTTTTTTTTCATTCTCACTAATTCACATTAAATTCGTTTGACGATGCGGGGCACGTATGTGTTATTTTACTCACGTCCTCAGCTGAAGTACGTATTTATCTGAGAAGAGTGTTTTGTTGGATGGCCCGTTGTGTGTGCTGTGTGAAGCCATTTGAATATGGATAGATGAATGTTGGTAATTGTATAAATGCGCGTACATTTTTTCATTCTTCTAGGTTCTGGTTGAAGTTGTCTAACGGTTCAAGGGGGGGGGCTGACTATGGGTGGCATGGGTGAAGACCCAGTTAAGCTGAAGAAGCGGTTCGGCGTTCGTCTTGAAGTGGGATCATATTTTTTTTCTCTGTTTGAAAAATGTGTTGATGCTAATTGCGGGCGCAAGAGTTGCGAAATTGGCTCTGCCAATTAGCAAGCTGTGGAGGTGGTTAGCACCGTTGTGACAATTGCCTGTTGATCGGTTGGCATTATGCTCGTGAGTGTGTGCGGTGTTTGGGTTGTAATTCGCATCGATCGGGTGGCCTGTTAGCTCTCATAATTTGATCTGAAGGAAAGGCACCCGCGGGCATGCTTGACCGGACTGTAAGGCCAGCAAAAGAAGCGTCGTTTCTAGAGAGAGTCCTCTAAACTCACAGTAAGTCGCTGATCACCAGTCTAGGGCAGTTGCTTCAGCGAAAGTCGTGTGATAGTCACCTCCATGGAAGCAAGCTGTCAATTTCTCGTCACAACAAGTTCCTCAGAAGTCAGACTGCCCATGAAAAAAAAACTAAAGAAAATCCCTCTACAGTCACGGCAAAAAAAATCACTTCTCCTAAATTGGACAAGTTTTATATCTCTCTCGTTCGATCTCTTTACGTTTTTCCCACCGTTCAATTTATTCCACTAATTAGCCACAACAGAAGCACTGAATTCCAATTGAACTCATTGCAGAACCTCCGTCTGTCCCTCTCCCCCCAACACTGCCCCCTCCCAACAGTACGGCAACAAATTAATGTTTCATAACTCAATTATGATTCAGTTGCAACACGTTCAGTTGGCATTTTCCACGCTCAAAATTCATCATCAATTATGTGTCCAGGCAGCGTTGTCTTGCGAGCGAGCGAGCATTCACCGCGGACAAAGCACACCGCCAGACATCCAGTCAGACTGGTGGCCCCACTGTCTGGTGTCCACTCCGTCTGTCCGTTCGTCCGTCCGAGGCTCAAAATTATCTCGTCCACTTAATGAGGCTGAGCCACACAAAATGTCTCCGAGTCTAATTAGAGTCCAGCTGCAGAGTCTCCTCTTCGCCTGCAGGTGGCAAAGACCCCCACTGTGTCACCTCCCCCAAAGACGGGGGGCGGGTTGTGGTGGATAGTCAGCCGTCGAGAAAGGAGTGAAATATGAAAACGTATCCAACGAATGCGCATAAGTGCAACTGCATTTGATCGAACTGAATAATTGAGCTGATCATAGATTCGTAACGCATTAGACATAAATCTGTATTAGAGCTGACACTTAGGGCATGTCGGGAATACTGCTAGTGACTACATGCACATGCGCATGCACATGCAGCGCGGTCCGTCTGCCGCGGTCTACTCCGATACACCTGTGCGCGCGAGTGTGTGTAGCGAGAGAGAGGCAATGTCTGCGACCGATGATTGCGCCCAGATAGTGATTGCCTATGTGGAGTAAGTGGCATTTAATCAATGCACCATGAAGGCATTCCTCAAACGCCATAGGTGATTGCTGGTTGGCTGTGATGGTAGTTGGCAGCGATCCAAGCCGCTGTTAGTCTGTCGCTTCGTGTTTGTATGCATGTACGACTGGTGTGTTCAGTATCTTTCGGACAGTCTCAGTGCTGTCATGATAGCCGGTGTCGATTGTCGATAATTTTTTTTCCAAGAATTTGCGGCACTGTCACTGCTGGTGAAATGATGTTTCCGTAAATAGTGTGTGATTTGAGTTAGCTGGTGGCTAGCTGCTTGCCAGCAAATGCGGTCTTGGGGGAATTTTCAATGAACTCAACCGTGGATCGTTGGGTGCGTGTGTGCGTTGACACTGAATGTGGGCCATAGGGTGAGGGAATGAACAGGCTCTTCAGTCGTGGGTTATTCCAGGCGGAGGAGAGTGGTTTGTGAAGCCGCCTTGATCTTGTTCGGTCGAAATTTTGCCAATTTCGAGGTTGTTTGAGCGTGGAGGACATTAATTTGATAAAATTCTGATTTGGTTGTTCTTGGTGAATTTTCGTGAAGTTTATGGCTTCGCGTTACATTATAAGAGGAGTGAGGAAGGAGTCTAGAGGGCCACTAGCTTAGCTAGCAAAAGAGGAGAGGTTTTTTTGTTAGATCGAGGTCCACTTTAGACTGTACACCTGGGACGATAGAAGGGACAGTTATTTTTTCTCTTTTTCTTTGAATGGCGCTACAGTCCGGGGTGGACCTGGGTCTCAACCAACAAGCGTCTCCGACTAGCTCGAACTGGCCCCAGCTTCGCACGCTAAGTTGGTTGAACTTCTCTTCCACTTGGGTGCGTTACTTTCAACGCGGGCATTCTCTGTTGCGCTGTCCCGCATCTTCGGAGTCGAAGATGAACAAAAAGTGTATGAGGAGCAATCACTAGTTCGGCCTAAAACGTCTCCAATTACATCGGCTTCCCAGATTGCAACAGACTGTCGTTTTAATGATGGTCGTGTAATGATTGCGTCATGAATCAATATTCTTTTAGCATTCCGTAAAACAAAATCAGTTCACATCTGGAAGTGGCGCCCGACACTGGGCCTACTGGAATTCATTCAATGAATGAACAATATCGAGAACGTAGCCTAAGAACTGCTTAAGAAAGTCATGATTGTTAACATTTACTTCCATTTCTTTCCTTGCCATCAGTTTGGGGATCATGAAGATTGAGTTTCCAAATAGTTGATTTTCTTTCTGCTTGGTTTTTCAGTGTACTACTATTAATAGAGCAATCGTGATTAGCGACTTGTGTCAAACTAGTCGTCTTCGGGAAGTATTGCCATTTCATCGTGGTTTGATTTAAATTCATTTTCTGTTGCCATTAAAGTTGTGGACGAATTTTAAAGTTTTTCATACCCCAGAGCTTCTCACTGAGTCCAATGGATATATGTATCATAGAGCACCAGATGCCAAACGTGGATAGTGGAACATGCTTACATTAAGTGCGCATGTGTAGCCTTACTAAATGATCCATGATCTGGAACTCTGTGTTTGAATGTAGCTCTTGGTCATGTATAATCTTACAAACATTCCTGGCCTTCCCTGCAACTTAAAAGGTAGTTTGTTCGAGAAGTTGTATCATTCTTTTATTTGCAGTCAAATGGCTGCAGAAGCCACATAAAAATAAATATTTGGCTGGTTTCGAATATTGTCAGTTTTGATATTCAAGTTCAGTGTCCTTCCCAAGGACATTTGAATTTTACAAGCCGCATCTAGAATCGAACATTTTCTTAATCAGCATTCCCTCCAGATGATGTAGATGTCCGACTCCTTCACTCACTCCAACGTTACAGGCTCCTCTGCAAATTTCCCCATACTCATCAAAGATCGTTAATGGACTGCGATCCACTCCAAGGATCTCCCTAATTATTGTAGCGCTTTTCAGGCTGACATCATAGTACATCCTTAAGTAGTCCCGTAGTCTACTTAGATCAGGACACTCATCGGGGGCAGAACAAGTACCCAATTGACCGGCAGGGGTAGCAGGAGGAGAAGCTGTCCTCGCCACCGGTAGGACCATACACTTGTGGTCTTTTAACTCCGAAAAATCTATCAACCGCAGTAACATCAGCGAATGGCAACCAATCAATCGTCGAATCGACAACAGCAACAACTGGTTTCACGAGTAGAAGCTACCCAACTGGCGTGCCACATATAGCCTCACAATGGGCCAATATTGGACTAAGTGCGACTTCTCTCTGCAATCAGCCACTAGACCCTAACCGAACCTTAAACTGGCGGTTTATAGCGAAGAGGCCTTAGTATGGCCACGTCATCTCCTACTGCAAAAGATCCTGGTCCTACTGAATGGCCCTAAATTTAAGATCTAGTCTCTTGCATTGATATTCGTGGTCACTGGGAAAAAAATGCTGCTCATTCAAAAAATGTTTTCCCAAAAATAAAATAAACACCCTGTTCCTCTTAAAGTATGGCTTGCCACTGTCATGACTATGGGCAACGATATTTTTTATAATTCAGTCAAACCGCCGAATGACGACCCAATTTGGCAACGAAAACGGGTTTCCTCAAGACTACCCGCTTGGGCCCATAGTCTTCCGCTGTACTCCACGGTGAAACTCCTTCCTGTCACTGTGGTGACGCCCGGTACGAAATAATCAGAACATTCTCATCTCTGTCAACGCCACTTAGCCACTGGCTAATAGCCAGCCACATCCTCATTCGAATGAAGCGCCAATCAAAACGTTTGACAGGCCATTGGACCACAATCGAATGACGTCTGATTTCCTATCAAAATTTCGAACAGGCCATTCGGCTACTCTGACTTAACCACAAACGACTGGCAAAGCACAGCAGCCACTTCAAATGGGTATACGACATCTTTGACATTTCGTTCATTCATTTCAGTCATCCAGGAGCCACACTCTCTTCCTCACAGAAGGCAGGCCACGGCAAGGTAACCGCCGGCGTCGGTTTTCACTTGCACGACACCGGTTCCTCTGCAAGCAGACCTTTGATCTCATCTCAATCAAGTGGCTTCCTTGATGGAATCCCCCCCCGTTGCCGGCACCCATCTAATGCGGCTACTCGTCGAAATGTGTAGCTCTCGCAAACCAGTACCATTAACATCAACAATGATGTCTAATTTTGGGCGAAATCTTTCTCACTCAGTTGTGCTACCAGCGAACCCATCCATCGCCACTCGCCATCAATCCGCAGGAAAACCCGTTGCATCGAGCACGAGATGCGAGATGGGTGCCTTGCTTGCGCTGACTATGACCAAATCGATGGTTGCACACACACAGCCGCCACAACTCCCCAGACGACGACCACGACGACGACGACGACGATGATCTGGACGAAGAAGCAAATCATATGTCTGGACAACAGTGAGTGCGCACGCAGTGTGCGGGCGAGAAGAGCCCGCGGGGGACGGCTCGTTGCGCTGTGCCGGACTCACATGCCTCTAGGGGGTAAATGGGGCAAGTGTCTGCTGCTGGCCAACCACGCTGACTCTTGGCTTCAACACGACGCCGTCGTACTCGTCTCCGGCCACATCAGGCTCACGATGATGACGATGGCAGTGCGGCCAAAGCAAGGACGCGGTCGCCGAGCGGTGCAGTCATCCCAGACGGTTATGCCCATACTAATCCATTTACGCGGAAGTGCCTCGGACATTTAAGGCCATTATTAATTGATACGGTTTGATGCTAAATGGGATGCATTATGGCCAGCGGCGCGGCGGTTGGCTCCTTGTGTCCCTCCGCCAGCGGGTCTGGTTTATGGTGAGAGATTTTCGTAATACCCCTCATGTGTGCGAGTTGGATAATTGAATTGCGTTGCGCGCGCCGCTGGAAGCTGGAAGCTGGAGGAGACCGACTGCCCGAGCCTGGGTGGCAAGCGAATGTGTGTCTGTGTGGATGGCTGGCTTACTGGTGGAAGATGCCCGGCCGGGCGTAGATAGACTCTTAACTCTTGGCCTTTCTAAAAGCCCATCCACAGCAGCGGGAACACACACAAAAACAGACGGCAAAAAGGTCCGCTCACGACTTTGTGTCACACCACAACAAGGAACTTGATTCCAGCTGGAGTTTGAGTTTGAGTTCGTTAAGCGGATACGGGAGTGCGGAGCGCGGTACGGCGGCCTCCAGTGCTGCCGCAATTACTTTCTAACCGAAGATGATTGAAGAAATTGATATCGAACAAGTAAATCGATTCGTGAATTACTTTTCACCACAAACTTGGAAGAGGTTGCGAGCGATGGCATTTCTCGGCACGGGGCTGTGACCGGTGAACGGTGGATTGTTGGAAAATTGGATTTTCCTAACGACCCCTGTGGTGTCGGGCGGAATGGCTTGAAGGGGAGCTGGGGGGTGGTTCCTTGAGGAAATTAAGCGGGGGGAGTCGGCGGAATCTATTTGCTTCGTGAACTGACGCATCGACTATTTAGTGGGTCGAAGGGACCATCATTTGGAAACCCCCCCCCATGGCTTAGAGGAACCACTAGGGCCGGTAGGAGATTTTTTATTGGAAACTGATGGAAGTAGGGTATGGGCTTGAAGTCAGCAGGAAGGGCAGCTGGTGGTCAGTAAATGGGTCTCAAGAGGTTTGGACTCAGGATTGATGGAAGGAGACTGCAGACTGGATGAAGTAAGCACTGCGAAACAGGCCAAGACTTTGTCTCTTTGTCTCTTTGTCTCAATCAAGGCAGAGAGCGGAATTCTGCTGACTGTTCGTAGAAGAAGTAGTACCTGCGAGTAGTATCTGAAGAACAACGAACAACGAAACATGCGGAGTAAACTGGTCTGAGAAGGCAGAGATCTTCAATGTCTTTCTATGTGTTGCCAGGACATTGCCTCAGGCTCTTCCTTCTCAGACAACGCTTGGGCATGTTTCGCAGTCTTGTTGCGAAACATATTTGTGGCCAAGGGGATTGCAAGAGGGACCCTGTATCGTCGTATGACTGGAGGGACCTCTAACAGCTTGAGATGTTAAATGTCAATTAGAGGCCTGTCATTGCCTTGAAACGACCATACAAAATTCTTAGCAGGACCTGCATTTTGAGACCGATTTCTGAGTCGACGGGAGCAAAAGTGGCTCTTCAAGACTACTGCAAGGGATTCCAAGATGGCGGAGGAAGTCATAGGTGAGGTGCTACCTCAAGTTGGGGTGTTTGCGGAGTTCTAGCTCCCAAGCGACCGTTTTGATTTGTATGCAACTTGGTAAAGCGAATGCTTATGTCCTCTATTAGGACATCGGCTACTTTGAAGTCTGGTTCGAACTGCGAGAAGATCACAACGCGCAGGTACATGTAGACCTTCTAGGATCGACGCAAGTCACCAACGCCGGACGTGGAATAACATTTAGCTGATTCCCTGAAATTTGCAGTCGCAAGTGAAGCACTGATACACCATCCGCTGATGTTTGCGGAGCACCAGCTCCTAAAGGACTGGTCTGACTTGGATGCAGCTTGGCAATTAGAATATTTATGTCCTGAGTTAGGAGATAGGACATGTTTGACTTCAACCCGAAGAAAGTCACAACGCGCAACGCACACGATACCCCTTTGGGATCGACCGAGTCACCACCGCTGATCTGCAGATTCTCAGTGCTGCTCGGAGACACCAACCGATTCACAAGTTCGACGTGCATGTACAACATGATGAGCAACCACTGAGATTCAGAACAAATGAGTCGCAAATACTGACAATTTTATGCTTAAACCTCGTGTAATCAACCATTCGTGCAGCCAAACACATTTCAAAACCCACGCGCACAAATTCGCGACCCATACAAAAAAGTACAATACACAAAGTTACTCACCCATAAAGTCGCAGTGGTGTATCCGTCGCTTCTCCAGCTCGGGATTGTTGCGCCGGTTGTAGCGGACCGTTCGGATCGCTGGCGCGATGATATTCGCCAGATGCGCCGGCGTATTCTGCTGCATGTTCGCGGAGCTATTCGACGTGAGGGTGGTCAGCGTTCGACTGTTCGCCTGGCCAAGGGGTGGGCTGAGATGATGCGAGTGAATCGAACCACCACCACCACCGCCGGCCGAGTGCACAGCAATGATGGTCGGACCACCCACAAGTGGGTGACCTTGATGCTGCTGCTGTTGCTGTTGCTGCTGCTGCTGTTGCTGTTGCTGCTGCTGCTGATGCTGATACGGAGGCGGTGGTGTTGCGCGTCGATTCGACACCAGCGAGCTACCCGGACTTCCTGGATCTGAACTGGGCGGCGTCAACGGCGGCACATACATGAGTCTTGGCATCGTCGGTGGCGGGCAGAGGTTAGCAGCTGGCACTGCTGCCCCCGCCACCGCCGCCGCATTTTGCACGGGATACTTGTTGTGATAGGAAGGCTGAAACGAAACGAAGGGAGCGCGGGGTGAGATTAAGATGTTAATTGAGGCTCGGCGTCGAGTGCGGTATGCAAACGCACGGCTCACCTGTGTGTGACTCTGCCAATTATAGGCGTAACCACCGCCATTGTTGTTGTTTGTGGTGGCATTGCTGCTATTGCTGATGTTGTTGTTGTTGGGCGTCGAGTTGTTATTGTTATTGCTCGTATTGGTGTTGTTGCCGCAGACTGTGGCACTGGCAGAGCTGCCGCCGGAGCAGTTCTGCGGTGGCATTTGATGATGTTGGCCTACATTAGCATTCACGCTGCCACCGCCCAGATAGGCGCTCAAGTGCGGCGGCGGCGGTGGCGGCGGATAGTTCGATCCACTTAACAGATACGACCCATTATCGCCGTTGGAGCTGCTGCTGGTGTTGCTGCTGCCGCCGCCGGTGGTGTTGTTGTTGTTATTCGCTAGGTTTTCATTGTTGTTATTGCTACTACTACTGGAACTACTGCTTCGATTGTGGCTAGGACTATTGCTATTGCTGCTCGGATGGGGCTGATGCTGCTGATGTTGCTGCGCCTGCTGCTGCTGCTGTTGCTGCTGGTGATGGTGATGGTGATGCTGTTGCTGGTGTTGCTGCTGCTGATGGTGCAGATGCGGCTGGTGGTGTTGGGAATGCTGGTGCATGGGTCCGTGCAGGATGGACAACTGGGTTAGGGTATCACATTCCGTGCCGCCGCCACCCCCTCCGCCATCGCCACCCGCCACCAGGCTGGGATGATGCTGATGCAGATGATGGTGCGGGTGCAGATGATGATGGGGATGGTGGGTCGGGTGCTTTTCGGTCTTTATCTCCAACGGACTGAGCAACGGTGTCGAGTGGATCTCCAGCAGGGGATCATCGACGGTCTCCATCTTCACCTGGGCCATTGTGTTCGCGCCCAGCATGACCGCATTCTCGGGATCGATGTTTTGTATTGAGCTGGCAATGTCCTCCCACAGCGGTGGCCGCAGGAACGGATCGTCCATTTCTGAGGATGGGGTGCAGAGAGCCTCTTTATTTTTGGTTTCTGAAAGAGAGAAAGGGTGAGGGGTTAGAAATTGAGCTCGATTTGCAGGCAATGGAGGGACTGCCGATGTTGACATCGGTTCTGCTGCTCGGCGCCCCCTACGATTTGTGGGAACCGAAGCATTTTCGGGTGCGTTCTCGGTAGGCAATGGTCAACTCAACTGTGTTGCAGGTCTAAAGAGGCTCTGATACAACCCATGGACCGTCATCGCTGCGCGTGTTCATTCCACACAGCCATCCTAACCAGGAAGTCGGATCGGTTCCGGATCTAATCCAAGCTCCACAAGCATTTGCATATATTTTTTCCCGTGGAAAGCAATAAACCCGGAGCAAGCAACATTTGAGCCCCCCCTCCTCCACACGCCGCCTCTTAACCATTCGCTGGTCTAGCTCTGAAAAACAAGTCACAACAGCATGTATGTGCAGACAGTTATGACCTGTTTACGAGCTGCTTACGAAAATTTATTTGACGGCTAGTACTGACATTTCATTCGCGTGTAGCGATCAAACCATCCACTAGTCAGCGGCTGATTGTCGCTTTGTCACGGAACTTTACGAGATGACGTCTCAACCGTCGGGGAGTTGAGCCGGGGACGACCGTCCAGACACGGCAACATGACACCTGTTGCCACTGACGCGGGGAGGGGTGGGGGGGGGGGACGCACACATCGGTGGAATCTGAGGAAACGTCTTTTTCCGACTAATCAGCGATTAATCACATCACACTTAGATGGCAATTTGTCGCAGCGTTGCGCACGCATTCAATTGTGTGGCCTGACATCGGAGGGGCCCTCATTCAGAATGTGGGCCCTCAAGAGCAGCTGGACCGAGGAGTTACAAATGTTCACCGCTCACGGCTGCCTTGGAATTCGTAACTCGACACCGGGCGTGCGGAGCCCCCACCCAATTCGAAATCGACAGACGATATTGAATTTCATCGACAGTCGGCTGCCATGGCGGGGTGGTGGCCGCGCAGCCTAATCTTTGGATTAAGAGCTTCTAAGTGATTGAATCAGTGTGGGGCTACGGTACTCAGTACTCACCAAACAGATACTCCTTCCCGGCGGAGTAGCCACCGTCGTAGCACTGGGTGCTGGCGTAAGCGCAACCATAGCCGGAACTCGAGTTGCTCGGCGAACTGGACGGATTGTCTGTACTGTGCTGCTGCTGCTGCTGCTGCTGGTGTTGCTGCTGCTGCTGCTGTTGACTCGGGTGCTGCTGCTGCTGCTGGTGGTGGTGCGGGTGCTGGTGATTCAGATGATGATTGCTGTGATCGTGATGATGGTGATGGTGATGAGGTAATACTTCAAGCTCGACATCGGGTTCGATTTTATGCAGACGGCCCATCAGCTCATGCCGATAATCCAATTCTGGGGACTGAAATGAAAAGAGCAAGATTGCGAGGTTAGTCAGGCTCTTATGTGGGACGAGGGGGAGGGGATCTATCGCAAGTGCCTTAAGCCTAGGTGTTGAGCATGTTTTCACGGTTGTCAGTCAAGCGGATTGGGTGACCCTAATCGGTGACAGCTTAAGCTGAAAGCGGAGATGGCCTGCAGAAGATGGGCTGACAGTGGGATTGGGCACTTTTTGGGGACTTACTTCGATGGACACAGGCAGGGGATCAGGTGACGATTGAGGGAGAAGGAGGCTGAGTGGAATAGAGAAGATCGATGCTGACGATGGTTGCAACTTCAAGGAGCGGGGTTTGTGATGGAGAAAGTAGAGCACACTCTTTTGCGATAAAGTGTCAGCGATTCTACTCTGTACTTAATTGCGATATTTGAAGACGCCAAGAACTCGGAGGGAATAGATGAGTTCTGGCAATGTGATGAGTGCTTGATGAGGTCCTTGTGGCGTGTCGAATAGGTGCTTCGGTTGTCATGGTAGGTGTCTAGGCTCAATTTGCGTCATGAACAGCTTCCATAACTCATGGCTCCACATATCCCGAGTCACTGAAAATTGTCAGAGAGTATTCTTCTTCAAACATCGCCGGTCTTGTTTCCCTCCACTCCATGCTGCAACGCCAAACTAAAAGCTCGCTACTAGTTGAACACGTCCAAAATGACAATGGCCTTCGACACGGTCTGGATAGAGGGACTCATTTACAAACTGAATCCGACGGAACTCTCTTCCAATCTGTCCAAAAAATAGTCAAAATAGCTTTTTGCATTCCAGAAGATACTACGTTCAGCCAATCAACTGAGCCGAAGGCGCTTCGATTGCGTAAGGGTCGAAGCTGGGACCAATGTTCCGCAACATCTACACGGCAGATCCACCGCCTCCATCGAATACAACCAACTATTGTCTATTGGCAGATGACTCGCTGACTCGAAGCCACCACTGATCGGCACGAGAAGGATCGAAATTAAGACATGCTGGCAAATTGGTACTTATTTGTTTAAGGAGAGAAATGTCGGAGCATAAAGATAGTGCTCCCTAACGGAAATATCAACAGACAAAGAGGTCAAATATTTTGGCGTTAACTTTATGGAAAGGCTGGAGTTCAACAGCCACTCGAAGCTGATCAGTAGGAAGGCCAACCCGGGCTTGCATCGCATCTAACCAGAGGACAATGCTGCTGATCAACAAGCAGCTAATTCGGCCGATCTGAACGTATGGCTTCCTAAAATGGCACACCACTTCTAAGACTAGCATGGAGAAGCTCCCAATTTTCGAAAGGAAAATACTTTGAATGTGTACCGGTCTCACCTACGACAGGGACCGTCGAAAGCACCTCATCAACAAAAAGCTTTACGACAAATTCGGGATACCGGGGATCAGTTCCTCCAAACTATTCCAAACATGCACCGGATTTCGGCAAGGAGATGCGCTGCCCTGTGACTTCTTCAACCTTGTATTGGAACAGATAGTCCGCAAGGCAATATCGTCAACAGATGCGTTCAGTTTCTGGACGCTTTCGCGACCATCGAAGAAGAGGCGAAACGAGTTGGTCTTGAAGTACGAGGATGAAGTACGAGGTTTCCGGATTTGAAAAAATTTCTTCGTGGAAAAAGGTTTTCTGATGATGAAGAACTCAAGTCGGCAATAAATGGGTATTCTGTTTAACTAGAGATAAAACGCGAATTAATAATCACATTTACATGAAATTTTACATGAGTGCACTAAAATAATAGTATTACTTGATAAATAAGTCAATTTATATATACAACCACAGCTTCACCCCCATACCGAGAATATATTGAACGCTCCTCGTAAATGAGGACAAAACCAAATATCTGTTGTCAACAAACAAAGAATCACATGTTCGTCGACTAGGACAGAACGTCACTGCTGCCAACAATAACTTCGAATTTTCGGTCCAGTATGCCAGGAGGAGGAATGGAGGAGAAGATACAACATCGAACTCTAGGAGCTGGACCAAGATGTGAATGTAGTCCAAAATCCCAATAAACGATAATTATACTAGCTCGACCACATCGAGCGAATGGACAATAACGCTCCAGTAAAGAGGATCTTCGAATCACTGCCCACAATTTCGAGAAGAAAAGGAAGACCGTACCTCCGTTTCAAGGACCAAGCTGTAGCGGATGTCAGAGCGCTTGGTCTGGATAACTGGTAGCAGCAAGCCCGGGACCGCAGGTCATGGAAGGCTGCTCTGTTTCAGGCAGAGATGTAATCTCAATCGCTCTTAAGCATCAAAACCCGAATAGTTGCTTTAGAAGCTAGGCAAGGATCGCCTTGGACTGTGACTGCTTGATGAACGTCAGCAAACATCATTAAAATCTGATTGCCTGCGGTAAGACTGTGATCCTTTAGCAATCAGATTGATTCTTGAGCAGGAAACTCAATACCTTGCCAAGAAGAAGACCAATGAACCAACAAGTCTAGTATATTTTGTGCTGCTATGGACTGTGGTGCATATGAGTCTCAACCACCAAGCCTCATCAATAAGCAGAACGCTTCGCTATCTATACCCAGTTTGGTAGCCACGTTTTGATTGATTTTGACTTAAATTACGGTCCTTCGAGCCGGATTGAGACGATAATTGATGCCTTCTCTCGAAGACTGACTTCGAAGGAATGCGTCAAGCTCAAGTTACATATGTTTTGAAACAAAAGGGCCGTCCAATCCCCCTTCTTGGTCTTCCATCCACCACGGCTCTGTGAAGTTGATTCGGAATAAATTAAAAATCTAAAATCAACACAGAAGCAGTCACGACACGTAATTTATTTCTCTTTTAAACCACTCCAGCAACGTCATTCTTCCCGGGTGACACTTTTCTGCCAGTCTCTCGACTTGACACCGTTTACTTTGACGTCACATGCGTTCATTAATTCGGGCGAAAGTTTCTGTCAATAACCCAACGGACGGGATGTCGTTAAAGTGACGCAAATTTGCAAAAAAAAAAACTCAGATATGGCGCCAAATCCGCTGACGTATCGATGTCAATATCTCGGAATAATACTTAACGAAGTTCGGAGCATTTTACGAGCATTAACAGCCAATGCGCTTTATGGCCGGTTAATGATGTGAACTTGAGATGAGAAAGCATTTGTTTGAACAAAGCTGAGTTTTGTTGGCTGAGACCTGAGGAAAATGACAATTTAAATTTTAAATCGTCGCCATTTCAGAATCGATCGCCTCATAAATGCGGAAGCTGTGCGCAGTGTGACAGGCAGATGCAGTCATTGAATTTGTAAGGGTTTCAATTTTTGTTGGGGAACTTGAGTAGAGAGCGAGCGAGGATCGGCATGCGACATTGCATCCAAAATGGTCATTGCCCATTACGTTCCATCACGCTAAAGGATCAAGGAGTTTCAAGAACTCAAGAGTAGAAGACATTACTCACGCTCTGGTCAGATAAGCTCTCCCAAGATGTGGAGCAACAATCCGTCGACTGTACTGACTTGACCACATCGAGCGCATGGACACCAAGGGCTTAGCTGAAGCTGAAGGGTGGTCTTCGAGTCCGAAGCTCCTTGTTCGAGAAGTAAGACCAGACCAAGCCAGAAGTTGTCTTTGGTACAACTCTCACGGGAGACTCGGTAATCTTGTGGTGATCAGCACTCTTTTTGATCCTAGTCTCATGGCAATGCCATCTGACGCGGAGGCACCTGTCCTTCAGCCACAACGTACATCAAAAGTCGACTGGGTCTGGGTGTGAAGCCAGAAAAGGACTGTATACGAATCTTCACAGATGGCTCCAAAACCAAGCATGGATCTGGCGCTGGCGCCTTCGTGGAGGACAACCACATTAGACTGCACACATTGTTAGGTAAATTTGCGTCCTTTTTTCCAAGCGGAAACCTATGCAATCCTAATGGCCATGAACTACATAGTGAGGAGCAGGTGGAAAGGGTGGAGTATTTGTATCTGTAGCTGCAGCCAAGTTGTGCTTAAGGCCTTGCTCAACCCTTTCAATCGCATAGGTCAGGAATGCAAGTCTTCTCAGACTTTGATCGGCAGGCCGCGGGATCAGCGGAAATGAGGTCGCCGATGCTAGATAGACGTTGGGACTACTCGCATCCTTGGTTAGGACTTCCATCGATGGTTGGGCTTTTCGAGAGCTTCCAACTGGCATGACACTCCAGGGTGTCGACAAACCAAGCGCATGCATCCCACCATCTGTAAGAAATCCGTGCAGTTCCTGATATCTCTTGACAGCAGAGACTGGACGCGACTTACCCGCAAACAGTGGTGCCTTTTGTATGGGAGAGCGGATACAATTTATAAAATCGAGACCAGTGCATCGATTTCAATGAAATTTTGATCATATTGCAAATAGGAAGAGTTTGTCTGATTCGGAAAGTATAGATGAAATAAAGCCTGCTTAATGGATGTAAATCTTTCGTTTTTGGTTCTGGCCTTAAAATTTGTAATCCCCACTACACCTACACCTTCGCCAAATACCTAAATGCAAGCTTGGCCTAAACGATGAAACGCTCTGCGATGCCTGTGTAGAAGGCGATACCACTGCAGAGCACTCCCATTGCCACACTGTCCCGTCTTTGCTCGGATCAGGTGGCAGTAAGTTGGCGATAATGAGGTGAGAGCTGATGATGTAGGTTCCTCATCACAGAAGCGCCTTCTGGTAGTCCTCAGGAAGACCGTGCAATTTCAGTAAATGCAGGTTACTGCCTGATAGTACAATGGAACAGATTTTTGAGTCTGAGTGCTCCAGTGGAGTGTTAAAAACCAAACAAAGACCAGACCTTCATTACAAGTCATCGCTAGTTGAATTCGCACAGATTCGGAGTCGAGTACACTTCCTCCTGAACTGGGGTTAGCAGGCACAAAAAGTACGCAGAAGACGTTACAAACAACCGCGGCGAATGCGCTAAGATCGACCAAAACATTTTACAAACGAAGACAATGATCGGCCCATTGCAGAAAAGACAGGATATAATTTTAAAATCCGCGGAGTCCTTCCGTCTTTTTCAGACTTTCAACATCTCCTAAATCCACTCTGAGTCACTGTCCACACAAGTTCAACGATTCCAATGGATTACTGGTAAACAAATCAGGATATCCACCGGCATACCACCCGAAGTCACCCACTGACAGTTGCTTAACCAATTACCGCCTGGTCAGCGGTTAGTCACAAGTGCCCCATGACCACCACACGAAAGCGCCAACTCCTCTCCTCCCCAATTTGGCAGACGGAATCATAAATAATCTCATGCACCGACTTTCGCAAGCTTCAGATTTAAATTCAATTACAGCCGCGACAGTGGCACTTTATTCTCTTTCGGCATGAAACGACGAAACAACAAAAAATTCATTCAACCACCGGAGTGGGCGTCCCAAGACACCACACCAGTGACCACAAGCTCTCACAGCCTTAATTTATGTGCACATTCAATCAACCCCTTTGTTTCGTTTTGGATTATTGTCCCCATTCAGCAGCTAGACATGACCACCGTGGTCTATGGTGGTCTCAGCGTTTATTGTTAACATGGTTCCGCTGGTAAATTGCTGAACACCTCAAGGCAGACACTCGCAGAATTCGTTTCATTTGTTTACAAATTTTCCATCGCGTGAGTGTGCGAGTGCGAGTGAGTGCAGGAATCTATGTTGCAAACCACTGACCACCAGTTGCAGGAGATAATCGCACGCTGACTTACGTACGCGTTTGCGTAGAAAAATTGGAAACTCATGCCTCACCGACTCACCGGCAGAGACAGCACGTCGAAGAGACAATCTGAAAACGATGACAACGGACACGGCAAAGGAATTCGAATTAAATATCCCATTTTTGTTGTCCCCATCGAATTTATGAGTATTTGTTGGAATCAATTAGAACGGCGCGCACCAGAAACGGAGAAAAGACACGAGGCACAGACCAAACATGGGGCCACAACAAAAAAAGGAGCAAACCGAATCGAAAGCCAAAGGGACAAGCGCAAAACACCACCTCTTAGGCGGACGCGGGCGCGCGCCTGAGAGCGGCCCCACATTCCCGGGGACATTGCGCGACAGTGTGATAATAATTTCCGACTCGGGATCGCCATCTGGGCCCTGCTGGAAGTTGTATACCTGAAGATAAACTCGTAAAATTAATTCCAACATGATGCCGAGATATATTTAGATCTGCGCCACAAGAAGGACATCGGTTTCTGGTCGGAAATTAATTCGATTCTGTATGGGGGCCTGTTAATTAGGCCGTTCAGCTGCGTTCGCGCTGGACCTTCGCGGTGTGTTTTTTTTTCTCAATTCGTTGCAGTCTTATCTGTTCGGGTATAATATTTGGATTTAGGTTTTATGAATGGACACCAGATAAGCGGTGTCTTGTTGGACAAGAATTTAAATTCTTATCGACACTCGGGTTAAGTGTGTTGAATGCGATGTATACGCAGTTGAAGGCGCCAGAGACTGCTGTCGAGCGATGCTTAAAGTTTCAGTTGTTCGTCCTAATGGGTTGCATCTGTATCTGTTGCAACTATTTATGCGTAATAAATTTTGTAGTTGTATCGACATTTTGTCAGTTTTTTTTTCTTGTCTGTTGGATTGAAGTTCGCTGTCCAACTCTTTTGTTTGGTGCGTGGAAGGTGGAATTTATTGATCTTGGTGCCTCATCGATAGGCTAGGCTAGTGATATGGAAGTCTGACGGTTGTGATGCAGTGTCGGAGGACGGATCTATGTAAATTTGAGGCACACTTTGATCCAAGAGCGGCGCCTAGTTCAATTTTGAATCAAAAACAGAGCGTATCTCGTTCCGGCAACGATTGCGGTTATCTCTTAAGTAGACTGTGATGGACTTAGTTTAGGAGGAAATCGAATGGATTTTGGAACACATTTTCCTCGAAGACAGGCAATCTGATGGAACGTTTGTCGGCTGGACCCCCATTCAGACAGTGGGCGTTCGCCTCGATAAGCTGTGAGATGAGATAGTGCTTAAGACTTAAACGTCCTCCGCATTCACAAGGAAACCAGTTTCCTTTCAATGGATTGTCAACTGTGGCATTGCCCAGTCGGTACTCAACATCAATCATTCCACTGAGCACATCACGATGAATCCACTTACTCGACTGTGAGAACTGCCCGAACACCTATCGCGTTTCAGAAACCAAATATCACGAAACCCAGACAACACAGTAAAGTGCCTCAGCTTAGCAAATACCGATCCGATCGAGAGAGAACTTCCATCAAGAGGGGCGGTGCTATCCGTCCACCCACAACCACCACCACCACCAGCGACAGCAAGCAACTCCACCGAAGAATCGTGTGAGCTTATTGCTTACTGCAGTGCATTATCCATTACTCAATCGTTTCGCTTAACACCTGCGAACGCAATCTGCCTACAACCGCCGCGCTGCACCGTGCCGCAAGCCAATTGCTTTCCCACACAAAAGCGCGCGCATTCGTTTCGTTTCGCCGCAAACACTAACGGATCCAATGAAAACCATCCACAATCCACCGAGATACCAATAAAACATGAGAAAGATATTTTTCTCCCAATTTACTGAAATCCGCGCAGATCGTGCGCATATTCGAGGAAAATGTAAAAATTCCCCAGCGCCACTGCTAGCCGAGCGGCGATATCGAAAAGCAATTTAATTAAATGTCATTAGTTGCTATTAAAATTGTTATCGCCCTCGTCTGTTCGCAGGTGAGTTTAAATCATGTTAACATTTGGAAACAATAGCGTACCTCTGGCGCTGCGGGTGCGGGCATGGCCAAGCACTGCTGCCGCTGGCCATGCTAAATCCGAAAATAAAAACGAATTTGGTCTGCTGCTGTGGCGGGTGGTGGCGCAGTGGCATCTGTTGGCCGGTGGATTGCAGCGGTTGAATCGGAAAATCACTGAAATAATTTGTAATTATGATTTCGTCCCGATTTGGTGGTCGATGAGGGGTTCACTGTGATGGTCTGGCGGTCTGCTGTCCATGCCACGGTACCCGACGGCTGTTGAGCGAGAGGGAGAGACACGGCCGGTGGTGGTAGTTTATGGGGCGATGAAAATCGATCAATTGCATGAAATTCTATTTCTAGGCGAGGACTTGCTTTCGTCGAAGACTGACTGTGGAGTACACGATTTTTATTGAGATTGGACGGGGATCTGCGACGGTTGGTGGATGGTGGTAGCAATTGATTATGGGTACCCTTCGTTGTTACAATTTCGGAGCAAGTTGCTTAGGAAACCCTTTAAAAGGTCAGTCGAATGGTACAAGCGCTGGAAGCAGAATCGACGAAGATGCCTTCCAATCATGCAACGACAGGTCAAATGGAACAAGCGCCGCAAGAAGAATCGACAAAAATGAGTTCCAATGCAGCGACAAGTGATGCAGCACATAGTCCTCCCCTCTCACGACAGTCAAACGCGTCCTGAGTGTTCGACAGACTCTAAGTCGACAGCGACGTCTCCCGACAAACGACGATTTATTGAGGAAGTGTTCGCAGATTCCAATTCACCCGCCCCTCCACCCAGCTGACGGGCGGCATGGTACGGTCCACTGCACACTGCATATCTTAACAGATTAGATATCGGCACAAAATGAACCAAATCGCCGGCAATCGATTTGTCCAAACTTTTTACGCCATTACACCAACTTGTCGTGCTGGCGGTTGTAACACACACAACAAGGAGAGCCGCCATCCAGGGAGAAATTATTCCTGCCACAGCACCGCATTACACCGTCGTTGACTGGTGGCACACTGCACAATGCAATGCAACGGCTAAAGGAGTGCACAGAGAGCAGTCCACCAGTCCACACCAGAAGCAACGGCAGCAGCGGTGGACAGCATTTATCTCGACAATATTATTCCGACAGCTTATGTCGATTGGTTTCGATGATTTTGTCAATTACAATGGGGACCGAGTTAAGCTGCGCTTTCCGACAAGAAAAAAAAAACGAGATACACAAGCGTTCAGTGGGAGCGACGACGTAGAGGACGACGACAACATCCAACGGATGAAGAGTGGAATACCGCAAGCGAACTCAAGCCAACTCGAATGATGTCAATTGCATGCATGCCGCTTTTTTCTTCTTGTGTTTGAGTGTGCATTTGTATTTTTGACGTTTACATTCCCAAAATGGTAGCAGATTTCGTTTCGTTTCGTCTCTCCCCATTTGTATTTGCAATCGCATCAAGATACAATCAAATTGTCGACACTTTTGCTAAAAACGGTCGACATGTCAAAATTTCCTCATGCCACTGGCACAGGAGGGTATCTAATATTCGTCTGACACCCACACATACACACACACGCGCGTCCCCCGATCAGCGAGTGGATCTACTAACAAACATGTGCAAAAACAGTCCAAAAGGAATTGGTAGTCTTTTATGTGACATTTGACATATGTTCGGCATAATGTTGCGCAACATAGTTTAGTGGGTTGTTTCGATATTTCGGTTGTCGTCTGGCATTGTGTGTGCTAGTGGCTGTGCCTGTGACAGTGCCCGTGCCTGTGCCTACGGACTACGATGTAGTCGATGCAATTTGCATAAATGAGCCGCGGTACTGCTTCTGATTGCCGGACTACTGCTGTGCTGCTGACACACGTGTGTCTGGGGATTCGGTGGGGACAGGCAGGCAGGCAGCAGCATTGATTGGAAGATCTATGCCAGAGGAAATGGAAATGCAAAACGAAGGATAAGCGGGAAACACGAGCCCATTCTGCGGCAACAACATCGAATTTTATTTAAATCGATTTTGCTGAAATCCAAATGGTCGGGCAATAATTCAGTCTGTGGGTCTATGCGCAGGAGGATTGTGCGCATACCGTCCGGATGGCTGACTGTGCGGATGGGGAGAGAGATGCATGCGCGCTGGTTGACAATGTTGTGTGTGGCGTGTGCTCGTACTGAGGTGTCATTAATCATGCGGACGTTGGTGAATTTATGGGAATTTATGGAAAATTTTAATTTCGATTTTATTTACGAGTGAACAAGTGATTTGTGTTCTGCTCGCGGAGGAGTGAAGGCGGGCTAAATGGCGGGGAGAAGAAATCAAAGTTCGCTGTGCAACTCTTTTGTTTTCTGGTGGGTGACCATGTGTTGGTTTGGTCGAGTGGGCAAAATGGTCAAAAGTGGTACAACGTATCGTTACTAAGTCTTTCAGTCCTAAGTTGCATCTGCATTTTGTCCTCTTGCCCGGGACGCTGGTGTATACTGAACTGCTTCCCAATGGAACGAGTGGACGCTGAGGAAATGTGACAATTTGTTCATGTTTTTCCCACGCACGCCGCTTCATTGCATCCAGGCAGCCAACCTTGAGCGAGAGAACGTGATGCATTTTGTCTTCACTTTCGTCAGACTCCCATCGCCTACACATTAGGACACATCTGCAAAAGTCAAGGTTGTGCCCCCAGAACTTGCATCACCCTCAGTCCATTTCAGTCACCATCCATCAGGCTACAGAAACGTATGTGTAGCAATTCTCCTCTGAAATGGATTTCATAACACATCTAGTCACTAGGTCACTAGTCACTCAACCCTCTTCGGCCCTCGCGCTCATCTCAGTCAGTCCACCTGGAGCTGCAGGTGGTGCTCCTTCGCCTAGAAGACGACGACACTACCCACTTACGTATGCACACCACACACGACACATCACACAAGACCTGGTAATCCTGCGTATCCACCACAAAATGAGTCATCGCCACCGCCATGCGGGCTGCGAAACTGGAGGTATGATCTCCCGACTGTTTGTTCAGCGGCAAGCTCTACTTGCTTGTCAGCGCTGCTGTCACACCGAAGCGTATCCCTAAGCCAGCGACTACCAAGTCGTGACAAATATGACCCAATGATCCTTCATTGTTCCACCAGGCGATGTGTGTATGTGCATCTGAACACCAAACGATGTTGTTTCCTTCCAAATGATGACTGCACGCTGTCTCGTTCTATCCTCGTATTTCATTTGAATGCCGCTTGCTAAATCCGTCGTTCGATATCCAACCGCACACACAATGGTCCAAGCAAACACCAGCATTCCGCGGTGCGGCGGCAAAAAAGGAGAAAAGGCACACAAAAAAAAAATTAGGCCAACCCATCGACAAAGAACCTTCCAGCGGCGGCGGGACATCACCGATTGCTTAAATCGCTTCTGGCTTTGATTCGTTACGGTTTTCACTTTTTTTTTTGCTTTGTTTTGTTCTGTTTCATCCGATGGCTCTCTTCGATGCTTAGTGTCCCTCTGCTGGGGCCTCCTCGAAATGGGTTCATGTTTCATCCGATGAATCGGTGTGTGTGTGTGTGTGTGTGGACGAGAACGATGGGTTCGATTCGCCTTCATGTTCATTGTCTCTTGGAGCGTCCATTACGCTGAATGGGGCAATCTCTGACACGAGTTCGGTGTACCTACATACTACTTGTTCGGTTCGATCGAAAGTGAACATGAGTGAATTTCGCGGGCTGGGTGGATGGTGGCTGTGCGCTGAGACAGTTGCAGGAGGTCACCATGTGCGGATGGTATAACACGTTTCTGGAGCAAGAGGCGAACATGAGCGGTTTGTAGACTCTGTGCAATTGATTGCGAATTGGGATTGGGTAATGAGAGGGACTTGCATTGAGAAATCATTTTAATTAGCGACAGACGATCGTATTCGGCTGAGGTCACACAGGTGGGCTGATGTCTTTGGGAACAGAACTTTGTACAAACTGAGGCGGTTTGTGAGCTCGATGGTCCGGAGGGAGTAAGAGGGAGGAAGGGGCTATTCTTTAGACCGACTTCTTTCTTGGGACATTCTGCATCAGGCGTTTGGGTGGACTCTTGGAGCACGAGACGACTTTATATAATTCAACGCGAATTTGGGGAAGAACCTGGGTGGACGAGATCTTCAAGATTGGGATGATGGCTTTCGACAAGTGATTCAGAGTAATGTCTACATGCCAGCCTAGAAGATGCAATGAAAGAGGCTGAGATTGTGGAAGCCAGCGTCCTTCCCAGCAGGGGCCTACACGAATGCGCTCAAGAGTCCCCAATTGTCCCAGTAACACACAGGAGATACAAGTGAAGCTTGTCAACGGAATGTCACCCTCAAGTGCTTTGGCAAACTCGATCGAAATCTGACTTGACACGTGACGAGCTGACTCTTGCGCGATCTCTGGCTAGCTGCATCCAGCTAGGCGCACCAAGTTGTTGCGACAATTTTCCACTTGCGTGCTTCATCATATACGAGGGCGTCCTCTTGTCGCGTTGTGGCAAAAGTTCGCAAGTATCTCATGTTAAGCACAGGTCGCGACGGGCACTCACCGACACTATATCTTCGAGTTATCTGGACGATATTTGATGGTTTAATAGCTAGGCATAGACACAAAACCACCGCCACCAGGGACCAGTTGAAGTTCAGCCATATGCAGTGAAGACTCACTTATACGAATATGAGGGGCAACAGAAAAATTCCGTATAAGTTAATACTTCATTTAAGTGAATATTTCGTATAAATGGATACTTCGTATAAGTGAATACTTATTATAAGTGAATAGTAAGAAGGACCATCACCGGGGAACGAGAAATCTCTCGTATAGCTGAATACTACGTGTAAGTGAGGTTCGTATCAGCTTCGTATAAGTGAGACTCCACTATAATCTGAAGGTTGTACGACATTTATTGGTGCCAGCAAACATAAAAAACCTGCTGAAGCCGGCGACGGCATATTTTGGAAATGAAATCTCAGAGATGTTGGCAATTGATGGCTAAAATGGCATCTTATTCCACCTGCTAGTCCACATTTTTTTGGATTATGGGAGGCAGGCGTTAAATCTGCTACGCACCATCGTAGGGGAATATTTGGTGGGACTACCTACTTCTTAAGAGTTCTCGACGTTGCGCACCCAAATAGGGGCATGTATCAACTCTCGCCCTCAAAGAGCTATAACCAACGACGTTGAAGGTAATATGGTCCCCACTTCATATATATCCCCACTTGACGTATTGCCGGCGCCAAAAATTGTGGAAATCGAATTAGCGTCTTTTGAGTTTTTTTGACCACCACAGAACAAAAGCGGTGCTCAGAGGAGCAGCAAAATCATTTGTGATCTTACCCGAGTCTTCACAAGCGCTTTCGGTGAACATGTCACGATACAAGGTTTGTTGTTCAACGATGCATGGATGAAGTAAGCCGCCGTCTTCTTCGAAACTACTATCTTCCCTAGGAAAGCAAATTCTAGGAGCTTTACAACCAGATGCCGGAGGCTCCTCTCCTGATCTTAACAAGTCGATGGAAGACTGAAGAGGGGGTGAATAGGTGACTCTAAATTAAGCTATAAGTGAACGACACACAAACCAATCAACAAATTCCATCAATCACTCAGCGAACGTTGGGACAGATTTGCACACATTCCATCACTCGCTCGAAGGATGTTCACTGCTGACGACATGTCTACATGAAACATACGACGAATGCACCCGAGATCACCGCATTTCAGCAACACACGCAATGCAACAAGATCCGCAACGCTGGTGACTGAACACAGGTTTAGTTCTTAAGTTCAGCTCAATGCTCAGTGAGCACAATACTTCCATTTATTCTTATGTGTACAGAAAAGTAATCAAAAACTATTAAGTTTGCCACTTTCACCTCATATGGGTGCCACGACATTGTCATGATTGCGAATGTGATGATCTCCCTAGACGTGGTACGACCTCTTATCTCTCACTGAGTCGTGAAAGGCAGCAAGTTCCTCATTTCACAGCAAGTTTGTCACACACTCAAACTTAAACGTTCACTCGGTCTACATTGACTAAGTGGGAAAACAATTTGGAGTCTGGGCACAAATCAGCATCATAATAGCACACCGCGCAACTGGCACGCATGCCAGTAGGATAGTACTACTTACTTATCAGACTGACGACCCATGGAGGGTCCAAGCCGGAGCGGGCCAGTGGGATAGGCTGCCCGCTAAATGAGATTTTTTGTGGTACAGGAACAGAGATCGTCTATTACCTATGACTATGACTGACCTCTGCAAACGCCTTCGCTACATTCTATATTTTGAGTGAAATTTCTTCCACAATTTTTTGGGCGATCTGAACAACATCAGCTTAAGCTGGCTAAAGCGTTTTGCAGTAAGCAGCAACTGGATATCGAAGGGCCTACTTTGGTATAAGTGTGACCAGCCCTCTGCAATCTGTCACTAGAACCTAACCCACCTATTCTACCCTAGTCGGCTCCTGTGGTAAAAGAATGGATATTCGAGACATTCTGTGACATTTTAACTTCCACCAATACTGCCTTCTGCTTTAGCTGACGCAACTACATTCGGAGAAGGACTTGGCCCTAAGTTCTCTGACAGTCAATTTAGTGATCTCACGCATGGTCTCTCGTTTTGCGCAGACTTTGAACAGCTTTTAGTTAGCAGGCATGCTCTCTATAAATCGACAGATTTGGTGCTCTGAACACTTGAAAGTTGTTGTCTCCGGAATCGATCCCAGACCTTCAACGCCGACGTTAGTATGCTTACCCACGCAATGGAAGGCGCTAGAGTCGTAATTCTATTGTTAAAGGGCACACAGTGATAATATTTTAGTACTCAAAAATGCTAAGACCGCCGTAGTTCCCACGCTTAACCAGGAAACGTTTAGTTTACTCATTCGGACCCAAACACGTACATATCTGGAGACATCTGATAACTGAGGCCAGGTACTAGACCGGGTATTTCCAAATGCAAGGTGCTGTAGGATCTGTGCGACAGCCTATCACCAGGTCTAGCTCTAATTTCGAAAAATTTAAATAAATTCTGAGACTTAACTCATCCAGTCCCCACGACGCACGATGAGAACTCATCTCCCCAATTGACCTAATCAACGAGCCCGAAACGCCACATTGGCTATTCCAAAACCATCCGCGATACCGATCTCATCAAGCAGCAGCCAACTCAAGTTTCCATCGCACCCAACCAATCAGTAGCCAGTCTATGCAATAATTCTTCCAATATCCATCGAAAAACACGGCCAATTACACCAGAAATCGTCATGTCTCCCTCCGCATAAGTTACTACCAATGCCCGCGAACATGCCCATAACAAGCGTGTTCGGTTCCCATCTTCCTTCCATTATGGTCAAGAACCCCATTATCACCCGTCGATGACAAAGTAATCAAAGCCTTCTGACAGAAACCAAAAAAACAAAAACAAAAAAACGACGAAAAAAATGCAAATACCATCCGATTTCGAGCTCAACCATAACGCTTTGCATTTTAATAATCACAACAAAGCGTATAAAGCATAAAAACCGTCCGAATGTGATGAGAGCTTGGCGAGGAGCGGGGTGCTTGGAAAAGAATGCATAAACTTAAGAAAATACTTTATTGCCATAATAACCGAAATGTGTGAGCGTTGCTCTCGCCGATAGAGCGAGGCCCTAAGTTTCCCAAAGAGACCCCATTAACATAAGTTATGCTCGCTGTTGCGCGGGTAACACACTAGCTGACACATGAATACTGATGTCAGTCAGTAGAGAGTGACAAACAATTTCTTCGACTTCGATTTGGTTTTTTTTTTGCTAAGACTCCTCTCTAAGCACACACACGCTCGGTATGCGCGTGAGACTACGTGCCGTATACGCATCCATTCAGAGTTCTTCGGATCGCCTTGGTAATTCATAAGAATATCACACACACACACACACACACACGCGTACAGTGCAGCTCGGCGACCACCAGATAACGCATAAAAAATTTATTTAAATACCGTTTTAACCGATTAACAAATTGATATTCAAAAACGACGGAGAAGAAGACGAAGCTCAAAAATTGAAACGAGGCGAAACAGAGACGAGCTACCGCCACCACACTGAAGCGAGCGAAAGAAAGAAAAGAGAAAAAAAGAAGAAAGAAATAGTTCACGTGTCCGGCATACTTATGACCACCAGTGTGGGGGCGAGAGAGAATCAGAATCGAGTACACGCTAAAGTACGCATTAAAATGCAATAGCACTGCACAGCGCAGAGGGGACCCCGTTTGGATACAGCCGCGATATGGATTAAGATACTACGAGTGTTTTCTTCATCGTTTCATTATCATTTTAATTATTATTCCCCTCCGTGTGCGCGCCAGCGGTTATTATCGCCTCTTTTTTTTTTTGCGTTTGCGTGTTTGTGTGGTGTTTCTGCGGTATAATGCGCGTGCGCCGCTGCTGCTGGGGAACAAGGACGACGAGGAATGGGAATGGGAATGGGCTGCCAACTGGCGAATGCATCTCGTGGCCGGTGGATTGAGTGGTGGAAGGTTCATTGTTTGTTCATTGGGGTCAATACGAGATGATGATGACTGAGACGTGATTTATTTTTGGAAGCCTGCGAATGGGCGGAGAGGGGAGGGGGACAATCAGGAATCATCATGGGATGCGTACGATTGCCGTCTGACTCGGTATCGCGGTCAAGGAATGTATTTTTGTTGACTCTTCTGAGTGACGAGCTGCTGAAGGATTGCAGTTGTTTGTTATTTCGAGTAACAATGGCCTGCCAAATTTGAAGTGACTTTGAGTTTTCTGTTGATAACTGATGGCGGGAGGCGACGATTCGAGGGAGGAATGACTGCGTAATGGGGACGCTGTCCCAGATTCTCGCTGAAAATGCGGGGAATGCAGGCTTCGGTTGAGGTCAAGATGTGCTTTCGTGAAGTGTGCCAGGAATGGGCGGGCTATTATGACAGGTGAACAGCCTTGGCATGGTTCGTGAGGCGTTGTTTCCATTTTGATGGCTGACCAAGTTCAGTCGATGCGCCAAATAAAGAGGACTTGGGGCGAGAGAATCGTGTTTCGGAGCCAAGCCCAAATGAATTAATGATCAATTGATCTCCCAGACACTTGATGATGCCAAATAGCCAGCCCAAGGTAGGTAGGTGGTTACCCTACCGACCTTGCCGGCGTGGCTCACTTCGAACAACGCTTTGGGTCCAAGGCAGCACAGAAAGAAACTCGCAACACACACCAAAATGAGTTCCCGTCTTCAAGTCAGATTCCCGAGGGACCTCGTCACTTCACAATCTTCGACTCATTTTCATCTCGAAACACCTGTTCCGTGTCCAACGCCATTTTCATCCCATCCCCGCCCTAAGTTCGCTGGTCAACTCTTTTGTTTTTACACAGGAATAAATGCATTTCCCACTTTGCCCACCTGCACCATCTACGTGGCCGTGCACTAATTAACGTGCGGATAATTAATTCTCTCAGGAATCCCATTTCAAGTCTCTCGCAAATGACTTTCATTTCAAGGAGCACCCCAGACCGGCGAGTCCATAAACAGAGACTCATGCTCATCCCCCGGGGACCACGGCACACCGTCGCACACAGCCCGAAAGAACGCGCAGAGCATTTATTAAATTAACTAATCAAACTCACTGTTAAAGCTAATAAGACATAATCTGCTGAAAAGATAAACCAGACGAAAATTGACAGGCCTGCTGGACAAATAAATCACTCCTCGTCGATTTCATTCCTAGTAGGGAGGGCGGAGCGGCGACGAGAGAGAGAATTGTGTAAGCCCGTTCAATGCAGCGCGCACAGCAACCTGCTGCCACCGCCCTGCTTGGCTTGCTGATTATCTTTACACTGCTGCGGCGGCTGTCCTCTAAACCGAAGCAATCGTCTCTGGCTCCTCTCTGCACTGCATTCATCTGTCGTCCCGCCAGGCAGCGCTTCGGAAGACCGTTCATCTGATTAGAAGCGGAGGCTGCTTCATAAATTTCACTTCACTGCCGTCGTCGTTGCCACTCGAAATCTCTACAACACTGAATTGACTGAATGACTGAATGACTGACTGACTATGGTATGCCAGAGATAGTTGCGCCTCTGAACCGGCCGGCCGGCCCGGGGTGGTGGCCAGAGAGCACCAGCTCCTGACATTGCCGCGCCGGGAAGAAACGTCACATTCGCTTTGGCCATTACCAGTCGAGTCCGTGTGCTCCGCACCAGTCGTGTTTGTCTCTCTTTCTTTCCCGCTGCCTCGCCGGGAACGATTTGTTGGCCGTACTGCATCTTGGCCGTAGATATGGATAAATAGCAAATAGTTGTGCCTGTGCTGCTACATTGAATTTATTGCCTGATGTGGCTGTGTCCCTGTGTGTGTGTGTGTGTAAATAAGCGGACAAGTGGATATGGGGAATCTGCACTGCACTGCATATTCGGGGCGTAGGTGCACTTTCTCATTTCAGTAGCACTGCCGTGGACTGGTGTTCGGTTGGACTGCATCTTTGGTCTGCACATGTTTGTGGTGCGCATTTGTAAGTGGTTCTTGTACATCGGCTAGCTGGCTGTGCCGCTCGATAATGATGTGGAATTTCATTTCGCATTGTAACACTTTTGTCGAACCGATAAGGAAATGATTGAATTTTACTTTGTTGGTGTCGATGGCGGTGGTGGGTGCCATGGAGAGGGGGTTGTGGGGGGGGGGGAGGGATAAAGATTGTTAGCGGTACACCAGATGGGTGTGTAGTTGGAGAGCGGTTGCATTGTGGAACAAAGGTGAAGAGGCAGCTTCATTGGCAACTAAATTATTGATTTGACTCATCTGGCGGTGGGGTGAGGCGGTTGGACAACTGTAACGATGGCAGGCAGACGAGGAAGCCGCCGAACATATTCAAATAATTGGCAAATTGCTGTTCGTGTGAAAACAGTAGCACGCAGAGCTAGAGTGAATGGTGAAGCGCACACGAATTTGCAGCCACTGCACCTCCCATGATGCACACCGGCGCTGTGACTGAGTTTGGGCGGCATTCGAATTCTCGTGACACATGCGACATGTCCGTGCGTGAATGGGGAATGGAGTGGGGATGGGAGACTTGTGAGGCATGCTCATTGTGACGTTATGGTAAAGTCGGTGATGGTGGAGGAAGAGAGGACATACTCCGTTTTGCTCTCGATAACCACTTGACCTATTTATGCCGTTTGACGGCTGTCTGTTTTCAACCAATAATCGACGCAATTTCATTCGTTTATCCTGGAAATTGTGTGGACTTTTGGAATACATTGCCTCTAGTGGTGGCCGCAGACGCACATAGTCTCGCTGAAGATACGGGATACTTCATCAAACAAATAGTCCAAAGTTGCAGCATTCTTGAGGAATCCTCCCCGTAGCGTATGTGTATGTATTTTTCGGCTAAACAGAGAGTCAACATGACTCTCAACGAGTGCCTGTTGGTCCAACTAGCTTTAGAAACGCAACAAATGCAATGCAGTCACTGACTTAGTCATTCTCTTTATCACCACCCGCACACAGCCTCCTCCATTGTTCGTGACGGCCTTTAATTTAAAAAGATCTTGCCTCTAGTGGCGGCCGGTGAGTTGCACAATCCAAGGTTGCAGCGTTCTCGACAGGATTCCTACTCGACGCGTCCGTTTTTAGAGTAAACAGGGAGTCAGCCCCTCAGTGGAGGCCAGTAGATACAAACAGACTCCCTTAAAAGCTTACGAAACGCAACGAAAGCAACGCAGTCACTGACCTAGCCGCTCTCCTGTCCACAACCCGCATACAGCCTCCTCCACTGTCTGTGACGAAATTTAATTCAAAAAATTGTCGCAATCCACACTCTGGTCTGGGTTGCCATTTTTTTTCTCATCCCCACCTGCCACATCCCAGTGTAAACTTTCTCGCACTCAACTATCACCGGATTACAAGATGCTAACCTCCGCTGAACCCCATAGCTCGAGCTGCTAATGCGATCGTATCACACTCGTTTATCGCCCCATATGTACGACCGTTGATAAAAATCTCCATTCCAGTGTCACATCTATAACCCTAGCTGAACAGAACCACCCAACAGACAGCCTCCCCTGGTGTACCACCACCACTCATCTGAACATGTTCACCAAATTGCATACGATTATCGTTTCTCATTCATTCGCTGCTCGCCACAGATACACACATACACGCGCTCGCATTCACCTGCATCGACCATACCCACATCGGTCGTATCCAGTAGCCTTTTCGACACCTGTCACCTTCGCTACAAAGGCTCATTTTGAGAGACCCATACCACACGGCCACACGACCTGAATAACTCAATGGAAACACATTTCGTATCTCATGCCCTGCCTCTGTACCGGCCAGCACCCCTCCCCCTTCGCCAGCATCATTCAGTACCGCGACGGGACATTCTCGTATCCATACTCGTATCACTGTCCAAAAGTTGGGTGTATCTGTGCTCGTTTAATATATTTTTTTTTTTGTTTTTTCCTATCACCTGACCAGGCTCCATTAACCGGCTTGCGACTGCAAACACACGCAGATACTCAGATACTCATATATACTCGTACTTTTTGCATTTATGCATCGCGTATCTTATCTAAACGATTATCTATTGTGTCTACGATGACTGAGATCCAGGCGAGAAGTGGATATCAGCCCCCACTCTGCGCGTGCTTTTCAAACAATGAGCGAGCACCTCACTCTGCTGCCGGACCAACCTAATGGCCGCTATCCCTGCCGACATTTGCGGTCATATTGTGTCATTCCTGCGCATATAATCGTCGCTCGCCGCGAAGAACAAAAAAAAAACCGCTGCTAAAGTCGCAATTAAGGCCTTCCCGAGTTGTGTTTAACGCGCAGAAAGGAGGAAAAACAACACAACAACAACAGAAACAGAACACAAATTATACGAAGCGAAATTGAGACACCGCAAGGCACAGCGAAACAAAGCAAACGGATAGCGGGCTCCACACTCGCGACGATGGAGAGTGTGCGCGCGGTATCTGATGAAATTTGTTACTCCCAATGGGATTCAGATAAAAGTAAATTCGAGTGTACGGCGCGCTGTATTTCAGCATCAGCATCAGGAAGTCACCGCGATGTCGTGCAATGACAGTAAATATTCGGCCCCCAGCATGCAAGCGAGTAACCCTGTGTCCCTCCCTATACCCCACCACCACCCTTGGCGGATGGCAATTAAAACAGGATCTGCGCCGGTGCTTCGATGTCGTTATCAGCGCTGGTCCCGGGCGCTGGTATATGGCAAAAGATGCGACAGCCAATGGCGATATAAATTTCGCGATAAGACCGATTGATTATGATGTCCTGTGGTGGACTGGCGGTGGACACGGCGAAATTTCCCCATTGACTGGGGCCGAGTGTGAATGAGTGCAACGAGATATTCGGATGCGATGGCGAGATGGTGATGTACCGGCTGATGGGCGGACATTTGTTTTATCGGGCAGTATTTCGCGGGAATGGACCGATAAGGCAGTCGGGCGTGGATAAACACCGGCGAGTCAATGGAGAGCCACTTTTGAATGAAATCGAGTGTTCTTTGATCCTAGACGAAGGCTGACCGTGGCGGGAAGCTGCCTGCTTTTAGATGTGTTGAGAGGTCCCCGGAGGAGCTGGCTGAAAAGTCTGGAGTTGTAAATGCTCGATTTTCACTCGTGAGAGGAAAACAGCGCGCACAAAACGAGTGGTTGCTGAGAAGCTAGGCCTACGGAGTGCTCGATGATGTGACCTGGAATTTGAAGAAGCTCCTCGGCTGGCAGTGAAGGACGTGAGATTCCTTCAACTCGAGCAAGCTGGACATATTAAGGAAGTGAGGCGGATGAGTACTAGGCGTGTGTTTTCACGAACGAATTGGTTAAAAAAAGAGCTCTGACAAGTGAACTAATTCAACTCGTTCACAATGTCGCTTAATTTTAGTTCATTCGTTTCCGTAGTTCAAACTAACTCAGGTAAGTCGAACTTTGTATTCAGTTAAAATGACTGAACTAAACTGAACTAAATTATGTGAGTATGGCCATTGTGCACATCAGGGTTGTTTATGTTTAATTATCCGAAGCATATCGAGCATCGGTGCGTTGCCAGTGTTACGTGCAAAGGGAATTTTTTTCAAAATGCAGGTATGTGATAATAAGACTAAATTTTCTGAGCAGTGAACTAAATGAACTAAATGAACTAAATGGCTCACATAGCATTTAAGGCTCAATTTTCTGAGCAGTGAACTGAATGAACTAAATGAACTAAATTAACTAAATGAACTAAATGAACTAAATGAACTAAATGAACTAAATGAACTAAATGAACTAAATGAACTAAATGAACTAAATGAACTAAGTGAACTAAATGAACTAAATGAACTAAATGAGCTAAATGAACTAAATGGCTCATATGGCGTATAAGGCTCAATTTGTTCAGCAGTGAACTAAATTGACTAAATGATCTAAATGAACTAAATGAAGTAAATGAACTAAATGAACTAAATGAACTAAATGGCTCATATGGCGTATAAGGCTCAATTTGTTCAGCAGTGAACTAAATTGACTAAATGAACTAAATGAACTAAATGAACTAAATGAACTAAATGAACTAATTGAACTAAATGAACTAAATGAACTAAATGAACTAAATGAACTAAGTGAACTAAATGAACTAAATGAACTAAATGGCTCACATAGCATATAAGGCTCAATTTTCTGAGCAGTGAACTGAATGAACTAAATGAACTAAATTAACTAAATGAACTAAATGAACTAAATGAACTAAATGAACTAAATGAACTAAATGAACTAAATGAACTAAATGAACTAAATGAACTAAATGAACTAAGTGAACTAAATGAACTAAATCAACTAAATGAGCTGAATGAACTAAATTAACTAAATGAACTAAATGAACTAAATGGCTCATATGGCGTATAAGGCTCAATTTGTTCAGCAGTGAACTAAATTGACTAAATGAACTAAATGAACTAAATGAACTAAATGAACTAAATGAACTAATTGAACTAAATGAACTAAATGAACTAAATGAACTAAATGAACTAAATGAACTAAATGAACTAATTGAACTAAGAAGAACTAGTTCGTTAAAAAGATTTGAATTAAACTGAACGCTCTCTGGACTGAACTAAAATATACAAGCCTAGTGAGTACCACTCCCAAACGCGTAATAATGTTGTTATCTATTCCGGTTGGAGACAACACGGAAATTCAGAACTGATTCGTCTTCTGGAGCTGATTAGTGAATCAATGCGACTAATGTTCTTTGCTCCTTCTAGTCATGCTCACATCAAGATCCTCTGGCTACTGCATAATGTTTAGTTCTTATTAAGAATTCCCGGCTTAGTCACTATCTATGCTCCCCGTGGCACACCCTTCACCAGATGCAGGACTAAACTGTGTGCGCTTCACATCAAATTGACGTGCCAGAGCCATAAACTCACATAAATCCAGCTTTGTCCATCCAGAGCAGCACTTCATGCTTGTTTGACACGTTTACTCAAGTGCGACAAATGAAGCACTCATTGTGTTCGATAAGTGAGTATGCAAATGTCAATATGTACTTTTAGACTAACATGCATAATGACACGACTTCAACAAGAAGCCATTGAATTGGTTATCTTTTCGGGGAAATACTTTGAGCTGGGGGCAGTATCTGCTTCTTCGGGACTTCACCGTGCAATGGGACGAGCAATTGGTCGGTTATTTGGGCAGACAATTTGGAAATTTTTGGATGGATGTCGTTCTAAATAGAGGAGAGTCCAAGTTAGAGTGGTCTGAGTTGTGTTTACGGGGAATTTCACGGCAGATTCTTCTTTGTATCAGAATTTGAGTATTTTGGGGGCGAATGCTGCTGAAAGACTATAGCGGACCATACACAGCGCACTTGTGTCAGTGTGCTGAAGTCTGTTCTATGTGGCTTCCAACAGCTGTCCACTGTCGCCATTAGGCCGTGGTCCACTTAGACCCATGGCTTCATCGAAGGCAAGGCTCGATCTAGATTCTACTCAACAAGCATCTCCAGGTAGCTTCGGGCTTGCAAGGCAAGAGTTGATCTAGACATTACCCAAAAACCATCAGCAGGTGGCTTCGGGTTCTCATTCCAAGGCTGAAGCTGTAATCAATGTATGTGGGTCACCTTGACTGCGGACGTTGGTAATCAAGGCACAAGCGAGTGATGAAATCCCAAAGGCTTCTGCACTTATTCTTGCTAAAAGTCCTCAAATGGTCAACCAGAAGTGCGACTCATTCTAAAACGCCGCACTACCCAGTGTTGCTGCGGAAGCTTCGTAAGCTGAACCATGATTTCGCGAATGAATAAAGAACCACAGCACACTGACAGCGAATCAAATTGACCGTGGTATTCAAACTTTGGCGGCCAACTCCTAAAGCGCTGAGCATGCGAACTAAGGGATCCACAGCCACTTTCCCTTTCGGACTTGACTCAGTCTTCACCAAGAACACCCCAAATCTTGCACCAGACAAGCATACAATTATGATCAGCGCAACGTTGATCTTCAAACACAACTGTCTGCATACGCTTAGTCATTATTCACCCTCAACCACCGTTGATCGACCAACAAATCGGTCAAGACACACATGACTCACGACAAACACAAAAATAACGCCTGATTATAATTTTATACAAATATTCAACCGGGCTCAAGAGTCAATAAACTAAAGCCCACCAGGCCGGCCAATCGATCTTTCCAAGTCCACGGGCTAACAAGCCAATAAAATAATAAAGTTTCCCCTTTTCTCGTTCAATATTTACTTCGCACCAAAAAAAAAAAAGAATAAGTAAGCAAACGAACGAAAAAAAACAAGCAAAGAATCTAACACCTCTCTTAGCATTGACTATCGAAGCATAATTCATCGACATTCCTCGAAAACATGCGAACTCGCCAACTATCCAATCCACACCAAACAAGCCAACTCCGTAAGCACTCGGTAATCTATCTAATCAGCGTTAGATAGCGCGACAAACGCAAAGGTCTCCAGATGCCATTTCGGACACATTCGAGCTGACCGAAAAACCATTCAACTAAACAACAAGTGAAACCTTGAGTCCACCGAGAGACACACACTCGCACACACACACAAACGAACGTGGCCCAAAGTGTGACAATTCAATAAAGACATCCAGACGTCGCGCTCGGGAGCAATGGCAACATGATTGAATAAAGTATCTGCACTTCATGGATATCCGCTTAGATCTCTCGTTTCACAAGCACACTTCAAGTGCTATTCGTACGCATGAATCATTCCCGGTAAAATGCAGTATCAGTTGATAAATAAATAAATGTCATGACTGTTTGTTGAACAAAAAAAAAAATACAAAAAAAAAGAAAACAAAAATATATCAAGAGAGCTATAAACTTGAGAGTGACATACGTGCATAGATACTTGTTGAACTGTTTATAGATTTGTTGCAAATTGTCTGATACGAGCGCGGGTATCGAACACAGGGTGGGCTTTGAATTCACACATTTTGGAGGGAACTCAGGGAAATCGACTGATCGACTTTTGGGTGGATTGGGGGCACTTGAACATCTGTTACGGGCTTTGAACGTTTTGAGAAATTCGTTAAAGACACATGCGAGTGTGGCACCGGGGCCTAGAGACCCAAAAGAACCACTAAAAGAAGCAGTTTCTGACCAGTTCCGGTTCAAATTCTAATCTCAGAAAGAAACTGCCAATCATGGAAATTGTGGTCATGTCAGAATTCAAACTAGAGCTTCTCAAGGCTCCTCTAAAAACTTGCATCCCACATCGAACACCAACCAACATCTGTCAACCCAAATTTATTCAATTTCGGATGAAGTCAGAATATAGGCTCTTTGACCGAAGTGTCCAACTTGTTTTCTCTCAAATTTGTCTGATCCTTTATGGGGGTGCATGCAACATTTTTGAAAAGATCCATTTTTTTGACGGAAATTTGGGCCTAAATTTGGACCATTCCGCTTAGAACTCCTTTCCCTCATCCAAATGATCAAAATTGTCTGATGATTTATTTGAAGTCAACATGTTCTGTTTAGTCCTTCAATAAGGCCAGAAATTCTGCCAATCGTTTGTCAAGTTTCGACATAAAATTAGGCGCCTTCTCACTTCTACATCTGTGGCTGCGTTGCCGAATGTGTGCCTTTTTAGTTGGTATTCAAAATTCGATCCCACGACCGCATCGAACCGAATGCAAAGAGACTTCAAACTTGAGCCAACTTCTTTTGGTCCTTTGGACTGTCCCAAAATTCAATAATTTCGTCTTCTTCTCCTTTGACTTCATCTTCTTCTTTTTTTTTTGTTTTACTTCCTGTTCTCCTCCTCCATCTTCTTATTCTTCTTCTTCTGCTAGTACTTCATCTTCTTCTTCTTCCTATTCCTCTTCTTCTTCGTACTCCTCTTTTTATTCGTGTTCTTCTTCTACTACTGCCTTTTCTTCTCCTCCTTATTATTGTTCTTCTACTACTTCGTTTCCTTCTTATATTACTTCGTTTCCTTCTCCACCTTCTTCTCCTTCTTTTCCTTCTTCTCTTTCTTCTCTTTTTCTCCTTTTTCTCCTTTTTCTCCTTTTTCTCCTTCTTCTCCTTCTTTTCCTTCTTCTCCTTCTTTTCCTTCTTTTCCTTCTTTTCCTTCTTTTCCTTCTTTTCCTTTTGATCCTTCTTCTCCTTCTTCTCCTTCTTCTTCTTCTTCTCCTTCTTCTCCTTCTTCTCCTTCTTCTCCTTCTTCTCCATCGTCTCCTTCGTCTCCTTCTTCGCCTTCTTCTTCTTTTTCTCCTTCTTCTTCTTTTTCTCCTTCTTTTCCTTCTTTTCCTTCTTTTCCTTCTTTTCCTTCTTTGCCTTTTTTTTCTTCTTCTCCTAATCCTTCGTCTTTATCATCATCTTCTGATGGAGCTGCGCTCCGGAATCGACTTGAGCCTCAACCAAAAACCATATTTCACAAGAAAACCACTAAAGTGCCATCGAAACGCCGTCCACGGGCCACCCTGTGGCATCAGCTCATAGTTGGCATAGCTGTACGATAAGCCATAAAGAATTCGCAAACTTTACATTTGCCAAGCACTCATACAAGCGCCGCGCCGCCCAGAGTATCATAAAAGCCTCGAGGTGTCACAAGCAAAAGCCACTCTCGCTCTCGCACACTCTCTTCCTCTCGGTCACCCTGTCGTGCGATCTGTGGCCCCGGTCGAGCAGCAAATGTCAAGCAAATAAATCGCTTTATTTGCAAAAGAATTTTATGTCGTCCCGCTCGAGCGTTTATCTGCTTTCGCAACTCCAACACCAACACCAGCACGGAGCGTATCCCACGGACGCGACGCGACGCGGAGAACAATTCTAAATGTCCACCGTGCCAGGGTCCACCCGACAGCTCACAATTGTCGCCCGAAATTGTAACAAATTATCGCTCAGCATGTATCTGCGCAAAACAGTCAGCGTTCTAATTTTGCTCGCGTCCAATGTTGCAGCTGGAATGTGCGCCTGACTCATGCATGCGAGGGATTGTCTTAGAATCCGTACCTCTGGGTGCACCCTTTCCCCCCCCCCCCCGCGGTGTCCTCGCGCCTAAGGTCGGTCTCGTCCAAACCGAAAGCCACTCACCGGGAGCACGGCGTCGGCGCGGCGGTGCGACGAGCGGCGGCAGCCCAACCGCAAGATCGTAAATTTAATTCCCACCTGAATGGGTTTTCAAATCTCAACTAATTTCAGGTGGCAAAAACCGCCAGCAATGGTCATGGTGTCCGTGGAAATGGGAAATTTAATTTTGAGCTACGACTCGACTCGACTCCGGTCCGCAGCGGCAGTGTGAATGGACGCAGGCAACAGGGAAACAGAAGCCGGACGGCCAGTCTGTGGTCGCGTTCGAATGCTGCAGAGGAGGCCCCGCAGATACTCGCAGACGTGTGTGTGTGGGGCTTTGTAGATCGAAATTGATTTCGGTGTGTTTTGTTTTGTTCTTGGAAGTTGTTAATGATAATGACGATGGTTTTGGATGCAAACGTTTCCAAATGACTGGGCGACTTAATTAGCCACAGGCATTCCATTAGGTGTGCGTCCACTCGCGGTGGAGCGTGGTGGGCCGGGGGAAGGACTGGTTTTGAAATGGATGGAATTAATAACCACTGCCCTGGTTGTTGGCTCTTAATGATGCAAAGAGGCTTTGGAAAGCTCGACAAGGTGGCGGACGAAGTCCTTCGCCTGTGCCATCGGACAGGTGTTGACTAATTTGAATTGGGCTTGGTCAATTTGACTGAAATGTGAGCGGATTAGACGTCTCAGAGTGGGAGATAGGCCTTCTTCGAGAGTTGCACATACAATCCATGCCCACACCGAATAGCCTCAAAACACATTGTTCGCCAGATGCGGACCCAAACTCACTTATCCTCTGACTAAGCGCATTCGAAGACAATTCCTCACATAGTGACCCCAAATCGTGCCTCAGCAGTGAGTCAGTGATCTGTCACCACATGTGGCCTACTTGTGAAGATTGCTTCAACATGTCTGCACACACTTCGGTGACAATCAGTCACGCACCAAACCACATCTCGGCAGCGCGTGCTTCTTGCGAGCATTCAAATCCAAGTAAAGTCACCGCTTCTGCTGACGAAGGGATCCGCTTTTTCTTCATGAATTACCGTCATTTGCGGCTAATGATTTCGGGAAAAAATTTAATTGACAAATTCGAAACAAAAAATCAATCAAAAGTGGACGTGCTGGTTGAGATCGAATGTCTTTCAAGATATGAGTGCGATGATGAATCAGAAATTCAGTCAGTTGGAGGTGTATCAGATGTGTGCTCCTCAGACAGGAATAACTTCTACTCAGTTCACGGTCGAGAAGGGAAAGTTGTCAGGAAGTAGAGCGGTCGGTCGGTAATCCAGCATAGCCTGCAAGACAAAATGTTGACTTCTGGAACCGCAGGAGAAAAATGGCAAATCCTCTGTACCTCTGAAATGGCAAATTCAGTGGAGTCAGAACCGAAAATAATCCAACGTATGGGTTCTGCTATCAGGCTAAGGGGATTTTAAAATCAAATAATCCGGCTCGAATGACCAGTTTTCGTCTTATTTTCGGTTGTTTGTCATATACTAGGATTTATTGAGCGCTATGCTAAAACATCGCGTGTCAGTCATGTTAACAATGTTGGCCGGTTCGCTTTGAGGTGATATTTAAGGCATCTGTTTTGTAGTACAATTCACAATTTTGACATTCAGAAACAATGTTGAAGCAAGCTGGTCCAATGGTACACAGACGGATCAAAGATGGAGTGGGGGAGGAGTCTTTGGACCCAACACAAGGTTTTCCGTACCAATGGGGTCGTATCCTACAGTCTTTCAAGCGGAAATCCACGCCATCGAGATCTGCGCCAGACAAAACCTCCACAAAGGCTAATATACTGATGTTCTCAGACAGTCAAGCAGCACTAAAGACACTCTCGTCTCACCTTTTGGACTCCGGTAATTCGGTAGCTAAGCGGAAGCCGTACTCTTTCCAAAAAAGCAGCAGTTGTTGGAATATATTGAACAATTTTCTGCAATTACTGATGGTCTCTGGTGGCAGCATAGATAGCAGAGGATACAAGCATAGGAGTCTAAGAACAAATGACGCATGGCTTGAAGCTTATCATCGATTGAAGAAGGCACAAAGAGTAACGTTCAATAGTGTGACAACAAGCTCTCTGAGAAATTGAAATGTCCCTAGATCTGTTGCCCTTATTATAGTCCTTAAATCGGATTCTGGTTGATGATCATGACGTCTTAGGCATTCGGTTTTGAATTGTCAAAGAAGAATGATGAACACTGTATACTTTTTATTGGAGTTGATAAATAAATGCTTGCTATTTACTTTTTGAAGGGTCCAACTTCCGTGCACCTTGGGTGGTATCTCGCTAATAACACTTAATGTGGTGCCTCCCAAGGCTGCAATCGACACTGGCTTATCGTCTTAATGGCGTTCATGGTTGACTTGACGTATCACCATTAAAAAGGGCTTAATCGAAACGAGAATAAGTTACAGCGGCCTTCAAAGTCATCGATCCAATTCAGCCTGATTTAAGCACCATAGTCATGGGAAATTGGACAATTTGGATGGGCGACACACAGAGAAGCAGCGGCGGACATTTGAAATGGAAGTAACAGAGATTTTCGAGAACATTGGAAGAGATTTTTGACTGCATTCAAAAGGCGTTGATATAAGGAGTACTTGTACCAGCTTCAATCATTGCATCGTACCAAAAATGAAATCGAGTCGGGCTTATTGATGGGAGATGTGGGACTCTTTGGCGTCTGACTGTTGTTAAAATGGTGTTTCCTGGGAGAGGCTATAGCTTGTGCTTGCTTGTGAAGTCAAACTCTCAAATGGTTAAGAAGGCCGACACAATTACTCTTCCCCTGCCGATATGACATCATTCGGCAGGAGGATGTTGAAAATCTTTCTCACTTACACCACGTTACACTATACCAACTCATACTTACATCATAAAGGTTAAGCATAAGGCTATCAAAACTATGACAACAAGTTTACGAGCTGCCAGTGGCCATAAAGGCTTTAAGCTGCGAGAAAGCAACTCGATCGATTTGAGTCTTCAGTAACACAAGTCACTATAGGGACTCCAAGTGTTGTCTTAGTTGGTCCCGCGTTCATTCGTAGAAGTAGGATGCCCAACATGCCCGACATCAGATGCAGAGTGTATCGAGACCCTGCTGTCTTGAGCGAAGCGGGCTCATGTTCTTACGCCAAAAACACCCCACAAAATGGACCGTCATGCGCTTATAGGCAACTTACAACAGACCTTCAAGATCAAGGACGTTTAAAGAAATAAAATTAAAGCCAGATTCGAATTAAATAGGAAACAAAAAACACTTTCATTATTTTCGACATATTGTTCAATAATGAAAACGAGTGACGCTGTATTTTTACCAAGATTACAGATTTTTTTCTGTGACGCCAACAAATTAGCGGCAAATTCAAATCTTGCGTTAATTTTGGGACACCCTATACAAACAATTCTCGAGTTCTTGCGTTAATTTTGGGACGACCTGTACAAACAATTCTCGAGGATCGAAGGACAAGATCAGGAATGACCTTGAAGGCAGTTGAAACGAAGACAACGCGAGCAGTCACTCATTTGATTCAAGTCCCGGGTCCCGGATATACCCAGCAGATCACCCTCCCAGCCACCGTCCTGTGCTGTAGCATTGTTTTAAACGACACCCATTCCATCTGTCGGCTGAAATCACCTGATTATCAATCAATCCCCGAGATCCTCCCACTCCACTCAGCCGACTGGAGTTGAGTTCAAGTCGTGCCCCAAATCATCCGGGCGGAGAACAAAGGCGCTCCTCGAAGAAAAAAAAAACAGAATCACTCCTCAGCTACTCCTACTTTCACTGGGCATCACAGTCCAAAGAATGTTACACAAAAGATTGAGCCAAGCAGACACAATCGACTTGTCTGCCATCGTCGTCGTGCCAAGACCGACCGCATGACCTAGTGCGAGAGGAATTCCACCAAAAAAAACCTGGACGCACTGCCGCCGTCGCTTAGCTCGTGCCAACACACCACGAATAAACGAGTAATTACCTGTTTTTTTTTTTGGAACCACTAAATGACTGGCCGGGGGGTGGGGGGAGGGGGTCAAACAGAAACAGAAAATTAAAATCAAAGTCATTACCAGCGGTATTTGGATGGCCGCCGATGGAGGCAGCGCGGCTGGATGCGATCTTGATACGAGCCGATAGGGAAACACTTTTCTCTCTCTCGAGAGAGAGAGGAGATATGAATGTCTAGATTAGATTTAGTGCCTCGGCCTGGCCTGTGGTGGCTACTTGAAGTCCGGCAGAATGCGAATGTTGTCGCTCAACGTCAGATTAGGCTCAGGTTGTCTCCATGATCGACTGCGGCGAGCATGCTGCTGAATGAGTAGAAATTCGCTGCGCCGCCGAGCGGTGCTTGGTATGCAATTGATCCTAGAGAGAGCGCCGTGGGGGCAATAATTGCTTTGTGTCTTCGCGATGAGACACACTTGTGGTGTGTGGCTGGGGAGAAAGTGCTTGGCTGCTTGATGGAACGCTGAAGGAATGAATGCTGACGGTATGGTTTGACTGATGGGGCTTGCTAGTGTGCTGGATTCCGGCGGGCTTCCTTTCGAGACTTGCAATGAGGACCATCTGTGTGCTGATGTGGTGGGGAATCGTCCTCTCTCTGGTCGATTATCCACCACAAATCTGGACCATGGAGTTGAAGGCAGCCTTGTAGTAAACTTTGGACACGGTGTCTGCTGGTTGGCGCTGAAGACAGCCGCCGAGGTGGATTGGAGGAGTACCTCGAAATGGATCTTTGCCTAGCATCAACTTCAACCATGGTCTAGGATTGAAGCGTAGTCGGTGCTCGCGGCGGATCAGTTCGAAGGCGGAGTTGTACGAAGAGACGACAGAGTTTTGAGTCTTTTAAAAAATTGGGCCTAGTTCCATTGTCATGTCGAGTGTCGGTTGAATTCGGTTCCATACTCCTTTGGTGGATGGACACAATTCTGTGGATTCATTATCAGTTCAAGACACGAAGAGAAACTAAAGACATCGACATCACGTTCAGAAAGACAAGCCTACGAGCCGAAGACATGTTTGTCTCGACAATCGTTCACTTCTTTGTTTCAGGCGCTAATGGCATCTTGTCGCAGATCACCATCGTACCCGAGGACATAGCAAAAGCCCCTCGTACAGCCCATTACACTCCGCGCCAGCGTTTCCCTTCCCGACTACGTGACCGCAAATCTGAGTCAAAGTAGTAAAACCGCACTCAAATTCCAATATAAAAAAACAAACAAATCACCTCCGCTCCACAAGTCCCCCACCACCCCACGCTCCACGCAGGCAATCTCAGCATTTTTAGTCATAAAACCGTTTTACCACCTTCACTCCCCAATTCGTGAGAGATAAACGAATTCAATGGAAAAAGCGAAACCAAAATAGAGACTAACTGGCTGGCTCGATATTTGGGTCAGTGTAACCTCGGCACACACCAGGACGGCATCGGATAGACATCACCGACGACGCGACGACGCTCCGTCTTAGTCATCGGCCAAGAACGCCTGCCCCACCGCCCGGTCTTAGCGCGAATGTCCTTATCTCGCAAGCGAACCGCAACGCGACTCTTATCGCCGCTATCAGTTCCAGAAAATTAAGTTTCGCCAGAAAAAAAAACACAAAGCCTCACTTCCAATAAAAATCAAACGCAGGCCGAGTTAGTTCAAACTGAAGACAGTTGGCCCATAAAACCCCATATGCGGGTCGTAAATTTCGCATGTTTGTCATAAAGCAGAGAACATAGTGTACGTCTGATATTTCGTTGCTCCATCAGCTCAGCGCGGATAAACTGCACTCGCACCTTATTACGCCACAGCGACAATGCCACCCCCACCCCCAGTAGCCCCATCATTGGCGGCGTCCGCCCCACCGACTGTCGACTGGCAGTCGACTCAGCGGCTCACTCGTCGTAGATCGAGACGCGGGCACACCGACACCAGTCGCGTTCGCACACACAAAATCCATGTCGGACGTGTGTATCTGAACACGCTCGGCCAGTTGATAGGCAAAGCTCGCTGGTCGCTCTGTGGCGGCGCAGTGACCCTCGTCGGATGACTCATAAATAAAAACATAACAATTTGCATTAAGATCGCTCGCAATCATTTTATTGGACTGTCCGATCGTAAATCTCTTCGGGAGCGGTATGAGTGTGCGCGCCTGTGCGTCGGTGTCTGTGCGAACGCTTAACGAGTGTTACCAGATAAACGACATGGATGGCGACGACGACAACGACAACGACGGCGACGGTGATGGTGATTCCGTTGGAGTGAGTGCGTCTGAGTGGATTCACGAGCGCAAGCGGTCGGTTCCTAGATAAGGCTGGGAAACTCCAGGACGGTAACGTGGATTTAAATGTCATCGCAGTGATACTCTGCTGGCAGATTGGCATTTGTATCGCACTTTGATTGGGGTCCGCCAGTGCACACAAGCGTCTTTGGGGCACAGTCTCCGGGTCAACTGACGTTGAGGGGCAGCCGTGTGTGGAGTGGACATTTGAATGCAAATTCCTCAAGAAGCTGAGTGCTCGGTGAATGGTTGCAGTGGCTTAGGCGAGCGCCTATGGGAGCCAGGGAAAGTGGGTTTGAAGTTGAGCACAAGGTCAAAGGTTTGATCGATACACGAGGGGTGACATGTTCTTTGCGAAAAATGGTGATGTGGGAATGGATGCGGAGTGGTAGATGGCTTGGAGGGGAGATGACGCTCTCCTCTGGGGATCAATGAGTCTGTAGAGAGATCCTTCTGATGGCCAGCAAAGGTTGGATGAGGTTGAGGTACCTCCAATAGACTGGCCTGCAATCGAAAAGCTTCCAGTTGGCACGATCGTCTGTGCGTTCTTCTGTGTGCCAGCGAATTTGGTGAAGATCCTCTGCTGCAACACATTTTAGGGTTTTAAAGCGTTGGATGAGGAGCCTATATCTAATTACACGTGATCACGTGATCAAGTGACACTTACACACGTGCCAAAAAATACACCAAATTCACGTGATCACGTGGCAATTTAGTATTAGACCGTCAGATTAGGAGCCTGAATCCAATTACACGTGTTCACGTGACACTTGTACACATGAAAGAATACACCGAATTCACGTGATCACGCATGAGTCCAAAGCATACTTGGAATTAATTTCCGCGATGACGTACGCTTATGGCGTTGGAGTTATGAGGAGGACTAAATAAATTCACGTATATTTAGAACGCACACATGATTTTGTAATTTCCTGTAGAACACACTGAAAATGAGCGCCCTTGATTGCGATGAAATCAGTTTCGGGAATTGGCATACGGTCAATTTGAACTTTCAAGATGAATTTGAATTTTCTGATGGAAAATGTAATTCGGTACACGTGAAATTAAATCACGGTGTACGTGTCACGTGTAATTTCACGTAAAAACTAGTTTGTAATGGAGCTTTCGACGGCAGATCTGTAGACTCATAACATTTTCATGGTTTAAGCTCGAATGGCCATCAATGCAAAGAGCACTATGCGTCGAAAGCAGCAGACGTCAAACGTCTTAATCTGCAATCGTGGCTAAGCAGGATGATGTCTACGTTGGGTATGGGGACTTACTGGTACCCAGTGAAATTAAAGAGCACATAGGCCCCTATTGCGAGTGTCGATTGTCGATAGTCTTCGGTAAGCGGTCTCTGAATACGGCTTAGTTGCATGAGGAAACTATAGGACGACGAACCTTTGGATGGAGGCCAGAAATCATATGGTTGAAGCATAGGCGATCATCATCAATGGGCCATCATCACAGATGGGAGTTCTTATAGAACAGTGTCCACATGTACACATGCACTGCGTCTTTGCATCCCTTCAAGCGACTGTTGTGGAAGTCACCGAGGCGAAGAAGAGTTTGTAGAGCGGGATCGAGTGAAAAGACGTCGGAGGCCCATAGGTGGATGTGGTCGCTTTCAGAAAAAGGAAAGGTTTCACAGTTGAAATATGTCACACATCCAGTCTTATACCAACACTGGACGTTGAGGAGGAGGCAATGATCACAACCTCCAACTCGTTGGCTTGTTCACTTTAAAGACAAACCACACAACGACTCACTGGTCGTGAGAAATTTCGAACAAGTTCCGCATCGAAGCCGACTGCAACCTCGTGTCCGAATAATCAATGCCGCCAATACCGCGACTACCTGTTCCGAAGGAGCAACTGCAGCTGGACACGAGCTGCAGCCACGACGAGCTTCTTTAAACGAGCCGCTGGTCGAGCAGAGAACATCAAAGAAATTCTCCAAACATGTTCACAAAGCCAAACTACAAGCACTTGGCTCATGTACGACCCAGCCCCATAGACCACTTGAATCAACTCATCTTCGGACCAACCAGTTTGCCGACAGTCATAAAACCATCAGCAGCCCCAAACAGGTCCCCGCCCGGCATGACCATGCAAATGCATGAACTATAACACGCAAAACGGTATGCGAACACTCGGAGCAATTTAATTCAAACTTTAAGTACTCCGCGGCCGCTAATTGTGCACGACACACACTAAAAGCCAACCGTGGGTATCCGAACCGGCTTGCCGACGGAAAAATTTCGCCTCAATTCATTGCACAAGCGCGCGCACACACACACACACACACTCAGATGGACGTTGGCGCTAAATGCGCAAACCGGACCAGAGTAATTAAAAAACCCTAAGGGGTCCATTAGCCAACAAACGACTGCGTCCCCCAAACGATGATGATGCATACACGACCGCGGAGCGCATAGCCAACACCCACTCGACGAGAGAAATCTCCTTCCCTGCCGGCAGCCGGCAGCCGGGCGAAACTCTTACTCTTTCACCTCCCTGACTCGAATCCGAGATGATCGATAGCAAATAGCAAAAAATACCACCACAGATGCTCGGGCCCGCTGCATTTGCATACGAATTCCGGGTATCGTCGGACAACAGTCGGACAGTCGGCCACTTGTACACGCGGACATCTGTCAAGCGGCGGCCCAACAACCAAATTGACAACTATGAAGCACTCACTTCGGCATTATTTATGCTGGATATCTGTCACGCTACAGTGTGCGGCAGAGTGTCACCTGACTAGCTGACTTCATTAATAAATTATCGCCGCATCCCCGTGCAGTCTCCATGTAGACGCCGAGGTATACATGAACTTCTTCGGTGTAGCTTGAGATGGACGAGCAACAGCAGCAGCAGCCGAAGCCGCAATAGATACTTTTATTCAGTGACGAGGTTAATTTATGCCCGCGCTACTCTGACACAGACTAATACCAAACTAATTTGAGTGATTCGAGTATCGGTGAGTTATCGCCAGGTGGTATCTATTAGATTTGTCGTATCCGACGAGGCTTTGTTTTCGTTCGATTCACTGAATGCCTGACAATAAATGGCCAGGCTATTAAGTTTCATAGGCCAGACGCAGACGCGTTCGGCGTTCGGCGTTCAGCGTTCGCGCTGATGGATGGATGGATGACGAGCTACTAATTGGGGAACACGCTGTAAACACAATGCCCCTGAGGTCGCTCGGACACAGCGCGCGCGCAACCATGGTCGTGCCGTAGTCGTGGCGGCCTCAACGATATCTCTCCACCTGGATGCATAAACAGATTTAGGTTAACGTCTTGATACTCAGTCACACCGTCCAAAGGAGGGTATCCCATCAAAACAGAATATTCAGAGGTCGTTTAGATAAATATGCGTTGTGTGACAAAATTAACCGATAAATCTCGCCTCTCTCGCGGCTTTCGGATCGCCTCGGTGGACGTCTATCAAACGACGAATCTGTCACTCTTCTTCAAATCGTCGTCGCTGCGGATGGAATATTTCACAGAAACTATTCCGAGTTTTTATGGATTTGTGTTCGGCTTTGTATGCCCCCCGTTCGTTGAGGGGGATCCATCGGATTATGCTAATCCGCGGCGCGTTCTACACGCGTTCCTCTTCTTTTTTTTTTTGGGATTTAATTAACTCATCTCATTGTGATGACACCGAACACGGGACGCAGAGGTGTCGCCTCATTTGTATCTAGATAATGGTGATTTTCTTCTCGTCCAAAAAAATCACTTCGCTGCGCCACATTGTTCGAGTGAAATCCGATTCAATTCGACACTCGGTTGGAATATTTAATTTCAAAGAAGAAAGAATCAAAAAAAAAGCGGCATGCAAACCGAATTGAATTGAAAATCTGTTGAAGATCTCGAAATGGCTTGGCAAATTGAGAAGACTAAGTGCATTCGAATGCGTTACCGCGATCGTTTCAGACTCGAAACGGCCAACGGAATGTGGCACGAAACCCCCGGTCTCGCTGCTGCGAGTAGGGTTGGCGCGAAACGTGTGCACGGAGTGAGCGGCCAGCATTAAGCGGTCATTGTAGAGAGTCAGCCTTAAAAATTTTGGGATTGTCGTAAAAAGGATTTTTACGAGTTTCTTATTACATGTTGAAAAAGTTTATAACTCGTAAAAAGATTGAGGTTTTTTTTTTGAGTCCATTTCTGCTACACACGTGAGTGGTATGGGTTTATGGCGGGCGGTTTCTAAGGTAGGGAGTGGGGGAGGGAGCTGAATTTGTCACCGATCGGGCGGCCTTTGCTCACCCGGATTTCTGCAGTCTTTTGATGGAAGACCGCCGGTGGGAGGCGATGCGGCTGATCTGCTATAAACTTGGATTTCGACTTTGACTTTACCTTTTCTGAAGCGGGCGGTACGAAGAAGAACGGTTTGAAAGGGTCGCGTTGGCGAAAAGGAGGCTATGTGTATGCCCGACACGTACGGACGAAGACACGTTTACTTCTAGTACTTGCGGTGCTCTGAAACTTTGGCTGGATAAGTAGGACAGAATGCAAATTGAAGGGTTCTTGGAACTAATTTTGCTTAATGAACTGACGATTCCAGGAACATTTCGGTTATCAAACCCTTTGGTGCGGGAGTGATTTTGGTGAAAACATCTCGATGAGTCAAGTCGGGGGTGAATTTTCGGACGGAGCTTGAATGTTGTATCTCCGTCGCAATTTTGAGTGATGGAATGTGTCAATGATGGATGGAAGCTCAGTTAGGAACTTGAAAGACCTGAAAGGATGAACTTAGCAAAGTCTACTGGACATGTGTAAGTACAAGACAATCCCAAGTACCTTTTATATCATTTTCCTCCCGGCCACTCACTCACTGAGGCTACCGACTAAGCAACTAAAGAATGAGCGACGACACTGAGCGTCATTTCAAAACGTCATGGAATCCAGTAAGAACTGCATTTTGAGCAATTGAGCGTCGATCGGAGGAGAACCAAAAAATTAAGACAAAATTGATCGTGGGACAGTTTCGCCTAACAACAATGTCCACCGCTCAAGGTCTACGTGAGTCATCTGATTTTGTACATTTTGCCTCTTTACGTCGCTCAGTCGTTTGTAGCTCATTGCGTAGCAACGGATGACACAGACAATTTATCAGCCGAGTTACTCCATGATAGACTGCCAAAGAGGAGACTTCTGAAGTCACCAATGGTTCCGTATTCAGTGGAGAAACGTTAAAGAATTATCACAGAATGTTGGAAGGCACTACAAAGGACACCATTTTTTACGGCGAATTCACTGTGGTCGCGGCATGATGATGACACGGTTCGTATTTGGACCAGAACAATTTTGTCTGTTAATTGGAAAAGATGACATCCGCCAAGTGAGTGCCGCCAGTGTTGATACACATTTGTGCCCGTTTTATCGCATTCCGGTGACAACTGTCAATTATTCTCGTCCAGGGCTGCGATTGGCTGAGGCTTGTTGGCATAAACACGCGACTTCAAGTAGCCCCAAAGAAAGAAATCGGGTGATCCTGCTGGCCATGCCAAATCGCTCAAACGGAAGATAACGCGACCAGGAAACTCTTCCTTCATAATAATTCCACGCTCTTTTCGGAGTACAGCGCTGCATTGCTTGTCTGCTTGTATACTGGAGCTGTTTAGTTCACAATGGAATCTCTTGTTCAGAGGTTTGGTCAAGGGATTGTCGCTGCATTCATCGGGTTCGTGTTAAATTTTCGAAAAACAACAAAGCAATACAATCGAGTTGCATTTTGAATGCTTTCTCAAGTTTTTGACTATCGTTCTCACAATTATTTGAGAGTTGACGTACAGTGAGTCGGTGCTAAAGCATCACAAAGAAAGGTTTGAGTCTAATAGCAAGCATCCAACAGTCGCGTGTACTCCTGCCAGGCTCATACAATTTTCTAGAAATTCAAATCGATCTGACGTGGCGTAGTGAATTGGCACGTCGGATACCAGTGCAGCAGGGCCCCAATCAACTTGGAATGCGAAACTGGACGCAGTTGGTCTGGTCCAGCCAAGGATGAAGCAAAATAATGACACTCGCCTCCTCCCCATCGGAAAACAGTTGACAACTTGAGCAGTCGTTGACATCGGCTCTTCGTCTTTCACAACATCACAGTGCTTCGCCAACCAGATGAGGTGGATGCTGATGTTCCCGAAATATTGATTACTTTGTATGATGGGAAACCCAACAGGGAAATGCTCGCGCTGAAGGTATCCATATGCTCATTCAGTGTGGAACAGGACCCCAGTTGCACTCTGATTCCGTCGTAGTTACTCTGCCCGAGTTCAACAATGTTGGACACACAAAATGTGATTGCTCAAAGTTTGTCTAGGGTTTGGATGCACCTCTGATGTAGATGATTCAACTGCTTCTAGGGTAAATGCTTAAAGTTTAAGCTAAACCTTGTCAGAGCGTAGTCGACAGTTTAGACGATCTTGCGTTAAACTCGCTTCGATACGCAAATGGTTCCGAAGTCGGCATGGCGTGCAAGTGGATCAAAATATGCTCCATGTGGTGGGCTGGTGAATAAAGTTTTCCCGAAGGAACCGCGGGAGGACCATGTCTAACGCACTAGCCTTGCTCGTCATTCCTTGACTACGGTTGATCAGATTGCAGAAACTTTGATCGTCTGCCTTTAGATTTGCCTCTTATATTTGCCTGTTACTTCAAAAGGGCAAGACTTCATTTAAACCATCTCCTGACTGAAATTCGGTGCAAGTCAGTGTATAAATTGGGTACAAATAGGGTACATCTTAAAAGACCTGACGACTGACAACCGACGTCATTCCATCGCGTAGGAACATCGCTCACGCGTCAAGACTGAGTTGGTCACAACCATAATATTTGAATATTCTCAAGTTTTGACAGAAAAACTAACGAATACCACCGCTTATTGGATCCGTATCCATGTCCTGCATAGTTGTTCCAAATTATTATCGGATTTCAAATATGTCGACACTCGTTCAAGCAATAGACCCGTCGTCGCTGATCGGGTGCTCTTAGCCAACTATATATTCCAACTTCAGGCGATGGAATATTGTACGAGTCAACTTTGCACTCAAAATTTGACTTAAGATCGGACTGGACGATGGTGTGGTACGTGTCACTTTGTGTCGTGCAAAGCCACCTAAAAGGTGTACACACTCCGCACCTTATATGTATCGTATACGACAATATCTCCTGTGATCAGCCACCAAAATCCACATCCCCGGGAGAACGATAGATCGTCCGTAGACATCGTGATTATCGCCACAATTCAGTTCCCTATCCCCGACTGCTCGCAATCAATCATATCTAGATCCGACGGATTATCCCTAGAAGTGACTGAAGGACTAAAACCACTCTAATCGTCTTTAGCTTGTACTCAACGTCAGTCAGACAGCGGAATTATCTCCCATAAATCGCAGGAAGCCAACCACATCCCCTTTGTTCCGCCATGAAAAAGGAGTAAGCCCCCACCCTCCACCGAAGCACACACGCTTAGCTGCAGCCCTTCAGGAACCCCCCCCCTCCCCCGAATGCACATCACGTGAATCCCTTTAATACAGTCCAGCACGCACATCACCTAATTGAATTATGCACCGCACAAGCACACAATTACTCCCTCGCGACCAGAGTCCGTCAAAAGGACGACCCGGGCACCATCAAAACACTGCACGTATGTAAATTTTCGTTTAGTCCTTTCGCGCTGACCTCTCGGCGGCGTCCATTAGCGCGAAACATTATCACCCGCAACCATCGCCGTCATTGTGTAACATTGTGATCCCTTCTCGGAGAGTCCTCTCCTCTGGCGCACCGCCGCGCCACCACACAGGGAACATCAAAATTCCGCTTCCAAACTGACGGCCGGCACGAAGGTCCTGTAGGAACCCTCATAAAAAAAACATTTTTATGGATGTCATCATGTCAGTTTTCGTTTTTTTTTAGTTTTCTTTTATTCCCCGCATGCGAGTGCGCCGCTACGCGGAAGAGCTCGCGTGTCCGAGTTCGATTTTCGATGGCAAACACCATTAGCCTCCGCGGACAGAGCAGATGATGATGTCGACGGCGATGATGTCCTGGCCACGAGCCAAGGGTCAGAAAAAGTCAGTAAAATGTCAAGGGGACGGACGGACGGTGATTGGAAGCAGTATGATTTCCACCGATGCACGGATAAGTGAGGCACACCAACCAACCAACCAACCAACCAACCCTCCGGCCAGATGCTAGACGGTGAAAGAACTGTATCGGCAAAGATGTAAAAATGTGGATATTAAACGATGTCCGTGGCGGGCGATTTATGACATGATTACACGGTTCGATGGGCCCTCTGACTCACGGCACCCCTAGCCTTGGATCGGAGCTGTGTCGTGGCATATGGCCAGATGAGATAATCGTGTGCCTGCAGGACGTGTTAAGTGCGGTAGGCGGTGCTCATTATATCCCGATGATTAGGAGTGATGAATCTCGTTCGCTGTCGCGGTGGGTGCAACCCTTTGACGATAAGTGGGAGCAGATGTGCCGCGACCCTCTGCATATGGGGGCGCCTCCTCCATGAAGTGAAGAAGGCCGAAACGCCACTTCCTGCCACTGAACACGAAATCGATTTGAGCTCAATCTGCTTGCAACTGTCCATTCCCTTCCCCACATCCCGTCGATGCCATCATAAGGAAAATGACAGACAATACGCTGATAAAGCTCATAACCAACAACGTGAGGCGATGCAACCACAGGTCCCAGTCCAAATGCGGTCAACAATGCCCCATTAAGTCCAACGCAAACAAATCATCCCTCATTCACTCATTTAATCACGAACAGTATTTCATTTTTTTTTGTTCGCTTTCTTATGAAGGCCCAGACAGTCTTAACTTGATTGCAAAGAGGATCATTGTCCTCGTTCGGTTCCAGAAAACACGAGCGCAATGAAGAAGTGATCGCAAATGAGGAAGCTCGCCGGCACTGGCACTGGCACTGGCACCGCCGCAATGCATCGGCTTAAATGTGCAATTCATCCGCGGGCCACTGTCCGGGCCGGCGATGAATGTGTAATGCGCCTGTAAAGAGGATTTACCTGCCAGCCAGGAGATGTGCGCGACCTGAACAAGGCAATAAGACGCGACGGACAGTTGCGTAAGCTGTGTGTGTTGACAGAACGCTAAAGGCCGCTGCTGTTGCTTCTGCTGCCGTAAGTAGGTTGAAATCTTATTCAATGGACCTCGACGTTGCTGCTGCCGGTCGTAAGTGGTGGCTTCTGGTATTTCCTTTTTTCGGTGGCACCAGAAGTGCCCGCCGAAGTGGGCAGATATTAATTATGAAGTCGATTGTATAAATATTTTGACTTAACTCAGTTGTTGTTGTCGGCGGGGCGGGGGAAATTTCATTTCGTGAAGGAGTTTGTTTGCGCTGAACTGTGCAGGAGGCGATCAAGTGGCTGGTCGTGAAGTGTTGAAAGGAATTTGTTGCTTGTAAGACGGAAGTTGTAAGTCCACGAGAAAATATGTGATGGGAGACGTGTATCTTGGTTGGACTGCAGATGGTGGCTTAAGCGTCTGGTGTCTGGAATGTCTGCTGAGTGGAAGGAGGCTTGCTACAGAGGTGCTGCTGCTTGTATTATTGCACATCAGTACAGAGACTGTGAGCCGCGGAGGAGGACTTTGACTGACAGCCTTGCATTTACAATGGACCTGCTACAGTCGTTCTGAAAGTGAGATCTATTGCCAAAATTGTTTTACTTGATCTACGCATTGTTTGCAGCAACTGCCCTTCACGCGAATGCCATCATTTCCTGCAAGTTCTTGACAAGCTTAAGGGGGGAATATTGTTTAACTAAGATTGAGGCAAGAGCTAGGAACCGCCTTAAATCATCTCAAACGGCGCATATGTGGCAAATGAAGGCATATTCTTGTGCTGGGAAGTTATTTCCTATTCGTTGCGCTGATGGCTCTTGGAAAAGAGCTGTATGGGCTGCAGAGTGACATGAATCTACGGACAGAAGCCGAAGATTGCCAGATCATGTGGAGCACATGGACAACACTGCTCATCGCCACCTCTCCATAGGGGCAACATAATAGAGGACGCCAAAGAAACCGAGTGGAGAGCGCACACAAGTGGAGAAGGACACCAGCCAACTCTGGGTGCGTAATTGAAGGGAGGTGGCTAAAGACCGTGGCAGCTGCAGAGGCTTGTTGGAAGAGGCCCAGATCTATTTCGGACTGTAGCGCCATCAGAAGCAGAAATGACTTATACGACTCTCGCTGTACATTTTTCGTTTGACTTCTTGGACTCCATTCGATGTTTGCTCACAGCGCAGTTAAATTTTGGCCTTTTGCTTTACTTTTCGTTTATCAACTCATGCTCGACTTAATGCATCTGTTTATCGGCCAAAATCATGAATTTACGTATTTAATGAACAAATGGAAAAAAGTCTCATGATGGCATCAGAAAAATTCGACGCACAAATGGAATTCCATGCGGATGCAACTTAGGTCCCCTATTTTTCATTTGATCGAAATGAGAGTGAGTCTTCTGTCCCCAAGTGTTTATACTTTTCAAAGAACGTTGGTAATTTGGAATGGTAGTAGCGGCCCGTGGCGTTGTGGGTATGTGCGTCGACTCCTACGCACTTGGACCTACCTATCTGGGTTCGATTCCTGGTATGACACGAAAATACTTTCCACGGCCCCACCTCTTTCGAGTCACTGACAATGCTCAAAGAGTATAATTGTCTAGAAAAAGCTTCTCAAACTTGGCCGTTCGGAGTCGGCATAAAACTGTGGTTCCCTTCCACTCCTGATAGAACAATAGCACTCACAACGAGTGGTTGCTGAGAAGCTAGACCCTGGCCCTCTACGGGCTGTAGCGCCACCCATATTATTATTATATTATTAGTGAGACAATCGTCAAAATAAAATGGACCTCATATCCGCATGTGCTGTGGCAGTTGAAGACGATGACGATTTGTGAATAAAAAATGTGTTACTCAGTAGAGAACATGAAATTATGTGCGAAACTCCAACATCAGCTAAGGTTAGTTAAACGAGCACTGAACGCACATCGAAAACAATCTACTTCATGAACATTTCTTTAGATTCCAAAAAAAATTGGTATTGTTGTGATTTTTGAAGATGGAACTAGTGATGGGTTAACTCGAGTTTAAAACCCACTGAAACCGAATTACATCTAAGCCGAGTAGAACCGGGTTAAATTTATGTCAAATCGAATTGCCGAAACTAAAACGGAATGAATGTACAGTCAAAAGAAGAGCCGAACTCGCCAGTCAAGAACTACTTTTCCGATTTGATGCTGAATCTTTGCGGGCCTACGACTCAGAAGGGATAAATGCTGTTTCGAGATGAAGTTCATAGATTTTCTGAGTTTCAAACTGGACTAAAGGTAGGAAGGTAGAAGCAGTACACACCGCACCGGCGACAGTCGGCATAAATGTTAAATGCCATTAGGAAGGCGACTTTTGAAGACATTTGAAAACTGTATCACACAAAAACGCCTACCTTACCTTCACTGCTGTTGACCTGCATCTTCTTCTTCTTGGTGGGTGTTGAAAGGGACCGTCATCTACAGCACCAACTCATGTAAGTGCGTGTTCACATAAATGGTCTTTTTTTATTTCGTTTTTTCATTTTTTTATTTAAAATGCTATAAAAACTCACATGTCAAATGCGGCAGTTCTTAGACTACTTCATTTTCGCAAGTACATAAAGTTATGAAAGCTTGTGATTAAACATGGTTTAACACTTAGTAATAATAATGATATGGGTGGCGCGAGTACTATATTGACATGGGCCTAGTTTCTACAGCCACCACTTAAGTTGCTGCTATTGTTCCATCAAAAGTGGGTGGGACTTGTACGTAGGAATCTACGCACTTATTCACTACAGAACACTACAGAATTTAGAGAAAAGGACTTGCCTCTGCACATCATGGATAGCGATCAGATTTGACTAGAAAGTCTGAAAGCAAACCAAGTCGGATATGATCACTTTGTGTGTGTATTTGATGTATCCTCGACTAGGAGACCTTTGATTATAGAGATAAAGTATGGATACCAGATAATCAAGTCTTGAGTTAACGGATTCCATATAGAATGCGATACCTTCAATGTCAAAAAAGGTTTTAGACAAGGCGACACGCTGTCATGTGATTTCTTCAACATCATACTTGAGAAGATCGTGCGAAACTCAAATGTCAACACCAGAGGCACGATATTCCAAAAGTCCGTTCAACTGTTTGCCTACGCGGACGACATTGACGTGATTGGACGAACATAGCCAGCTGTCAATGAGGCTTTTGCTGGCATTGAAGCGGAAGCGGCTAAAAATGGGTTTGGCAGTGAATCAGGGCAAAACCAAGTACATGCTGTCATCACGAAAGGAGGCACAACATCGAGAAAGCAGAAACTTGAAACACCAAGTTGACTTTATATAACACTCTTATCATGCCTGTCCTGCTCTATGGCGCAGAGACATGGACGCTATTGAAAGCGGATGGAAAAGCTCTTGGTCGTTTTGAGAGAAAAGTTTTGCGTGCGATCTTTGGTCCTGTTTGTATTGATGGCGTCTGGAGGAGGAGATTCAACCACGAACTGTACGGGCTGTACAACGGCGTGCACCTAGTTAAGCGTCTTCGGATCAAACGCTTAAGATGGCTAGGTCACGTAGAGCGGATTGACACCACAGCTCCGGCCCGAAGAATCTTCGATTCCGAGGCATTGGGACAACGCGTCCTAGAACGAGATGGCAGACACAAGTGGATAAGGACCTCAACCAACTGGAGGCAGCTGGCGAAAGATCGTGCTGGCTGGAGAGGCTTGTTGGTTGAGGCCCAGGTCCACCCCGGACTGTAGCGCCGAACAAAGAAGAAGAAGATATAGAATGCGCTTTGAGCAAGCGTTAAACAATGTTTCAACTATCACATTCGCATGTGCGCGGTGCGATTCATTTCGCACTAGCTCATGCCTAACGAAACATTTGTGTTTTGCACATGCTTAACGAAATGTTCGCAATCTTGCATGGACGACATTACAGGTTGGCTCATAGGGGTCACCATGCGCGTTTGACACTAGCTAATGCTCACTCCTGCGCATTATAGTTGAGCCTTAAGTCGAACTAATTTTGATATCCCGTGAAAATTCGACTTGAGGGAGACGACTGTACAACAATATTGGAAAAAGGATAATTGCTAGTCACCTTTTCTTGATGAAAAACTAAGTATTAGTAGTAGTATAGTATGGGTGGCGCTACAGCCCGTAAAGGGCTAGGGCCTAGCTTCTCAGCAACCACTCATGTTGTGCGTGCTCTTGTTCTATCACGAGTGGAAGGGACCCACAGTTTTATGCCGACTCCGAACGACCAAGTTTGAGAAGCTTTTTCTAGACAGTTATACTCTTTGAGCATTGTCAGTGACTCGAAAGAGGTGGGGCCGTGGAAAGTATTTTCGTGTCATACCAGGAATCGAACCCAGACAGGTAGGGCCAAGTGCGTAGGAGTCGACGCACATAACCACAACGGCACCGGCCACCACAGAGATGAAAAACTAAGTACAAACTTCAATTGCGAAGCTTACCAAGCCAATTGAAGTATCTTACGTAGAAGTTACGATGGCATGTTCTTGAATCGTTCTTAGTCATTCAGGTCTTGTTGTATTTGCTTTCTGATTTTCTGGTATTTCCGGCGAATATTTTCAAACTTTGGTTATTTTAAATTTCTCGCAGCCGCTCTTGAAAATAAAGGGTGTTTTTTCAGAGGAGGAGAACTCAAAATTATTGACATTGTTTTCTGTGACAGCTTCTTTGACATTTCACGGCTGTTTTGAGGTTAGTTTGTTTTGGCAATTTATAGTGAACCATGGTGTAAGGAATATAAGGTGTGCTGGGCAGCTCTATTGAAGCCCAACTACTTAAGCAATACATCTGTCCAGTGTCAAAATCGAACCCTGAGTGACGTCAAAAAACAATAAGATGGCTGCTTTGACAAGCAGTCCAGCACACCTTATCTTTCTTCCATCATGATTATGAACAGACTAACGGAGGAGGAAGGTTTAAGAATTGTTCAAATTTATTTTGAAAAACATGTCTCCATTCGAGAGAGTTAATCTGATGACACTGTAATTGATTGCGGGCGCTCTATGGTCTGGTGGAAAGCACATGTCTTAAAAATGATCATGGTCAAAATGTAACAGTGATCTATGAGCTTTACAGAGACAAGATTACTAACTTTTTCGTAAAACGATTGATCTTAGAAATCAACATTCGACGCGTTCTTTGCCAAAACACAACCTGACGTGCTGTTGAATTGAAAATAAAGAAAGTTCGCCAGATGTCCCCGCCTGTCAAGTGTTGCTTGATGCTTGGATTTACATATGTCCATGACAGAACAGATGTGCGCCATCAGCAAGGTTTTCTCGTTTAGCTTCTATCGGCGTTATATGGACGCTACAACTCGTAGAGGACCAGGATATAGCTTCGACAACAATCGGCGGTATAAGGTCTCCAATTCGGCATTATTTCCTGTTTTGAAGGCGAAGTCAAATTCTCAGATTCGGCCGTATTTCAGTAAACGACGTAATTTTACATCGGCGTGGTTGGTCTGCTCTTATTTTGAAGTAAAACTGACGGCGGGCGGGTCTCTTAGATAACTCAGGTAGAGCGCGTAGCAATGCTTTTAAAAACATATTTACCTGTCCTTTATTTGCATCAACGATTTTGGCATCACTCGAGCCAGGGACAATCTTGTGGGAGTTAGATAGTCCACTAGCGAGCACTGTAGGGCTTGAAGCTGGTGCGAGGGTAAGGTTCGTCTTTATTCCACGCCACTGACCAGAAGTCATATGAGAATTTTTCGCCGTGTATACACGTATTTCACTGTCGAAGTGAATAAACTCCACCAAATGTGTGCACTCAGACTTATGGAAGCGGAATGAGGCAGTGTACCCTAATCTCCCGTTGGCGCAATCGTGTCTCAAGTGGGCTTATGACAAACCCCCCATCAACTGCATGCTAATTACCCCACACCAGTGCCATCTGCAATCATCTACGATCTCGAAAAATACACAAAAGCACAATCGATTGACTTCTTGACTTGTAGCACCAACCGTTCCGTTCCACCACTCGAATCCCACATCAGCGTCCACTTAACATGGAAATTAGTTCAATTATCGATCCAACAAAGGAGGAAAACGACAGCCCACAGCCCGCGCTTAGATCCGCACACACACTAGCACCGCCGTGCGCGACCATTTCGAAATCCCAAGCCAATGCCGGTCGATATGCCGATTATCAACATCAACATCAACATCAACAGCATCTCATCGCATCGCCATTCAATCGAGCCAAATCGCGACCAACGCAATCAACGATGACTCAGCGGTAGCGTTTGCTGGAATCAATTTCGCATCCAGCCTCAGCCATTAGATGCTCTTTAAAGCAGCATAGTTCGTTCACGTGTAGGTGCCTCACATTCGATCTAATTCCAGCACACTCGCCGGCTTGCAGGGCCAACGCGCACAGATGTTGCTGCATAATTATTGCAACATCCACGCAACATTTTCAATAAACGATGCCCATTTCGCTTTTCAGCCTGTGGGCCTTCCGTAAGGCCCGCTGGTGGACAATTATTTGATTGCGCGTACCTTCGGTGCACGCCAGGCAACCAGAACGAATGCCAACTGCATGAGTTCATAAATATTTATGCAAAAAAAAAAAAAAAAGCGAGAGAGAGAAGAAAAAAAGCAGAACAAAAAAACGGAATAAAAACTCCCCCCAACGATTATTACAGCAATTATTGTAATTTTTGGATTCTGTAGATGCATTGCCCGCTCCCCCGCATCCAGGCATCTGACGCCGAGCCGTATTGTTATTATTGTTGCATAAGTTCTATTGCTGCAAAACATTTGCATCTGCGGCTAGCGCTGTGCTCGCGTTTGTTTTGTGTTCGCAGCGACGACGGCGCGGCGGTTGTTTGTGTGTGGCAGCAAAGTGCTACCCACAATGGGCCGCGAGAGAGATTGATACTGAGTATCTTTAGCGAATCAATGCGCGCAACGTGCGCCTCCACTTCATGTTAAGTGAGGCTGAGTGAGCGCGCTCGAGCAGGGACGCGCGCTAGCGCACACTCGCTGCCGTTCGACCCAGACACTGCGATACACAAAAACTAGTCACTGTCGGAGATGAATCACTTCAAGTGGGTCTTCAATTCCAGCACGGACTGCCGCTGCCATTGTCCGCAGCAGTCGGCCCGAACCGAGCCGAGTCGCACTGAATGGAGGAGGTCCACACTCCACACAGATGCTGTATCTATGACAGTATCATGCTCTTATTTTATGGAAATTCTCATTGCTCAAGTCGAGGAGTACTTGAAAATTATAAGCCATTTAGCGTCGCTTGCGAAACGCTGCACTCGCCCCCCAACTCGCCTCTGAGTCAGCAGACGATTTGAATTTTATTGATATCGCTGCTCGACGTCGGATTCTTGGAGATTCCACTCGCACCGCACTCCACGCCGATCGATCGAGTGCACATCGGCGATACGCAAACCCCTGTCATTTGTATTGATCCCGCGTGAGTACGATCCATAAATATTCCGATACGCGGCCAACAGCAGATCGATGTTTGATTTTTATGATTTGATGCATTTTAATTTGTGACCGAGCCGCAAACTGGAGCTCGCTCGCAAATCCGGTGTGGTGGCTGGTGACAGTGGCAAGTGTGACGCTGGCGCTCGCGCTGTCGCCGCATACGATCATCACTGTGCGCGCGCTCCGACGTTTATGTATCTAATCGGACACACTTGGTCTGCCGTCTGGTCAAGCCGACGCGATGATGGGGGGGAAACACAAAAAAGCAGTACGAAGCAAATTGCTGAATGCGGAGTGGAATTTTTTAATTTCTTGGTAATTTGTTGAGGAATTAATGCGCGAACGTGGATGTCTTCGATTACCTGGAACGATAGAGAGAGAGAGAGAAGGAGAAGAGTGAGAAAAGAATTTTAATGGAAATGAAAAGTGAATCTGATATGAAATGGAATAAATTCATCGCCAATCGAGGCGAAATTGAAATTGCATGCATTTTTCATGTTATTGACTGGCCGACGGGAACAGGTGGACGGATGGGATGAGAGGGACTGCCGAGGTGCTTGGAAAGATGGGTGATAACGAGGTGGCATCGTGTTTGAGGCGGTCTTCAAATGGTGGTCAGTTTGTCTGAGGGACAACTCTTGGACTGTCTTTCAGAAATTTCATAATCGAGTGACATTTGGCTGAGACCGACTTCTCTAGTCCATCATATTACATTCGACTACTTTCCTTCGGTTCGAGACAAGATCATATTATGACCTGTTCTCTGCCACATCTGGGATCTTGTCTTGAATCTAAACAAGTAGGGGATGCCCCTCAGTCGCACGGGAGATCACTAGAACACTGTGATCGACTTCATTAAACGCACGCTGTGCCGCCGAGGGTAGAAGCCTGCGTTTTTGAAAGTGGAGAAAAGGGAGAACAGGCTTTTAGTTTCTATCCGAACTCTTTAGATCTTGCCGAGGAGCCATCTCATCGGGGACATGACTAGATATGGAATAAGCGACAATCACTCATTCGGACATAACGTTACTAACGATCGTACTTGGAGTTCTGACTAGGTGTAGTCGTCTAAAGAACCATGGAAAGAAGTGCAGGGGAACAGAAGGACACCGTTCTGTGCTTCGTCACCCTCCACCTAGTGTTTGGGACACTGGAAAGCCACTCCTTTCACGATCTTCATCATTTTTGAAACAAAACTTCTTACTGATCTCTCATCTTTAAAGATCTGTGAGGCAAGCATGATGGCTGGAAATGGTAAAGAAACATCGGCTGTGGAGGTATTCTTCCTAAGAACATGAAACCAGACTTAAGAAAGCACGGCCTGTATAGCACTGGACCACCATCACGGGACACTTCCTCGTGAGCCATCATGTTTATTGATTTGGCTTGGACACCCCGGACATCTGCAGAAGATGTAAGGACTTGCAAAATGATGGGACTGTTGTGAAATCACAGGTTTTTTCCCAAGTTTTCACATGCCTCGGGCGGCAAGGTCTATGTTTACTGTGTTCAATGGAAGCACTTAATTACTTATCAAGCCTGCAACTCGTGGAGGATCTGAGCCTGAGCAATCGCTGACGGGCACACAGCTTCCAGCCATCAAGACCAAGCTGTCTGGCGTCCGCGATGAATTGGTCTTTATACTGGACAATGTACGCATTATGAGCCAAAATTTGTCTGCTACATTCTATGAGTCTATTCAAGTCCCTCATCCCGCATAGCCTTGAAGTTCCCAGTGTAGGACAATTGAATTCATCATGATCAAAACTTTTGTTCACCACTGTCCAATGAATAACATTGTCTATATGCTATGCCATCCTATCGGGTGATTAAACTGATGACTACTCCATCCACTAGCAGTATCGCTATAAATGGATGTTAACAACATGAATAAAGATGAGTCTGTTTGTTGCGCTCGAACAGAGAGCTGTCAATCTGTCATCGAGTTTTTTTTTTTTTTTTTGAGTAAACGCCCCTACACCAGGAAACTCTGTTACATAGTTGCGAACACGGTCATGGACTTAAGGCGTTAAGTTATAGTTTCTTCTTGGTGACGGCACGGACAAAATTAATCATTGTCCCATTGTTTTCATTAGTTGTTGAAGAAAGTAGTTGTGGACAGTTTTTTTTTAAATTTTATGTTCATTAGTGACACTGGGTTGCTCATGACCAACATGGATGCCGGAAGTGTAAATAATAAGAAGGACACTTTCATATTGAATGTGCGGCCTAATTGGATTAGCCTCAACGTGAACATTCACTTATTTCTATGTCAATTAAAAATATCTGCTTAACCCTTAAAGTTAGTTAACATCATAAAAAACATATTCTGTTTCATACAAAATCCAATTCTTGTTCATTTTTTATCCTGAATGGAATGAGACTATTCAATATTGGCACCGCCTTTTAGAGAGGACTCGCCGTTCTCGAGATATAAAGGTTGGTTAAACTTTAAGGGCCGATGTTGAATGTGAACCACACATAAATGTCAAGTTTTTTCCTGCATTTCATTTGACATTTCTCAATTTCAGACTAACTCAATTTGAATCATGGAAAGATACACAATCGAGCAACGCGTTAAAGTTATTCAGGCTTATTATGAAAATGGGCGTTCAAATCAAAATGCATATCAAAGAAAATTGTCTTCAGTGATGAGGCACATTTTCATCTCAGTGGATTCGTCAACAAGCAGAATTGCCGCATTTGGGCGAATGATAATCCAAGAGTGATTGTCGGAAAACCAATGCACCCACAAAGAGTGACTGTTTGGTGCGGTTTATGGGCTGGCGGCATCATCGGGCCGTCTTTTTTCCAAAATGAGGCCGGTCAGGCAGTTACTGTGAATGGCGTCCGCTATCGTGAAATGATAACGAACTTTTTATGGTCGGAATTGGAAGATATGAATGTGGACGATATGTGGTTTCAACAGGACGGCGCCACTTGCCACACAGCTAACGAAACAATGGCTCTTTTGCGCGACAAATTCAATGGCCGTGTTAGCTCACGTGGTGGCGATGTCAATTGGCCGACGAGATCATGTGATTTGACATCGTTGGATTTTTTTCTTTGGGGTTATTTCAAAGAAAAGGTGTACTTCGATAAGCCAGCAACAATCCAAGAGCTAAAGGATGAGATAATTCGGCACATTAACGGAATAGAAATTCAACTATGCTTCAGCGTCATCGAAAATTTGGACCATCGGATGGAGGTGTGCCGCCGAGGTCGCGGTGGCCATTTGGCCGATATTTTGTTCCATACATAATTGAACCAGAGCAATATTATCATAATAAAAAGAAATGACAATAATTTCCTAAATAATTTGGGTTTTATTCAAAATCAACATCGGCCCTTAAAATTTAACCACCCTTTACATATACAAATATTTTTGTTCCACTTTGTGGCCATTCTGTCCCACGGTACGGCGGTGCCAATAGGCCTAGTCTTTGGGACAGTCACATCGTCACCAACAATTTGGATTTACATATGTTCTGGCGGCACTCTCGGTCCAGACATACATATGATCTTGTTCTGAGAGATCTTCCATGCTGGCAAAGGTACAAGTTGGACAGCTTCTCTAAGGAAATCCGCAATGACTTGTCGTTGGATTTCTTGAACTACGTCATCAAGGACAAATCATTGACTCCGTCCTTATGAAATTCAGAGGCAGTTATATTGCACTTTTCCGGTGTTTTCATCCTCGTCCACAGCGTATTGAATCAAAGCTAATACGCTCATCGGTACGACGTTGGTCGTTGGCACTTGGAATCGTACCTCGTTTTCTGCTGCTGCTAAACCTCCTCGATTTTGGTTAAGGCTACACTTCACCTTTTTGCCAGCTTGTCGGCTTCTATTCTGGGCCTTCCTCCCAACTCTAAAAGTAGCTTGTACCCTGAAGTGCTCCTCGGCGTATATTTATTGCTACACCTCGGAGCCGATCTTCATGGCATCAGTGATGGATGTAGCACCAGTGTGTAAGATCACAAATTGCTCCGTGGCCAATTTGTTGCCAACGATGTGCCCCCATTGATGTCGCTAAATACACGTACTGACAGCATGAGGTGCTTGTTTCCAATCAAATCGGCAATGAGTTGATGCAATGGAGCTCCAATCTTGCCATCGCCACCTTTGAAGACAGCCAGTTAGATCCCCGAAATTGCATTTGCGCCGAACATCTACTTATGCTCAGTGCCATCGCTGCAGTAAAGGCGCAAGTCAAGGAAGGTATGAGAGACAACCACAAAAGCATGTGCGCTGCATAATGCAACGATACATGATTCTGACTTGTACATCGTAGATCTTGAGAACAGACACGTGATTATCATTTGCGAGTTAAACTGTTAGCCCTCCTTTAAGACTCATGCGACACTTTTCTACGGCGTGGATTTCTTGAAATTGTCGAGAAAATATGAGCTAAACACGAGCAATGACATTTGAAGAAACCACTCCTCGAACTTCCAGCAAAACAGAGTCGCATCACAGAACTGACCCAGCGAATTCGTCTCATGTCTCCTAAGCCGAGATTTGCATTTAAACCACGAGCAGATCTTGCGGAAGTCAATCATCTCAACAGAGCCACATGGAAGTCGGAGCGTACTCGCATTTCCCAAGCCGAACAAAGACAAGTCGCCAAATTTAAGGCTAGCTCTGGAATGTGAAGCTTCAGAAGAAGTTATGACTCACTTTCTGTGTGTCCTTCAAGCAGAAGCTTCTGATTTTTCTCCGAAAATAAAGTAATGACGGACTCGCAATTATCCTTTGTCCGCAGTTTTCACTTAAATTTCAGCTTTCCCCGTAAACGTGGCGATTGCCAAACAATTTGCTGTTGCTGCAGCGAAAAAAAACAGCACAAAATTCATAAATGTTCTATTGCATGAGTAACGAGACACTCATTTCCTCCTGCTCGTGTCACTCTCGCCCCCCCCCCCCCCCCCCCCCCCCCCTCCCCCCCCCCACCCACCTGCACTCACATCGGCAGTGCAGCAGTCGTGTGCTCATAAATCAGACGCCCCACTGCAGAGGGGCAACAAAAAACCTAAAATGGCCGCACGACCATCAACCGTCAACCATTCCCCGTGCAGAGGGATAAGAATGGAATTTCTTGTGCCCTCCGTCATATTGATTTATTTCTCTCATTACTCAACCCCACCACCCACCACACACCGACCAGACCGCGCGCCGGCAGCGGAGTAAACCTCAAACAAAAGTCAAAGTTCGATGGCTGCCACCCCATCGTGGAGCTAAGTAAAATTTCATTAGCTAATTGCTGAGGTAAGGGTATCCCGTGCCACCCACCACCGCCCACACACACTGGCCGACGACGTCAATGCGGGTAGATGGCGACCGCCATTAAATTGCTGCTTGCCCTGACAAAGTTGAAAGCGATGGTAGCGAGCTGTGTTGGGGTCACCGGCGGGAGGTGGAATAACGATTACCTGGTTGGTCAGCCGTAGGGGTGGCATGCCGGGCAGCCGCACACAGTCGATTCGACGCCACCGTTTAATGGGGGTAATAAAACATTTCACGTCCATTACGGCGTCATGTCGAATACATTTACTCGAACCCTTACCCTTCGGCGGTTCAGTCGTTTACATCGCCACCCTCCCACCGCCCGCGAGGTTTGTTTGCCATTTTGTATTTGCTCCGAAACCGAGACTGGGTGGGTGGGTGGCTGTATGGTTGGTAGGGCGCACTCTATTCCGCTCCATTTTGCTGGACATTACCGACACGCAGACGGAACATTTTGTTTCCCTTCCGCTAGACTAGGGGGGGTGGCGGGTAATTTATTTGATCAAGACAAATATCGTCCTGCGGTATCTCGAGAGTGAATAATTGCTTTTCGGAGAGACTCTGTGAGGCTAGGTTTTCTTGTCCCTCCGACGCGAGGGTGGGTTGGGACCTAGTGAAACCACATGATTTGGTTCAAGCCCAAGACGGAAGGAATCATCTGAGCCGAGTTCAAACGGTTCTAAGCACTCTGCGGCCCCCTCAAAATCGATTCAAATCACATCGCCTCCTCAGCGACCAACGCTGTCTGCCTCAACATGCAGCCAGTCGTGGCTCCTGGCAATCCTTTGATCCATGTTTCCCGTCACATCCATCCATCCGCTACATGGTCATTGAGGGAGTCTCCCCATCTCTACACACACACTCCCCGCAGACAAGACAAATGGCCGCACATGCGCCAATCCCAGCTTATTAATTGCGTCTCGCCAGCATGAAGGTTTGTCCTTTTATCCCGAATTCGCTCATCAATACGGCTGCGCGCTGACAAATCGCCGTAAGCTAGTAAGTCACTGCGAACGGGCCAACTATGGATTGCGCCTCATTAAAGTACACCCGCGCTCAATTAAATGCGGCTGCATGTCTACAAATCTCCGCATTTGGCGTGCCACCATCCGCATCTTCCGCGTGGTGGATGCGCCTTCGGTCGCGCCGTACAGCATCCCAGTCAGACTCATTAATTAAACACCTAAGCGTCTTCAAAAGACGCCACTTAGACGTCCACTTTAATTGCCTCTAATTAATCAGGCATACAATGTGACGAGCGGCGACTGCAAAAATTCACCCAAAAGCCATGCAAATTCGCGGTGAATTCGATATTTTCTTCACCAATTGGCCCCCAGACGGGCATCGTCTGTGTCACTGTGACGGCTAACAATGCGGCCAACACGGACCGCCGCCGCGGCCATCCGTCGTCGCGGGGCCGCCTGAGTGATTGCGCGCTCTGGGCCTACATAATTGAATATTGCGCGCGCCATTCGGTGGACGGTGGTTGCGACACACAACATCTAGCGTCGCGTACTCTTCTGGGAATCTATTCCACGCAGGTGTTGATGACGATGACGATGATGCTGTTGCTGTTGCTGCGGCTGGCGCTGGTGGCGGTGAGCAACAGCAGCGTTGTCGGACCGTGCCACCCACACGGAGGCAACCAATCAATCGGCTTTTCGGTCTTTGTCGTGTTTCCCACGACGAGCGACGCGGCGTCTTGAGGCGCTGGAAAACGACGACGATTGCTCAGCACCCGTGTGGAAGCTGAAGGAAGTGGAGGAAGTGCTCAGAAAAGAACGCAATTAGTGGAGATCTCACCTCTGGGTTAGACGACACAGGCGTACGCAGTCTTAATTGCTACGGATGGCCACAGCAGCGCCGCGCAGACACGGTGGCTGTGGCAACGTGCCTACGTTTCCACTGACACACGACTCTCAGTGGTTTCTTTCTTCTGCTCGTGGCCCACGGGATGATGTGGGATGGGTGGTAATTACACGCTTGAAAGAGTGACTGGGTGTCAGTAATTTGAACCGACGGGTTTTTCTTGCCTAGCGATGGTGGCGGTACGCAGCGCTTGCATCAAGGACGTTCAATGGCACGGCAAGTGACCCAATAAATGTGTCACGGAGAGAGAGATTTGTATCTTTGGTAACACAAGAACACAGCACAAGATCGTATCGTCGCTGTGCAAGTTAATAGACAATCGCACATGAAGGTGACGTGAGATACGCACTGCTTAGGAAGATTTGTTGGTTAAGAGGGTCATTGTTTTATGATTTCCTGTGGCAAACAAGGTGAACGACTATCACTCTTGCTCATGACTGGTAGACAATTTTTTCATGGCAAATGAACAGTCTCAGCTTGGCTTCAATGACAACGAGGGAGGTAGAGTACTCCCAAGCATTTGTCTCTAAAGCGTCACGTTACACTTGACGTCTCGAAGAAATGTATGTCTTCGCTGCTTGAATTCGTCATAAGTTTACACTGAAGATCCTTGTTGCTTAATGCGTCACGGTAGCTTGACGTCAAGTTTTGTAGAAAGATGTGTGAATTGTGTAACTTTTGTGAAGCACAAAGACAATCGGATAAATCACGTTATTGATCCTAAGCTAGACTACTGGTTGTGCTAAGGTCAACAGGGTAAGGCAGCAAGTTCGGATACAATAATGAGATGCAGCTTCTGCCGGTGTACCTAAAAACCTGAGCAACACTCATTTTTTACGCATATTCATTAGACAGACTTCCGAACACAACAGCTCCACCATTTGTCGAAGGTTTTGAAAAAAATCAAGTGTCAAGAACATAAGGCGCTTCAGCAGAAACGTGCTCGAATGTTGATGTTTTAACCCCATCTGCACCTGAAAGACTGAAAGAAGCTAATTCCTCATCATCTTCTGACCCACATGATCCAGTAAAGGGGGTTATGAACGCACTACAGATCTCCAGGCCACTCGATCCTCCGCCATCGACTCTAACTCATCACAAGTTATGCCCCAGCTCAACCAGGCGAGCTTTTGGACTTGGTCCAACCTCCTCGACCTGGGTCTGCCAAGCGGTCGCCTACCTGATGGTATCTTATTTCTTTCGTCTGAAAATGACAACAATCAGAAGAATCGACTTAGAAGCTTACACTTTCTTCTCTGGACTAGTTCATTCGGCTTAACACTGACTGTGCACATTAGACATTCGAAATCCAAGAGAGCAATTTATACAATGAGCAGACCTATCCGGTCTGTATTACGACCCAGAGAAGAAGGCACATCAATCGTTTTGGTTTAGCTTCTTGGATGTTTTCTCTAGAAGTATGGGATGTAGACCAGCAAATTCATCAGCTAAACTGAGTTTGATCTAAAGTAGCCATCCATCCTCCGGTCCTGCAGTCTCAACAAGATGCTATGTGGCCATTCATTAATGGGTCTTCCCACCGAAGGTTCGGTCTTTCTCTACTTTTCGAACTACTTCGGATCTGAAGAGGGTCTTAGCTGGATCATTGCTGTTCGATGTGATCGAGCCGCCTGATGGTTGCTTTATATCAGCATCTTTGTACATTTCATAGATTTTCCGGTTGTGACTTCTCGCAGCAAGCAGTATTAAATTCATTCCCGAGAACACAAAGAATCACCTCTACCAGTCAGCATGTCCGGCTGCCGGGATATAGGTTTGGGCAACATGATCATGAACCTAGAAGTGATTAGACGAACCGCAGTAGCAATGGGGATGATATTTGTAGACTTCCTGGACACCTACATCCTGACTACTTATCAAGCTGTCGCCATAGATAGGCCAAGGCAATACAATTATTTGCCCCAAAAATCTAGAAACTATCTGCGATCTTTGTACACATCATACATCGCGGAGATATTGAATGCACGACCCGAACTAATCAAATATTCGGCTTTACTAACTACAGACGATGAAGCGATTCAGACTCCTTCTGACGCAACACAATATATTGCCCAGCCTCCAAAGATGTCTACGAACGGCCAATGGGTAGGTAGGTAAATTGAAGCCCTGTCGGTTTTAAGGCCGTAGCTCACTAAGACTGCCCCGAATGAATTCAGAGACCTCTATGACCATGAAGGCTTCCTTTTTGCTCCAGTATTCTGCATCGATTGATCACCTTAACGTGGCGCCCAACAGTGGTTCTCCCTATTCTCAAATCATTCTGTTGGGTTCCTTGATGGATGTTGTAATGACTACCCTCAGACCATCTTTTGCTACTAAAACCTAACGCACGAGTCCTCTAGCTCTGCAAAGAAGTGCTTTCCCAAGAAATGTTGCCTTACCCTTGCTAGGGCTGGGCATTCGCAAGGCAGATGTTGGGTAGTCTTCCTCATTTCTGCAGCTTTTGCAGAAGTCGTTGTATTTTTTCATATTCAATTTTACATATTCAGTCGCAATGCGTGGGTGCCTACGACACAGTGCCCGTTGAGTACTCCTCTTGGCGTTCGCACTTCCTTGCGAGTAAAGCTGATCAGTACTGTTGATCTGTTTGTGCTCAACGTCAGCCACATGGATCTAGCTATTGTTCCAATTTCAAGCTTGAGCCAACATGCTCTGGCTTCATCCAGGCCGTCGTCTGCTATTTTGCGACCAATAATAGTTTACTTCGAAATATGAGTCCAAACTTGGCGCTTCCTGTATGTCAAGCAATTTAGTTGAAATCGTGAAATGTGATCACTGATCATTAACCAACGCATATGCCATCACCGGCGGAAACAATTTTTCCTCCAGGCGTAATCACATCGATTTTGAGACGGCTAACCTTAAACGGCGCCCAACGCTTGGTCGCTGGATTCTGTGTTTCAATGACATTCACTATATTTGATGAGAGGTCTCATGGTAGCCCAAGACGAGCACCAAAATCAGAACTACGTGGGAAAAGTGTACAAATCTTTCGTGTCTCTGCGTTGGGCGCCACTTCCCGCACCTACTTGACTGACTAAAATGACAGCTCCCGAGTGAATTCAGAGACCTCTATGACCATGAAGGCTTCATTTTTGCTCCAGTATTCCTCATCGATTGATCACCTTCGTATGGCGCCCAACGGTGGTTCTTCCATATTCTCAAGTCATTCCCTTTATTAGATAGAAAAGACCTTTGAAAAGGTCTCACGTTACCCGAAGACAAAGTGCAAAGTCAGAACTCCACGTCAAACAAATAAATCCTCCCTCCTCTAAACAAAGTCACCGTCTCACCCATTTCACTCGAGCCATTTGTCATAAATCGCTCATAGCCACGACGTCCAAGAGCACTTCACTACCCCCTCGAAGCGTCAGACTCACACACATGAGGTCTCAATTAATTAACGAACAAAAAATATTATAAACCATATCCACCCCCATGCGAGCGACTACACGCGAAAAAATAAGTATCGCCCGGGGAAAAGATACACAAAATACGAACATCACCCACAAGAGTCGACAAAAAAAAAACTATTTGATGAATGAGCGTAGAGACCCAGCACCACATCCACAAAAAATGGAAAAAGAAAAAAAAAACGAAAATGTATCTCAACGTATTAAAATTCAATTCTCGTTGCCCTCTGTCAGTGCGGTGTGCTGCTCGGCGGTGTTAAATGAGGGCACATGTCGGTCAAAAGAGCCAAACAGGCCAGAGACTCATCCACGTCCACGGTCACATTAAAGACCATTCCACGGAATGATGGAAACGAAAATAAATAAATGTCCACACACACTCTCGCTAATACGCAGCACACAGGGCACGCTATTCCGCGTTTATTTATTGTAGTGTGGCACGCGTCGCTTGTTATCGAATTACGGGCACCCGATGGGTCAACCAGATCATCATCGGTCGACTTCTTCTTGGGTATCGCGGCGGCGGCGGCGGCGCCCTCGCCCTCGCACTCATCGCGCTTTTAATTATCCCTTCGGTGGTGAGCCGAGGTGATGGTCCCTGAAAGTCACTTCAGGACGACATCAGTGAGAATGACAAATGTTTATCTTTTCCACGCAGTGACGTGGAGAGCAAACCGAGCTGACTCAGCACTGGCGCACGCTGGTGGTGCTACAAATTTCAATCAAATCCACACTCGCGGTCCTTAACGCCGGCGACGCAGCTCCACATCAATTAAAAAAATGCCGAGGCACGAGGCAAAAGTCAGCAAATCAAACGCGAGAAGTGCGACTGGGACTGCGAGTGGCGCGAGGACCCTACGATCGGGCGACGGCGACTTCCCCTCCTGTCCACCCGCCCGGCGGACGGCATAAATCACGGCGATTATAATTCGCAAATAAATCGAGTGGAATAATAATAGAAAATTCAGATATTAATCTTTTAACCCCCCCCGAGGCGTCCGCAGGTACCCGAGATACTCGGCGGAGCCGAAGGACAGACCCCGGCCGCTGCGCAGCGTAGGAAGTTATGACGGGCAAATGATAGAAAATCGCAGATACAATTGGGTGCTAAAGAGTTATCCACACAAGAGGGCACGGCGGCAAGGAGCCCAAACGATAAAAATGAAACGGCCATGTATCCAAACTGCGACAGATACAAATTGGATATCGCCCATATAGATTTCCCTTTAAATTACCACCTCCGTCTCCGGCGGCGCTGCTGCCCGGCTGCCCCGAATGTGTATCCGTACGGTGAATAACAATGGCTGCCAAGCTAAATGGCTAAACGGCGTATTTAGCGCAAAAATCCACCATCCACGGACAAAAAATCAACCTCACGGATAGCCCACACTTCGCACGACACCGAGCGACGGACGGACGACCGAGATGCCGTGCTCGGTGCTCGATGCGATTTGCATAACACAGACGATTGCCAATATTTTGTCCGTTAATGCCTGTCAGGCAATTTTTAACGCAATTAGGATTTCCCTGTGTGTGCCGTGATGCTAGGCTCAACCGAGAGACGCAGGCGCAGATACGTGGCTCTGCTCTCTCTCTCTCTCTCTCTCTCCTCCATCGCTCCTCTGGGGCCTCTCTTTGGGGACTTTGAGTGCACCGATCGGTGGTGGTGGTGGCGAAAAACTGCACTTTTCTTCGGCGAACTTATAAATCGCTATTGTGACCGAGCGCTTGGTGTTTGGCCGCGGTTAGTGGTTGGGGCGTATTGCTAAAAATATGGCTAAATAATTACCGGGGGTAAGCTTGGCTGACTGGCTGACTAGCGTGCTGGCGTTCGGTACAAACTGTCACGGCTGTCGCTGCCGCCGCCGCCGTGGACGTCGACGTCGTCTTCGCCACGATGGTTACCGGTTGCCGATTGCCAATTGCAGCACGCTGTGCGCGCCGCCAATCTGAGCTCCGTGCGACGGTGAGAGCACACAGATGTGGCTGCGGCGGCGGCGGCGGAGGCCCACGGTGGGACGTGCATGTGTGTACTGGCGGTGAATTGAAATGCAAATAATTTAATTAGACAGCTGGTAATTATTATTATGATCTGTGATTAATTTGTCAAGTGACAGCGGTGCGATTCGAACTGGTATTTAGCTCACAGCGTTCATAATGACGGTGACGATGGCGGCAGCCGCACCAGTGGTGGCTGTGCAGACAACGACACGGCTACAGCGCCGTCGTACCCTTGAATTAATCGCGAATGAATAGATTATTGCTGGCAGATAGTGCGGGTGTTTCATACATTTATTCTTCAATAACGGATGAAATTAATAACGAAAAGGATTACATAAGCGTGACATTGGATCCGGGTGGCAGACTGGAATGGACTTGGACTCGTAGACACGGTCGGAGACACTTGCGGAGGTTATGGTCTGCGACAATGAATGCGATAATGGCCCCCGAGGCGTTTGAAATATCATGAGCGAGTGAGTAATTATGACGGATGAGTGGTTCTAGCTGACCAACGGCTGGCTGAGAGAAACACACACGTTCTTTGAGAAGGCTTAGTGATCATTGGTGGCAGATCTTGCAGACAGCTGCGTTGAATAGCTTTGACGACAGAGGCGAGCTCTTCACTGTCATAGCGTTGATTGCAAAATTGTGTCTGTACTGAGGGCAGCGTCTCTTGTAATGAGAACTAGTAGAAATCAGTTGGACCTTTGTTGCAATGTGAGCTTCATTGTTGCTGTTAGTGGCTGTCTGCTGAAAGTGCATTTGATTCAACAAAAATCTACGTCATCATCGACCGCATCGTAGTCGAATCCGAAATATTTTGTAACAACGCATCGGAGGCCGACTACGTCTTTAATGTTGGCCAGATTTGGAAACGGGTTAAGGCCAAACCACAATTGACTGCCGGAGGTAAACTTATGCTTACATCAGAACTGAACCAAAAATAGCATAAATTAAGTAAAATCATCAGATTTTAAACTGGCCTTAATTCCTCAACGGAACTCAAGCTGAATTCCAACACCAACTCTCAATTACGTACGTAGATAGCAATTAATTTTGATCCCACTTAAGTAAGCAATAGGAAACGGAACTTGTCGAAACTTAACGAAACATGACGAAACTTAACGAAACTGAATAATAGAGTAACCGCATCATTCTGGCCGCAGTGTATCATTTGGGTGTATTCGCTCTCTGCCTGGGCCTCTGCAAATACCCATTAATGTCCGGAATCAACACATGTGCATGGGCGAATGTATGCAGGGAGAGCAAAAGAAGACCATCTTCGCACATCGGCTTTAAATACCTGTTGGACTGTAGTGCGTGCGAAAAAGTCTGAACCGAGAACGGCATTCCAGAATGAATTCATTGATGGATGGAATGCAAGTGCATAGCTCCCTGGGCTATTTTATGCTCTACACTGTAACACTGACTCAAAAACTAATACATTGTATTACCGTGCGGAAACCAGTGATGTCAGTGATGTCTGTGATGAGGAACATCAACAGCTCTCACCTCAGCAGCACCAAATAACTGCCACCTGATCCGTCGTCGTCTTCTCCACAGGCGTTCATCGCTTAGCCCAAGCACATTTAGGTGTACATACTCTATATTGGATTTCAGAAACTTCTTACGCAGGCTTTCTTCTTAAGTTGCCCTTTTTGTCTGACTTTTACTTGGCCTGAGGCACTAGAATAAAAAGACAGATGGAGAAATGGCGCCCAACGGAAGAAAATGCTTTTCGTTTTACCGATTCAAGCGAAACTCGGGTAGAATGACAGTTTAAGTGACAGCAGACAGCATTGAATCTTAGATGAAGCATTGAATTTCACTCTTTTGCTGTAGAATTATTAAAGCGTCCCAATTCTACGGCTGGAGGGCAGGTCCGTAGGAAGTGTGCTGAGAGTGCTGTCAACAGAGACGGAATCAAATGGACTCGAGGACAGAGAACACAGCCTTAGGGACACCACCGAACTTCAATGGACCAGTTCGAAAGGTAGTTTCTTACCCCTATCAGACGATCAGGGTCTTGACTGCCTTGTACAAAGATTGCCTCCACTTTTCAGTGAGATGTGCCACCATAGCCCTAGTGGACCAGTCTCTGCAAAAATTGAAGTTTTCTGTTTTCCAAATCGAAATTAAAGTATCCGCCATCCATGAGAGATACCCAGCAACAAGTGCCCCTTCGCTGCCATCAACAAATAATCGAACAAAAACCTTTCCCAACAAGAAGCCAAAGCCAGATTCATTCATTCAAGCATTACACGTTCCGCACCACCAGCCCCCAGTGCACCCTCGGGACACTGGCATTCGATCAAAATGCCAGAACTACGCACATAATCGCATCAACAGCAGACTGTTGCGCCGATCCATGAATGCCTGAGCTTCATTGTCCCCCTCGCCGAGGCCATTCATCCGAAGTCGAAGTCCAACAATTAATTGCCCGCAAATCCTGTAGTCCATCAAAAAAAGTTTCACAACCAAACCAATGAGCCTCCGTGTGTTTTCAAGCCTCACTGGGCACCGCCAACGCCAACGCCATTCTCAGACCGAATGCATGAGAACGAGAATCGCATTTGCATAAAGACTATCGAAAGCCAATGAGCCCAATGAGCCCTTAAATGCGTTCGTTCTCTGCCGGTCGCTCGACTCGGCACGGCTCGGCTCTCAGTTCGAATCGTAATTTAATTTCACGGTAATTTGAGATCGACAAACAATGGGGGAGGGATGAGCTCGTCGGGTTCTCACGCATGCAAATCGTGAGGCCTCGATGGTGCGCCTGTGTGCGTGTTATGTCACCTGAAGTCACAGTTCAGCGGGTCACTTACCTCGTGCGAGTGTGCATATTTGCGATGACATTAGAGTAGTTTCTGTCAAAAAAAACCGATCTATGTACGTGCTTTTCATCCCCCGCCGGTGGCTGGCTGTCGTTCTCATTCTGCCGAGATACAGATACATTTTTTTTTTGTTTTTCACGAAATGGATTCACACTCGGCGACGGATGGGAATGGGGACAGTGTGAGTTGGTCGGATGCAAATATTGATTTTGTCGGTATTCTAATTTTACACGGCGATGGCGATGAAGCAGACAACGACGGCTCTTTAGAAACGCGTTCGTTCCATTTATTGTTCTTACGAGACTCGGTCTGGGGTGGCGGCAGAGTGGGGGGGGGGGGAATACTACGTAAACTGGTGTATGGAAGGCGGGCGGATGGTGTACGACATTGTTTGGCTGTCAATATTGAACGTTTTGTGTGTGTTTTCTTGGGTTTTTCTTTTTTCGGGATGACAACGGGTGGACGGAAATCGATGTTAATGGTAACCAAAGTCAAAAGAAAAGGGTTCTGCCGATTGTCGCATGCGTTCAGAGTTCCTTGGAAAACGATATGCATGGCAGGTCGGGTAATGGATTGCACGCGTGAGAAGATGAATCATCGCGTCAGGGAAAGGAGCAAGTTTTTAGTAAAAAAAAAATTGAAGAAAACATCCGCCCGGGAGAGTGTGTCAGTGGGAATCGTGTGAATCATAAGACATCCTTATCGGTAATGGATTAAGGAGTTTTCGGCATTTTCGGAGAACATCTTGTGTTGGGCGCCATTTCTAATCTAACCTGATTCCTCAGTATTTATGCTTTGGTGCCTGAAAATGCAGCAAATATGCTTCCTAGCTAAGCACGTTGTTTCTTCCATGAAGCCTACCAAAAGCCATATCTGATATTATTCAGAAGAAACCTCGTGTTGGGCGCCATTCCTCCATCTGCACGCGTATCCTAGCTTTCCCTTTTTTCCTAGAGTCTTGATCTTTACATTTTGCTGCGATTATGCTTCCGATCAAGTTTCTCCCATGAAGACTATACGCAATGACTGCGGTTTTTTAGAAGACAACACGTGTTGGGCGCCACTTTCATGCGTACTCTTGTTTTCACGTGTTTCCTGTTGTCTCAAGCTTTACACTTTGCCTCCACGAAAATGCTGCGCATATGCTTCCAAGCTAGTTTCTTCCATGAAGCCGAAGCATGAAGGTCTGGCTGCTTTTCAGAAAACAACTCGTGTTGGGCGCCATGGCTTTGTTATCCTTACTTTCCTAGTGTCTCAAGCTTTAGCCTTTGGTTTCAAGAAAATGTCGCGAATATGCTTCAAACCAAGTCTCTTCTATGAAGCCGTACGTAAGGCAAAAATGTTGTTTTCCAGAAAACACCTCGTGTTGGGCGCCATTTTCAAATTTCCACACATATCCTTGTTTCCCATCAAGCCTAGTGGTTGCAGATTTACCTTTTTGGTCTAAGAAATTGCAGACAGTTCCTTTTATGTTTTCAGAAGCTATCCCGTGTTGGGCGCCACTTCGTCGTTGAACCACTTTCCGATTTAACCTAATGCCCCCAACTTTACCCTTTGGTACCAATAAACTTCAGAAGAAAGCCGTCAAGGCTACGTTGCAAATGCCGAACATAAGATTCCCCCTGGCAACGAACGGCAGTGTGAACTTCAAGCACCCATGTAATGGCAAATGCTCCATCTTCCGGCCATCGACGGCTATCTCTGAACACATGTTCAGACAAAGTGCCTCGAGAGATTTGTTACCGCCTCACGTAGCTTTCCACACCACCTCGCTCCGCAAATGTTACCCAATAAATCCACACACCGCCGTCCGTCCCACCGGAGTTCAATGGCAGTCGCCACACCACAGCCCCCGCCGTCGAAAGAACAACGAGCATCAACCCAATTTGGCGGCAATTTTCTCGCCCGCATCGAGAACCGAATATCGCCGAGCGCGCTTAGCAAATAAATCCCTAGGAACCTTTTCAATTATCCATTTATCCAATTATCCGCCTCGTCTAACGTGGGCTCGCTCACATCCAACGCACACCGCCCCGCCGCCACCCCACCGGAGTCGAACTTCTTTTGCATATCACCTCCTCATCGATTATGGGAATCTCATTGGTATCGCAGGGATTTATGGGCCGCCATCATCAACGCCGCGCTGCTTCCCCCTGCACATGTCAGTCGGAAAATAGTTTTTCCAATTTATGCCGGTTGCCCTGGTGGCCGTTGCCCGACGAACGGTGCCCGGTGCCGAAGGCGCAAATGATTTAAGTGTGAAATGAAAATGAGATATCAATTCCGCGGTGCCGCCGCCGCAGCCGCCAGCCAGAGCTAGCATGTGGCAAAATTGAATCGCGGGTATCTGCGCAGCCGCGACGCACCATGCGAGGATGTGAGCGAGCCCACCACCATTCCAGGCCATCGCAGCACCTCCGCAATACACACACACGCATGATCTGCGGCATCTCGCACCACGCCGCCGGACGATTACCAATTTTTGGATTCTAATGGAAATCGCATCTTGCGCCTCGCACTGGACCGCCAGCATCCGTGGGGACATTTGTTAGAGCGGGCCGCTCGTTTGTCTGCATGTCCAATCTAATGCAAGGCAATATGTCCGACCTGCGGATGCATAACACCTCGGCAGCAAGAACTAACAGATACGCGCTCGATTGGATGCCGCGTACTTAGCATTTCGATGTGAATGCATTTTCGCAGCGGTTGCCCAATTATTACCGCGTTTCGCCGGACCGGAGCGCGGAGCACCGTATGCCCGCCGGTTAGCGATGATTAATGGTGTCGAACCGTTTCTGGCGGAATGTGGTGGACTCATTTCTTGGCTTGCAGCGGGTCAGTGGGAGAGTTCAGTTTTGCGAATTGGGAGCGCATGCAGATTTTCCGAGCCGAACTCACATGGGAAGGGTTTGACGGCGGCACCGTCTGTCAAAGGTCGGTGCAACTGGGATTCGATGTTTGATTAGACGGCCGCACTATGGTTTACTGGACATCGGGGTGGACTTGCCTCCGACGAGGATACAAAGAAAAAGTTGCCCGCGATCTGAATGAGAATGTGGGTTCCTGCCCGAACCCCCGGTCCTTGGATGCACACTTCTGGCTTCCGGCTGCCAGTTTCAGCGGAGAGCATCTCTCCAGAGAAGATACCAGCCGCGATAGTCGCTCTGACTCCTAGTTCGTCTGCCTGTCCGAACATGGAAACCGGTCAAGAGAACATCTCCAGATCGGAGCACAGCAACGTTCGAATTCGTTTCCTTGTAAAACAAATAAACCACCAGTTCACCAATTGAGGTTCGATAAACCTCCGGCATTATGGCCCGGTTTACTCCCACCGCCCTCCTCCACCGATCGACAGTATGAGCATGCCCTCAACGGTGTTGTTACTTCGGCATATTACCTCCATACACGATGTCATCGGACATATCGTCGTCATCATGTTTGTTGCTGTTGTTGTTGTTGTTGCTGCTGCGTGCTGTCTTGCTGGCCCCGGTGGTGATGATGGTGGCGACGGTGGTCGTCCATGGACCGGGTACGGGTATGGATCTCACAGAAAATTCACAAAACAACAAAACCAGATACATTCTGATAATTATTCAAGATGTTATCTCATCGCTAAATATACTTACTCATGTGTGTTTATGGCCGTACGGCTGCATGGGTGTGTGTGTGTGTTCAATGTTTGTTCATGTTCTGAGCGAGCCTCAAAGGCTAGAGAGTATCGATGACTTAAGGGTTCCATGAACATACTTGTTCTTCTCATTTTTTTGTTTTATTTTTTGTATTTCAGACGTGGCCATCGGGCTAACGTAGTCTTCGCGATTAATTGACCGTTCAATGCGGCTGGCCAAAGGCCGAAGGGGTGGCCAGAGGGAGTTCGGGCGACTTGTAGTAGGCATTTCGTAGATTTTTGTGAATGAATATCAAATCAAGAGGCTATGCGCCGGGTGTGTGCACGCCGCCGAGTGAAGAGGATTCCAGTGATTTGTTGGACACCGAGCGTTGTGCGGTTGTACTTGGACTGGCCGGAGGCGATTTGTTCATGTCAATCGGGATGTAAGCTCGCGTGAATGGTATTAACCGTTGAACTGAGAGTTGATTGGATTTTTATTGGTGTCCATCCACTTGGATGGTTGGACATTGAACTCGGTCACGAATGAATGGGGGTGTGGGGGGGGGGGATGTGTGAAAGCATGGATGTTGTGCCAATAGGCCGCAGGTGCTGTTAACTGATGAGTTGTGATTAATTTGAAGTGGGCATGCTTATTATTCTTTTTTTTTTTTGCAATCAATTGGTTGTCTTTATTTAGGGACATCTTCATCTGATTTTGATTTGAAGAATTGGAGAGGAATCGTCGAGATCTTTGATTTAAGGAGTGTCTTTTTTATTTTTGAATTCGCTGCACTCTTTCCAGCGATGTCCCAATATGCAAGCTTTCATTGAAAAATGGTCGAAAATTTAGTCATTTTATTTTTGCACTTTTCCTAGCAGAGTCCTTCTTAATAACTGTGCTAATTTTGTGTATAATTATACAATCAAGGAGCAAGTTGGAGGCATTCAGAGTAAACTAAGTCCGCAATGCAACACTGAGGCGTTATTATCTAAACCAAATCTACGCTTTTTAGTTAACTTCATTCAGGACTGATTCGAAAATATACTGCACACATTTTTTCTCTCAATTTCTATGCGATTTACGTATTTTAAAAGAACACCGCTATATGACAGATGTGTTGAAGAACAGAATGGCATATTTGAACTCTTGTCTAATCATTTATTTGCAACTACGCCGCGCATTTATTTCGTGGTACGGAGGTTCGGTGGTTCGGAGGTTCGGAGGTTCGGAGGTTCGGAGGTTCTGAGGTTCAGAGGTTCGGAGGTTCGGAGGTTCGGAGGTTCGGAGGTTCGGAGGTTCGGAGGTTCGGAGGTTCGGAGGTTCGGAGGTTTGGAGGTTCGGAGGTTCGGAGGTTCGGAGGTTCGGAGGTTCGGAGGTTCAGAGGTTCGGAGGTTCGGAGGTTCGGAGATTTGTAAGCCTCCTACTTAGGCTGGTTTATTATACCAGAAGCTGGGCCAAAACACATTCTTTAACCAACATCGAAAGGGTTTATATGCAACAGAAGTTATGATTCGACGCCCAGCATCAGCGCCCAACGTCGTATCGGCCAGAGATCTTTTGCTGACTGAGAACGAGGCCATCGCCAACGGAAAGTCGCCGAGGTTGGAACCAAGGTACCGGGGCATATACGTCGTCACGTGAACACCATCAAGGCATCGAACGAGCTTTCCGACAAATGGATAGACAAGGGCGCCAGTGAAGAATAAGACTCCGATCTCGAGGGTGAGATCTAGGGTACTATGGTCGAGAAGTAACAAAACACGTTGTAGCATCGAAGTCAATGGGATATATGTACAAGCCCGCAACACAGACTCTTCGGAGACAGAGTCACGGACATCGACCGAGCGATCTAAACCGCCCGAGTTTAGTTTCGTTGTCTACTTATCGTGAAACACATATGCTTTGTGCAAATTCTATAAAAAACTAGACACGACGTCTGTTGATGCTCAGTTCAACTGTCTCCTCGCGACGCCCGCATAGAATCTACAACGCCTGTAACCAGCAAACGTAACACCTGGATGGCGCCGTTGGTTGAGTGCCTGCCCCTGGTTAAAGGGGTCCCCGGTTCGAATCCCAGTAAAAGCAAAGTTAAAACGCTTTTATCGGGTTTTCAAATCTGTTCCAGACACCATTTGCCGTTGGGATCAAATTAACGGCACTGTCACTGGAGTTGTCGATCGGTGGTAGTAGCCTGACTATGGGTATCACAATGGACCAACATGGTCTAAATGTGCTGGCGATTTCGCTGGCAGCCCTACTGCATAACCTAACCTAACCAGCAAACGTCCTAGACGGGCGCATATACACTCCGTCCAGTCTGGGGGTTGCCCAAAGGGCTAAAACCCGGCACACGAAAAAAAAAGAACGATTGTCATGAGAAAGCAAACTGCGTTGGACGGACTTACAGCGATGATGCGTTACGAAAAAGGACTACAATTTGCGAGTGCACTCCTAAAGTGCAAGAACACTCTACCGCTCATCACCTGGAAACGATTCCCAGGCCGGTAAGTTTGTAGTTGATGGTGTGCCCTCTCGTGGCTCTTCTATACCAACTTGTTGGGACCATTGTGACCTTATTTTTTGGTGGTTTACTGCCGGTAGACCTACTTTAGTTCTAAAATCACGCGGCTTCACATATGAATCTTAGGAGATTTGTCAGTTGCTAGGGCTGGCAAGTCGCAGAGCAGATGTTGACAATACTCTATTTTTTCCTCATCTCTGCAGCTTCTGCAAAAGTCGTTATGCAGGAAACAAAATTCAATCCTTTCTTACAAAAGGCGCCATAAATGACCATCTTTATCGATGGGAGTTCATAAAAAAAACGTCTTCTAATCTAATACAGAAGCCCACAATAGTTTGGCCAGGCTTGGCAATAGCACACAAGACACAAGACGGCTTCAACAAAATTTAGTAAAGTTTGTAGAAAAATCTGGGAATCTCCGGAATTGTTTGATGCCCAAAAATTGATTTAACATCATCATGGTCGTGCAAAACTCACTGGCGAACACTAGGGGCAAGATCTTATAGAAGTCCTTAAAACTGTCAGCATGCGCTGATGACGTTGACGCGATTTGCAGAATGCCGCTAGCAATCATGAGACGTTTGCTAGTATTCAGATGGAAGCTGCTAGCAACTGGGCCAGGCTGTGAATGAGGGCAAAACGAATAATGTGCTGTGTTCAAGAAAAGACATACAATGACGACGTCTTGGCAAGAGTGTCACAATGGGCAGCTAAACTCGTAACTTCGAGATGGTTAAGGACTTCGTCTAAGTCAGCTCCGCAGTAAACAGTACGAATAACATCAGAACAACTCTTGCCAGCTGCTGTTTTTTTGTGGTCAAGACAACTGAGTAATAGAGTCGTTTCTAGAAGAACCAAGTTGACTCCATATAAGACACAGATAATCCCAGCCCCGCTGTACGGCGCGGAGGCATGGATAATCTTAAGATCGGAAAATGTTCTTGGTCTCTTCGCGAGAAAATTTCTGCGTGCCAGCTTCGGTCATGCTTGTGTTGACAAGATTCAACCACGTACTGTACGAACTGTATACAGACAGGAGCCTAGCCTAAGGTGGCTGGGCATGTTGACCGTATGGACAACTCAGCTTCAGCCCGAAGAGTCTTCGACTTCGATCTTGTGAGGCAACGCAACAGAGGACACCTGCGTCTGAGGTGGAGCACCCAAGTGGAAACGGACATCAATCAACTTGGCGTACGAAACTGGAGACAGCTAGCAATATATCGCGATATTTGGAAATCGTTGTTGGTTGAGCCCCTTTTCCATCCGGACTGTACCGCCAAATAAAGAACAAGAATATGGCAGATGAATTAACTTTGTTCCTTCGTGAATTTTTGTTATTTCATTTTGCAGATTTTTACATTTATTTACTTACACAGTTTTATTTAATTCAATTGCTTGAAAATGATACAAGAAAGCCCTTAATTAACCCGGAAACTTCTAGTTTACGTGGTCGAATATTTGCCAACACGTTAAAATGCTCAGATCAAACTAGACCACCTACCGATTTCAAATAACTGACTTTTCCACGCCATAAAGCTACACTTTCTACAAAACCCATGACTACCACGTCTGCAAGCGCTATTTCTGAGTGCGTTACACAATTTAAACGATCTCTATCTTGCAAATAAGCATAAAGTGAAATGAGTGAGTCACTTAGTGATCGTCGGCAATCCACTTTATTGCATCCGCGGCGGCATCGCGGTTTTTATCCCAAGGTGTGGCGAGGCTTATTTTTCGTTCGAAGACAGTCTTGACCGAGTCACAACTGCTTATGCGACCATTTGACATGGTCCAACCGGGGCAACTGCGGAATTTGCACATTCCGAGCTATGACGTGGACATTTCTCCTTCAATCTGCTTTGACAAAAAAAAACAGAATAATTTTCACTTTTCAGCAGAAAGTGTGTGGACTACGCTGTGTCAGACTTGATGAAACCAGATGTTCCACCTCGGAAGAAGACCAGTCATCACTTACGCCGCAAGTCTGCAAGACACTCTAATGTCTCAACTACACGCCAGACTCGCCATAACACACCACACAAGCGGACATCCGTTCCTTGAAGCAATCACGATTCCACTTATAGGAGCATCAGGCAGCATATAAATTCTCAGCCACCCGCCCCCACAAAAGCTGATGGCCATTTGTCATCACACCATCACACACGGAGCGCTACAGTCGCGTCGTGGGAATGCCTTCTAGCGCTACGCACCTTCGATTCTCAATTAAATGTGCAACAACTCATTTCAGAGCGACACGCCGAACCGATATACACACACTACACGCCACCTCACCGAGATCGGAAACCTCGGATCCTCATCAATCTGGCGTAGCCCAATTCCATAGCCAATTGCAGAGGCGGCATTTTCAATTGACTGCCATTCATCTTGCACCGGCAAATGAGCCGCTGCACACATCCCCAGCCAACACCTCATTGATCCAAGCTAATGGCAGACATAATTCTCGCAAAGCCTGCTGCCCGAGCGACAGCCACTCAGACGGCTCTCTGGCTCTGCCTGGCTGGCTGGCTGGCTCGCATTTTGAGGGTTCGCGCATGCGCAATGATTCCAGAATTGCTGTGTTTCTTTGCGCAATTATTAGGGAGCGGAACGAGATAAACGGCAAGCGATAGCCAAACATGGTTAATAGAATTGTTAGAGCGTGGGCTACCACATCATACCACACACTCACTCACTCATCTCATCTCCCTCGTCATAGCGCGCTGACGGGTGCATGGGGGGAGGGTTTCCTCCATCTAAACCCATCCGCCATCAGCAGGCATCCGTGTGTGCGGCTGTCAGTAGGACGACGACGTTGCACCTCAAAATAATCGCTTGCCACGGCCACGGCAACGGTGTTGGTGCTGCGTTCGCAATCGCACATAATTAAGTGGTTCCCTGCTTATGGATACACAGTATTCCATTTGCAGATGGAATTAGTCATAAATTGATTTCGATGAACGAGGAGGGATGTGCCCCAATATGGATGGCTCATATCTTAATGGGCGATCGTTCTCACAGACAGCGCGAGAGCGCGATATGCAATCGCGGCTTCACCATCCTGCATGTGTCTGCTGCTGCATCGGGCATCGCGCAGAGTGTAGGCGGCCGGTTGCCACAACATATGTGTGCTTGTGCGCTCATGGGAAGAAGAGGTATCTAGGCGATGAAAAACAAAAAAAAAAAAAAACTGAATCTTTAATATTTATTCTTGCTCGGCGTTCGTTGTCGATCGATGTGTTTCCCATGGCGTTGAACAAGCCGATAATGTCTGCGAGTAGATGCGCCTCGAGGCGAAGGAATGTCCACAATCCGATGAGAACGATATTCGTGTCAAGATGCCTGCTAATTAGATGCATGAAAATGCCTCGGATCGAATGGGGAGTTTTTGAGGTGAATTATTCGCAGGTCATTCGGCGCGGGAATAGAAAGCCTTGCTGCAGGCATGCTGAGAGGTGTGCGATCGAAGTTATTTGATGGCGGGACTGCAGACTGCACACTCAACGAGTGTTCGTTCTTATTCCAATGGGCTGTCGACAAAAGGTGTCGCTTTGGAGGTTTGTCGTGTAACCTGTGGTGTCACCTGCAGCGGATGGGTGATCGATTGAGTGTTGGCTTGTCTGTTGTGCCGCCGGGTGGTGATCAATAGCAGCTTATGTTGGCACGGCGGACATTTCTTTGGAATTTCGAGAGGAAGAGGGACAATTCGGTGTTAGCAGGCAATGGGAGGTACATTTGCATCGAACATAAGAAAGCGCGTCAACAGGGGTCGGTCTTGTTCCGGCTCATCCAAGCAACCACCAGCTGACTTCTGTCTCAACTTCGGAAAAAATGTGTTCACAGGGAAAAGCTCGTGTTGGCGGCATCCATGTGCCCATTTAGATGAATTGTGGGCCTCAAAGGACAGTGTTTTCAATTTCAAACAGGACCCCAGTGGCACTCAAAGTCTGTCTTGGTAACTCTACCCGAAGTGTAGAAATGGCGCCCAATGTTGGACAGAAACAATTTTATTTCTCAAAGCTTGTCTAGGGTTTGAGCTCGCTTCTGATTGAGGTGATTCAAGTCCTGCTATGGATTCAAGTGAATGAGAGACCAATCTATACTCAAAGACCAAGCGAAACCTTGTCATCGCACAGTCAACAGTCTTGACGATAATCTTGCGCTAAAATTGCTTCGACACACAAATGACCGCGGAGTCGGCATGGCGTATAAATGAAACCAACTTTCAACAGCTGCTCATTGAACATCTCCATGGAACATAAGAAAGAGCGTCAACAGGGGTCGGTCTTATTCCGATTTCACAAGCAACCACAAGCTCAACTTCGGAAAAAATGTGTTCACAGGGAAAAGCTCGCACTAGCCGCACCCAAATGTCGATTCAGATGAATTGTGGGCCTTAAGGGACAGTGTTTTCCGTACCGAACAGGGTCCTATTAGGAATCTTACTTCGTCGTGGTGTCCCTAACCGGAGATTCAAAAATGGCGCCCAATGTTGGACAACAAAAAATGTAATTCCTCAAAGCTTGTCTTGGGCTTGGATTCGCCTCTGATTGAAGTTCAAGTCCTTCTATGGTCAATGCTAAAAGTATTAGCGAAACCTTGTCATCGCACAGTCACCAATTCAGACGACAATCTTGCGCTAAACTCGCTTCGACACGCAAATGGCCCCGAAGTCGGCATGGCATGCTAATGGAACCACCGTCCAACATCCACTCAATGGCTTTCCCCCTCGATTGTCATGCAATGCTCACAATTAAGCACGAAATTCGTCTGTTAACCCATTACAGCAATTTGGCGTCTATTTTGTAAAACCAATGAAATTATCCGCTTCAACGACAAGCGACCACTCTGGCCATTTTCAACCGCAACAGGAATTCATAACAAATCAACCGACATTCAAACTGCCTCTAGCATGACCGAATTCCAATAGAAATCTTCAAATGTTCCACGTAATTAGACCGAAAGACACGAGACAAAGCCAGGCGCGCACACACACTCCCAGCCAGCTAATGAACGCTCCGATGGGTGGAAGTACCCTCCCCAAGCCCTCAGCCAATCGGAAGACCAACAAATTACAATATTCCCCGACAAAGCAATCATAAAACGAACCACCACCAGTCGGCAGAACTTCAAATCGGAAACAAAAAACAAAAAAAGGCCGTCAACGATTTGCCATTCTTTACTTCGTTCCGCTCTTAACTAATTAAACGAACCGAAAAGAGGCGAATAAAAGGCTGAAAAAATTGAAAAAAAAAAAAATTATACTCTAAGGCCTCTGCATCAAAATGGCTGACACTGTTGTGTACTGTGTACTGTGTGCCGTGTGCTTTCTTGTGCCCATTAACCGCAGCGCGTTACAGTTTAGTGTATCTACACATGAATTTCATTTCAGTTGGTTCATGCTCGGTGCGAGTATTTCCATTTACCTCCCATACACACACACACACACACACAGTCGGGGGGCACTCACAGATACACGATTGCAGTCAGTATCTAACAAATCAAATTTCATACATAACAAAGAGACAACCACTGAAAAACGAGAAACGTGAAGGAAAGACAACAAATTTATAATGAAATAATGGGGTATCTAGATACAAATTCTGTGCGATGCGCATGACGGGCGACACGGCCAAGCACAAGTTGTTGTGAAATGCGAGAGCTTTTTTCTTTGCTTTGCTTTTGTTTTTGTTTTGTGTTCCTGTTGTGTTGTCTTTTTCTGTGCTGGCATCGCGCCATCTCTGTCGGCCGTAGAGTCGCTGTGCTTTGTCAAACGTATCCAAGAGCGGGCGAGAGGAGCATTTTGGAGTATATTCTATGTATCAGCATGCCCGTATGCAAAGCAGTCCGACGGCCATTGTTTTACACCAGTGCGCCGTGTTCGCTATGTGACATGGATGCAGATACATGGATACATGTTCGTACAATTATCGGCTGGCTGATTGTTCTCCCAGTGAAGTGTAATAGATGGAACGGCTGGTGGGAGGATAAGGACGACAGCGACAACAGCGGCGATGTAGAACGCAGCGCAGATGCAAAACTAAACAAAAAAAAAACCAACAAAATGTAACGTATTCGCCTGCGATGGTGTTGCCCCCAGATGACTGCAGTGCAGCGGTGTGACTAATTACCTGGGCACTTTAATCGATCGATGGTTTTTTCGAGAAGCGTTTTCTGCAAACAACGAGGTGCTGGGTGCTCATGGATGGGGTTTTTTTTCTGGTGGATGCACCGATTTGTCGCTCGGTGGAAGTAGACATCTGAGTTCATGAGATGCTCTTGGTTGTCAGTTGAAAGGTCACGCTGAATGCCAAGAACATTGACTACGACTGTATCGATTTCTGGCTCAAATTGCCACCAAGGGACACAAATCATACAAGGACAGAGGTTAATTCTGGTTGGGAACTATTGCTCAGCTTAGCGGGGTGTCCTCTTACTCAATTTACTTGGTTTCCTAGCACGGAGTGGAAAAATGGCGCCCAACATTCGACATTAACTACAGTAGGCGATGGGCAATTCACACAGGCACAGAGACTAAAACTAATTTATGATAGCTGCTCAGTTTAGCTACCGATTGAGACTCTTTTTCAGAATTCACCCGGTCGCCCTACCGGAAGTGGTATAATGGCGCCCAATGCGGACATGAACTAGTACTCGATGAGCAAATCACGCAGTGGTAGAGAATAAGCTTCGATAAAGACAAGTGCTCACCTCCGCCTAATTGGGATTTGTCCTCTTACTCACAATTAGCTTGGTTGCCGTGCCAGAAGTGTGACAATGGCGCCCAACAGTGGACTTGCTGATGCAAGCGGCGGAAACCTATCCAGCTTCTCAAAGACAATCCAACTAAATCCATTATGATTCGGTTTTCAATGTAAAACCAATGAAGTTCAGTTGAGATTTTACGATTGCTTCAAGTGTCTGAAAGGAAACTGCGTCTATTTTGATGTTGGACTCCTGCAAAATGCGGTCAATCAAGGACTTCGCTGCCAAATGTGGTCAGAATTGTTCGAGGACTGAGTCTCGCATTGCTGTGATGATAGGCTACGTGTAAAGAAGGCTTTGAAGGAAATTTCGGAAGTTTGGTGAGAAATCAATGGCAGTCTTGTAGGGATGTGCCAACTCGGTTCCAAACCCTACTTCAGTGGATCCGCTGTATCCGACAATCTTTTTGCAAGGCAGTGTCGGTTTATCGAATGTGTTTGACTATAGAATACTGCCTCGGACTCCCTGTAGTTCGAAACTTTTGAAATAGAGCTCCAAACAATTAGACACATGACCAATATTTTCAGAAATAAATTGTACATACCCTCGAGTCACGTTATGCGTTTAAGGCTCACATGTACTCGTATGTGCAAAGTGCTCACTTTGTCTTAATCAACTGAAAGCGAATTGTGTGTTCACTCCACTTTTTCAATTATTCGATTCTTTTTGGTTTCGCCAATTGAACTCGGTTCAACTTGGTTTGGAAGTAATTTGGTTTGACCCGGTTTATCAACTCGAGTTAGTCGCGTTCCTGGTTCCATTCAATAAGTCCCCGGAAGCGTTTCTTCCATCAGATGTGAGAAGTGTGTCTCGTGTGCTAGCCGCCACTTGATAGCTCGAATGACGACTTTAAAGGAGACGTCCTCCTTCATTCTCATCAGCACCCGGCGATTGTTCTCACAGACAGCGCGAGTGATAAGCATTCGCGGCTCGCATCCAGTTCTGTCTGCTGCTGCATCGAACGCTGATGAGAGTGGGCCGACGTTATGATTGCTTTTGTGCCCTTATGACTGAGCTGAGTGGGCTAACCGTACTCTTGCCATTGGAACTGAATCAACATCCTCTTATAACATCTAGAGCTTTCCCCGAAGACACAATTGTAATTTCGAGGAAGAATTTGCCTTTAGATGTCAGGTTAAACAAGCTCAGTCGTCATCTATGGTTAGGCCTTTGCCTGTGTTTGGTAAGATTGCCAAAATAATTAACAACATTTCAATCAATAACAGCCTCTTGCTGGATAAGGTAAGGTCAATTTCAAGCAGCCGCTTCTTCCTGTGGCACAAAGGAGAACTCTTTGAAGCGTACTTTCAAAATTTTAAAGACTTCTGGGGTAATCTTCGGAATTTCATTTCAAATGTTATCCTTGAGCATAGAGCTTGTGGTAGGCTTGTGATGTAAATGAGGGGTAGAATATTCCGATGTACATTGTCGCCATTGTTCGGCCGGGAAAGATCTCTCGCAAAATTTGCATCGCAGCTGGTGCATATAGCTTGTTAGAGCCACATATTCTGAAGGCATCACTGAACGATATTCGAATACCAAAATGTTATGTTCTCTGTCCCAAAAGCGGTCACAATGTAGACCATTGCACTTAGCAACCTTAAAAAATATGGCCCAAGTAGTCCAACACCTACACAAATGGCGCCCAACGTTGTCCCTCTTCAAGAGTCTAGTATTTTATTTGAAGCATTGATTGAGCTGAACACAATGGGCCGCAACTGGCTGCTCTTTGGGGGTCAGCCACTTCAACCATGAGGATGCAGCAGGGTTGTCCCAATGACTTGAGACAGAGAGAGATGCGTTTCCTAAGAAAATTCAACTTACTGCTGCGACATAAAATTCACAATAAAAATTGCTATCGACCATTCTCTAAGATTGTCAAAGGCCAACGCAGAGATGCTACGGGAATGGAAGTGCTGGCCAAACTAAATCGACCTGGAACAGCCTATTTTTCGTAGGCAGCTCGCTGATGAATTTCACACAATTCAAGAAGGACACTCAGGTCAAGTGCATTCCATCGGCTTGTCGCTGAACTTACGTCTACAGGTCAGTAACCTTCAACAAGACCTATACTCTTTCTTTGACTATTCTTTAAAATCGCTCATGTGCGCAGAAGATTCCGCTGATTGCCAACAACCAAGTGAATAATCATTTCTGTTGGCTGGAGATGGTCCTAAAGGTCATACGGATTCCTATGATATTTTGAAATGGTTGCATACTGTCTCCACTCTAGTTTCTCGAAGTGATCTAACGACGCAAAGCATCAAAAGGCATAGAAATGGCACCTTGTCGTAAAGACTGCACTCCCTCGAAGAAATCTCAGCAATATTCCATCTAAGCCTGTCACATGACCTATACCCCACCTCGTTGACTAGACCTCAGCCCACTCCTCCCCCCCCCCCCCCCCCCGTAGTCATCAGCAAAAGATCAACTCTCACCCATTCGATTGATGATCATAACTCAGAATTGACTTTCGTCTGACAAGCATCACATCATGACCACGAGTGACCATCGCAAGGCAACCTTCACATTTCAAGTCTCCCTAGCGGTGTCGCTACCCATCGATTAAACTCACAACAACACACAATCGCACAAAATCGTTCGTACCAATCCACGGCAATTACCCGAACGATGCAGAAGAAGAAGAAAAAGCAGAAGAGGAGCGACGTGGAAAGGGGAGCGGGGAAAATAAAAAAGTATCTCGATCATCATCGCGTGCAAGAGTCATTTTTAATTGCAGCTCACTTGCTCGCCGATCGGTGCAGTCGCTGAGAAATTACATTCGTATCCTGAAATTAAAGCGACGCGACGATCGGGGCGACTGCGCGACGTAGGCGCACAAATTACACGGATGACGGAATTCACCGATCGATCGAATGAATTTCCATACCTGTAGATGCAGTTTTTCGTATTCGAAAGCACAGATATCGAGTGTAGCGAGGGGATAATTGCTACTAATTGTCCACTCCAGAGAACGGGGCTACCCAGGATACGCTTGTGTGAAACGACGGAAGTTACACAAGTCGGGCGGCCCCTTTCGGCACCTAGGCACAAGAGGGCAGCGGCGACAAGGTAACGATTTTCATGCTCAGTGACTTTGAATTTCTTCACATGTAATCACCGATTGAGGTCAACGATGAGAACAAATGAGGGATAACCGGCGCGGCGGTGAGGTGGAGGCGAAAACTGTTCAAAATTGGAGGAAAAACGTTTGCATTCTTCATAATTTTCATGCTTCATTGGTTGTTGGTTTGCGTTGTGCGGCTGGGTAAAGGGGGCATATTTGAATTATGTGAGAAGATTGAGAACACATAAATTCGTGTGCACAGGCAGGGAAGTGGAACATGCTGCAAGTTCGAAGACGGACATCTTGTTTGAGCATGTAGACCTGCTGGGCAGGGGGCACATCCTCAGCTGAAGGGAGACTTAAATCACAAAGTGGAGAAGGGTTGCGACATCCTAAGGATACGACGAAGTGGATGAACGTGCGTTCGAGGATCAGGTTCACGTAATGCAGTGTCAGTCAACCTGTCATATGTGTTTCTTAAGTCCTTGCACTCCCACCTACTCAAAGCCTTCTTGCTCACTTGTGCGAGGCGCTAGTGTCCGATACGGGCCGGCACCGCAGTCGCTAGATGTTGCTAGTTGGTTGAAGTCTTCTTCGGGGACGAGGCAGCAAGTAGCGGGTGACATTTCAGTCTCGCGGTGAACTTGGTACTCAACCAACTTTCAACTTAGTTGGGGTCGCTTTGGATGAAGTTCTCTGATGCCTTGCCTCACAGATGCGGAGTCAGAGGCTCTTCATGACCGAAGCCAAGTTGTTCATACGGTCCACATGGCCTAACGACATTCATGGCCTGGCCACATTAGACGTGGGATTCGTAGCAGCCTGGCTCCATTCTCTTCGCTGCACAACCCTTCGATTCAAAAACTTGTGCAACTGCTATCACGCCGGAGTGAAGGTCTGCGATGATCAGTATCTATGTTTGCTTGGTCCGAATATATAGGGTTCTACTGGTCAGCAGCCACTTTACCCAAAAGGACATGTAGACGCTTGGCCAGCCTGTACACCAATCGCCACCAACGTCGACAGAAGCAAAGATCGTATGCAGGACTTGTCTGGTTGGGGATTGCTTCATGGTCACTCAACATAGTTCATGTCTCTGGGCCGTAGAGGAGGACTGGTACTACCAACGTCTTGTATTATGACAGTTTGATGCTTCGACAATGGTCTTAGGGTAGCTTAAGCTTAAGCGCGAGTAGCGGTCTTATCTTAAGTTGCGCAAGTTAGCTGCTTGTCATTATTCACACAGAACTCAAAATTATTCAAATTTTTCGTCACTTCTTAAGGGATTCACAGAAGTATCCACCAACTGACTTCTAGTGCTGGCCTTTCGACCTGGAACATAAAAAGCAGGCTGAACTTATTCTCATTCCATCTTAGACAAACTTGTGCCATCCTTTCTATAAGTGCCTTGAATGCTTCAGAAAATTCCTGAATGTTCGCGATTCGACTTGTCCCGGGCAGCCACTCAAACTAAACTCGTCACGGCCAATCACGTGACGTGCAATAGGCAGCTCTGATCAACTAAATCCACACTTCACATAGCCAGCCAACTGTCGGATCGATATGGCCACTCACCACAAGTCTAACGAGCTTAAGCAAAATGCGGTCTTTCAAGGAGGTCTTAGCGAAGATCCATCTAAATCCGTGACGTGACTCAAGAACTGCTTTGTCGATTAGACCCCGAAACGCTACTCTGCTCCTGTAGTTGCGATTTGTCATTTTGGGGAGCTGTGAATCTGCATGGACTACACAGCTGCCGTCGCATCACCCGCAGTTCTTTGTTTGAGTTCATGTTTGAAGTAGCCTGCCTTCATCCTTTGAACTCAAATTAGAACAATTTAGTCACGTGATCTTATATTAGTCGGCGCAACTACACATTGTCACCCGAAATACACGTGTACACGGGTACTCATGTACGCCTTAAATACACGTGTATTTGGGTATGAAAACCATCCCTCATCCATTGAGCATAATTTAGGGTAATTAATATTATGAGGAGTCACGTGAAATGTAAATGTATTACATGGCGATACTACAGGTTGTCGCGATGAATACACGTGCACGCGTTTTCTTCCTTTTCTCATCCTTTGAACGCAAATTAGAACAATTCAGATTGTGAGCAGTCAGGTGAACTTGTATTACGTTGCGCTATTTCACAATGTCACATTAAATACACGTGTACACGGATACTCATTAACGCCTAAAACACGCACGTAGTCGTGTCGGATTGTGTATCTATGCAAAAATGCTTATCAGAGCATGTGATGAGGAATTTAAACAAATCGACACGTCCCCGAGCCTTTCTAAACACTTTCTAAATCTTCACGTAAACCAATAAATTTGAGTCTCTCTCTCTCTCGCCTTGACGTCAAACAAATAATGTTGAACTTTACCACTCACCGTCACCGTGGCGCTGTTTCCCCACCCTCAGGCATCGCGTCACTGTGTGAGGGCTTCAATTGTCCAAGCAGCGTGTATAGGTACATATCTCCTCTCATTTTGGCTTGCATCCATTAGCTCACTTCGCATCGATAGCCTGCCCAGAGTGACCACCACTGACACCTGGACAATCGGCTCACACGTCGATTGTGACTTTATTGTTTATGTCGGTCGCGAGCAGGCGAATTTGTTTGAATTGCAATCGCAATTGCATTCGCACGATTGCACATGCAGACCGCGCTATTGAAGTGGATGTCATGACAGCTGGAGGGTGTTATTCATATTTTTTCCTTCGCTTTTCCATTTTTTCCATTTTTTTCCCTCTTTTCGATTTGCCTTCTCAATGCTCATTGAATTTGTACCTCGCTGTGATATAACCGCACTCTGGTGTCGATGATTATATCTTGAAGTTGAAAAGGTTGCCCAGACAGATGCATTTGACTCATATTTCCACGGAATAAGGACACTTGTAGCGGTGACTTTCGATGGCAGCTAAACGAACATAAATCACTTGTTGTTGAGTGCATTTTTCGATTGTTAACACCAATCGCTGTCAACTCGAAGCTACTGAACTTTTTGAAGCCGCCACTGGTCTTGACATTTGGAATCGGGTTCACTTTGTCTTTGATTCTTATCTGGCGAGCGGGGGGTGGAGGGTGGAGATAATTCATGTCAGTTGGACAACTCCTTGGTGTCTTGTTCTGAATTGAATTGTGTCAAAGCACTTGTAGTTGCTGGGGGGAATTCTTAAGAGATCGTGAGTGTAGAACGTGCAACCATTCGCTTGGGAATCTCATGTTCACCTGACAGAATTAATGAGAGTCTGCGACATCCTGATGGTGGAGTGCTGAAGGGGGATGGGGGAGGTTCAGTGGGGACGGGTAGCGTGAAACTTCTTTGTTTAGCGCAACAGTCGAGGGGGGAGCTTGGGTGTAAGCCAACAAGTCTCTTTTCTCTTGTGAGCAACCTTAGTCACCGTAGATGAGGGCTTCCTTTGCTTCGTTGTCCCACTCGTTGCCCCGGATTGAAAACATGAATCCAGGCGTCCATAAAACAGCAAGCCGTACCAAAGTGTTCACACTGAAAGTGTTCTTGGTTAAGCGCTGGGACACTGTAACGGTTGCTGTAGACAAGTGGGAAAGGGTTGTTGGGTTGCAGAGAGAAGTATGCGAAATATTTAGCCTAGAGCAGGTCATGGTCTGCTTGCACAAAGGTTGAAGCGTTTCTCATATATTTTACGTGTAATACGACTCAAATTTAACTCGTCGACAACACCATTAGTTCCTGTAGAAGTCAGGCCCAGCTCCACGTCGAGCTCGAATGGGGTAATAATTCAGGAGCGTCGTATCAAGGAGCTTGTCGTTGCCCGTCCGTCGCTCACAATTTAAATCACTTATAATATGATTTAGAACAAGTCAATGAAGGTAATCACAATGACGTACACGGGCTCATGCTTCTCCAGATCAAACATTTTCTTAAGTTCTAACAGGACTGGCAGGATCTCAATGGCTTTATGAGGCCTTATTGGCGACTTTGAATGTTTCTTGGTGTAACCTGACAATGCAGCTGGCAAGGCCCATGAACCAACTCATCTGTTAGATATGGCCGGAGGGAAGCATGCCTGATCAGTGGAATCTCTTTGACGTCGCCTTTGTGTGTGAACGGCCGGAAACATTCGTGAAAAATGTGGCCCTTATTAGTGCGTTTTAAGGACGTGATACTCCACCATCAACTGCATCTTTACACCAGGCAGATCCTGGGGAAAAAAAACCAGACAAGTGCAGACACTCATCGCCTATTCGTTGCATATGACAGCGTGAATAGGGACGAAATAAACAGCGCCACGTCTAGTCTCGACATTCCTTCCAAACTTGTCAGCCTGTGCAGAATGAAGGTGGACAATTTCTGCTGCTCCATCAAGGAGCTCCATCAATGAACTCCTCGACATCTTTAATATTAAAAAAAGATTTAGACAAGGCGCTGTTGTGGGACTTCTTCAACATCGTTCTTGGGAATATCATGCAGAACTCGCTAGCCAGCACAAGAAGCACGATCTACCAAGAGTCCATACAATTGCTGGCACATGCAGGCGTCAAGAGGCAATTGATTCTTAGAGCCCTCATTCTCACGTGATCTGTTGAAGCGATCAGTCGAGCTTTAGTTCAATGAACGAGTAAGATTGTTAAACTGAAGCGTCTGAGACTGGATCCATTTGGAGTTGGATCACTTGGACAGTCGCGATTTTCTGACTACATAGATGTATACAGCCGTGATACGCAGCATGCTCACCAACGAATCACTAGTCTGGTGGCCGGCCCTTCCGAAAAAAAAATACAATTTTGCGAAACTAAACAAGGTACAAGGATTGGCATGCATACCAACTATGCGTGTACACACTTGTATGCATACTATGGCGTGTTTGTGATTTCAACCCGTGCTTGCGTGATTTCAAACTACTATTGTGATTGTCAAAAAAATAGTAACTCAATCGCAATCGCAGTTTAAGTTCAATTCGATAGTAGACTGCGATTGCGATTTTTTAATCACTGTGAAAAATCGCAGTTTGTGATTTTTTGCTTAACTCCAATGTATAGGCACCACAGGCGAGAGAATGACAGCATATGCAGATGCTCTAACGGTCAGGCTCCTTCTTGACATTATCGGCTGTGCATAGTGTGATCTGACTCAGAGATGGAGGATGACAATGGAGCTCAAGGCCGTTTGACCACAGTTGCATCCTAGGGCACTGGCCGATCGGGGAGCGAACTGTTAGATGATCAATTTCTCATAATGTGCACTGCCGTAGCTGAAATGGTACCGCAGAACCAGACACATTTACTCACTTCCTGAACTGACATGCCAGCACTTACCGGAACAGGACAACGAACTCAGGAATTTATCCTACTTCTCGAGGGAAGCCTTCATCGATTTTTAAGCGAGGCAACGAACTCGGGGAAAACCCTTCAGTGGAGGCTTGGGTGAGATCCCCGAAGGAAGCATCAAAGAATTATAAATGTTCCTGAACGCCGCACGAGTTCTAAACTCTCAGAGGCGTGGTATCAAAACGGCATCCAGTGCTAATTAGGTTCACTCGAACGTCCTCCAAACGCATGCACACTCTCCCGAAATTCAGTCAATTTGCCTCCATATTCTCTGAACATCGTACGTCGATACGAAGTCAACGAAGTCTTGGACCACTGAGATAACCCAACGAGCCCGTCCACAGTTCCTGTGCCCCCGGGGTACGAAATGCATCTCGAGGGAGGGCCTACATAGATTTTCAAACGAAACTTGTGATCTGTCTGATTTCAAAATTGGTTTAAGCTTCCTCATCTTCTTCTTCACCGGCTCGACACTGCGTCTCTCCTGCAACACGCTCAATACCCCTCCACCTCCCATGGTGTTGCAATCAACCTCCCCGCACAGCACTGCGATTCCCATTCATTGATCACTCTGCGTGTTATGCAACCAAGTCATGACATTGAATCGACGTCAAACTTCACATCGCGCGAAGCGCATACATTTCAATGGAACTCTGGCGGCGACAAAATTCCGCAGTCGCCAGGAAATCAGATCAAACTGTAAAGTTCAGTTCACTCCGACACCATCAGATGCACCGCCAAAGCCTAAGCTTCACCTCACCTCGCACCCCGAAGAATGTCTCTATCTAGCCGAAGAACAATGCAATCCGAGTGGAGAAAAAAAAGAAATGAAATCGTAACAAACCCAGATACAGACATCCAAATGCTGCCACATACAATTCGGCATCGGATCGCTCACAAAGCAATCGCCTTGGTCGTATCTTTTTCGACAGCATCAGGGCACGTGATCACGATCTCTTCTGCGCGACTCCGAGTGCACAACTCCAGAGACACAAGCACCGGCCGGAGGACCAAGGGAGGACCAACTTTTGGCACCCAACCGCTACAAATTTCACTGGAAGACAATAGAGCGACGAAATCAAGCCGGGCACAGTCGGCACAGAACGTGTCTATCGCCGTCGGCGGCGCGGCGACTAGAATCGTACCCAGGCATGTGCATCCACTAGAATGAATTCGATGCGATAGCACACAGAGGTCGTCTGCTCGTCATCTCCATTCAAATCGCGCCCGATTAGACGGAATTAAGATCGATTATTTGATTTGGAAATAATTCGATTCTTCGGCAGCGGCGGCGGCGGCGGCCTTCGCATTGTGACGACAGTGACAGCGGTGCCGCGGCACAAGCCGGCCGCGAGTGAGAAAATCACTCTTTCGACACCATCCAGCTTGTGAAGGGGGGAGGAGGAGGGTCTATACCCCGCCCAGGTCGGTCCCATCCTTACCGGGCAGCTCAAATTATCTGCTCAGATGCTCGTACCTTGATTAGGCAGATGGATTAAGTGGAGGCACACAATAAAGCCCAACCGCTGACAGATAGCCCGACAGACACATGCCGCTGCCAGCGGTGTCGCAGGCCAACTGACGTTTCCCTACGCGACGTAATCGATGCGATGAATCGATTTTTCTTTTCCAATTTTATGGAGATCACGAACTCGTCGAAAATGTCAGCCAAAAAGAACCTCAGAGCTAGCCGGCCGCGTTGTGCAAGTGCGCGGCGCAGTGCGGCAGCGCACAAGAGTGCCGAATATTTATTACCGTTTAGGAGATTTGGCCGCATTGCATAAAATCCGAGAAAAAAAGCGCAAGCAGTAGATGAAATAAATTTCAAATCAATGCGATCGATGACGGCGTCGATGGCAGTGGCCAGTGGCAAAGAGGAGTACGCGCTGAGCGCCCGTTGAAGTTGAAGATACTTTATGCAAGAGCGGGCGCGCAGTCGCCCGTCGTAACGTCGCGGTTGGTGCGGTGACGACGACGTGGGGCAAGGATGCGACCATCGCAACGGGCAGAGATTTGTGAATTTTGTTTCTGATTTTAATAGGCGCCATCTGGCAGGCCTGCAGCATAGGCGAGGTGAGAGACTCCTCGGGTTGATCGTTAGATCTTCGATTGGACCGGGATCGCGCACTTTGCGACTTGCGACAGCCTGGTGGCAGTGGTAGATGTGACGAGGTGTTGAGCAGCGGCGCGGCGGCGCTGATGGATGATTTTGACACTGTTTGCAATTGACGTCGATCCGATCCGATGAAGTTAAGTGGCCGATTATAGCTTAAATGGTTGTGAGGTAATGCATGCGCATGGCTTCGTCTTCGGCGATGTGAGCGCTGACGAGGAGTTTCGAGAAGAATTTGACTGGCAGTTGATGGCGGATGGAATGGTGTTGATGGAGGCTGTCGCTGATTTGTATGCGAAGTGAATCATCGCTGGAATGTGTGACAATCGAACAGTCATAAGCTGGTTTTGGAGGGAAATTATCTTCGCTGCAGATGACAGTTTGATTGACGTGGATGCCAGGAATGAGTGTCAGTAAGATGAAATGAACTGGAATCTATTCTGAATCTGATAGAAATTCGATGTCATTGGGGAAAGTCAACGGAAAAGGCTAAGGGGGCACGATATTCGACTGCTCTCAGCAGGACTGTTGCGTCCAAATGATGGTCAAACAATTTGAAAAAGTTGAGAGTCTTACCCTGGCTGACTACAGAGGGCAGTCCCAGGTCTATGGCCAATATGGACCCATTGTGATGAAGGGCACGGCGATGGTACACTTAATCAAACAAAAACCTATCCAATGCTGCAGCCAATGATGGAGAAGACAACACAAGTCAAGGCGCCGTGAAATCGTCCAGCAACCTGAGCTGGTTCGGCAGGATTCTGGAACACCTCACCGACGCCTCCAGGTTGGGCCGTACAGAGAAGTCCATTTGTCACAAGCGACTAGGCTGAGACACGGCAGTCCGCCGTTGACCATGGAATTACCGGCAAACCTGCCCTCTTCTGCTTACTGTCTACAGTTGCGTACACCAAATTGATTGAAGTCTTTCTCCTCTTTTGTGCGTCACAGACAAGGTAAACGTCTCCTGTTGCAGGCGATTTTTCAGTTCTTTCTTCTGACCGTCGGTTCCAGATTGACTACAACAAAGACTCCTTTTCACACCACGAGTGACTTTATAGCGTTTAAATGCCTGCGGCGATGTCTAGATTTAAGGTGCGGGTTCGATTCCGGAGACACCAACTCTCATTTTTCACTTTTTCACTCACACCTGTCTCGAGTAGTTGACATTGCTCAGATATCATGCAGCTTCCCACACGAGATCCCAGGCCATATCCACTCGTGGCACAGCTTAAGTGACTACTGGAGGAGCTGGGCCTGAATCCACGCCAGACTGCGCTGTCAACCGAAGACGAAGACTGAGGCTATGTTCACCCCGGTTGGTAGCTTCAGCCGAAGACGAAGATTGGGCTTCAATCGATGCTGAGATGCAATGAAGCAGTAGATTAGCCCAAAGTTAGAAACAGACTAGGTCTAAGTCGACGTTGGGCTGTGGGGTACCCGAAGGAAGACGATTAGGCCAAGGTGTTGCAAATGAAAACATAGATCTTTTGCAATTCCGTTTCGTCGTCCAATTTTTATTCCAAATGCTAACAGTTGACATCAGAGGTGTGGACGAAGTAGAAGTGAACAACTTCGTCTAATGGTCAATGTGGACTGTAGCTCCAGTTAAAGAAGAAGCTTAAGCCTAACTCGTCGCCGCAATGTAGAACCACAGAAAGAAGAAGCGCCAACAAAACAAGAAAAAGACTCCAAAATAGAGACTTGTTTCATCAAGTGCTGTCAGCATTTCAATCAAACACAGATTCTTGTCCACCATTCAAGGTCCTTCTAAATCCCCTCCACAGCCCAACAGCACATCGCATCCATCGTTCATCGTCGCCAGTGAGTCTCGGGGATACACAATTCTCTTCATCTGACTCACTCGCTCGCTAATCAGTCGCGATTGCAGGCAAACAATTTGTTTGTCTTACTCACGCGTATCGACTTCAAAGGCACTGCATTTCCCAACCGCGCCGGGTCATCAACCGATTTCCTCCACTTCCCCCCTGCCCCAACCGACCGTCCAATAAATTAGGCAACATCCAAACGCAATAATGGCAATGTTCCTCGAACAAAGCAAGAAATTCTGGGTGTAAACTCGATCGAAGCAAAACTTGCGATCAACCTCGCATCAAGAAAACGAAACCCTGTTTTATGATCGAAACTCAAAATTTGTTTGCACTCCGCAATCGAAGAAGACACACAAAAAATGTTGCCCAACAGTCTGGAGTGACAAAGCCGTCGTGGTGTCACCCTCTGTGACGATAAACTTCGATGAGGCCCCGATGTGTGAGCTGGCGACTCTAATCGGCCTGCATGCGCCATGCACGCCACTCGCTGGTGGGAGCTTGTCTGCCTGTGTGTATATGTGTTTCCAAGAATTTCACTTTTCATGTCCCGTGGGAAAATTGTGTTTTCGTTGAGGTACCTGTAGCCGTGCGGCTCTTGGCTTTTGTCGACGACTACGACCGCGACGTCGGCGGCATATTGCACAGCTGCTGGCCCCCCTGCGGCGGCGGCTGGGGGCGCCTTCGCCTGCTTTGTCTAACTGGCAGCGACACAGCACGTAGGAGTGCACACATATCAGTTATCTCGAGAGGGCCGAGAGCGATACGGCTCACTCCGTGCGCCCGGCAAATGTGAGAATTGTCATGAATGAAACTGAAAATTGCTTTATGATTGTTTGTGCTCCGGATTTCAGGGAAAACTGTACAGTAATTAGGACTCTGATAGGTTTCGGGGAAATCTTTCGGATGCGCGGTTCATTGAAGAGTTGCAGTGCCCTTATGAATGGGCGTCGCTGGGAGGCTTGCTGACGCTTTCAGCAACTTCCCGTGAAGCAATATCCGGCGGCGCAACTAAGTGTCAACAGAGACTTTCATTGAATTCGAGAGAATGAAAAGCACGCGAGCAAATAGAGGGAGATTGGTGTCAATGCAAAGGGGAGTGCTGGAGAGGTTCTCCAGGGGGTTGTGTAAGATTATTAGGGTCTTCCCCGAAATGAGGAGAATGTGTTCTTGTTGATTGCCGGATATGTACGTAAGTCAAAGTTCTTCAGCGCTGTCACCTGAATCGAAGAATTTTGGTAGCGTTTGGAAGAAAAATTAAATTCCAGGTCAAGAGTGAAGTTTGAAAACGAAGCTTTTGCAAGGAGCTTTGTTTTCTTTTGCAACCCCGAGCGCTGATTATGAGGCACTTTGTCAAATTTTTGAATAGCAACACTTCGGAGTGTACCTACTTGTGGTTCAACTAATCCTCACACGTTAGCTGACTGAATGGGCGCTGACAGCATATATAGCAGTTAACAGCAGTCACATTTGCATTAGTTGCTTCATTGTTGACTTAAGACCGAGGATTCACTAGATCCAGATTTACGTTGTTCATACCACTTGCACGGAGTTTCATGCAAGGTCTTAAATCTGTTGGTGCTTGATTTTGAAACTTACAACAAAACTCTGCTCCAATTCGTCATCAAATGCATCATCAAAGACGAACCGCAGAACCTTTCTGTGGCAACGACCAAAGGCTGCTCCATTTGCTTTCATCATTTCCCATCCTTCTGGGCTGGAAAATCAACGAAACTGCAAAGCTTAGGGTCTTGTGTAAGGTTAGTCTTCCTCGAGAGGTTGCTCTACAACAGAAGCACTCACTGAGGCCAAAGGAAAAGCCATCGGCCCTATGTCAGTTACTCAGCATGTCACTCTTGCTGGATATTTTCTTTTGTACACTATTCTCAAAAACGGTGTTAAGTGAAATTCTACTCGTCATTTTAGAGCGTCGTGCAAGGCTTCTTTGCCACATCTAAAGCCTCAGTGTAGCCGGTGCGGAACTCGCTAAAGCACCAAGGATTGTCCAAGATTTTGTGGCCCTCAATACCAAAACGTGAATAGTTGCTTCATTAACAAGAGACGCTGTTAACAAGGTGCTGGAACGGCTGACAAACATTTGAAAGTGTGAAAGAAGCTATTCAGAGGCATGTCTGCAGTACACACTAGCCTGAGAGCCTACATAAAATCCAGCAAATGCCTGTAATAATTCTTCTTCTACTTTCTTTCTTCCTCTTCTTCATCTTCTTCCTCTTCTTCCTCTTCTTCCTCTTCTTCCTCTTCTTCCTCTTCTTCCTCTTCTTCCTCTTCTTCCTCTTCTTCCTCTTCTTCCTCTTCTTCCTCTTCTTCCTCTTCTTCCTCTTCTTCCTCTTCTTCCTCTTCTTCCTCTTTTTCCTCTTCTTCCTCTTTTTCCTCTTCTTCCTCTTCTTCCTCTTCTTCCTCTTCTTCCTCTTCTTCCTCTTCTTCCTCTTCTTCCTCTTCTTCCTCTTCTTCCCCTTCTTCCTCTTCTTCCTCTTCTTCCTCTTCTTCCTCTTCTTCCTCTTCTTTCCTTTCTTCCTCTTCTTCCTCTTCTTCCTCTTCTTCCTCTTCTTCCTCTTCTTCCTCTTCTGCCTTTTCTTCCTCTTCTTCCTCTTCTTCCTCTTCTTCCCCTTCTTTCCTCTACTTCCTCTTCTTCCTCTTCTTCCTCTTCTTCCTCTTCTTCCTCTTCTTCATCTTCTTCCTCTTCTTCCTCTTCTTCCTCTTCTTCCTCTTTTTCCTCTTCTTCCTCTTCTTCCTCTTCTTCCTCTTCTTCCTCTTCTACCTCTTCTTCCTCTTCTTCCCCTTCTTCCTCTTCTTCCTCTTCTTCCTCTTCTTCCTCTTCTTTCCTTTCTTCCTCTTCTTCCTCTTCTTCCTCTTCTTCCTCTTCTTCATCTTCTTTTTCTCTGGTAGTAATACAGTCTAGGACTTGGGCCTGAATCAGCTGGATCTTAGGACTAGTCGGGCGAGTATCGTCAGGCATGTAGCGGGACACTAGGACTCCGGAATTGACTTTCTCTACGCCTCCGAACCGAAATGATTGGGAAATATGTGAAACTACAGTCCGCAGTGGACCTTTGTCTCAGCCAACAAGCCTCTCCAACAGCTGGCTCCAATTTCGCAATTTCGCATGCCAAGTTGGCTGAGTTTGCGTCCTTGTTGCGGTTGTCCCACTGGCGCGCTGTCTAAGATTAGTTAACAATGAGTGAACTTCATGTGAACCTGAAAAGTAGACGTCCAACTAGACACAGGATTTTTCTCTCGAAAAGACCGTAGAGTGGCGCCGGGACGATAAGTAGCTTCTGCCGAGTGCCCTTTTAAATACTCAATTGCCTCCTAGGCCCAAGAAAACAACGATTGGCAAGGCCGTCTAATCTGTTTCTGTTCTGATACTGTTCTTGTCGCTACTTAGAGCAGAGTGACAACCAAGGATTGTTTCTGTTCTGGTGTGCAGCATACACCTCGATTCCCGCCTCGCTTGGTTCAACCGGTCGCCTCAATGTGATCCGCGTATGCAAGCAGTTGGACGGTCTTTTAGAAGATTGTCGGTCCAATGCCCTGATCTGTGAGTGTTGTACCATCATCTAAGCGCTGAAAAATATACAGCGTATGGTCCTTTCTGAAATTAACGATCCCGGTGAATTAGTTGTCGTCCCTGACAAATGCATGTCATTTCTCTACCCTCATCCCGCACAACCTGACGAGTTTGGAGGAAATGCAAAAACCAGAGATGGCTATGTTCGGGCATAGCTCGTTTCTATGTAAGGTGTCAACTCGACGATTAGGCTGGTGGCGCTTGTGTTTTTCTCCGTGATCTACAGTAGTTTGAATGTCTAGTCCATTGGTGTCATCTAAAGTGTAGAATTACGCCGATACGCTGGGACCAGGATGTCGTTAAGGTGTACCAAATGACAAGGACCCACGACAACGAAAGGACGGGCTTTCCATCACAGTATCACTTCGAGGCTGACCTTTCCGGAACTATCCAATGTCGTCGGCAAGGAAGTGGTGGAACACTTCATCATGACGCGAACATGACACTCACGGCAGGAATCTTCATTTTCTCAGCAGACTACACAGAACGGTGTCCAATCACAGTAATAAAAGCGAAATTCCCACAACCCCGGCTCATCGATTATGCGGAAATGACGGTCAAAAACACCATTATTTCCACAAAATAATCTCTCACTCCAGCCGATGCAAGGAAGGCAGTTATTTTGACTGCACGTCGATATGTGAAATGTTCTCTTCCCGAGGGACAAGCGATCACGAGGTGCACCATCAAACCGTGCATCTACCCACCCACTGATTTTGGCTCCATCTCCTCCAGCCCTCCTCCTCTCCAGAAGAACATCGATCGCAAACAAAAAACCTATCTAATGGATAAAAGATACCACCTGATCATTTCGGTCAACAACTAGTTCCTCGATCCGTTGTTTTCTACTCGCGCCTCTCCCCCCCGAGAGGTGCCAATGGGAAGTAACAACATCGCTCTCGAGTGAAAGAAGAAATTATTTTTGGTTTCACTAGGTCAATCCGGTTACATTACTCCATGGAGTACAAGATGTGCCGCCGTAGGCTAATTTTTAGGTTTCCCTCTTGCCTTTTGTTAACACTACGCGATCGATCATCATCCCCACTCGTGTGTGTGTGTTTGTGTGTTACTGTGTGTGAAGCTGACGCCGAAGCTTATCCGCGCCTCATCTGAGCTTGGACGCACACAGTTGGCCCACGGTCCATCGTGGTCCATGTGCGTGTATGGAGCGAGTGAGTCCGAATTGAAGGCGAATAATGAATTTAATGGCGCAGCCCTACTTACCTACATTCCGTCCGACGATTCAATTAAAATTCAGTTTTATCCGATCCGCGAACTTTATTATATTTCTCTAGGTTGTGCACGTGTGCGTGTGTGTGCGATTCAATCTGGCGCACCATGGAGTCGGTCCTCCGGTGGGGCATGGGCGAGATACTCGGTATCTGTGACTCGATCACCTGTGTGCTGGTGAGGGTCTCTTGGGCCGGACGCGGATGAATGTCTGCTGACCAGCCAATAACTGAAAATGTCAATAATTGCGCGCTAGAGAGAGGTGAACAGCACTTTATCCGTCGCTGACGCCGATGAAAGTGTGAAAGTGTGTAGGGAAAACAGACGCATAAAAATAAATCGTTTGTTGAACTTTGACTTGGCCGCGGCGCGGAGGTTGTCACGTTAACCGGGACGGTTTTATTTCTGCTTTTAATTACGAGAGGGCTTGGTCGACGAGTGGAGGTGACGCATGCGTGGAAAATAATTGCAAAAGCCACTTGGTGGTGGTTTGGAGAAGGCTGGTGGGGCTGCAGAGCGTGCGAATTTGAGTGCGTAGAGAGTTTTTGCCAGAATCACTGTGAAATGGGGAAAGGGGGAGTTTCTGCGTACATCTCTCCATCGCGCTTGTGGCCATCCGACGGGGCATGTTGCTAAATGCGGTGGCTGATCTGCGGTGTGGATCTATGACTCCACAGAGAGTGCTTTGGAAAGTGGAGGCATGTCGAAGGAAGGTGATCATTGGTTGAGTTACATTCGCCACCTCGTTTGTGCCATCTTGCTTACAAAGCTCTTCTTGCTTCCATCCAACCTCAGTCTTTTTGAACTCATTGTCCCCCGGACGCCCCATCGATGGATGTGGGCGCACAGTCTCCCTGCCTACCCAGAGAACAATTGATGCGTCCACTCTATCTGATGACACTATCTCTCTGTCAACTTCTAAACCTACAGCCCCCGCTAATGTCGTAAATATCGTAATCATTCCCTGTAGCTGCCAGAATTTACTACGCACTCCGACATTCAAAAGCGCTGTTCCTCAGTTGCCACAAGACGAACGATAATGTCCACAGATCGACGAATAAGTGTGACTGAACAACACCATCGAACTGGATCGATTGTGGTGATTTCAAATCGACGTCTAAGTATCTTTTATCGATCGTAACTCAATCAGCAACAATAACGCCCGTTTGGACTCATTAAACGATCGCACAGCAGCCGCCCCGACTCACCGCAGCATCCACACTCACACGGCCGCATCTGTTGATGATTAACCACAAATTAAATCGTAAGTTCCATCGTAAAAGAATGAAAAAAAAAAAAAAAAAAACGTAACACGATCAAATTACCACTAAATCATGACGCAGAGATGAAATACCATATGACAAGCGAATCGGCAGCAGTACCAGCAGCAGCCGGGCTTAGTGTGTGACAACCATCAGCCCGTATAGAGGCAGCCATCGACACATAAATAGTGTCGACTGTGTCGCGTTCGAGTGACGCTTTAAAAACAGCTTCAACGCCTACACAACGACGAATTATTGAATATCAATCGATTCAGGTTTTTCGTATATTTCTTGCCACACTGTTGTTGCTTTGTTGTGTTGGCTCGTTTTGATAGTTTGTCGATATCGTTTCCATTCAGTAAATCGCATTTTGGTGCTTCACAGATTCAGTTCGGGTCGGCATGGTGCTGGGCACCGCGGCACTGTCAGTCAGAGTGGCCAGAGTGTTGAGCAGAGCGCTTAAGGCTATTAAGCGATGGTCCCCGCGATGGATATGACTTAAATTATGGACTCTTGAGGTTTTGCGTTCGGCGCTGTTCGAGATTCATGAATAAAACTAATATTTGTATTTAAATGGAAGGGGGCAGATTGTTATTTATCGTAACGTGTGAGTATTTAGCTGGATTTGAGGTGAAAACTATTTTTCTTACGATTTTTTTTCTTTTTTCTCTTTTTTCTGTTTTGACTAGGCGAAGACGAGAGCGGCGCGGATGGCGGACGAGACGGCAACGGCGATGGCGGCGAGTGTTAATGATGAGATTTGTAACCGGACAGGATGCTGTTTATCAGGCTAATAGATGCAGGCAATCGTTTAGCCGTGTCTGACAAATGGACCACGCGAATTATTTTGACGCAAATTTATTGCTACTTGCTGCAAAAAGGACACGAATGGAGGGGGAGGTGGGGACGGTTTTATGCGTACATTGACTCATGACATGGGCTTTTTCGTATGAAAAATATAAATAAGTATACAAAATACAATAAAATAGAAAATACAGTGGACTCCCGCTAAGTCGAACTTTGCCTAAGTCGAACTCCCTCTAACTTGAACTAATTGTGATATCCCGTGAAAATTCGACTCAAGGAAAGTCCACTGTATGTGAACAAAAATTAAGAAAATATGCGCTGGTCACGTCTCCAACACGATTTATTACATTCTGCCACCTCCTTCATCAGTGTCATGCATTCCGAAGCCATTTTGTCATCAAAACGCATCAGAACGTTATCAACTCAGCCTGTGCATGTCGACGTGAGGTCTGCACGAAGAGAAGTTTAATCTAACGATTCGCCAGAGCCGATGGATTGCAGGAATTGAGCGTTCTGAAACAAATTTCAGCAGACGTGAAGAAATGTTCGCCAAAGTCTTGGTTGGGTTAGGTGGGTGAGTAGGTTATGTGGGTGGGTAGGTTAGGTGAAATAGTAGACGGCTCAAAGCCTCCATGGGTCACAGGTGCCATATGTGAGTAAGTCAACGACGAGACTTCCATACCACTGTATTGTGTTTTTTCGGCGGAGGCTCTGGCAATCTGCGAGAGTCTTGCTTACATTTTCTAAGAAATCTTAGACAGCCAGGCTCTGAAGATAGAGTCTCTAAACTTTAAGCTGGTCTGTCGCTTATCTCTCGACTAACTGGCTGTTCAGTTCAAAAGTAGGAAGTATTGGGTACCAGGTCATAAAGGCAAATGTGACAGAGGCGCCGTCACGTTTCACTTAGGTTCAGTTGGATCCATTGTGATGCGCGTTCTTCAAAAGCCACTAATGTGGCGCACACAATTCTAGAGCTCACCCAAATTGGTTTGCATCATTGGATGCAGCTTGTCAAAAATCGCTATAACCAGAGAGGCCTGTTGATTGACGGCCAAATCCACTGCGGTCAGTAGCGCCATAAGACGACAAATAAAAATAAAACTGGGGCTGGGCTTTGATGAAGGGTTTTCCAGTAGGACCGGCTTGATTTTGATAGTCCATGGGGCTTGCAGTAACCTAACTTATCCTACTACGGACTTTGTGGCAAGAATGTACTTGTTGTCTCCATTTTACGACTGTGATCAAAATCGAGTTAAGCAGGCAATACCCGAACTTCAATGAAATGGTTGATCTGCAGAACAACCGTCACTGTCCATGAGAGAGTGCAGGAGAACTCACGAACTCTAACTTCCGCAATTCTGCGCTTAGACTTGGGTTTAAACTCACTCAAGATCCAACTGGACCAGAAGCTAAAAGCGAACAGACATCGCCGTATAGCAGAAGGGGGGAGATCGCCCTATAAACTGACGACTCAAAGACGAGCCCAGGATACAGGGACAAGGGTCTTCTGTGACCTCTTCGAAAAATCATTGACATTGACTAAGAGCACCAAGAGACAACTGCAGCATTTTCCAAGCCGAAGTGGCTGGAATACACGAGACTTTGAGGGACCTCAATCCAACCGACGAATCGATCTCCATCTTCTCTGATAGCCAATCGTCAATAAAGGCCATCGCATCAGACAATCTGACATCGATGCTGGTTAGGCTATGAAGACATGGACATACTTGAATCCAAGGAAATGAAAACCGCGGACAGTCTCGCGAATCAGAGGTGGGAGAATCTCTGGCAATCCCGTATGCGCATACGCCGCCCAGCTCCCGAATTAAAAAAGAATAGAAGACGAAGCCCTGGATAGTGCCACAACTCGCTGGATTGGTCTGACTATTGGAGCAACGGCGAGAGCCCTATGACCGACGGTAACTTAACACTCCCTAGCCAACATGTGGATCTAAGTGAGCAACGGCCACAATATCGTTAGAGCTTCCAATTACCTATCTACCGAACGCGAAAAGTATTGATAACCAATTTATTTTGGCTCAAATTTAATGAAATGGACGCCAACGGCGTGTGGTTCCAACAGGATAGGCACTGATGCTACCATGGACATTCTGTACAAACGATTTGAGTGCATGCTTATGCCACGCAGATGCGACGTGAATTAGCCGATATCTTTGGATTATGGAGATTACTTGAACCATGCCGATTGGCGTCCTCAAAGTCAGAATATCGCGTGTGAACGCCTACATTCAGGCTGATCTGCGCCAGAGTCACTCTCTGATGTTGTGCACCCAAAGACGCCGAAGCAGCCATTTGAGCCATAACACATCCTAATCATGGCACTCATGGCATGCAGACGTGAAATGTTTAAAATTCGATATTAAGACGTGCCTATTTTAAAAGACGGGAGACGAGACTTCAGATGGTCTCAAGAACTCAACTCAGATGAAACATCCTACTCGCGACTCTGTCAGTGCTCGACCACAATCAGCACTAGACAACTTTCTTCCATGTACAGCACAAAAGGACGTTCTCGCAAGTCCCTTCAAGTCCCTCGCTTGACACTCAATGACCTTTGGGATTCCTCCAAATCACTAGTGCCATCATGGGATGGCCATAAATAAATCTCAAACGAAGACCATACCGCATTCGGGTCTTTCGTCCCAACTTCATGCAAATACTCAAAGACAAGCGTCACATTAGTCATTTTTATTGACACACCCCGCCTTGGCTGCGATCCGGGGAAATGACTCTTGAACAGATTTAATTTGAATACGAAATCAACACCAGCTGGGGCCGAGCTTTCGCGAAGCATATCCGCGAGACGTTTTGCAAGAGCCAGACAACCGATGAATTGCTTGACACCCTGTCACCGCATAACTCAACCACCGTCCGAATTAGACCGCCGTGCGCCGCCTCCCCAATACGCTGACCGGTGGCGTCTCTCGAATGGCTGCCGGTTTGCCATTCAGGCCAGATGCGGAGCGCACTGAACGCACTCTCCTCTGGAGCTCTGGGTCAAACCGGATAAGCTCGCAGCTAAATCACTTGTTCACTTCCACATCGTGTTCTGTCATTTCAATTTGACAGCTGGCCGACGTTTTAATTTTGACAAATTGCCCCGATATACGCGCGATGTCGGCGCGCGCGTGTGTGTGCGAGTGACTGCATCGCACGGAGCTGGGACTGGTGCTGGTGGTGGTGCTGGTGTCCGGTAGCTGCGATGTAAGTTCCTCAAGAGCGGCCCAATGGACTTGGCCGTTCGCCAGTCACCCAATCAAACTGGATTTCTGTAATCGAAATGGGTGTGTATTTGAAATAATTAAGTTATTTACCGCTATTGAGGAAGTAAGCCATACGAGAGAGATAACTAATTACTCCGATACGCGATCGCAGCGAGAGCTTGAGGGCCACACGAAGAGGGGGCCCGCCGCCCGACCGAGCGACCGCGACGCACCGCCCGGCGTGCGGGTGAGGGTTACGACTGGGCTGCACGAGCTAATTCACCATTCTGACGGATGTTTAAAATCGCACAGACTTAATTGAGCACTATCTCGGTGTGGGGTGATTATTCAATTGATTTTTATTGTGTTTCTTGTTTTGATTCAGTGCCTTGGCCCGCCATCGAATTGCTTGTACGAGAGACGACTTTATGGACTTTCGTATTGATTTTTCGTTTTAATTTACTTGCACGGATATGTATCTATCGGCCCGGCTTTCGGGGAGAGGGGGGGATATTGTCAGCCAGGCATAGGGGTAATGGCATGATTGTATCTGCTACTGTCCGCTGGACGGCGCGGCAGCGGTTTGGGCCGATTTTATTGCATAACTGATTTATCGGAGATTGGGGAGTAAACGACTCTTTAGATGGCTACCGTTGTTTGACCGGAATATGAAATCATGCGATTCTGGCTGATTATAGACAAGGTCAATATCGAGATATTCTGAGCACATACGTACGTGGTGGGATAGTGTGGGAAAGCAGCGTCGTTTAAGAGCCAGGGTCATGGGACCGGGGCTTTTGGCGAATCAAGATTGCGAAGGATTTGTGGAGACCGGCTGCTACTATCCGGTTGGATGTGAGTTCTGATTCAACTCGGTTGGTAGAAGGTGGGCAGGATCGTCGTAAAGTTCGAGTGCAACAAGGTGGACGTTTCGTTTCTTCTTGTTTTGGTTTTAAGTGCGAAATGATGGCAAACATTGTGCACAACGCGAGAAACTCAATGCTGACCAGCTACTTTTGGGAACGGAAAGAACTATGCTTCGATGGCAGCCCCAGGACGAAGTGGTAGGACCAATTTCAATAACTCGCCTGGTTGCGGTTGGGCATAACTCGTGATGAGTTTGATTCGATGGCGAAGGTTCGAGTGGACTGCAGATCTGTCGTGCGTCCCCTTTAGAGGATCATGCGGGTCAGAGGATGACGTCTCACCAGAAGTTATGTCCTTCAGAGAATTGTTTCCTGCAAGCCTTCTTCAATGCAAGCGGCAAACAATTTAGACCAGCTGTGCATCCATTGCTTGTTTCAACGTCACTTCCTGGGTGACATAGCCACTCACGGGAGTCGTCGTCGCTCACTTATGTCCAAGGACGTTTATATTCAAAGCGAATACAAGCCGACTGCATTTCGCATTTAAAAGCGCTTTTGTCAACCTCTCGTTTTCTGGGTGACGATTCCGAACGACAATGATTGGGAAGCTTGGTTGTGATGACACTTTGAAGATGGCCCGCGACTGTAGAGAGATGGTGTCCAGAAATATGGTTGCGTCGGGCATTGAATATTGACTTGCAGTGCATGAATCACCGTCATATCGGAGAAGATACGCCAGATTTTGCTCCAGTCATTCAAAGCACGTCATGGAGCACATTCCAAGGTTTATTCACAAGCAATATCCCAAGTGGATGTCATAGAAATTGGAACTATTTCAAAGCGAATTTTGATCGAAGCCGATTGTTGGCATGGCAGTCAGCAATGTAGTTCACACTGCAATGAAGAGTGTACACACACTCGGCGGCAGAAGTAGGACCCAATCGAGACCGGAAGTCTACTCTGTCTACTTGTTTCCGGTAACTTGCAAATGTGAAACAAATCTGATAGGGAGCTCAATGAACTCAGTCGATCCGGTCGGGGTAGGCATAAATATTTGATGCTTTTCACAACTTTCTCGGCGATCGACTTTAGAGATTAAGTTGCTGAATGAATCTGAGGGAAAATTAGGCTAAGACAAGGTGTATGCTGTAATCAAGAAAGGATGTCTATCATCGATTACATGGCCAGAATTCTATCGTGGGAGTTAAAACTTCAAATCAGTAAAAAGCATTCGTCCACATCGGCCTTGCAGTACTGACAGCAAAGGAACGACGTCAGGACAAGTGTCAGCTACCGAATGATTGTGTTTTTTTGGTTCCTCTTGACATAAGTTATAAGTGGCCACGCCTTACACCGCTGATAATAATGAATGAAGAAAATCCACATCTCTCCACATCCACAAGCCAGTAGAAATCAGACGTCTGATTTGAGATATCTTAATTCATACAATTGCCGTTGGGGGTGTTTAGAAGCTCATTTCACATGTTTTCTTCCGCATATAGACCCGCTCTCCTTCGCTCTGATAAGTCACCCGTGTGAAACACAGGGTTACGCATTGACATGCGGTGTAATAAATGTGCTCTGCGGTTTCGCCGTCCTCCAAATTGAGACGGCATTCAGTGCTGAATGAATGTAAGGAAATGTGTGTCCGATTTAATGGATTATGAGGGTGTAGCTAAGGCCGAGATGTGAGATTTCATCGTACTTGTAGTGGGATCGTTAAATTTGCTCATAAGTGTACAACCCAAAGATTGGGAGAAACAATTGAAAGAAGTTAAGCAAATTCCTTTTGGTGGCAAAACAAATATTGGTCTATTCAAACAAGTCTGTTGCCCAGTCAGGCTCATGTGCATGGTGAATGACAATTTTAGTGGAATTGGGAATTCGACCATGGTATGGAATAGTTCCTTGCGATGAATGCTGTCGTGGGGGTCTATGGGGCTTCAAAATGAATAAATATATGGTGCGGTTCTATACGTAAGCCCATGTAATACGTGCGATTCAAATAGTCTTTCGACTTCCGACTCACTTACAACGCAGTGCAGGATCTTACAGGTGACGTTGAGCGGCGATAAAGCACCTCTCTAATTTTTGGGTGATCACTTGTTTTGTGTGTAAATGAGACAATGTGAAGTAAAAGCAAATCTGTTCACTTGTTCTGCTATTCGCGTGGAATCTTTTACGCGCACATCACAGTGTTCTTGCGAATTAAGGTACTTTCCAATTTCAGTCAGTCACTAGCTCAATGTCTAGATAAAACGCATTCATCGTCTATTCGTTATTCTGCCTCGTGTTGACATTTTTTCAATTCTTAAATTTGAGTATGTTTTGCTTCTTAAAAGGCTCCTTTCACGATCAAAACTGAAAAGATGCAGCAGTTGAATCAAACAGGGGACAACACAAACACCAACACCCTCTACCCTCATTTCACCGAAAGTGGGTCTCAGTCAGAAAAACAGTCGACCTCTTGGTAGGTTCCTCCTATTCATCACATCGAGTCTAGGTTTTTTTCAATTTCATGTGACACATCAGATGACAACTTCAGATCCTACTTCTGGTCTTTTTTGTCGAAAATTTGACTGCTGAGTGCTAACTGATTCAACCAAGGATGAAAAACACGGCAGTACGAGAGGAACTAAATGTTGAGCAGCTGCTTCTTCGAACCGAAAGGGCAATGTTTTGATGTCTTCGGCACATGGCACGAGTGTCCCCATTATCACGTCTTTCCAGATGTTCCTTGAATGCGACTTCATCAGGCAGTCGACCGCTTGGATGTGAATTAAAAGATGATGATGATGATGAGAAATTAACAACCTAAGGCGAGAGGGTCCTCCAGTCCAAGTGCTGAGCTAGAAACCCTCCTTTAAGCGATTCCATCTCGTTAACTTGATTGAAGTCCTTCTCAAATTACCACTCTCTTGACTCTGAGCTGTCGCTGAGATTTTTGATGCAAATTAAATGCTTCGGCTAGCTAGATCTGAGCAATCCACAAAGTCTACGTATCTGGCTTAGACTTCTTGACCATTTCTATGAGAACGAAAAGAAACGGGGATATCTTCAAGAACAAACAGAGGCCCTCACGTCAGATAATCTTTGTTTATTTTTTGCATTTGACTAAGCCTCATTCGGCCAGCAACTGGTAAAGCCAGTAGATCCATCGGTTAATTCTTACAGCGAACGAAGAAACCCCAAATATCTCTCGATCACGATTTTTCGACAAGCTTCTGATTACACAAGATCCACTCAGAACGGTGCAACAAGCGCATTTCTTCTCCATCGTGTGGCGCTACAGTCCTGAGCTCAAAAACGAAGCCATCACGATGCCTCAAGTATCGCGCACCAAGTTAGTTGAAGACATTGTCTAAACGCCTGCACCATCCCTAACCCGGCTGTCCTCAGATGCATCGTCCATGCACGTCCATCGCCTTATTGACTCTGAGTCGAAGGCAACCAGGTTTCATGCATGCCCTCACCCAGTTTGAAACGTTCCATAAATGGGACTGTTCTTCCCACGAACCTTTTTGTCTTCTTTTCTGTGGGAAAAGTTATCATCTTGAACAACCCCTTCCCCCAACAGGCCAACTACAAATCGATTAGTTCAAACATCTTGATCGTTCATTTGTTTTTTCAGAACCATTATCGTTATGCCCCATGTCGTGTCGTCCCTTGTGTCAACAACAATACCCGGCAGCACACAAGCACCGCAGCCCTAACGAACTGCATCGAATCGATGGCCGATGTTCGACGCTTGTCACCAAACGCTTCACATCTAATCGGATTCAATAGTCGCAGGAGCGAGCTCCACCTCAGGCCTAAGCTCTCGCGGCAATTTATAAGCCCATTCCGAAGATGCAAATGCGCCCCGACACGGCCTAATCAGAGCCGATGTTCGACACCTTCGGCTGGCACCTGCTCTGACGCAATTCGAAGTATTTCTGAAAATTGAAATGTTACGCGACCATTCTCATGCATAACGGTCCACGGGATCGAGCAACGACATCAGTTTATTTACAACAAATTAATTTGATTTTCTTCCCAGCACACAATTCCGACTCAATCGTCGTCTTCGCCGGGGAATTGCAGATAAATCAGCAATTAAATTGGAAAATTATGAAGAGTGCCGCGAAAGTCATTCCCGGGTTTGCCGTCGGCCGCCTGGCCAGACTGGACGTCTAGAATTTACATCTAAGCCGGTGTCTGTTTGCTGGCTTTGTTTCGAGGAGTTGACCTCCTCCGGTGGACTCTCTGGTTAATTCCTTACGCGCCGCGGTTAAACCATGTAAATCTTGTTATTTATGGCGCAGCATGCTGATCCTCATTTGCATGCTCGCTCGGCCCAGTTGAGTTGAGAGAGGCGTGAAAAGTTCGCCGCTGGGCGGAAGGCGGTAGCCCTGGGGAAATTCGACAGGCACCATCGTTCAATGGCTCAATCGATTTCGCATGCCCTGGCGCGGCTTGCCTACACGTCACTCGTTCGAACTGGCGCGGCGACCACCACTCGCGGGTATCGCGAGTACGCGAGTAGGTTAGTGTGGATCTTATCTGCGTTCGGTGAATTTCCAGGAGACAATGTTTCTCATTCTTTTCGTGACATTCCTTCAGGGTCGTTCCCGGGGGGGCGGAGGGAGGCGGCCGTCTGATAAGAAAATTCGAAACTACACGAGATAAACGATGTTTGAATAAGTACGAGCAATGGCAAGACGAAAAATTAAAAAATAAACGAAATCTATTGTGGCGGCCCCCTCTGATGTTTATTGGTTTTGTTTTCGGTTTTTGCCCGTCAATTGGAGCCGATTCGAGTGAAAAGCGGTATTTTTGCCTTTCAGGTCGCTAATTGTGGCCGCAATAAATTCGAATCAAGCAATGCCAGCACAGATCGTGTGTCTGCACTCGGGATGGCACCTGTTACGGGTGAGCTATCTATTTTCGCCGGCCGACAACCCTCATTTGCATTAACCTCACCCACCGGCGCACAACCAGCATCGCGGTTTCGGTTTTAATTTATTCAACCAAACGATGGTGTAGCTTGTGCCGGTAAATCGGTCAAACGGCCATCGCTTGCTTGATGAGCAATCAATATGTATATCGTCACATAAATCGGGCTTAATTTAAAGCGAGTAAGCGAGGTGATCCATATCGTGTTGTGAATTGAAGGGACATTCGGGGGATCGTCATCGGATTCGTAGGCTTTTTTTGTTTTTGTTTTTGGGGAGATGCAAATGACTAGCTACTTCTCATGCATTTAATCAAATTTATGTGACGAAGCGATACTTTGCAAAAGGAGTCACAACAAAACGGATTGTTGACTAAGTCGGTTCACCTACTTTCTCTAGTTTCGAGGGAGGAACTTGAATTCTCTCAGAAACTGGAAAAAATTCAACAAACAACAGAAATCACGTGAGTCGATTAATCGGGTGGCAGATTTGACGGAGAGGACCTAGAGGCGTTGCATCACCCGTTCGGGGGAGCTCAAGACGCCAGTCAATGGAAGGTTTTCAGTCGAACGTTGCACACTGACTATGAATGTTCTAGGTAATTTCATTTCCACATCTGATAGCAAAATATGACTTCGACGGCATTACTACTACCGACACTATGGAACTGTGTGTCAAGACTGACGGTCGAAGAGTCGAAGAGAGTACGTCGAAGAGAGTACGTTTTAGAGGCATGGCTTCCATTTTTTTTCTCGTGTAGGGGCAAACATTTTCTTTCTTCGCTATTGACAAACATTTTCATGTTCGTTAGCATCGATGTACAAGACCGGCGATCATGTTCGTCGTTTAGGGCTACCTTTAGAGGACATTAGAAAGGAGGCCACTGCCAGGAGGAACTTGCACTTGAAAATTGAATTGAATTCAAGGAATGATCATCACTCGATGTCATCAAGTACGTAGCTCCATTTTCAGTCCCAAGTTAATCCAGTGGTGTTGTGTAGTTTCCTTGGAAGTGGACTCATACAGCTTCAACGTTGTTACCTGAAGATGGTTGCATTGACTTAATCCGGAATCAGATCAGGAAGGAGATTTGACTAGATTCTTTTGCAGCTAGTCTTATGTGCCTTTTTTGATGTATTCACCGACGATTAGTTCAAATGCAGCTCCAAACTTTGCAGTTGAAGCAATACACATCTGTGGTCTATGGCTCAGAGCCCAGTTGCAATGGGTGGCAAGCTCAAGCCTGGGCAACGCTTGCTGCTTAGATGATGTTTATGTAAGAAGGCTTCAGTTAATATTGGAAATCAAATTCAAATTGGAAATACCACCGGTTGATGTGGTACTTAAAGCAATTTCGGCAAAAGAAATTGACTCCAAGCTTGTCGCAGGCTGCCGCGAAGATTTCAAAGATTTTCTCAGCGCGTAGCACTCGATTGCTCTTCGCTGAGTGACGGTCCCAGTGACATAGCCGGTAACGAGGTAGCTGATGAACTTGCCAGGAAAGGAGCCGAAACTACACATCCCAGACAATCCCATGTATCCAACCACCACTTGCGGATGTCAAGAAGAAAGAGGACACGATCATAGAGGAAGCTAAGAAAAGGTGCTCTGGAAACTCCTCACTCTCTTCGTCACTCCCAGAATCTCTGACAGTTGAGACATGAGAGATCACTCTAAAATCCCTTTTCAGGTTTCTTAGGATATCAGGGTGACTGATCAACACATCAACAGCAACATGAAGTGGGACGAAGTACGAGCAAAAAGGTTACATTCCCCCAATGGGCATACACAATCCAACTGCATCTCAGTCGCTGACCCCTTGTCTAATCACTCTCCTAACCTAACTTAAGAAGGCTTCATTACGAAGTACTTCCGCCCAAGGATCAACGAAAGCGTGTATGACTTAATCAATTTACCTAAACTGGACAATAAAGACAGAATCTCGACAAGGGGCGCATTTAAAACAATACTGATTTTAAATTGACTAACTCGTCTCATCTTCAGTGGTCCGCATGATCCACTAAAGGGGCCACGGGGGCAAAGAAGTCACGGTAAATCTCCAGGCCATTCGATCTCCCTCCATCACCTCTAACTCATCAGGAATCACGCTCAAGCGCAACCAGGCGAATTCTCGACTTAGTCCTGATGGTACCTGATAGAATTGCATTGAAGGCAGGCCTATGATGTTGTAATGGTGGGGACATTCGTCCCACGTGACCAAACTATCGAAACATAGCCCTTTCCATTTGAAGTAGCAGCTACTCAACGTTGACTCCCTCGAGCACTACCGTGTTTCTCACGGCGAATAACTCCAACAACAGCACGAAGAAGAAATCTGCTGCTGAAGCTTGTCTTCGCAATCTTCTTCTTTTGGTCATTACCCAAATTTCATGACCATGAGTGGGAGTTGCAGTAAGAACTAAGTTGAAAACCGCTAAATTGGCTCTAACACCAAGCTCGGCCTTTCTGATTGCAGGCCTTCCAAACTGACCCAGCTTGGCTAATCCCGCAAGGAAGCTCAGCGACATCCTCAGAAGAACCACTGCAGTAAGGTGGACACGTTGTCAACTCAGTCACAAGACCATTTGACTACCAACAGACACACTTGCAGGCGATGATCAAAGATCTTGTGATGTCTGTTTTGCCGACGGCATTTCACTCGACAGCAGGCAGTGATTTAATGTAAGATTAGATGAGTGTGTAGTGAGTAGCGAATTTTCTTCATCTCTTCTGAAGATTTAGGAGAAGATGTCACTGCAAAGGAGAGTCAATTAAACTCGAAGCATAGCTTAGAAGTGAGACAAAGGCAAGAGACAAGGTAAGCTTATTGTGTTATGCGTCTTTGTTTTCCTTAAGAGTACAAAATATACTCTGACACTCCATGATTTCAATGAAAAGTGCTCCAACCTGAGGGGGAAAATGGTAAATGATCGTGTGGTATTTGGAAGATGTAGTCATTCTAATGCATTAACAGCGGATGGAGTCTTAGACCAAAAAGCTTAACACTGAATTCGCTAAAGGCCTCTGAAACCTCTCCTCAATCAAGACTTCCACATCGTCTCTGAGGATATATGTATGCCCCTTGCTGTCCGGAATAAAACTTATACTTTTGTATTACTTTTGGAAGACATTTATTGAAATTCTTCATCCTTCTTCAGCATCCGCAATTTCTCGCTTCCAATCATCAAGATATGACTGGAATTTCAGCTCAAACACTAATCACCATGCGCTCAACAGCAACAGTCTTTGCCCATCAAGGGTCCATAGGATGGACCAGTTTTTATCCAAGATATTATGTGTACCTAAAGAGCTGCTGGTGTACTTTCTCATCCGAATTTTCTCAAGTTTCAAAGAGTTGGACAAACATACTTGTAATGTAAGCAAAAGTATCCTAAAATTAAACTTCATACCAAACGTCATTGCGATTTGGGAATTGAACTTATAATGAAGTAAAAACACGATAATCCCCTCGGACGTGCTGGACAACTGGGCAGTTTTTTAAACGTCAATTGCTTGTGTTTGAATTTGCATATTTAAACTTGTAAATTACCAAATAAAAATATAAGAAGAATATAAAGGCATTTTGGAGTGTGCAATCGATCAAGGCGATGTTCTGAATGTTTTCACACTCGTCAGTATACACCAATATACACAGCAATTGACAGTCAGTTGAACAAATATCCCAAGGAAATGGCTTACTCCATACATCTAGTAAGTAGTTTTCTTTATTAAAAGTAGTGAAATTGAATTTTGGGCTTTCTTACTTTTTCATTGTTTTGTAGCTTTGTTGAGCGTACCTTATGAATTATATTTTGCCTGCGTTCTAGTTTCGATGCGTAATTAATGACATCTGCCAAAAACAAACATGGTCAGCTTGCATACACCGAACCAGCTCTCACGTGCTTACATGTTCCGTAAGTGGGCCTCAGAAAAGCTGAAGAAAAATCTTCCTCTTCCTAATCGCTTTATAGAGAAAAAATGCCTTTAGCAACTTTTCGTTGAATGAGTATGTTATTAGCGAGACACCAGCCGATGTGCTCAAAAAATTGACTAACAACTGGAATCTCCGTAGCGATCACTAAACGGTCATGCCTGCGATCCATGAAGGGCCTGTGCTTCAGCGTGGTCAACATCAACATGAACTTTATCTCTATCAATTTAAATGGTATGCGTTGATTTATCAGCTCAAGGAAACATTTTAAACGCGTCTTTAATTTGCCTGAGCTTTTGTAAATAAAAACCAAACTCTTTAAAAAATCACCTATTATTAAGAAAAATGTATACCTTTTCTCAGATTCAAGAGATTGAAGGACACTGCACTTATTCGGTTTATTTTCTATCAAGTCTGAGATTTTGTATTAATCAAGATTTTGCTAATAAGACACATACCTCTTCATTCATTCTCAGAGACTGTTTAATTATATTTGCGTTGCATATATTTCTTCCGAAACGATTTGTTTCTTTTATTTAATGCGCGAATATATGCTCGTGTGAGAATTTACGCGATTTCTGTGTTCTCAAGCAGAATTGAGTGACTATCAAGGATATTGTAAACTTTGTCAATTTCAGCGAATTAAACCTATTGTCACAACTGTCAACAAAATAATTACGTATGTATTTATTTTTTAAGAGACTAGCTCATTGAGATTTTTCGTAATATTATTCGACAGCACTGGGAGTAGTTTTATATTTTTATGTATTTATTTAATTTTTATAAAAGGTATTCGGAAATTAACGCAAAGTTTAGAATTTGCGTTAATTTGTACAGTGAATTGCTGGAAACACTGGAAAAACAAACAATTTGACCGCTGATAGTTTAGAGTTCGTGAAAATGGACCTTCACACGATACGTTTAACGTGTTAAACAATATCTCAAAAATAATACAAATTTGAAGGGCCACAGTTCAAAAATATCATGCAAAATATAGTCAGAATTGTCTTTAAGCTTCGTCGACTCTGAAGAGATTGAATTGAGAAAATCAGGTCGTCCAAAAACAGGCGGTTCAAGATGCCAACATCTTGAGAGTGTCGTGATGAAATTCCCGTGACAGCAGTTACTGTTTCTGGCGCTTGATACTTTCAGCCGAAATTTGATGAATTTGATGATGGATTTGGCCACATCAAGCCAATATGTGGTTTCAAAAAAGCGGTGCCACCTGCCATACAGCCTGTGATTCAATTACTGCATGAGACATTTCCTGGTCGTGTACTCCTCCTCGTTTTGGTGGTCAGATTTGGCCCCTAGATAGTGTGATTCAATACAATCGAATTTCTTATTAAGGGGTTACTTGAAGTAAAAGGTTTATGTCAAGAAGCAAGCAGCCATCCGTGCATTACAGTAGGAAATTAAACGCTGCGAATTCAGCAACAAAATTCTGCCACATTTATGCAGCATAGTCATGCAAAATTTCGACAAAAAAAATGGGCCATTTGTCCGATGTGTTGTTCCATAAATAACCATATTCTATGTACCTTATGATTCAATAAACAAATTACAATCTAGACTAAAACACTTAAAAAACTTTGACTGTGATGACTAAACAAAGTGAAACCCAGCATGAATGTGCGGTCAGATTTAAATTGAGTGACACTTCAAGTCAAATTTTTAATTTCCTATGAAATCGGAGGACTTACCGATGTAAGCTCGATCGGTGCTGACTCGATCTGGTAGAGGGAGTTACGTTTTCCTATAAATTTAATAAATGGTGCCTCATTCCGTAAATACCCTACATACTTCTTTGTCTCCGTTTAATCGCTATTGTGAGCAACGACGCTCAAGTGAGCTATCCAATTGCATTCCTGCTCTCCATGAATTCGACCGCAATATCCATCTCGCCAGGAACTCCCATCAGTTTACCCTTAAGCATGCTTTCGAACGCAAAACATCGTTTTTCAGCCACACTACACGAATATGGAATGCTCTTCCCAGCCCAATATATGCCACAGACTACAATCCGCACTTATTTAAGACCAATGTGCACAGGTACCTCCGCTTCCTCTATACCTTCGGCCCGTGCTGTCTTGATCCTGGACACTTATGGGTTAAGTATATATGTACATCCCTAGAGTACGCACAAATTAAATGATTCATCCAATGATTGAACATGCGAGTGAAGCAGAGACAAAGAGTTTCTTCCTCAGAACGATCTTGTCGAAAGTGATCGCTAAAAGGGCACAATTCAAATAAAAACCTGCCACCTCTGCAACCGATGGAAATATCTGAAGCTGGACGAGATCTACTTTCCGTGGGAGAGAATCAGCAGAATTCTGTTTGGTCAAGTTTGAAAAATCTTGACTGACGGTCGCTACACGATCCAAATTCTTCACTAGGGAATGCATCCAACATTCTTTTTACTCCTTTTGGATAGGCGATAACGACCTTTTGTGCGCCTTTCTAATTGTGTGCAACCGTTGAAGATCAACGTATAGAATTGAATGAGGACAACCAGAAATCCAGAAATTGTCTTGTGAACTTGGAACTTGCCATGTAGCCCCAATTTCTGGAGAACTAGAAATATGATCGGCGCGCGCTGTAATGAAAGTAATTAATGCATTTTTCATCACAAGCCCTGTGCGAGCTTCAGTGAAACACACCGAATCCCCATCGGACCACCACTGGCCATTGTATCGAAACAAGTCACATAAATGTTCTCTTTTCACGAAAATACATCAGAACTTTCTCCCGGTCTCCCGGTGGAAAACCTGAGTTTGACCAAAAATGTGGGCGCTCATCGGGTCGATGCGGGAAAAAAAATCCCAACAGATTTGCATTTCTAATCAGACTCGTCTTTTGAATGAATATGTGTTTTTTTTTCTCGTTAAAATCAAATTCCCCATTCATGACCTTGGGAACTGCATCTTTATCTCAAAGTTCACATCAAATGCACACAACCAGTCATCGAGGGCTTGTCCACGCGACACGATGAACTTCTTCGAAACTGAATCAATATTCAAATGAGTTTCCGAACTGATGCAGGCCAGCAAGCATGGCGTCCGCTTCATTTAGCGTAAGATAATACCGAGCGGTAATCTCTGAAAACAAAGACCTGTGGGAAGAGGGATTTAGTTTTTGACAAATTTCGTCCATTTGTTGGTGTCGTTTAGATCGTTTGTACTAATTGACAAATCGACACTTGAGTAATGCCTGTGCTCGGGGAACGGTCTGTCGGAGGCGGAGATTTAAATTCCGCTGCTAAAGACGATGAATGGATTTCACGATGGAACCAAGCAATCACACATCAATAGCCGATCATAAATGGATATGTAAACTCAAACTGAGATTGCCCCGTGGCCGTAGAAGATAAGATAAAAATTAAGATACAGTGGAAACTATTCAATTTCGTGTCGACCGGAGATTTTTATCGATTGCTCGTAAATGTTTAGATTGCGAGTATCTATGTACTTGCCAGCCAGCGTTTGCTCGGCAAAATCCGCTTCAAAACATTCGACAACAGTCAGCGAGAGAGAGCGGATAGGGTCACAAAGTTTACATTTTGTTCCTTCTTTTTCGGTTATTTCCAACAACCTGTCATCTATTTGTTGTTGTTTTTTTTTTGACACTGATAAATATTTGCACAAGTTAGCTTGCAGCAAATGGGGAAATTCAAAAAAAAAAAAGAAGACCTCGTGTACAAGTGTGTCCTGGTGTCTGTTTGCCGCCAGCAAACAAACACTTTAGACACTTAGATACAAAGGTGAACCTACAAAACGCAAAATTAACACCTTCGTTTTTTTTTTAAGTATTCGACGGATACAAGTCGATATGTAACCGTAACCGTTCCTTTTGCACAAGAGATAAGACCGTTTACACGGAAAAAAGTTCACATGCGCAATCGTCTGGCCGATTTGTTTAAACTGTCAATCATCACTTGCACACTTCCGCATGACAAAAAAAAACATCACCTACCTGCATAACCCAAAAATTTGTGGATGGCACAATTTGATCGCCGATTATAATATCCGTATGCATTTAGCAGCAGCTTCTTAGATTTGTTGGTTCTAGATGATGATGAAGTCTGTCCTTCTCTCTCTCTCTCTCTCTCTTGCACTCACTCAAACCTCGCTCTCGCTCTTTTTCGCACTCACACGCACACTCTCGGTGGGCGGTCGGGTGTGGGGCGGATTGCTCAGATTGCACCGAATAACTCTCCAGATTGTCTTCAATTGAGATCACGACTGTGTGCATCCGTGTGTGTACACAGAACAAAAATTGATTTCACTTAATTCACTCTCATGTGGGGGGACTTGATTTCACTTCGGGGAGGAAGGCACTTGTATCTATGCATCGAATTCAGATAGGATTCGCCATTTTTTCGCAACAAGGACCTCCTTCTGTGGTTCACTTGTGGCCTTCCTTGTCATTCGAGGATCAAAACTCAACTCTAGCTAGCTGCCACTGGGATTCACTTCAAATGCATTGCACTCTATGTAACATATTTCCATTCGCTTCACTTGCACACAGTACCTACACGAGATGTGTATCTTATGGATAAAATATTCAAATTCACTTATCGCTCTCAAGATGTCGAACAATTTTTTTTAATTTTTTTGCACGGCAGAATGAATCAAAACAACAGAACGGGGCAGGAAATAAAGTATCTCACGCGGGTAAATACTCGTGTACTCAGGAAACGTTTTGCGGCGCGATAAACGAGCTAACGATATGATGAGCTAACGAGACAGACGACAGCGAAGAGCAACGCAACGCAACGCGACCAACGATCGACAACGATCGATGAACAAGAACACGCAGATCGGAGTTACCCACGGACACACGGACAAACAAAAAAAAAAAACAAGCGACACACGGGGCTACACAAAAATTGCTTCCTCTCCGGTTACCTCGTCGAGACTGATTGGATAACATATAGTTCAGGTTTCACGAGGCTCATTTCACCTAAGCAGGTGAACCAGTAACACAGCGCGAGTACCCATTATACGAGTCAAAACCCCGACAGCGAGCAGAGCGCGCACACACACGGGCTATCGTCGTTGTTGTCCACGAGCGGCGCAACGAGCGCCAGGTATGCTCATGGTTAGAATCGAAACGTAACTCAGTAAAGTAACTCTTATACGAGTGTCGACTGTCGAGTGACTATCCAGAGACCAGTTTTTTTTTGTTGTGTTTGTATCTCATCGCCGAGCAGCGCCGACCCAGCTGTAGATCGATTTGAGTTTGAGTGAGCTTCGGTTTGACACTCGATTCGAGTGTGAGCCGAGGCGGTAAATGCTTTCCGAGAGGAGTATCTATTTATCTGATGGTAGTAGATGGTGGGTTTTTTGTGTGCTTATATTAGTACTGTGTTGCTGCTATGGCGGTTGGTGGATGGGTAGTTTGAAGAGTCTTATGGGTTTTTTTTCTAGATTTTTTTGGGGTTTTCTGTTGTGTTTTACGCTTGCGCGGTTGGTCGACTGTGGAAATGGATCCAATGTCTTATCTTCGCGTGGAAATTTAATTTCTTTTCGTATCTAGATACATTCATTGGCCGGTAATTCGGGTGGTTTTTACACTTTTCCATTCATAGTCGAGTGAACTCTTATTTCCCACCAAAAAGATACACATTTTCCATAAATCTCGAAAATGTATCTGATCAAGTTGAATGCCCAAAAACCTGCACCAATTCCAGCCAATCACATCAATGCAAATGTCTAAACGTCGCCAACTATGCATTTCCCACCATTCCCACCGCGAACACACACGAGTGCCGCTCGTATCCATTCATCTGCGCTCGCAGATACATTTATAGATAGCATTTTAATTAGCCATACAAACAAACAAATCCACCCGTCAATACCGGTGGCTAACTGCAAAGAGACAGATGAGAAGAAGATGACGAGGGGGAAAAAAATGTAAATCGAAACGCTTTAGATACTTTCCATATCTTTTCCTCACCATTTTTGCATTTTCTCTCTTTCTGATTCGGCGCATGCACATACCTGTTCTGTGAATCCCATTGGACGGAATAGATACCCTATGCCACGCCCCCTTCTGTCAGGTGGCTGAATTGAGTGGATTTTTTTTCCTTCTTTTCTGCTGCTGTCGTCTTCTTGTGCGCGCTGTGTGTGCGTGTGTGTGTGTGCGCCTTATCGCGCTTCGCCGAAGCATCGTTCTATCTCGTTTTGAATGTGGAAAACCTATTAGATTCTATCACCTCGCCACAGGAGTGTGGTGTCGTTTAATTTCATTTGTATCTCATTTTTTTTTTTTTTTTTTTTTCCTATTTTTTGCCTCTTTCATGTCGGTTCGAGGGAAGAAGGTAGCTCTTCAGTATTTTCCTTCTCGGTTTTCACTTTCCCTTGTTGCCGTGTTGTACGGGTGTATCTTTGGCTTTTCAATGCGTAGATACATGCCTCCCGTGTGTGTATTTTAGACGGACGGGAATGGTGAATTATTAGCCATAGTTACATGCGACGGTGGAATATATTAAGTCGGTTTTTCTTCGTTTTTTTTTTTGTTTTTGTTGTTCTGCTTTATGAATATTTATCTTTTGCACACTGTCTGGCATGTTTATGAGGTGCTTTGGCATAAAAAAAAAAATCACAAAAAAAGAAACAGCAGAAAATAACTGAGAAAGAGCGAGCGACACGTTGAAATGAATTCATAACAATCGTCGGGAGCGTATAAGAGAGGAAATGATTGAGTGAGTGGGGCTTGAGTAAGCGAACGGCGATCGAGTGGGAACCGATTGCTGGCCGATGAAGTGGAGTGAGTTTTTTTTTCCCATTTAATTAAAGGATTTGATTGACTTGGCTGGAAGGTGTTAAGGGGATTTTATTATTTTGTGTCTGACGTGGGGATGGGGTGTTAAGGGACTTGTCGAAGGGCAGATGAATGTATGGGGGGCGGTTTCAGCGATTTTTATAGACGGGTGTCCCTTCAATCCAGGAGTTGGTGGCAGTTGCATGGCGCATGGTGAAGAAATGGCAGACAACTTTGAGGGGTCGTCATGTATCGAGTAAAAAGCTTGACCCTTTAAACTGTATGTTTCCAGCAGACAGCAGTCACTTCCTTCTTTCTTCTATGATTACACATGTATGTCCATGTTTTTGCGGTCAGCAGGGAGTTATGGAAAGTGCGTTAGCCAACGTAATTATCATTTGGATTCCTAAGGCCCATGTATGTGGACTGCATTAAGTGCATAGTCGTTTTCTAAATACATAACCGCCGTCAACTCCTAGGCTGAGAATCTAAGTTCAATTCCCAACACGAACAGCATTCATAACTTCATGGCTCCACCTCTCTCTGGGGAGTGATAATGCTCAGAGAGTCCGCTTGGCTGGAAGAAGGTTCTCAAACTACTCCGTTCGGAGTCGGCATGAAAACTGTTGGTACTCTCCACTCATGCACGCACAAATGATATCCCGTGACAGTTGCTGCCTATTCTAATGATCTTTGTGAGTTGAAGAAGTTTCCTGACAATCTAAAGGATCAATACGTCGCGTCGCTGTTCTGGGAATGAAAGTCTGTATTGATTGATTGTGGGTGTCAGTAAAAGTCAAATATTAGCTTAGCTAGAGCTTAAAATAAAACTTAACTGTACTGGATACAGTGAATAGGATCTTATCAATAAAAGTTACATCGGGCGTTCCACAAGGTAGCCATATGGGGCCATTACTTTTTTTATTGTTTATAAATGATGTTCACGAAATTTTCAAATATTGTAAAATTCTAACAATCGCAGACGACTTTAAATTGTATTTATCTATAAATAGTTTAACTGATTGTAATAATTTCCAATTGGATATCCATGCACTAGTGGAATGGTGCAAGCACAATGGACTAGAGCTGAATATTCAAAAATGTAATATCTCGAATTACATCACCGATTGTCTATGATTATTTCATAAATGACCCTAGAAGAGGTTAAAGATCTGGGTGTAATTTTTGATACTAACTTAAATTTTGCAGCACATTATGATTATACAATTGCGAAGTCTAATGCTATGTTAGGTTTTCTGAAAAAAAAATAGTAGAGATTTTCGGGATATAACTAGTCTTAAGTCCATCTATTGTTCGTTAGTCAGACCGTATTTAGAATATTCTTCCATCATTTGGGATTCCCCATATGAACTCAGATTCGAAAGAGTACAACAAAAATTTCACGAGATATGCTGTCCGTAAATTGTATTCCTTCGAAGAACTCCCTAAATATGACGATAGATGTAAAATAATAGGCTTGCAAACCTTAAGTTTCAGGCGTAAGGCAGCGTCAGCCATGTTCATCCGCGATATTATTAATTGCCGTGTAAATTCACCAGACTTACTTTTTCTCATGAATATATATGCTCCCCAAAGATGTCTTCGGATGAGAAATTTCCTATACGATAAGAGGCATAGAACCAACTATGGTTGTAATGAATCTATTACAAGGTGTATAAACACTTTTAATGCACTTTGCAACGAAATTGATTTTAGCTTGTCTCGATTGGAGTTTAAAAAATTGATCCATGCACTATGCTATAATTAATACAGTTTATTTGATGTAATCTGTGAGATGCAAAATCGGTAGATGATCCTTAGTCGCGCAGCAAAATCTGCTGTGTAAAGCGATACTGAGAGTTAATACTTAGAGAACGTAGTGTTTAGTGCACTTTGTGGTGAGAAAAAAAAATTGTGGACAACAATCATACCGGACAGACCAATGTCGTACTCGATGGACGAACTCGTAGTAGCGATGGTAACAAATCCAGGCAATAATTGAATTGTTTCTCTGGCTGTATGGCATGTGGCAGCATCTCTTGTTGAAACCACCTTCTTGTCACATCCATATCTTGTAATTTAGGCACTAAAAACTGGGTTATCATGTCACGATAACGAACACCATTAATTGTTCCTACCGGACCAGCCGCATTTTTGAAGAAGAATGGGCCGATAATGCTTCCAGCCCACGATCCACACCAAACAGCCACGAGTTGTGATGCACTTGTTTCTCAACAATCACTCGTGGGTTTTCTGAACCACAAATGCGACAATTTTGATAATTAAAGAAGCCATCAAGACAACACAGTTGGATGGTGCCTGTGACCGAGAGGGGTCCTCGGTTCGAATCCCAGTGAATGGAAAGTAAATACGCTTTATTCGTCTTTCAAATCTGATCCATTCACCATTTGCCGTTGGGATCAAATTAACGGCACTAGCACTGGAGTTGTCGATCAGTGGCAGTAGTCTGAGTATAGGTATCACAATGGATCAACATGTCTACGCGAGCTGGCGATTTCGCTGGCAGCCCAACTACCTAACCTAACATGAGCCATCAAGGCTGAAAATGAGATGAAAATTGCGGACGGTAGCTGACAGGCCTTCAGTATTTTTTCAGTTAAAATGGGTTGTTCTTTCGTAGAGCGCTCCATTTTTACTAACCCCGAAATGTCAGCTGTTGCATTGTTGGCACCAGTGCACAATTAAATGCCGCAAAACTCAAATTATTCGTGAATTATGGGACACCCTTTAGATAGAAGGAAATAGTTTAATTTTGCATTCTTCACTTTTTATTTTCCCTATTGCCTGTATGCTCCAATATGTTCAAAAAATTCTTTCCAGAAAATTGGAATATCCTAAAAAACAGTCATTTTAAACTTGACTTTAATTTTAGCCTGACCAGCTTCACAGCTTGAACATTTTTGCAGAAATGAAATTTTCTCCACGTCGGACCGACACTCGTTCACACGATCGAATTTGTTTGTCCAATCAACAAACTGTCAAGCAAATTTTATCACAATCCGCCATATCCGTCAGATCGTTGCACAGTGCCCCGGAGGACTGCTGACAACGAGCGGGTGGATTTCATCGGCTAGGAGCTTCATTTTATTCATGTATGACAATATTTCTCACTATTCTAAGTTTCCATTTAATTTTTGGTAAAAATATTTTTCTTAATTTTTTTCTATGGGTCGCCGCACTGTGCGTCGTTTCTTGCACTCAACTACCAAATCAAAGACTGTCGGACCATGTCAGCCCGGTATGTTTGTCCATGTGAACGCCTCGAATCTGAATCGGAACAACTGCCATCTTAATGTTGCTTCAAGCTTGCCATCTGAGTGTGACATACCACGACGACAGGGATATCACTGCGTTCGTTAAATTTAATACATTTTTCAATGAAAACTACAAAGTAAGCGAAAAGAAATAGCATGTCTTGTAAGTCCGAAGACACACCACACACTCAGAGAATCCAATATAGATCCACAACAGGTCACACGCAGCGATGGTGTGGGAGCATCTAACTAAATAGGAAAGGAATGCGGTTTTTACACACTGCTTGTCGCCAGCTGAATGCTGTTTTACCAGCAACAGCAAGCCGCTGCTACAGGCTTACGGCTATCGGAGAGGAGACAATTTTTATCAGTCGAATTTCATGACATGAATTAACCTTTCTCCATTCCTGATTGGCATTCTGATGTGCAACTAGGTCTCGTTGAAATAAAATTACAATTTTTGAATCTACCATATTCTCATAGATGTTTAGTGCTATTTCAAATATTTTATGTTTCTTGTTGTTTTACTCTAAGAACAGTCCTGCTAATAATAATAATATAATTTTTGGTGGCACTACAACCCGTAGAGGACCAGGGCCTAGCTTCCCAGCAACCATTCATGTTGTGCGAGCTATTGTTCTATCACGAGTGGAAGGGACCTACAGTTTTATGCCGACTCCGAGCGGCCAATTTTGAGAATCTTTTTCGAGGCAGTTACACTCTTTGAGCATTGTCAGTGACTCGAAAGAGGTGGGGCCTTGAAAAGTATTTCTTGTCGTCCCAGGAATCGAACCTGGACAGGATTCGACGTACATACCCACAACGCCACGGGCCACCACAGAACAGTCCTACTATATGGACAAAATCTGGAATCCAAAAGCAGACTTAGTTGATTTTTGGTGCCATCGACAGAAAAGAATCTTCTAAAAATCCGTGTCTTCTAAGAGTGTATTCGAATATGAGTTCAAGGAAGGAGAAGAAGACCGAAACTCTGGTAAAAATAAAATATGATCACGGACGCAAAACAGCGTTGTCTTCATGATCGTCATCGATGGAAGGCAACTACAGTTCCGGCTCAGGCCCTTTATGGATCGCAGTCCTGATAAGTAAGTAAAGCCAATAAGATTCTAACCAATTGACAGATCCTAATAAAATGTTGAGACTGTGTTATAGAGTCTGAAAGGCGACCAGACATTTATAGGAAGTTCATTCGTACAGCTTCTAGGGTGTACACACAGCACCAGAGGATGAAGGCGATCATGGTGTTGTACCTACACTAGGCGACGTGGACTTAAATTGATCTTCGACGCTGGAAAGAATAACCAAAAGGATATGATAAAAGAAAAGACTTGCTACAGATAGTATACGATTTTACCTACAAAGCTGCTTAAGAACTAGCTGACCAAAGTGCACTTTAAACACACATTTTGTCAACCGACGAACATCCCCCAGAGCTTCCAACATTAATTCGCGGACATCCCTGGAAACAGCGCTCTAAATATAGTGTACTAAAAACAATATTTAACTAAAAACGATAATAAAGATACATTAGAGTGAGAACGGTCTTTCAATTCACACGCATAACGCCATCGTGACAATTTTTACAATAAACTGTCTAAGAGCATTGAATATGGATTGTAAATGCGTTGAGTATGGAATTCATGTCAATGAAACCCACCAAGTGCGGTTTATGATCGTGTCCAAGAGTCTTCGTGGTCTAAATAACTTTTGAAAGATCAAGCCAAGAACCACGAAGATGAACTAAACAATCCGAGTCAAGGTAAGGGTGATTTTTTAGCTATTATCTTTTTGGCAACACTGGTTTAAACAGCTGACGCACGTTTCGTGTCTTGTTTCACTGGCAAACATCTTCAGTTTGGTTTATAATTTAACCATGAATCGCCTTACAATCGAACAACTGCAAATTATTGAATTTTATTATCAAAATGTGTGCTCTGTTAAGAAAGCTCTTCGCGCGCTTCTTCTGTTCAGCGACGAAGCTCATTTTTGGCTCAATGGGTACGCAAATAAGCAGAATTGTCGATTTTGGAGTGAATATCAGCCAGAAGCATTGCAAGAGCTACCAATGCATCCAGAAAAAGTCACAGTTTGGTGCGGTTTATGGGCTGGTGGCATCATTGGACCGTACTTCTTCAAAGATGGTGCTAATCGTCACGTAACTGAGAATGGTGAGCACTACCGTGAGATGATATCCAACTTTTTTTTGCCCAAAATGCAAGAACTCCACTTGCATGACATATGGTTTCAACAAGACGGTGCCACATGCAGCACAGCACGCGCAACATTGGACTTATTGATGGGCGAGTTCGGTGAACATTTTATTTCACGTTCGGGACCGGTCAATTGGCCGCCTATATCGTGCGATTTAACGCCTTTAGACTATTTTTTGTGGAGCTATGTTAAAGCTCATGTCTATACAGACAAGCCCGCTTCAATTGACGCATTGGAAGACAACATTGAAGCATTTATTCGTGAGATACCGGCCGAAATGTTGGAAAGAGTATGCCAAAATTGGACTAAGCGGATGGACCATTTGAGGCGCAGTCAAGGTCAACATTTGCATGAAATAATCTTCAAACATTAAATTATATGGACCGTACTATCGATTCAAATAAAGATTTCATGCATTTTTCTGAATTTGATTGTGTTTTTTTTTTGAAAAACTTTCCTATAGCTTTTAAAAAAATCACCCTTTATATGCCATATGCGCCTCTATACAAAACTAACTAACGCAAAGAAAAGCTCCTTAACAACCTGTCTGTCGCACGCCATGACTAGTCACGCAAGCTGTGTGCAAATGGTTGTGTATTCAGAAGTCGAAATGGATGAAACTTTGATCATGTTGTATGTCATTTGACCTGATCCAAGAACGAATGTAATTATGTTTGATTTTTAAATAAAGAAATAAAATTAATAAAAAAATACATACACAATTGTACCATAAATCATAGCCTAAGCCAAAAATAAAACGCACAAATATGTATGAGCGCACTAATTTGTACTGTGGTTCAATACGGGTCAACGAGCACGTTTACCATTATGTTGAGAAAATATGTAATTTGAAAAAAAAATAGGTCTGGTATGTCTGGTATTTTTGCAAAGGAGTTTATATGCACAAATTTTGTATTTACTTTACATAATAAAAATGCAAGCATATAATAATTAAAAATATGAAAATGAAATAATGATATTACAAATGCTCTTAAACATTTTATTTGTCAGTTAAATTTCTGGATGCTGCCACCTTTAATTAGAATGACTTAGGAAATTCTGTTGGGCATGTATACATAAAGTGCCTTTAAAAAATGCAGAGATATATCTTTCCACGCTAATTTAATAGTAGCTACTAAAAACTCTCTGTCTTCAAACTGATGGCCAGATTCGTATACTTTACTTTTCGGACAACCCATCCCCATACATTTTCCGGTGGCCACTTAAGCAGCGCCAAATTTTGCTCCCTTATCCCATTCTGCATATGAATATGGGTATAAGTCCGTTGTCATCTTGGAAACTCACAAAAGTTAGACAAATTTCATTCCAATATTGTTTTGTAACATGCTGCGGTCATCTTAACTGTTACAAACTCAAGTTCTACAGATCCTTAGTGGGTGACCGCTCCCATGTTATGACATGTTACATTACTTCATTCAACTTAGCCTAAACTTCGACATCAGCATTGACCGTATGAGCCTTTTAAAGCACCAACTGATTGACTTCCTAAATGCGTTGAAATTTGATATTTAATCATCTCAAAATCAAGCACAACAAATTTGCAAAAGTGTTTAAAGTGTTTACTACTTACTTACTTATCAGGCCGGTGACCCATGGAGGGTCCGAGCCTGAGCAATTGCTGCCTTCCATCGTTGACGGTCCTGGGCACGCTGCTTCCAGTCATCAAGATCAAGCTGTCTTGCATCCGCGATTACTTGGTCTTTATACCGGAGATTCGGTCTTCCTCGCCTTCTCGAACCAGTAGGCTCGGATTCAAAGACCCTCTTTACTGGAGCATTGTCGTCCATGCGCTCGATGTGGCCGAGCCAGTGCAGTAGACGGATTTTTGCCTTCCGGACTACATCCACATCCTGGTACAGCGCGTAGAGTTCGCGGTTATATCTTCTCCTCCAACCGCCTTCCTCGCAGACGGGACCATATATGCGTCTTTCGATGGTACTAAGAATCAGCTCTGCAGTTTTGCTTAGTGTCCAGCTTTCGGCTCCAGCTTTCGGCTTTGGCAAAATGAGAGTTTTTTAGAGCATGATTTTGGTCCTTCGAGTCAGGAGGTTTGAGCCCAGTTGTTTTGACAAACCGAAGTAGCATCGGTTGCCAAGGGCGATTCTACGACGGATCTCCACTCTGATGTCGTTTGTGGAGTTCACGTTTGCCCCGAGGTAGACAAACTCCTTTACTACCTCGACATTGTAGCTGTCGATCGTGATTTTTTTTATAAAGTGTTTTTTGGTGTTGATAAATCAATGCTTGCCATTTATTGCTAAGAGAGTATTTCATGTAAATATCGACCAGGATTACATTTTAAGTGGTTCATACGAATGAGTCCAATATTGAGTCACTTGTTCGAGCATTTTGCCTGGTTCCTCCCTAAAAAAAACCTTCCAAGTGTTGGCTTGCAAGGCTGTTCCAAAGAATGTTGATGCTTGCATAGGAGCATAGACGATTGATGTGGCGTATCCTCCCAAAAAATAGTCCGAAGGCATGAAATTGACGAAAACATTACCAAAAGGTATACAGAAGTCATAGGTAGGTCCACTTGGGCGACTGTGACAGTCGAATGATTCTAGATCTAGCTGGTCAATTCACCGGTAGAACAGAGAGATAAATTGGTCATCGAACTCATTTCTCCATTAGTCCATCGATTTGCGCGATGTGTGACATGTGGCGCCATCTTGTTAGAACCACATGGCGACTAGGTTCTGGTTCAGGTTCATTTTGGAAAAAAAAAATAAAAAATATAACAACATATACCATTTCAACGAAAGCGGTGTATAGTAAGGGATTTTTAGCCTTATCCTAGCTCATCTTCCAACTGGCACAGCGGCCAAACTAGGCTACATGTGGGTATGTTGTCTAGCGTCTATTAATCGAATTAAATACATCCATTCAATGAAAGCGGGCGTCATTCGCGATAACCTTGTCCTGGTGGCCCTCTGTGAAAAAATTCAGGTACAGGAACGCGGTCCATAACCCACACCAAACAGTTTACCGAGAGCTTTGGCAGCTCTTGCGTTGCCTAGGGTTGCTCATCGGACCAAACAGAAATTTTGTTTATTTATACATACTTTCAACCAGGAAAAGAGCTTCGTCGTTGAAGAAAATTGTCAGAGATCATCGTTTTCTCCAAAAAAGCAACAATTCGTAGATTTGTTCGGTTGTCCACGATGAAATGACAATGCTGACTGAGTATACTTGACTTTGACACATATCACGAATCAGGCGTGAGCTGTCAAAAATTAAACACTGAAAAATCAAACGGCAAGAAAATTACCCATTATATAGTAGTTTTTTTTATTTATAAGGACAAGGAAATTTCAGAAAAATGGCTTATGGTTACTTAATGTTACAAACGTTAAATGCCATGCCCTTCCCAAGAAGTAAGCCAATCGCAATGGACTCACTTCCTGTTCCAGTCATCAGCCCGGTCGACTCATCTGTCCATCGCCGTCTGACTTGAGTACTTACTTGAGACCCCGTCACTCACAAGGACGTCGCATCGCATCGGCCTGAATCACCGCCACCGCGTGTGACATTTATTGATGTAAAGTGACAAAATCTTCGATAAGTCCATGAAGAATCGCCTGCGCCTGTTCACCTCCGGCTGCCACCATCTCCTCCGGAGACGCATCGAATGCGGCAATCAGTTGCCTGGATCTGTATCGGACAATTACGCCCCCTGCCACCGCATCGCTCGAAAACCACAGCCGATGTGATGGATGCTCGGAAATCACCTGGCATCGGCGAAACCAAAATCCACCAGAGAGATACATGATTTATTTTCATATTCATCGGATAGGGTTCGAGATGTGTCCCCCTCTCGTGTGCCTGAGAGTTTATTGAGATCACATCACGAGAGTGCTGTTGGTGGTCTGTAGTGGGGACTTCTCGGAAGGTGTGTATGCGTGTGTGCGATATGGTGTGAGCCCGATCTAAGGCCTGGATGGACATGAGTGATTTGAAGTATTTGACTCGTTCGATGTTCCGGAAATGGATACGATTTGTGTGAGGGGACGGAGGGGGGGGGGGGGGACCAAGCTTATGACAAATGAAGCTCGTGGATGATGTGTTGATTCTGGGAATGATTGATGATGCTTCTTACCACGATCCTATCGATTTGTTGAGTCGCAGCTTTGGGTCGTTTTTGGGTGGCACAGTAGCGGACTCTGGGTTATTTTCATCCAAGATTGGAGACTTTCGGTGGAGACACAGTGGCCCTGATGTTCACCGCGTGACGCCTTACTTCAGCTTCATTCGGCAGAAAGGCGCTTCTATGGCAACCCAATAAAACCATCGGTTCCGTGAACTTTGTTCCCCTCCCCTTTCCAGCGATCGTCTGGTTCGATACAATGTATCCTTGCTTCGTCTACAGAACCCATTAACACACTCGGCGATAAAATCGCATCGCCACACAAAGTCGATTTTATCGCCATGCCACATAAATCTCGGACAACACACTAATCTTGACCAAATTTAAAAGCAGTTAATCATGCAAAAAAAAAATGAATATCCCAAATGGCCCAGCAGGAACTGGCCGCTTGCATTCGCATAAATTGTTGGCTCCTTCGAGGACCCCCTTGACCGCGATGCGATGCGAGAATACACCGCCTGAGGCACACACACCGAAAATCCCATTAAAACCAGAAGCTCCCCGAAGCCGAAATTGGTTACAAATTCCGACGTGCTCAAGCCATAACAATACGGTCCGGTCCGGCTTCACCCGAAAAAGAAATCCACTCCAGCTGCAAATAAATTCAGTCCGACAAGTCTGCGCAGCGTCGACGATAACCGAAAATCCATCATTTTCACCGGGCTCCGTGTGGACTTTTAATGATTCGCGTACTAAAATTTAACTGCAGTCTCATTGTCAGCGCGGACGGCCCTGCGAGCGGGCGGAGAGGACCGCAGGAGCGATGCGCCAATTATTACTTGTGACGACGTACATACACGTTGGCACACATCACCCGGACTCGGGCGGTGCCACTAAACAACAAAACAAAAAAACAAAAAAAAAGTGTCAAAAGAGATCACCTCACGGATACCCTCTGGACGTTGACATGAATCATTGAGATGCGAGCTTCGGCTTGAGTGGACGCCTGTACTCGAGTTTCATTTGCACGAATGTAACGGACCGATATTGGGACGTACGTACGTACGTACTTTAACGAGCTGCGGACTAATTAGGCTTGAGATAGAAATCGTGATATCTCCCTCGAAATGAATTGGGCAATCGAGCGGTTGCATCACGCTCGAGGGAGCATGTTGCAATTCGGATTGGTGGCTTTTGAGATACATTCACGGAGATATGATGCACAAGTGGGGCTCACTTGAGATGAGGTAGAAAAATGGAGCAGTTCTGCTGCGACTGGGATTGGAAGTCGCTCGTTGAATGATTTGATGCAATAGGCAGCGAATGTCATGCAACTTTTGGTTCAATAGAATACTCGTCTGTTGAGAGAGATCTATCCGCAGACAGACCGGCAGTTTCCACCCAGAGATGCACAAGAGGCCTGATCACATTAGTTGTTCCTACGCGGACATGGGGTCTTGAAGTCCAAGCCTCCAGGTTCGAGAAAGAGGAAATGTTTGAAACCCCACGGTAGATGCTAGACAAGATGGTCTTGATGACTGGATGTAGCAAGGAACGATAGACCGTCAAACATGGAAGACAACATTAGCTCAAGCTCAGACCTGGAATGGGTTGTTGACTAGGGAAGTACGAACACATTCCATTGCTTTAGATGGGTGGGTGGACGATAAGGAGGTGCGTCTTGGTTAGTGTAGCCATTGTGATGGTCGACAGGTAAATTATTGCTTTCTTCACATACCGTACGCCGAGTTACTAGGCCCCTTCAGCCATGGAGTAAAGTTAGTCAATAACTGAATAACAAACGCGAGGACTGAACGTCGACCCGAGTACAACAGAACTGCTGTTCCGTACCAGGAAGAGAGTTCATCGGTAAATGGATAAATGGAGCTGAACTCAGACCCAAAGTCAGCAAAGTTCCTAGGCGCAATACTTGATTCCAAGCTCCTGTCGAAGGAAAAACACGGAGGACTCTATTAACAAAGCGTACGTGTAGTTATACATGTGCAAACATGCCTTCAGTCTCAAGCCACGGTTGATATTTGGCTATACACCGTCATATTGGGACCCATCTTGACTTACGGTTCTCTAGAAGGGTGGAAAGAAATATACTTCCACACACATACCCACACTCGAAAGGTCAAAATGTCCAGGAATAACAGGTTGCCTCAGAAAAACACCGACGGGATCGAGTGCTCTCGTCCAGCCTCTTCCTCCATCCTCTAGACCTGGAGAGGCTCAGAAAGACGGACTTTTGGAGGGAAAAACCAGATGGTCACGCTGCCGTACTAAAAAGTTGGACGGCAGCAGGGTATATAAGAAAATCTGATTATTTACCACCAACCCTAGCCACGGGGAAGAGCTTCCATCAACGCATCAACGTTATTGGGGCAACATGAAGGGCTCTAGAGTCGAAGCTGAGCAAAACGAAATGAACATCATAGATCGCATGCAGTCGCAAGGATGTTCGCATAATAATAGTAATCCTTACAGGGCACTGTGCCATAGATACACATGCAATGCGTCTGAACTTAAAGCATAACTACTTTTGCGGGAGCTGCAAAGATGAGGAAGAAACTCAATCGATTCAACATCTACTCTGCGAGTGCCCAGCTCTATCAAAAAAAAAGACGACAATTCTTAGGAAATGACTTCTTCGCAGAGCTGGAGGACTTAAGCGGTGTTGAACTGAAAAACCTTCTAAGATTCATGTGTGTATCTGCTTGGTTTTAGGACTAAAGTAGGTCTCACAGAAGTAAACCATTCTCTAGCAAGAGCACAATAGACGCAACATGTTGGTTTAAGTGAGTCACGGCTATAAGACCGTCAGGGCACCCAAGGCAGTCGGAGCTACCCACCGACCCATTAGGCGTCTTCCAGCCAACCCGCTGTTACCAGAAACCCGCATAAAAAAATAGGTGCTATATCATAGTGTCATAACGACGCAGAACAGCATCGAAGCTTCATCGGCATCGTCACAATCCTTCTTCTTTGTGTTGGTCATGGGCCTTAACCAACAAACCTCTCAATTGTTGGTGCGATCGTTGGTTAGCAACATCCAGTTACGCAAACAAAGCTGGTGGAGGTCCTGTTCACTGATTTTTGCTAGTGTCTAGGGCCTAGGCGATGTGCTTAGGTGGGCTGAAACGCCTTAATATTGCGCTTAGAGCCGACTTGTTACAATGTGCTGCCACTTGGATTGTCAATGGAGGATTTGATAAAATGTGAAAGACTGTCGAGGACTTGATCCCACGACTTTCCCGCGCAATATTCGCTTTGGTGTTTTGAGGCCTTCAGTCAGGGATCCTTTAAAAAACAGATGTCTAAGGGACGCTAGGGGCGAGCTGGTATAGCCATGGTGTATAAGATTCATGTTCGTTTTCCTCAACCAGGCGTCTTGTGCTGAAGTAATCTGTGATGACGCTGAGTATCCTGGCTTGTGCTAAGATCCAGTGTCCAGGGATGAGATCTAGATATAAGATTTTCGTAAATACCCGTGTATCCCGATGATGCAGGTAATAATCAAGTGCGTGGGTATCCGCGGATCTACATTAGGTCAGGCTTTCATCCACCCTTCATTTGGCCTGTGACTCGTGGCAACAATTTACACGTAATTAGTGACAGGAATTTTTGACTACTAGCCAGTGGACAGATAACGTCTGCATTTAATGCAGCGCTCATATGTTCAGGAGGACCCTAAACAACTTAAAAAGAGAAAAATGTCCACGAAAGGTTCCGACTAAGACTCTTGATTTTATCCGCGTAAAAACCTGTGCCCCGTATGCGCCGCGGTGTAGTGAGTACCGGGCTTGACTCCTGAACCTACCTTGAGTGGGATCAATCTCCGACAATACCAACTTTCATAATTTACGGCTTTATCTCTTTTGGGTTACAAACACTGTCCGAGAAGTGTCTCCTGCCTAGAAAATGTTGCTCAGTCTTAGCAAAGTTAGAGTGATATACAAACAAAAATGAGTGATAAAAAACACGCAAAACAACAAGATGTAAAGGGTGGTTAAATTTTAAGGGCCGATGTTGATTTTGAATAAAACACAACTCATTTAGGAAATTATTGTCATGTATTTTTATTATGATAATATTGGTATGGTTCAATTATGTATGGAACAAAATATCGGCCAAATGGCCCCCGCGACCTCGGCGGCACACCTCCATCCGATGGTTCAAATTTTCGATGACGCTGAAGCATAATTGAGGTTCTATGCCGTTAATGTGCCGAATTATCTCATCCTTTAGCTCTTGAATTGTTGCTGGCTTATCGACGTACACCTTTTCTTTCAAATAACCCCAAAGAAAAAAATCCAGCGGTGTCAAATCACATGATCTTGGCGGCCAATTGACATCGCCACCACGTGAGATAACACGGCCTTTGAATTTGTCGCGCAAAAGAGCCATTATCGTCATATCGTCCACATTCATATCTTCCAATTCGGGCCATAAAAAGTCTGTTATCATTTCACGATAGCGGACGCCATTCACAGTAACTGCCTGACCGGCCTCATTTTGGAAAAAAAAAGACGGCCCGATGATGCCGCCAGCCCATAAACCGCTCGAAACAGTCACTCTTTCTGGGTGCATTGGTTTTTCGACAATCACTCTTGGATTATTATTCGCCGAAATGCGGCAATTCTGCTTATTGACGAATCCACTGAGGTGAAAATGTGCCTCATCACTGAAGATGATTTTCTTCGACAATTTTCATAATAAGCCTGAATAACTTTAACGCCTTGCTCGATTGTGTATTTCTTCATGGTTCAAATTGAGTTAGTCTGAAATTGAGAAATGTCAAATGAAATGCGGAAAGAAACTGGACGTTGAGGTGTGGTTCAAATTCAACATCGGCCCTTAAAATTTAACCACCCTTTAGATCCAAACCGCGAACTACCCTCCGAACCATCCGCGGAACCACCCGCCGAACTACCCGGGTACCCAGGTAATGCGATTAGTGATCAAGTTCATGGGTGCCAGTCGAACTACTCGTTTACCCCTGCAATGTGGATAATTAGCACGTTCATACGTACCCAGGAACCACCCGTGTAAAGCGAGTAATAACCCAATTCATGGATACACGCGGAAGTACTCGAGTATCTGGTTATAAAGAGTGTTGACGGTCTAGGGCACTCTTCTTGTAGCCATTAAGACTATATATTGTCTCGCCTTTATGGCATCAGTTGGGTTCTGTCTTTATCAGCCTTCTCGAACGAAGAGACTCAGTTTACAAGCTCATGCATGCACTGTGACCAAACGAACATACATGTGGCGGATCTTTGCCTTTCGGGCTACATCCGCATCATAGCTTAGGTGATAGAGTTAGAAGTTGTGCCTTCTACAATTAACCTCCCTCGCAGAAGAGTTTCGAAGGTACTAACTTTCTTTCTGCGTATAAACCAGCTTCCCATTCGGAGTCTGTCGGAGTAAAACTTTAATAGAACTTGATGCGACGTGGCCAGCAGAGGTGACTGCTTAAATGTGTTGTCCAGAGATGAAGAGCAGCTTGTTACTATATTTTAGTGAATTGACATGAATTTGACCGACGCAACATTTTCGCTGATCGATAACTTTTTCACCTTACTCGTTTTTCTTGCTGCTGACATATTTTTCGATTCAATTCGATGCATGCGGCCATGCCTCTTCTAGCCGCCTCATGGCTGAAATACCGAAATATTCTCTAATTAAAGAAATACGACTCCTGGAAGTAGCCGCCAAGCGGTCTAAATCAAAATCCAGGAAAAACCCACAGACAGTGGCCTCTGACTCAAGGCACCGGCGCAACGTGATTGCAGCGCTCGGTGAGTACGCACCAAATTGTGTTTTCCTTTCAAGTGGGCATCCTCACTTATCCATAAATCCCCTGAAACGGGTGGAAACCGTACCCATTAACAGCTCGAAGCAGTGTCCAGCTCACCCTCGAACCGGTTTCGAATAATGTCGCCTACCGATACGAGCTGACGTGGTGAACAACATCATCCTCTTATCGGGGTCTTCCGCGCAAAATCGACTCTCCAGTTTGCACACACACGGTGAATTATGCAAAGAGCGGCGACGACACAGCTAAAGACTTGCAAAAAGCACAGTTTAGATAAATTGATACATTTGCCGGTATATTACCGGCTTCAGAATGAGTATGACCACCTCTCAACGGCAACAGCAACGACAACGCCTACGTAAGCAGCCAGCACAACCGTTCAATGTCCTACCACATCGATGGGGGCACTTAACAAGTCCCCACACGACTGTTATCATTCCATCAAAGCCCATCAAAATAAACGGACATCCCCATAAACAGCACACCATTCAATCGACATCCATCTGGGCACGGTTGCCCATGCGATGATGGTTTAATATCTCCTCGCACCACGTTAATGTTTGCACTACTCCCGCGATACCCTTCCACTACTAGCCCACTGGCTCTTTGGCTCTGCGGCGGCTGCCTCTGCTCCTGCTGCTGTAGCTGTCGCTGCTCTGTCTGTCCGCTCTCTGTATGGAAAGCCATCACGGCATGCGATGGATTTAGGATCATTAGGTCATATTTGTCACGAACTTATCCTATCCAGTCCTCCAGTCCTCCCAGCCATCCAGCACGTCCGTCCGTCCGTCCGTCTGCCGGCCGCGGTTACCGTCAATCGCCTCCGGGTGGGATTTCAATTCGTCGTTTTGTAATATCGCGTTCGCGTTCACGTTAGCGCTAGCGTTAGCGTTCGTTTTTCACTTCGCTTTTATTGTGGATCTCCCTCGCTCCGATCGCCTGCTGCATCTGCAAATATTCGTACTTATGGCAAATAATCGCAACTTGATGTGGAGTGCACTCTGAACCCAAGTGTTCCGTGCCTCCATGCCGAAGCGGCGCTGCCGGGACCGAGGCACACTCGTTCGCTGCCTTAGCCCTCGGGATCCTGTGCATAACCACGCCGCTCTGCGCCGCGCCGCGCCATCTATAGTGGTAATAATGCAGTAAATTCCTATGATTCGGTGTACATGCTCGTTTTGATTCAGTTTTTAATGTCTTGTTGGCGGTGCATTGCGCAATCGCGCGCCAGACAACAAATTGACGGCGATGCTGGACCTGTTGTTGTGTCCTGGTGCAGGTGGCTGCGAGGCGACGGGGGTGGACGCTCGGATCGGATGATGGAACAGGTCCGAAAACGATGAAGGTGTAATGGAGAGGAAAATCGAAATTACATTTCGCTTTCACTTTTTTTTCGGGATCACTGCTCGACTGGGCGATGGGTGGGCGGATGAAGGGTGGCCCAGGATTTAAAGGAAAAAAAAACGACGACGGAGTCTTGCTGCGAGATGACCGCAGTTGATGGCTTCGTTTCGGTGATGCTGTGATGAAGGCTTGTTGCAATTGCTGGTTTTGATTCATTTGAGCTAATAGGGTCGATCGATGTGAGGCCGCCGCTGCTGCTGCTGCCGCCACCGCCGCCACCGCCGATGATGATGATGATGATGATGGGATTATTTGCTGCGACTTCCTTCTTCTATGCGGTCGATGATTGAGTAATCGAATCGGTTTCTTCTCTCTCTCACTCGCCCACTCGACGGCGAACGGTGTTAAGAGTTCACTCTGAGACCGGGTCGAAGTCGTGTGATTGGCAAATCGGATTTAGAAATACTTTGATGTTCTGTTTTTTTTCAATTAGCAGCGTCTTCTTTGATTATGACGAAGACGATGGGCAGCGCAAGGGGCCTGGGAAGGAATGCGGTTTGTGGAAGGAATCAGCGTGTAGTCGGGGTTAAAGTGGAACATCGAAGGCAAGTGAGGAAGTTTGTTGGAAATTGCTATCATTGCTCGTCTTCTGTGGAACAGATGCTGGAAAGATTAATTGCCTGAAAACCTAGACAGGGCATGTTGAAGAAATGGGCTACCCATCGAGGATCTAATTATGAGCTTCTGCTGATCTCCATCGAAGCTGCATTGGGTCGGCTTTATACCAGACGTTCGGTCTCCCACTCATTCCCGAACCAGGAAGCGAAGATCCTGGCGCATTGATGTCCATGGGTTCGATGTGGCCAAGACGGTGTAGTGCACCCTTTTTTGACGCATGGACTGCATTCACATCCTTGTAAATCTGGCGGTTGTCTTCTCCTTCATTCACCTTCCTCGCAGACGTGACCATATATCCGACGCAGAATATTTTTTTCAAATGCATCAAGAATCAGCTCTTTTGGTTTGCTTATCGTTCAGCTCTGTGCTTCATACAGCAGAACTGGCAAAAGCAGACCATGACTTCGATGCTTCGAGTAAGGTGTTGTTTCGACAAACCGAAGTGGAACCGGTTGCTAAGGACGAGTCTACGCCGGATCTCCACATTTGTGTGAGCTCACGTTTGCCCAGAGGAACGCAAGACAAGCAAGTTGTGTGAGTTCCTTCTTAAATTGGCTTCGCCTCGTTAATCGCGGGCGTCCTCTGTTTCGGAGTCGAAGACTCTTCGGGTGTAGCTAAGTTGTCCATGCGCTCTACATAGTCCAGCCAGCTTAGGCGTTGGATTCATAGTCGCCTGATTGCTAACAGTTGTACGGACTTCTGGCAGATTGTACCTCTAGTGTTGGCGAGCGATTTCTGCACGACCTTCTCTTTTGAATTATATTGCGTCGCCTTGTTTAAGTCCTTGACATACACTTAAGAGGGGTGTCCGTTAAGAGTGGTGCCCACTTAAGAGGGGTGTCCGTTAAGAGGAGTGTCCGTTAAGAGGGAGTTCACTTCACTTCACTATATGAAAACGTATCAAAATTCAATAACATATTTATATATAGCGCACTCGTTTTTCCTCGTCATTCCATTTTCTATGCAGCGTATTTGCTTAAAGAAGAAAGTCAAAGGAGCTCAGTGATATCCGCTGTTGTAGATCGTTTCCAGGTGATAAGCGGTAGACTGTCCTTGCATTCCAGGAGCGCACTCGCAAATTGTGGTCCTTTTCCTTAACGTATCATTGTTGTATGTCCGTCTGTTGCCCCGACACAGTTTTCTCTCATGACAATCGTTTTTTTGTTCGCCTGGCCCAGGAGCTAGCCCTTCTCCTTGTATAGGACGTTTGCTGCCTACAATGGTGCATCTTACTACGGGTAATGAAGTGACTATCAAGTATTCCAACTTGATCTCAGCATTTTCAGGAATCATTACTGAGAGCAATGAACAACTTTGTCCTGTGTACACATACTCTGTTCCCGCTCTACAGCCTTCTCCTGAGGTCATTAAGAACAGCTCGTTTCGACTGTCCTTCAATCACCGTGAAAACGTCCACTACAGCACGACGGGACGGCAAAGATTCTAGAGAGAGTGGCTTTTGTGTTTACACCTCCCCTGCTGCATCTCCTCCCAGATATCCGATTCAGGTTTTAGGCAGCCCGGAAGCCATTGAAACGAATTGCGCTGTGCAGCGCGAATGTGACAGCTCTTACGTCAGAACGAGATCAATTCTCACACGATCTCGAATTCGGCCATCCCATCGGGAAGTAACCTGCGATCAACTTCACTTCCGCCCTTCCTAGAACTGCCTTCCCACTCGTCTAGCTTCCAACCAGAACCCCAGTATCCCCACCTCTTCACAAAAAAAAAAAGTTCGTCCATCAACTCTTTTGTTTGACATCTGGTCAATAAATGATTTTTCAAATCCCATCCCTTGATGGGTCACATGAGAAATTTCACTTTCCCTAGAAGTCCCCAATCGCAGCACAAAAATCCATCATACATCCCATACCTGTCACAGCTCCGCACGGAGCGCAGCACGGTAACCCAAACAGAAGTCCCAGCCACTTCGTCATCCCCCATTTACCAGCATCCCGGCGCAGACTTCAATTTCCATTCAACTCAATTGTCAGATCATAAACCACAACAATAGAGTCATACATCGCATCGCACGCTTCTCGGAAATCAAATGAAATTGCACAACCATCATTCTCAGATCATCATCGACATCGTTCATCCTCTGGGATAACAAACAAGCCTTTAATTGGAATCCATCTCGAACACCTCCAATCGCACACACAAAGCGCAGAGCCCGTGCACACACATCGCCCGTGTTGCTGCACTCAAGACAAATTGAAGAAATCAATCACAATGAGACGAAGTGACACGTTCAATTCTCCTCGGGCACTTAGTGCTGCCTACCCACAGCAGCTCAGCTCGTTCCTAAGAACGAAATCGAAATCGAAATCGAAATCTCCATCCAAGTCAGCCAGCCAGTGAGCCAGTGAGCCAGCTAGCGTCTGGCTACTTCGCTGCGTCAGTGGCACACAACATTAAATGTTGCCACCACAATGCGACAACAGACAATGGAAATGGGAATTGTCATCCCGTGGATCAATTAATCATCATCAGGTGAAGATTAGATACGAACTGAGTGGAGCTGATGAGAATTTACGCCATCCGCTCGCGAGCGGGCGAAACGAGTGCTTCCTTTGACCTCGGGCGCTGTATTCTTGACTTGGTGGCTCCTTGCCGAGAGAGTCTGTGCGGATTTCTGATGCAAATTGCAAATACAAGCGCACCCGGCAGCATGGGGAGTGTGAAAAACGTACACTTTACGTCATCCTCAGTTGCGCGGCGGCCGCGGCGCGCCGGTCGTCCATCGGATGATTGATGTTCGATTTTATCGGAATATTGTTGTCCTCCTTCGATGCGGTCGTGCTGCTGCATGTGTGAACAGTCCTACAGGAGGCAACAGCAGGTACGCATAGGCGGGTGAGATTATTTTTTTTCCTCCTCCTCCTCCTCCTCCTCCTTCTTCTTCTTCTTCGTCGTCTCTTCGTACTTCGCTTGGGGGTCTCCTGCAGTAAGTATCAGTGGCTACTGGACTTTGACGCAAATGAGTGCAGTCAGCCGGAGGCAATGGCAAATTAACGTTGCATGTTCATCAAGTCTCGACCGAGAAATGGGGGAAACAGTGCCTAGCACTCGAGATGATTGATCGAAAGGTGTTGCCGTACTTCGGCTGCGTTGATTTATGAGGTGGAGATGTGATAGTCTAGATCTAAGAATGGGCGAAATTGGAAAAAAAAATAAGACAGCAGATCTGACATATGGCGTGCACGTGGTGGTCTGATGTGGCCGTGGGCTAAGTCCTGTCAATAGTTGTCTTCAGCCAATCGTGGTATGGTGCATTGAATGGGGATTTATGGGACTGTGTGCTATTGAAGCATAAACGGATTATTGTTGCTCTTGATCTTGCTCTGGATGGAAGTGGTCGAGAGTGATCGTGGAAAGGTCTATGAATGTGAGGTATTTCGTCCCGATGGAGACGGTTCAACATCCAACGACAGCCGTACTCTGGTGTAAGTCTTCTTCATTCTTCTTTGTTTGGCGCTACAAGTCGGGCCTAAACCAACAAGACACTCCGGATAGCTGGGTTCAGTTACGCACAAGTTGCTTGATGCCCTTCTCCATTCTTGTGCTCCAACTTAGATTCGGGCGTCCTTTGCTGAGCTGTTACATTGGATCCGAGTCGAGTTGTGCATGCACGATACTTGGCCAAGCTACCGTAGAAGTTGGATCCGTGGACTCCACTTCAGACTCATGTCGCTGGACAGGCCGCACAGTTCGTGGTTAAAACTTCTTTCTCCCAAAGAGAGCAAGGAATTCGTCATTCGCTTTTGAAATTGTCCATGTCTCCTCGGCCGCCGTAGAGCAGTGATGGTAACTAAAAACCAAAAAAGTACCTACCGGCGATTGAAAAAAATCCCTATTTTTCCGTGGTTTAAGGTTGGCTATCCAACTTGACTCAAATCGGGTACAGGTTTTGATACCACAGCTCGTAGACCGTGGTTGTTTGGTTAGCTAAATCCAGCCTGTGGAGTTTAGGGGGCTATGTTAGATATGTCTTGGTCAGCGATCTCGGAGATGTCACTAAGGAAGGGTTGCGAAATATCTTTGGTGGGCTAGTGCCGGACAGTCACAGAGAAAGTGAGGCAGACTTTCCTCTGAATAGGTGTCGAGGCAACTGCGACAGTGTGGGTTGAACGGTATTCCGAGTCTAGCAGCGTGGATGCCTATAGGCCAGTGTCCCGTGCTTACATCCACGACTCTAGCGATTTCTTTTGAGGAGGTCATCAGTCCTTCTTTTAGTGCAGGAGGGCCAGGTCCTAGAGACTTTGTACTTGGATGACCAAGTCCACCTTCTACTAGCTAAGGACAGGAAGTGTTGATGGATGGCGTGTTCGAGGTGGTTCATTGGGGGGCCTACCAACTCAGTGGAGCCGTTGCCGGAAGCTCCTAGCTTGGCCAGTTTGTCGACAATCTCATGTTGCTGCAGCCTGAAACTCAGAGGAGAGTAATATTGCACCTGCTACTGGCCTTTTTGAGTTCCTCCTTACACTGTTGCACCAATTTGGAGGAAGCGTATACTAAGGAGATGGCTGCTTGATTGTCGACGCTTCTCTGATCGCTAGTACTGCAGCCTGGATGATACTCGAGTGTAAGATTTCCAGATTTCCAGATATTGAAGTCCGCGGAGAAGATCGCTGAGCCTACACCGTGGTCTAGCTTCGATCCGTCTGTAGATCAGAAACTGGTATTCTGAGACGAGTGATTGGGTTTTGCTAGTCCTCTCTGAATGAGAATCGGCATTGTGCCGCGCTACCGGAGTCTATGGTGGATGTAGGACGTAGAAGCTGGGGTTAGGTACTCGGGCAGGAGGTGCAGAGCTCTGCTATGGCCATACGGCCTCACTGATCAACCTCCTGCTTCTCTGAGTCTGATGGCGCTGCACATGACTACAGACTTGATGTGAAGGTCTAGTGAGAGGAGGTGTAGGATCACGTTCAGTGCTTCGGTGGGGCATGATCTCATCGTCCCGAAAGTTCCGACTCCTGACGATTTCCGGACTTTGATGAATTTGTGTAAGTGCTATGTTTTTCTTAGGGCGGGCCACCACACAAGTGAGCCGTAGGTGAGAATGGGATGGACAACAGCTGTGTACAACTAAAGGGTCAATTTGGGTTTTGAGACCTCACCTTCTGCCGAAATTTTTGCTGCAGGCGTTGAAGGCTGTACTTGCTTTCTTAACCCGGAGCTTGGGATCCAGGATAATGCCTAGGTACCTAGCACTGGAGGAATTGGAGAGGGTTGTATTCTTGAGCCGAGGAGGCCTAAAGGTAGGCATCTTGGTCTTCGTGGTTAACAACATCAATTCTGTTTTCGTAGGATTCACGTCGAGGCCACAGTCTGTTGCCCAGGAGTGAATTCTAGATAGACGCCTCTCCGTGATTTCGCTCATCACTGATGCTTCCTTCATTGCAACCATGGATATGAGTTGCTCGAGGTGTTTTTCCTGTTGCACCGTCCTATTGAAACCACAGATCCCCACCAAGCCCCGCTCATCGAACTCCGGGAGGCCCTTTTGCGTTCGCCAGTAACAGCGACAGTATTGCCGATGGCTTCCTCAAAAAAATACAGCCCAATCACTCCTCCTGCGTGAACGGCCTACAATATAGTGGCTTTGAGTGGATGTAATGGCGCGTCGTGCATCACACGCGTATTTTCAGTGCCCCAGAAGCAAAGATTTGTCTTATTGACTTAACCGCTCAAGTGGAAATGCGTCTCGTCGCTCATGAAGATTTTCCACAAAAACTCGTCCTCTTAGTTGTTGAGATGATTGTTGATACTCTTGCGGAGTATAGCGCTCCATTGCTTGTCTGTTTGTATACTTTCACAAATGTCAAATATGATTGACGTACGACGCCCTCCGATATGATGATCATTTTTTTTGTTGCCACCCTGTAAAGGTTGTTTTTTGTAGAGGCATAGAACTATGAAAAGGAATAAAACAAAGAGGATTTCTTTAAGTTTACATGAAATTTACTTTATTCGAAAGATAATCTTCTGGCATTATAATTTAAATATGATTTCTGGCATATGCCCGCCACGGCTGGCTCGGACGTAGTCTAGTCTGGAGGTCCAATTCTCGACGACTTTTTCCATCATTTGTGGTCTCATATCGGCAATAACGTGGCGAATGTTGTCCTCCAAGTGGTCAATCGCAGAAAATACAGAAAATAGTCAAGCGACGTTAAATCGCACGATCTTTGAGGCCAATTCACGGGTCCGTAACGTGAAACTATGCGGTTACCAAAGGTTTCCTTCATTAAATCAATTGTGGCACGAGCTCTGCAGCATGTTGCGCCGTCTTGTTGAAACCACAGCTCCTGCACATCATAGTTGTTCAGTTGATGAAAGAAAAAGTCTGTAATCACTGTAACGTTCTGGCCAGCATCTTTCTTAAAGAAGTCCGGACCAATTATCCCAGCAACCCATAAAGTACATCAAATAGTCAGTTTTTGTGGATGTAACGGTGTCTCAACATACACTTGAGGATTATCATCAGTTTTCGCTTATTGTTGGATTTCCCCAAACAGTAACAATCACTGCCGTAGAGGAGGACTTAGCTGATCCATGTCTCGTTTAGAGCGAAGTTGACTTCCCGACACAGAGCTCTATTCTTCAAGTGACGCCACAGCTCAATGAAACACCCTTTTGCAAAAATTAGTCTACATTTGATCGCGACACTGATGTTGGTACTATTTAGAAGCTCCCCCTTCTTCTTATGATGGCGCTACAGTCCGGAATGGACATGGACTTCCACCTCAAGCCTCTTCAGCTGGCATGACCTTTAGCCAGCTGCCTCCAATGTCGCACGCCAAGTTGGCTGATGTCTCCACTTGGTTGTGCCATCTGCTTCGCGGGCGTCCTCTATTCAGTTATACTCCATTCCCAAGCATTGATGAGGCACGACCTTTCTCCTCATAAATTTGTCCGAAATATGGAACAACTTGGACAAATGACAAACGTCCTGAGCTGACTTGAGAAGAAATGATCCTTGTGCCTGCCCTTCCACATCACATAAACTGCTCGTTATCGCTCAGAACAGAATGGAAAGGATTTGCCTAGACCTCCACAACCCACTGGCACCGACTGAAATCAAAGAGAAACCGAAAGTCGTACTCTCAACGTCACAACCGCCCGTTGCCTTGGCCCAATTCTAAGCTCGCATCAACAATCCATCCATCTATTGACTCATGTGCATATCCAATCATGACAAGACCCTGAAAGGAGCACAATCGCCCCACAGTCCCCCTAGCATAGCATTCCCGATTCGCTTGCTAATTTGCGGGACTCATGGCAAGCGTGCCGCCGCCGCCGTCGTCGCCACCGTCATCATCGAAACCAGTTAACTCGCCGTGAAGGTTAAAGCATTTAACCAGGGCACCAGCCAGAGTCGACCCAATCCGTTACGGATCACACAAGGGGGACACTTGCAGGAGGAGGTCCGCAAAATCACACAATACACACGAAACGATGGAAAAAAAAATGCTTCGACCCGAGATCAAGAGCATTGAAGCAGTCAACGAGAACTTGACTACGGTCTTGTTGTGGTCTTTTTTTGTTACCTTCTTTTATTTACTTTTGGTTTCCTAAGGTTTTTCGTGTATCTGTGTCTTTCTATGGCACACGACAAGTCCACTCGAGATCAGAGGAACAAGAGAGTAAAAAAGAATTAACTCTTGTCCAACATACCAGCGTCGCGCATACACCAACGGTCGACTGGCAACAACCGGGGACGGAGACTCAAGCTCCGCTCAAGAGCACAGATGACTCATTGAACTCATTGTTCGGTCGCATTCCAGCGCTTCAATAAAATTCCCATTTCAAGTCCAAATAATTTTCTAGTTTATGACATCGGAGATACTTTTATTTTTTTTTTCTGTTCAGTTTTGAGGGGATTTAAATTTTAAACGCCGAGCGCACACGATCTGATGGCGGATGGTTATAAATCAAGACGTGAAGGGGCATAAAAGATATTTTTCGGGGTTTTGTTTTATTCTGCTGACCTCGGGGGAGGGAGGAGCGGGGGATGGCAGTTTTGACCAAGTGATGCTGCGGACTTGGCGGAAGGTCAAATGGTTCTAGGATTCGCCTGGCCGGTGGAGTGGTATGTGGTCTGCTGCCGTGTGTCTGTGACGAAAGACGGGCAGAAGGTCATAGCTAAGCTGGAACTTGTTATGCAAGACGGTGGGCTGTAGGAATTCCTTAATTGGTTTGGCAGATTCTGTTCGACTCTGTCGTGTGACTGATTCAACGTGGGTCTTAAGAAGATCCTGCAAAGCTTCGTACAAGCGTCCGGGATGGTCCTGAGCTTTGTTGTTGATCGAAGTCCCCAGCAGACTCGATCTATAGCCAGCTGCCTCTAATTACGCACGCCAAAACGGTGGAGTTTGGCCTTCTACACTTATGTGCGCAATCGTCCGACTCTGTCGTGTGAGTTCTTCAACGTGGATCTTGCAAAACTTGCAAAGCAAAAATCGGATCTTGCAAAACATGTTCCCGAAGTCCTTGAAACTGCTAGTAGACCCTGATGTGGATACAACTGGTCGAATGCAGCGAGCTACCAATGAGGCACTTACCAGAATTCAGACGAAAGCCACCAAACTCCGGTGAGAGAGGAAAGCCCATACATACATGCAGTCCTCAAGGAAGGACACATAACATCGTCACCCCGTACATAGCATCACAATGGGCAGGTATACGTTTGAGGCACTCAGGGGCTTCGTGTGCATCAGAACCAAGATTAAATGTAGAATAGTTCTTGCCAACAGCAGTTTACTTGAGTTTGGGAGACATCTGAGTAATGGAGCCCTCTCTCTAAGGACCAAGCTGACTTTATAAAAGACATTAATCATCCCACTCATGCTGCACGACGCAGAGTCTTCGACAGCAATGTCATAAGCCGATGAGGAATTCCTTGGTTTCTTCGAGAGAAATGTTCTGAGTGCGATCTTTGGTCATTTTTGCGCTGGTGGCATTTGGGGGCGATTTTCAAGATTCAAAGACAAACTTTGTGTGCTATAGAGCGACATGAGCCTAACCAGGCGTCTACGAATCCAACGCCTAAGGTGGCTAGGTCATGTGGAATTGCTCCAGCCTGAGTGGGAAAACTCAATAGAGGAGGCACACAAGTGGAGAAGGTACAACTCAGCCACCTTGACGTGCGTAATTGGGGACAGCTGGCTGAAGATCATAATACGCAGGTACATCCGGGACTGTAGCGTCATCAGAAGAAGAAGGAGAAGAGTCGTCTTCTGTAGAAATATCCTTCTCCAGGTCAATCAGGCAAGCACCCGTACGTCGTTTATTGCTACAATGTCAAGCACTGGACATGCTCGGGATGCTCAAAACCGTGTGTCCACGCTGGTTCTCTTCGGATGGGGTGGTGGTGTTGTAGCCGATTTAGCCTCGATGATGACTACTATCGCTGCTTTGGTAGAAGCCATGCAGCCCGATGTTACCTGTCATTAGGAAGCGTTGTCCGAGGTTTGTGTTTCTATGGTTCCTGAATGAATGGTTGGATGGTTTTTGATCTCTAGAAGCAGCTTTCTGAATAGTGTCACTATGCAAGGAGCTGTTGCGTGATTCGTGTTAAAGCTGCTTGTTGCTGTGGTGCTTTCGAAAGGTCTCTATCGCAGTTGAGACCGGTACAAATTCGCAGTATTTTCCTTTCGCAAATTGCAAGCTTCTACATGAGTGTGTGTCATAATGGGAAGCCGCACGTTAAGATCGGCCGTATTAGCTGATTACAGAGCAGCAGCTATGTCTTCTGGTTAGATCCGATAGCATCCTACATTGGGCTTCTTAGGGTCAGTTGTGAGTAGCTGTTGAACTTGAACATTGCCGGGCACTTGTTGCATTGGTTATCCGACAACAGTTTCGATGAACAAAATTAAAAGAGTCATGCCCGTTTTAAAAGCCAATCACTTGATCAAGGCTCTAATGACGACTTTCTCGAATACCTTGCTGATGTTCGGAAAGAGACTAATTGATCGTAGGCTGCACGGATTCAAGGAATCCTTTCCTTGTTTGATGATGGGTTAAACCACCGCCGTTTTCCAATGCTCCTGTGCATGGCATTACAGCATTCTTAAACAGGATTGAGTACACATTAACCACAACTAGAGGGAGATGTCTGTTCACGTTGTTGTTCTTTTTCTTGAGTGATTCCAATTCTCATATACGGCTCCGTCTTAAATATATCCGGGAGCGCTAAGAAAACCCATAAAACAACGTTTATTGGCGCTTAGCCCAATCAAGAAATGGGGATAATTCAACCACAAGCTGCAGCCTGATGGGAAAATATTTAATCAATAAAAATCCAGGTGCCCTCCTAAACCAACTCTAATCCACATAAAAAAAATAAATGTGGCTATACTCTTCCCGTGTGAGCTGATTTTATTTGTCGTTCCACTTGATGCGCTTAAAATGAAATGTTTTGCTTAAGAACTTCTAACGACGGATGGGATTTGAATTCCCATCATCTTCAGAGGACAGAAGCATGCACTTTTGAATTTTCTTTTACGACTTGAGATCTCCAAATGTGGTCGATGAGTAATCTCACATGAGTATGACCAAATTATCAAGCCACTGTCAGAAATGAATTGCCTTACTAGAGGATTCAAGTGACTTGTGACAAAAACCTGAGGATGAATAATGGAAATTCTTTGATTAATATCAGTTGTAACTTTTTTTCAAAATTGTTCTTTCAAAAATGTCTACTTACGAGTACGTGCGTTGTTGATGGCCAATATTGGAAGACCAAACCTCGCGTAGACTGGATGAAGTGATGGCGGACGTAAGTCAGCACGGTTCCATGGCTGCAAGCAGCGAATCAGGAATGTCAAAGATGGAAGGCTCTATTCGCTTGACCAGTGGCCTCCAAGAGTCACTGGATTAAGGAAGCAAGTCATTCTCTGCTGGTCTTCTTCATTGTTTAATGTTGCCTCCTTAACAGACAAGCGTTGGTGTTCCTCATGCAATATTATATCAAATGCATCTTAAATTGTCTAATCCTGTTGCCCTGCCCTGGAGTACAGTGATATCAGCATTTGCTTTCTCTTTCTGGTTGACTGATATATAAGTACCTTTCTTGGTTAGACAGTGTTATATTTTTGATAACTCATGCGTGATTCGTGATATGTGTCACAGTCAAACATGATCGGTTAGCACTGGCGAGAGAACAACAACAGCAGAATCTTCTTATTGTTCAGCCTCGCGATTTGCCGCTTCAAGATGATCAGGTATGACACACTCGTTGGGAGGGCGGAGTTGAGATATGGAGGCATTTGCTTGGAATTCCACATTTGCCCCCTGAATCGCCTTAATAATACCTTGCCGGGTCACACGTGACATCTTGGTTCATGCGTATGTGTGGATGTATTCTTGAAATCGTTTCTCACAGACCCAAAAATGTTTGCCCAAAATGCACAGCAGACGAATCGATGACAGTTCGGTGAGCTATTTATCTCTCGTTTTCGACCAATGGACTGGCTGTCTATTCCGTCCGTATTTGTCAAATCACTCGTCTATGCCTATAAGCCAGCGTCAATTGCCGCCTTGGAAGAGAACACGATAATCAACCTACGTCGCAGTCATGTGAAATAATCTTCAAAACAATAAATGGCTAGCATTGATTTATAAAATTCAAGAAATCAAGAAATTCAAGTTCGCTTGAGTTATTTTAGGCCGCAGTGGCCAGTCAGAAAGCTCGTTAGCATTATTATACTTTCTTTGTTGAGCCAGAGGATTTCCTTTTACGAATAAGGCTTGATTAAACGTTTAGATTACCTAAGACCATCCTCATGGGTCAATAGTCCCATTCTTTAATGAGCGTTACAGTACGGTTCAGTACCTATGAACGGAGATTCCAAGCCAGCCCTAGGTGAAGAATCGTTGCCTGCAATACCCTTGTGTCCAGGGACCCAGCCGAGCTTCACTTTGTTGTGTCTAGCAAGGGATTGTAGTGCATTGTAGCAACATTTGACCGTTTTGGAGTCCATGTTGCACGGTAAAGTCTTAAGCGCTAGCTGTCTGAACACACCTAGCGCTCTTAACCATTGAGGAGATTGTGTCTGTCGTAGATGGCGATAGTTGGCGCAAGCAGAGCCAGTGATTGGTGTGTTGTGTAGATCGTCATAGTAGAAGTTGCTACTGTTACCCACTAATCATTGACCGATTTATTACTGGCCCAAAATATGTACGTTCTCGACTCTCCTCCTAGACTCGTCTCCCTCCAAGCGTCCCAAGTCAATTTCAAGCCTTGTTTCCTCTCAGGCTTCTGCCATCCTGTGGTAAGAAGTTCACCGCCACAAGGTGTGATCAGTCCAATCCACAGCAGTGTTCGTCTTTTTATGGTTACGCCCATTGTCTCTTCGAGGCGTTCCTCCCGTGAGGTTGTTTACAGCAAAAGCCGTCTAAGGACATGTTGGGTGTTTATAGAAACTTCATTCAACACTCGAAATTGCATAAGAACAGAAGGCAACATACAAAGCGTCATGTAAAGGGGAAGTAAAATAAGCAGGATAGTGTGTCGATTGTTCGAATATCCATAATTTGCCTGAGTACATCGCTGCGCCCAGGATTCTATCCTCTACTTCACCTTCTCACCCATACTGATCATTGGATAGCCCTTTTTATCCTGTACAACCGATCGATGGACTGGCTAGGGTTCAGACTGATCGGTGTCTCAATTACTGACGACTATTGTTCGACAATACCTCAAGTTCCTGATCTGAACGCGTCACATCATGCAGACTAAAAGCTCAGTCCTGACTGCAATCAAATGTCAAACCAAACACAAGTCCACAGTTGTCTCGTCCAACGCACAAGCAAGGAGTCATATTCTCAGAATTCATCATCATTCCACCGACGTCACTGGCCATTAGCCGCTTTCAGTGCCACCTCAAGAGCACTTCTTCACACAGTGTCTCGTTAAAATCCAAAAAGAAACACTTGCCCGGCATGCAAAGCAGCTCGGTTCGGTGCAACTTTTTTCGTGTCTCCGTTGAAATTCTGAATTCCTTACCGTCAAGCTCATAAAACTCGGGGCCGTGCGAGTCGACTTCGACCCCACAGCCACAGTCAAGGTCAAGCGTATAGACATGCGATCTCCAATCTGCCGCATCCATGCGACCAGGAAAATCTAAGCTCTCGACCTCTCGTGCGACAAAGCACCGCCACCGTGTTCCATAAATCAGGCCCGCAACCGGCTTACGTAACGAACGAGTTCATTCTCCCAGATGTGTGCACTTCATTCGAAATCGAAACCAATGTGTTCTCACAGTCGCACACCATCTTTATGACACCGTCCCGGTCGTCCATCTTGCCGGTCTTTTGGCCAAATGCAAAACCAAACCCCATACGCAATAACTCAAGGGATATGTATGCCAAATCCAGCGTCGCTTAATATGCACTGTGAGTTGATTTCCTCATTTCATGCTTTCTAATCGCCTCATATCGGGCCCGGTATCCCTCCCCCCCTCCCCGGTACCCCCCTCCACACACGAGTCTCGAACACGAAGCGACAAGTGGAAAAGCAGCAGGCAAAAAATAAAACGAAGAAGAATTTCATTCTAAACAATAATTTACATTACAAACCACATAAGCAATAAAAAATAATTTAATTTCATAAATAACGCGGACGTGCACAGCGCTGGAGAGGAACGCATTCCCGGGTAGCGCGTCGCTTTCGGTGACGACCACGACGTGGACGTGACCTGGTTACCACATGAAAAGAACAAAATACAACAGCGTAAGTACCAGCACCAGCACCAGGAACACTGAATGTCGCGTTTGGCGCGAATGACCAGAGGAGAGCGAGCGCTCGCTGCTCACTGCTCACTGCTCGCTGATTGCTGAGAGTTGGCTGCCCTGACAGTGTGTGCTCCTCTTGCAGTCAGTCAGTCAGTAGAGTCACTTGGTGATTATTTTGATAGTGCACGGCGCGGCACTGCTACGCGCATTCGCTCGTATGTGTGTTAGGCTGACATTAGAACAAGGAAGAAGCGCCGAGGTATTTTGACGAGTTTCGCTTTGTTGCGGTCTCTGGTCGGTCTCTTGCCGTTCTCTGGTCGGCCTCGGCGTACAGTCATCGCACAGGATAGGCTCTGCGAGTCATTGACTTAGATTTATTGAAATTGCAACAGCGGAAGTTGAGTGTAGAAGGGTTTTATTTTTCCCCAGTTGACGCAGAGCCGCTGATTTGGCTCTGATTGACTGTCACTGGCGGTTAGGGGGGCTTGCGAGTGGCGACTGAACCTGAGCGACAGAATCTCGTCACATGAAGGCCGCCTCGAGAGGAAAGATTCTCATTCAAGTGAAGGAAGAAATCAGGTTATTCTGAAATTATATTTCTAGAGTTCATTCACGCTGGCGTCATTGGGTGTCCATCAATGGATGCAAAGTACTGATCTAAGTGAACTGCGGCTGGAGACTGCAAGGATTCAAAGATCCAGCAACGGCACCTAGATTGAAGGAAGAGCATTTTCAAACGACGGAGGCTACTTGGGCTCAGTGCAACAACTAGGCACAGAAGCTTTGAGACTAAAGTTCTTGTTGTGGCCGCTTCTGTTGTGTTACAGCGATTGCTGGTCGAAATGGAACATGAAAATACTGAGGATCCTCAAATTGCCGCAGGACCAAGACAAATGCTGATCCCTCTTTGCGAATGCAGGCGATATTGCTATTGTGTCTTCTGGAAAATGCATCTACACGATCGGAGACATTACAACGAAGAACCTGCCTAAACTAGAAATGAAGTCTAAGGGCCAACCTGCAAGAAACTGAACTAAAGGGTGTTTTTTTTCTTTTGTAAAGACGACTTTGACATATTGTTCAAATTGTATTTGAAAAACACGGTTTAATTAGGGATACTCAAACAAAAGTCGTTGACGAAACTCCATGACATCCAGACAAAGTTACCTTTTTGTGTTCTTCATCGGAAGGTATCATGGGTGAATATGTGTTCAAAAATGATGATAGATGAAACATTGCTGTCAACGGTACATAGATATGATTACATACTTTTTTGTTCGCCACCCGGACTTTGATGCCGACATTTCACTCCTTATTGCCCCAAATGCAGTCGATATTCTGCGAACAAAATGGACTTACAGATGATGCGATTTACGCACCAGCCGCGGCGGCAACATGCCCAAAATTATATTCAAACATGGATGCCATGAAATTATCTGTCAAATAAATTCAGTGCCATAAATACCAGACTCACTTTCTGTGTTTTATTTCAATTCAATGTTCTCCGCCTCTAAAAAAAAACACCCTTTAGATGTCTTCACTAGGTATTTCAGTACACAAGTATAGAAGGGAACAATTCCTGTGCACTACTATGCTTCAGCTCAATGCCAGAGCTTAATTTGTCAGTCCCATCATCGAAGTCAAATTAAGTCGCTAAGCCAAAATCCAAGAGAATGCCACCAAAACCGACACTTTTTCTGTAATGCTGCCAGATGGCAATTGGATGATGATCTGGGGATCAAGCCTTAAAGCCGTGTTAGAAGTCAGGCCCATCTTAATCTGTTGAGTTACACTATTACGATTACAACATCCTTCCCGTGTGCAATGGCTACCCTGGATATGTATCAGCGTAGCGTTAAAGACAGGACCTTAACCTCCCCCTTTGCATATAATCGGCAGACAGTTAGCGGCCGGTTCTGCCTGAAGCCACTGTGAATTGTACGCGACTGTGGACACTCAACCCACTGGAAGCCCATGTACTAGACTTTTCTCAACGAAGCTTCACAGACATATCAAATATGGGCCAAGACGTGGGGGAATAAACTCACGCCAAGGATCTAAATTTGATCAAATTTCATCATCAAACTTCCACTGTAGCGGTTGTCAGGCGGAAATTGCAGCGATCAAGAACCCCTGTCTTTGATTTTCGTTCTTAACGAGATGGCCGAGTATGAGTATTAAAGCATTCATCTCATGTGGCTGCAGGGACACCTACTGGGAAGTTGACGAACTCGCTACTGGACACCCCTGCGAGACCTGACAACCATGCCTTTCGCTTCTGTAAAACGTCTCCTAATGCCTGAAGGGTTTAATTCAACTAATCGTAGATGGTGCCTACTTCTTCTCTCAGATTTAAACGCATGCACGGTCTAATCAGACTGAGCATTCCAATGGGAGTTGGTGTTATCACTGGGCCCATTAATGACTTCTGCAGAAGTGGCAGAACTTAGGATGCGGGGGACACCACCGTGCTCATTTTCTGGTCTTGGAGCGCAGTCACCTCTTGACAACTAGATCGCGGTCTTCATCGGTTTGTAGGTACAACGGATGGTAAAACAATGGGCTAGGCTATGTGTGACTGCCGTATGCAGCATGATCTCCTATCGGCCAGGGTCTAGTACAGACAAGTTCTGACCGGCATCTCTGTACTACCTTAGAATATGAAGTGAAGCATAACTTTGATGGTTGCTTGGCTATTAAGCTTGCCAACCTTCCAATACATTAATCATCACCATTGGAGCTTTATCACATCAATAGTTCAAGACAGTGCATAGTCATCTCAAAGAGGAGTAAGTAGATTGAGTGCATGATTGAATTCAATTAATGTTTAAAGCCCAACTTAAGCGAGTTGTGCAATGACATGAGCTCATTCTGGAAACAATGGGGGAGCCTCTAGTGGATAAGCCTTAGTCGAAATGTGAAAAAATGCGAAAAAGTGGTCGACTGGCGTTACAGAAGATGTCAACTCACGGACCACTCAAGTAGAAGGCTAACGTGCCGTATGATACAGCACAAAAAACAAAAAAGGGTGGTTCAATTTTAAGGGCCGATGTTGATTTTGAATAAAACACAAATTATTTAGAAAATTATTGTCATTTCTTTCTATTATGATAATATTGCTATGGTTCAATTATGTATGGAACAAAATATCGGTCAAATGGCCCCCGCGACCTCGGCGGCACACCTCCACCCGATGGTCCAAATTTTCGATGACGCTGAAGCATAATTGAGGTTCTATGCCGTTAATGTGCCGAATTATCTCATCCTTTAGCTCTTGAATTGTTGCTGGCTTATCGACGTACGCATTTTCTTTCAAATAACCCCAAAGAAAAAAAATCCAACGGTGTCAAATCACATGATCTTGGCGGCCAATTGACATCGCAACCACGTGAGACAACACGGCCATTGAATTTGTGGCGCAAAAGAGCCATTGTTTCGTTAGCTGTGTGGCAAGTGGCACCGTCTTGTTGAAACCACATATCGTCCACATTCATATCTTCCAATTCGGGCCATAAAAAGTTCGTTATCATTTCACGATAGCGAACACCATTCACAGCAACTGCCTGACCGGCCTCATTTTGGAAAAAATACGGCCCGATGATGCCGCCAGCCCATAAAGCGCACCAAACACTCACTCTTTGTGGGTGCATTGGTTTTTCGACAATCACTCTTGGATTATCATTCGCCCAAATGCGGCAATTCTGCTTATTGACGAATCCACTGAGGTGAAAAAGTGCCTCATCACTGAAGATGATTTCCTTCGACAATTTTCATAATAACGATTGTGTATCGTTCCATGATTCAAATTGAGTTAGTCTGAAATTGAGAAATGTCAAATGAAATGCAGAAAAAAAACTTGACATTTAGGTGTGGTTCAAATTCAACATCGGCCCTTAAAATTGAACCACCCTTTATAATTCATAAAACTAAGTTAATGCTTTTTACTAGTCTAGGCCAGTGACAGATTGTATCTATGCGGTCTTGCTCTTTCATTTCGTAGTAAGTTCCATTTTGTTAGCAACTTCTTGGTAAACTGAAGAACTTTAATGCCAACTCGTTCCTTAGACATTTGCGGCTGCTTGGCTGCTGTCGATGTGCCTTTAGTGAGGCGACTACATCTCGTGATCGGCTAAACTACCCCAGCAAGATAAATTGAAAAAAAGATAGGCCTCCAATCCACGCATAAAGTAACACTTCAGACTAAAATCGATGGTCATCGTTAAATCTTGAATGTAAGTCGGGAGAAGAGTCATATTTCAACTACCAATTCCACCAAAAAGCTCAGCAAACATCTGCCTAAAGTCGTAGAGTTACAACCTACCTCACGAGGTCCCATTGTAACAGCAAACTTCTGAACGAAGCTGAATTGCAGTTTGCTTGCAAAAGTGGTTATTATCTTGTCGAGTTGGTGGAAGATCGACATACCCTTAATTTCCTCTAAATGATGTCCTTAGCAACCGTTCGTTGCCAGTTTTCAAACCAACTCTGCGTCCACTCATCAGTACGTACTCGTGCCTTGTCCATCCACCATTCACTCCATAAGCAAATGCCAAAGCTGATCAGTGTCCAAACGGAAACGAATCGCATTCCCCTCGACCACACTCTTCAAAGAATTCCGTCTAAACGGGTCTCCGCCACTTCAGCCGCCCTCAATCGGCCTTTGCCAAATGTCGGTCCACCGACACACTCATCCCCTGGGGCTGTTTTCTCTGCCATCCAATCCATCATGCGAGCGATTCAATCCAATCTAATAATCCGCCAACTATCGATCACTCTCAAGTCATCTCCATCGTGTATCGGTATCGATTTCGCTCGCTCATCAACTCATCGCCATCGCTACGAGCGCGTACACATCCCGAAATTAAATAGAAATTCGCCCACATTCGGCAATTCAACGAATCCGCACACCACGCCACATCACACTCGGCAACAAAGCGAACAGCAACGAGGGGAAAAATTGAAATAAATCTCCAAATTAATCTCGCCAACATCGACATGATCACTAGGCATTACTTAATTTCCGATAATCGACTCGTTCACGATTTTCCATGCCAGACCACGATGTTGCACTATAACCGCGTGTTGCGTGCCACGCCACTGCCGCCGCGCCGCCGTCGCTGTCGAACAGAACCGCCAGTAGTTCGCTATCAATTAGATGCTGCAGGCTGCTCTGGCTGGAAGGCGTACGAGTACGAGGGAACCGCTGCTGGCTGCACATCCATCGCAACGTGGCCGCATGGAAATGCATAAATTTTGTCACTCGTCGCAGAGATGTGGAGAGTTCATACGTATCCAGATGCATACTGGCGATGCCCCAAACCGTTGGTTAGGGTTATCTCTCCTCGTATGCAACATTTGTCGGTGGTGTGTGCGCTGCAGCAGGCGCCCCTGCGATGCCACAAGTCATTGGCATGAACTTTGATTGTCGATCTCTTGTGATCCATTCCAGCTAGTGGAGTGTGAGGGGGGGCCGAATCGATGTCACACTTGAACTCTGCGCGAGTTGCGCAATCCGCGCTGGAAACGAAACTGTTGACCGCGGCGACGATGTTTCGGCGCTTAATCGGGAATCGATCGAGTGCGGCTGGCTGGCGGAGATTCCGCTAGCTGATTTGGATGTGTGGAGAATGTGTGGAACGTGGTTGTGGCACCATTCTGAAATTGCTGCCATGACGAGGGAGCTGAAATGCACGCAATATCAACCAAGTCAACCACGTAACCATGACATCGATCATTTCGGGAGCGGCAGAGATGAACTCAAGTGAAGTCAAATTGTGGCCGTACGGCGATGCTCCAGCTGCACTGTCTCAAGAGCTTTCCTCCGCCCATGAACCGCCGGCTTTCACCGCGAAACCAAGCCCACCCTTGCATCACACAGTCTCCCCTCGTTAGTTCTTGACATGACAGCCACCACCTAGGAGCCTAGGAAATCCGGCAAATCGCCGCTGCCCTAATTGCCCAATCAACTCCATTTCTGTTCATGACTTTCCGACCCAGCCGCCACGACCGTGCCCCTTCACCCTGATATTCACACACACACACACACATGGGCCCAATTGTGCTCCCCATATCAGCCACCTTCCATCATCCTAATATGCTCTCGCAGAATCGAGAAAACAAACGGCGATACCACACACCGCACACCCTTCCGCTCATTGCGTAGGTGTCAACGAATTCCGCTCCGCGACAATCGTGAAATGTCGCGCGGACTTATTGGCAACCAAGCGATTTGTGCACCAGTGCACCAGCACCAGCATACGGCACCGAGTAGGTACCGCGAAAATTCGCACTCGCTCGCAGATCACTGCGATCGCAGATTGCATTGTTGTCGCCGCAGAACCTTACACCAGCGTGCTACCGCCGCGAATCGATTATTAAATCACAAACGGAATGTAATGTATCTGCGACTAGGAAAACCGAGATACAGATACATCAGGCCGAGAACGACGACTTAAACGGTATTTAAATTTAGTCGGTCGTGAGAAGACCCGGGCGACGGCATGCCTCTGTGGAGAATTGTCTCAAAATGCACTCCGCTTGCTCCTGATGGGCATGTTCCGTTCCTCGTTCCTCGTTCCTCATAACATTTGCGAATGCACGGGCGGCAGTGAGGACTGAGGACCCACCGACCCCGCCGCTGGGTGCACACGCAAAAGTGAAGGCGCATTCGAGATTATTCACGAAAAGCGCTCGGTCCGCGCTGCAAAGTTCACTTTTGCTCGGCTGACCTCCTGTGTCGCGCCAACTGGGTGACAGTTGTGTGCACACGCTCGCGGCTAATGCTGGGAATGGCTGTTCGCACACATCCACCATTTCCATTTTCGGCGGGAATTATATTTCAAATTTCGCTGCAACTCCTATTGACTTTTGCACCTGATGCAGCGAAATAAATTATTTGCTCAATAAATATCGCGATTCCGCCGTGAGGGAGGAGGTGGCCGCACCGAGTGGAGTCGGGTGGCGGTGGCGGGCTGCGGAAGCAGAATGGTGAGGTAATGCATAGCAGAGTGCCCGAGGACTTTCGATTTCGATTCGTCGGATGGTAATTGGCGAGTTGAAAGGTGATATTGATCTGGTGGATCTGGTGATGTAATTCGATATGAGTTGCACCAGCGGCAGCGGCACCGGCACATGATCCATGAGACGAACGAAGACAGCCGCTCGGTGATTAGCTTCGACCTCTGGTGTGGATGCAAAAGCATATTAGCTACCATTTAAGCAGACATTAGCTCGGACAGATTGCCAGGCGAGCGCTATCGCATTTCGACTTGCGACTTCGTGTTAGACGTGGTCAGGCACCGGGCACGGAGAACGGCTGCCGATTGATGCCGTGTGATGGTCAGAGCTTCTGTCTCACCAATCAACCAACTGGGAGTGGGTACGGTACAGTGTGTGCTGCAGGTATGTTAATGTAGTCATTTACGTGAAAAAAAAACTTTTGAAAAGTAAATGACAAGAAAAATGCTTACACTTTCTTTGACAATTAAAACACAAACGCGAAACGCTGCTTTTAAAAAGACAGCAAGGTAAGTAGGTAAGTATGTAGTCACGTACAAAATGTATGACCCCTGACCATCTTAGGTCAGGGGTATGTTCATTTTACCTTCTTCCTTGCCAGGAGATGATTCACTACCATGAGACCTTCTTTATTCCTATAACTACCCTAATCCGTATACAATGGCTCCAAGTGAGACTCGACACCCTTCTTTAAATGTGTGTAAAATGTAGAAAAAGCTAGTTGCACATGTACACTTCTCCGGTGCTATAGCATGATGGCGGATCAATTATGAAGATGATTTTCGTGGAACAGCTTGGGCCCAATCTATCGTATTGTAGGAACGGTTAATGAAGAACTATACGCTGGTACATTATAAAATGTAATTCTGGCCGACAAGACAATGCCCCCAAGCAAGCCCCAAAGCTCATCAAACTTAGTAAATTTAAATAAAAATTAGTACCTAATTAGTACTGAAATTTAATATTTAGTACTTGACTAGCCATCACAAAGTTCGGACTTGAATCCAATATAACGTCTTAGGAGAGATGTTAAAAATGCCGCCAATACTCAAAATATTTCAAACGTGGCAACTGATGTTCGTGGAGAGATGCAGAGCCAGTTGCAAAGACGTTGCGAAGCTGTGCTGAAGCGAGAACAAGAACAAAGTATTAGTCACAATAATGGTAAGCTTCAACATTACTATTCTTATTATGAAGATTGTTTTGCATTTTTTTCATTGTTTGTACATCGTTTCTAATTGCAGTCGAATCTTCATAAGTCGAATAGTCACAGGAACCAAAATATTGTGTTCGATTACAACATTATCACACAATTTTTCGGTGTATATAAATGTAATAATCTTTGTATTTAAAATTATTTTCACACCACTTCCATGAAAATATCTTTGAAGATCACATATCGGATCGGAGCAGACGTCTATTTGTTACATATCTAGTTTCCCTCCCTGAAGGAGAATTCAACTCAGAGTTTCTTCTGCCAGGATTCATCGCCCAGATTCTGAATCATTTGTTCGACTTAAAGAGGTACTAAATATGTTTAAAGACATGTTCGCAAAAAAAAAATAATCGAAAATACTGCCTTGTCTTTGTTTTTAAATTTCTAAATATGCGAGTGAAAGAATTCAATTACAAGAATGTTGAAAATACCGAACTTTTTAAAATAGAAATATCGTTTCTAATTAGTTGTCAACAGAACGGAAATTGTGGCGGAGTTTCAATAACATTTCGGTTTATGCGCAAAAGTCATATGCGTACATTACTGATAGAGGTGGTACGAGTCGTATATCCGACATTATTGTATGTCCTATAAAATGTAGAGATTTTAGGCGTACAACACAACTAAGTCAATTTTTGGAAATAATTCTGTGTTATAGTGAAAAAACTACTTGGGAACCCTTTTTAACCAAGTTGGACTTTGAGATGAATTTTTAGTACTTTTCTCAATTCTAAATACATTCTTAGTTACTAATTGCGTCAAGCTATTATCTCTTGTGTTAGTGTCGGTAGTAAGAAGTCTGCTTATACTTATTAATAAAAAATGTACTTGCAGCCCTTGTACAACTTGCTTTTCCCTTATGTCATTACATACGCGCAGGAGGGTGTACGAGTTTCACTAAAAAAAAGAGATTTTTTTAGTTCGGCCCTATTGAAGTTCTCCGCCCTACAGAGAGATGTTTCCTCAGGAACTGCCTCCTTCTCTTTGCTAAAACTAGGGACTTGCTCAGACCAGATGTTGTCCAGATTCCGTTTCTTCCTCATCTCTGCAGCTTCTGTAGAAGCAGCTATGCGCCTGAATACGATGTGGATTTGTACACCTGACACACTATTCGAAATATACTCCAACAATAATGCGCACATCCTTGCAACTAAAACTGACGATTGAGGATGATCTCTTCATACCCACCGCCAGCCATAAGGCTTCTGTTGATCAAATATCCAAATTATGTAATCCATCGCCTTCTAGCTCTATCCAGAGTTCCGTCTTCTCGTTTTTTTCCCTTATGGATGTTATTGACGTATATGCATAAGGGATGTCTGCTTTTTCGTTTCCTTGGATGTCAGTATGGACAACTAGGCTAGGCCATGTAGAGTGTATGGGCAACCTAGCTCCGGCCCGAAGAATCTTCGACTCTGAGTCTGTGGCACAACGCAACAAAGGACGTTCACGCACAGGGTGGAGCACACAAGTCGAAGTCGAGCTCATCCGTCTTGGTATGGGAAACTAAAGACAGCTGGCGAGATATCGTGCTGGCTGGAGAGGAATGCTGGGTGAGGCCCAGGTCCACCTCGAACTGTATCACTCTAAGAAGAAGAAGGAGGATTTCAGTATACCCCCCCCCCCCCCCATGCATAGGGTCAACGCGTTCACCAAGGATAGCTCTGACCGATGTCAGAATTGCCGAGGCTACGGCTCTGATTGCCGCTTCGTTATCGGAAAATGTGGAGATGGATCTTTCGGTTACATCGCGGGCTCTCATGCTGTATCGCAGCCACTTCGGATTGAAAACTGCTGCAGTCGCCAGGGACTTTTCGAAGAGGCCACTGAAGTTCTCTGCACTTGTACCATAGCTCGTTTTTAAGCCGTCAGTGTACAGGGCGATCTCCCCTCCGATTGACACCATTTGCTCATGTCACTGCTTGCATTCTGAAAATCAGTCTTTTCGGGGCTAGGGTTGGTGGAAGGTAGTCTGTCTGCCTATTATACTGTGTAGCTCTCCACCATGTTTTAGTATGGCATGCCCATAGGATTTATCCAAAACCTTGTCGCTCTTAGGGGCCATTAGGCTACACTTTTACTGTAGAATAGGTCCAGGAAAAAATTGAACCAAAAGTCAAACTCATAGCTTATAATGATAATGGCCACCCTGTAAAACTGCAAAGAATATTCCTTCTTCGATAAAGATGTGGTGCTTCGAAAATAAATTCTCACCCGTCACCCAACTTTCCACCCATACTGTAGTCATTTGCGTCCATTCCGCTTCGTAACGAGAGGAAAAGTGATTTCCAATCTGGCTTCGCCCAATTCGATTTGACATACCCAAAGTATGTCTAAGTTCGAGCCATCGCTCTCTCTCTCTCTCTCTCTCTCGCTCTCACACACACGCTCTGACGGGGATTCTCATGCAACACTCACCACAACCCATCACAACAGAGGCAGGCCAGCAGCAGACAACAGGCGCAGACCAGGCATCGCAAGGCACACTAGGCAACGGAGCAACTCTGGATCGCGTTCGATGGATTCGCGTTCCGTGTTGTTGTGAGCAAAATACCGAAGTCGTGACCAATTTGGTTTATTTACACGGATTAAACATGGATCTCGGTTCCCCGGGCCCTGTTGTGCGAGTGCAGAGAGTATCGGTATTTAGTGCGCTGGAATTTTTATGAACACCAGACTCTCCTCCATTCAAAGTGCTTCCCCCGCACACGGCACCGCTTACCATCGTCGACGCCGACGTTCAAAGATGCGAGCGTTCAGATTATCCGGTGGAATGGATGCTGCGACTTGTACTGGCAAACAGCACCGGCATCGGCATCGGCACCAGCTCGAGCAGTGGCAGGAGTAGCACCCACTGATGGAGTTGCAGGAGGACAATACCGGCTATTTGCGTGTATTAATGGGTCGTCGTTGTGTGGAATTGATTTAGGAACCGCATGCATACATGTAATTCGGCGACGATATCGACCGATTGCGGATGCATTTATCGGATTCAGGTTCGCGACTTCACTAACATCGGACGGACGGACTGCGACGAGTGGCAAATTATTTTCCATCGTCACAAGGACTGCGCTGGCGGATGGAGGCGGCTCTGCTGTTCGGCTGCTCTCCCGACGAATTAAACATCGGATTGGAGGCTTAACGATTTTATTACGGTACATGTGGTAGCCGAGCACAGCGCCAATTAAGTTGGCCAATTGAGTGAGATATGAATCGTCGAGATCCGAGCCGATTTTCCATTTAACGTGTCCCCGGTCGACTTACGAGTTGCACAACGCAACGGCCGAAGGATTGCAATTGCTCGACGAGTCGCTGTGCCGCGCTGGTTTGCGTTTTCAACGTGAAGATAAACGGATTTCGGTGTTGGGATCAAATTTCAAATTTACGACTGCAATCAGTTTGGGCCGTTTCCTTGCCGGGTTTTTTGGCTGCCGTGTTGGGAATTATGTGGGCCGACGAAAGCGGGCAATTCGAGAGATTTATGAGACGCGGGGTGGATTTTTCTTCTTTTTTGCTTGCTTTTCATGTGTTCTTGTGAAAGAGGCAAGGACGTGCTCAAACAAGGTGGACTGGATGTGGCGATGGTGCATTGATTGAAGGGCGTGTGCAATTAGAAGCTGATTGTAATTAACTCAGACAAGCTGGCTGGCTCGATCGGGTTAAAAGTGGAACATGTTTGTTCTTCTAGTTTGGGTGAGTAGCCATTGGGTGGATGGGGGAGAGTAGACCGGTGTTATCAGGCAGGAGATGGGAATGAAGTCAACACCTACTTCATTCAACCGGCTTTGAAAGTGGCTAATTATATGAGTGTCTCTACAATCCGAAGGGGTCTACTCTCTGAAACAATCACAACGGGCGATCAGCTGATTTGGGCATCGCCAGAAAGTCAACCCGGCTTATCTTGCGGTTGGATTTAGGGCTACCTTCGTATAAGATTGAGCTGATGCAAGAATTGAAGCCGGACGTCTATAACCAAGTCCCTGAGTTCGCTAATTGGGCGATGGAAATGTGGGCTGGAGATCCGGATTTCGGCCAAAACATCATCTTGGACGAGGTCCATTTTAGGCTCAGCGGCTTGTCAACAAGCAATATTGTCGTTATTGGAGTAAGCACAATCTACATGTGTTCAACCGATCGATGACTGTTTGCTGCTGTTTATGGCGTGGCGGCATCATCGGATATTATTGCTTTCGAAATGTGGAAGGATGCATCGTTACCGTCACTGGTAGCAGCTATGGAGTGATATTAACCGACTTTCCTTCGAAAGCGCTCGACAACGTCGATTTCTCCGAGCTGGTGTTCCAACAAGGCTTGTGAAGGAGAAATTATTGCGACTGGATCATCTTACTGCGAGCGTTCACCAATTTACCGACTCGCCGCTATAATCCGACTTAACACCACTCGATGATTTCCGCCGGGGCCATAGCTCACGCTAATAAACCAATCACTTTGGAAGAAATCGGGACCAACATTCGATTCGCTATTGCTACTCCACAAACAAACACCTTGAAGACAAAGCCCTGGACGGAGCCAGTACTCTCTGGCTTGACCTAATTATTGGAGCTACAGCAAGGGCTCTGTGGCCGATGGTGAGCAAGAAGAGATCACCATCAGTGATCAGTTTTAGCCGCAAGGATGTACGCACGCTAATAGGAGTCCTTACCCTACTATAGGTACCACTACACATGCAATGCGACTGAGCATACGGCTTCTGTAAAAGCGCTGGAGAGATGAGGAAGAAACAGAATCTATCCAGCATCTGCTCTGCGACTGTCCAACTGTAGCAAGGAAAATAAAGCACCACCTAGGAAAGCACTTCTTCTTTGAGCTGGAAGATATAAGCGGCGTTGAATTGAAAACCCTCGCCGCACATATTGGACCGAGTCAACAAAAGTTGAGCACGCTATTTGAATGAAATGATGAGGTGTTCCTTACACTTTTCCGCACACTGCTGTTGCTTTTCTTTAAATTTTTATTTCTGTCCTTCTTATCTGGTCGTCTTGATCGTGGCTGATCATGGCCAACATAATCGTTCATCTGACTGCTACGTACCATAAGTTGTACAGGAATTCGAGGAGACTGACTATGTTACAGATGACTTAAGGTCTATCGATCATCAAACAGATGGTATGGCTGTTGTTAGCGAAAGTGCTGAAGAAGGTCCAAGCCTATTGATTTTTTTAGGGTAACAGCAACATTTGGGCATGTCTTACGGCATATTCATTATTATCGCATATTTGAACTCACACAAGAATTGGAGCCAATTGACCACGATGGCAAGTACGATCACTTCGTCTTGCGGTACATCACAAGTATGAAGTTAGTATAGAAGAGGACCAAGGGCACTGCCGTGTGGTACTCCAGCCTTTATGGAATTCATTACCATGAAACGTATTTTGTGAGACTTTCTTTTTAACTGTCTAACATTTTATGTTTCAAGCCATCGGGCCAAACTTTGTCTAAAGCTTGGGAAACGTCAAGATCTGCGACCGCATAAACACATTTTTGTTCGAAGCCCTTTCCGAAAAGATAAACACTAATGAAATAAATTACAAAAAAAAAGTTTACTTCGTAGAGATTTGTTTTATTAGACACATGGATGGATTTTAGGATGGATAAGAATATGCAGTACTTTTAATTAAAGTACTATTGGAGGAAGACTATGGCGAATTACATTGGTTAAGTGGCCTCCGTTAAAATGCAGGTACTTACGGGCTCTTTTGACAGTACTTTCTATGACTTTTCGAGGTGTCGCCGGTGTAATTTGTGCGATTTCGAATGTTGAGCTTCGTCTTCTCTATAGTGTGTGGTTTTCTCATGTAAGCCTTTTCCCACAAAAAACAAGTCTAGATCCGACAGATCAATATATCAGCGTTTTGTTTTAGATAATGCGACTTGGGATTATTTCGCACAATATAAGTTCATTGCCTCACGAGCGGTGTGAGCGGTAGCTCCGTCTTGTATGAGTTCAACATTTTTGTCTGCTTGTCTGAGTGGAAAAAGAAGCCCTGAAGCATTGTTCTGTAGCGATGCCAACGTAGGCGACTGTGTCGATTTGTCTTTGTTGGGCAATCGTGTAGTGCTCGCTGTCAAAACTCCCAAGTCTTACGAGAGCAACAAAAAAAAAATACTCAAAAATATTTTTAATAAAATAGTTATTATTAGTAGTACATCAGTTATGCGATGTACCTGGTAAATAGTAAGTAAGTAAGTAAGTAATTCATTTATTTACAATTTTCATTATAAAGGGTGATGTTTTAAAAGCTATAGGAAAGTTTTTCAAAAGAAAACACATAAAATTCAGAAAAATGCATTAAATCTTTATTTGAATCGATAGTACGGTCCATATAATTTAATGTTTGAAGATTATTTCATGCAAATGTTGACCTTGACTGCGCCTCAAATGGTCCATCCGCTTAGTCCAATTTCGGCATACTCTTTCCAACATTTCGGCCGGTATCTCACGAATAAATGCTTCAATGTTGTCTTCCAATGCGTCAATTGAAGCGGGCTTGTCTGTATAGACATGAGCTTTAACATAGCCCCACAAAAAATAGTCTAAAGGCGTTAAATCGCACGATATAGGCGGCCAATTGACCGGTCCCGAACGTGAAGTAAAATGTTCACCGAACTCGCCCATCAATAAGTCCAATGTTGCGCGTGCTGTGCGGCATGTGGCACCGTCTTGTTGAAACCACATGTCATGCAAGTCAAGCTCTTGCAAAGTTGGATATCATCTCACGGTAGCGCTCACCATTCACAGTTACGTTACGATTCGCATCATCTTTGAAGAAGTACGGTCCAATGATGCCACCAGCCCATAAACCGCACCAAACTGTGACTTTTTCTGGATGCATTGGTAGCTCTTGCAATGCTTCTGGCTGATATTCACTCCAAAATCGACAATTCTGCTTATTTGCGTACCCATTGAGCCAAAAATGAGCTTCGTCGCTGAACAGAAGAAGCGCGCGATGAACTTTCTTAACAGAGCACGCATTTTGATAACAAAATTCAATAATTTGCAAGCGTTGTCCGATTGTAAGACGATTCATGGTTAAATTATAAACCAAACTGAAGATGTTTGACAGTGAAACAAAGCACGAAACGTGCGTCAGCTGTTTAAACCAGTGTTGCCAAAAAGATAATAGCTAAAAAATCACCCATAACATTATATTTCTTAATTTGAATTTAGAAGCATTGGCTGTGCCGTCAGCTCAACTGGCAATAATTAATAATATTTAATATCATACAGTCACAAGATATAACAAACAATTTATTTTAAAATTTAGTATAATTCTTTTTGCGTTAAGTGCTAACAAGTTATTAACATTCTGAACTTCATTACTTCTTTCAGGTAGTTGGCAAGGGTTTTCCAGTCAGGTCCATTTAGTAATTTGATTGTCTCCTGCATTGAGAGGGAAGCTTTTCCAAAATACGCCATTCTTTGATGTCTTAAAATTGGACAAGCACTCATAAAATGAAAACAGTCTTCTTTAGATTTGAAGTTACACAACGAGTAAAATTGATTGAAACTCCCATTATATGGCCTTCCGTTAATGTTTAATACTTCGCATCTCAGTTTGAAAATCAAAGCGATCTCTTTGGAGTTAAGCTCATCACGAAAATAATTATCATTATATAGGTTATATGTTCGTTTTTTTTAATTCATTTTTGTTTTATTTTTAATTCATTTACTTACGTGCTAGACAAAAAATCTTAAAAATAGCTTAACTATATTCGCAATTGTACTCTAAGCTATTCTGATATAAATTCAAGTATGCCTTTCGGCTTAATCTGTTCCTTTTTTTTTCAGTCTGTTTTTGTTTTTTGTTTAGCCAAGAAAACTGGTAAAAAACTTGGCTTAGGTTATATGTTAGTTGGCTGTATATTATTCTGCTTTCAGATTTAGCTGCTGTCTCTATTAAGATATTCCGAAAGTAGTCTTCTTGTTTTTCAATAATTCTTTATTCAATTTTCAATTTTATTCAATTGAATTTTATCTGAACAAAAACTATACAATTGGTCTTACATGCTAAAAGCTTAAGCTAGCGGAAAATGTGTTGGCTCAACAATAGAGGCCCAACTGATGTGCAATGTTTACAAGATTTACAATGTTATTTAAGTTATTGATTTGATAATTTTACACAATGGAGATCTTTTACATCGCGGTGTTCAATTCCGTGTGTCCTTGTTGGTCCTCTCGGGATGGGGGTGGTAGTGTGGCGGCCTATTTAGCCGCGATGTTGACTGCTATCACTACTTTGGTAGAAGTGATACGGTCTGTTGCTTGATGTCCTTGGTAATGTCTGCTCATTTAGCAGATTCAATGCGTTGAGGAATTGTTGTCCGGTAGTCGAACTTCTCAGGTACCTGATAACCATGTTGTGTAGTTGTCTCTGGAATAGTGTCACCAAGTATTGTTGTAAGGGGATGATGCTGTAGAGTAGCAACTTCGTCTTCTGGCTTAGTCCGTTTTGTTTTCGCATAAGCGGGTAGAAGCGATGGAATCCACAACTGGCCTTTTTAAGAGTCAGCTACGAGTGGTTGTTGAATTTCAATTTCTCGATGAAATTGACGCCGAGATACTTCACCTTGTCTACTGGCGTTATTGTCGCGCCATTCGGAAGCACGATTTTAATGCTCCGGCATGACGTTACTGATCTGCATCTACCTCCGGATGGTGTTCTGAAGCACATGAGTATCGATTTCTCCCCACTTATTCGGATACCCCATTTGGTGTAGTAGTTATACTTCTCTCTTTCTTGGTTTTCGACCCTCCGCGCTGAGATTTGCGGTGACATTGAAGTGGCGTATGTCAGTGAGTCATCTGCGAATAGGCAACATCAAACTCTGTCGACTAGAGGTGGTTGGTCTGCCGTGTAGATGTTGCACAGCTTTGGTCCCAGCTTTGATCCTTGGGCAACTCCTGCTTTGATGGTCCGTTCCGTTGACTGGCTGCCCTCTACCTGGACGTAAGACTTTGAAATCGATTAATAATTCTATATAATTGAACTCTTAGGATATGAGTGTTGATTACGTCCTTTTGTAAGTCTTCACCAAAGTAAGTCGCGTATTGATGCCACTGTGCAAACCACCAGTTTTTGTTCCTTGTTTCTTAAAGTAACATATTTTTGGTTAAACGCCGGTTCGGATAACCCAATACTTTAATTAAATAATCAGCCTGAAGTTTTAAAATGGCAATGAAAAGCTTTGGTAATCCAGTTTCTAAATAAATAGCATAATTTGGAGTGTTTATAGGAAGGTTGAATATTTTCTTAATAAAATTCCTTCGAAGTTTCTCGACTTCTTCATACTCTTCCATTCCCCAAACTTGCGCAGCATAACACAATGAAGATTTAACAACTGAGTTGAAGATTTGGTGCTTGGTTGACGGATTCATATTGTTATTTGAAAATATCTTTTTCCATACAAAGTTAATTATACTTTGTGATTTTCTGGATTTTTCACTAAGATGGCTTTTAACATTTAATGTTTTAAATTAATTATCACTCCGATGTACGTGTATATTGATGTACTACTTCCAAGCGCTTCCCATCCAACATGAAATTCCTTCTGTACAAGTTCGATTGCATCTTGAAAATATCATAACTTTTGATTTTTCGGTATTAATTTTAAGTCCCCATTTTAAACAGCAATCTGCCAAGCGGCTTATCAATAATTTTAAATTTTCTTCTGACTCTGATATAATGGGCAGGTCTTCAGCGTACAAAAGAGCGTTTTCTTGGAGTCCTCCCATTCTTATTCTACCACTAATTGTTAATTCTAACCCCAAATTGTTGGTTGGGAATTCGTCCTTCTTCTTTGACGATCGGCGTCTTACGCGCAAGCTTGTACGAGAAGTGACTTTATTCACATGTCTGTTGAAACACCATTGGATCCACAGAAAGTCACTGTATTGTGTGCAGTCTGGTCTGTAGAGCCATTGGTCCAGAGTTCTTCGGAAGTCCAATTCAATTCTGATCGACATCAGATGACCGGAAATCGAAGGCATGGATGTAGAAGAAATGGCTTCAAAAACATCCCGCACAACACGGTTTATTGCAGGACAAGTTTCATGAATTCACCATTAATTGATGTAAACATGTCACTTGACTTAACTTGTTGTGGGGCTCTGCAAAATGCTCTCCACTCAGTCCGCAGACTCAAAAAACAAATATACATCAATCTATGGCAGGGTTCGATATGTAAGAATAGTCATGGATTAGCTATGTCATAATGGAATCCTGCAAGAACTCCCATGGAGAGCAAATGGAAATGAAAATGTTATCAAAACCTAAATCATACACGCATTTTATTTCATTTTTACCTTCAGAACCACGAAAGGGATGATCCTGTCAAAAGGACACCATTTCACGCATTCCGTCAAACAACAACTTTGTCTATGCGTCCCTGTCACAGCAGGGGTGTCCTTTTTACTGGCGACAGCGCTCGTTAACCCGGCTCGTTTTAGCCATTATTCCGCGGTTTCGTAAGCGACAGATTCGGCATCCTTATCGATATTAATTTGCATTAAGTCCCCCCATTTTCCACTGCGCCCGTCACATAATCCAACCAACATCAGCCGAGAGATAACGACTTGCAATATTATTACCTGTCAAAGGACACACTGTAGGTCATCTTTTTAGGCTCATTTAACGACGCGAATAAAAATCTTTTGTCATAACTTTTTCCATCATTTTAACGAACCGTAATCATCAAAATTGCTCAATTAATTTGCCCCGTTTTACGAGCTCCGACATAATTTAGCTTTTGTCACTATTCGCCTTCGTCCTTCTTGACCGCAGCCTATTCAGGTCAGCTCCTTGGCCGGTCGACTGAGCTGGCCGTGTGGTTCACAGCGGCCATAAATTTGTCCAATGAGCTTCATTAAATTGGAATACACCACCCAGTCACTCTCACTCCTCCTCCACACACCGCCTCATCACAGACACACACGCGCGCACAGGACTCGACTTTGATGTTGATGAGTGGTAAATGGAAATTAGTATTAATTACGGTACAACGAGCGTACCATGTCCAACCACCCGGCATTGGCTTCTCAAGGATCCGTGGCGGTCTCTATCTGCCGCCTCCATTCTCTATCGCTCTTGGCCAGTTCAACCGCCTAAATACCAATGAGGGTCAAATTGGAAAATTTCATTAGCTAATTGAGTACATGTAGCATTAAAGGACATGCGGTGGCGGGGCGGCAAGAAGGCGGAAGGGGGGAGAAATGACTGGAATACAATGGGACACAGCACGTAACTTGAAGCTATCCACTGCTGGCGTTCGAGATCCATGAGAAATGCTTTTCACACTGAGTTGCGATTTGGATCAACGCTGGTGGTGTCGTTAAAGGAACCGCAGGATAATAAATAAAAGGAAACCTTTCTGGTCAGTCATTGGCTTTCGGGATGGAGATGGGAGACTATGCTATGCTCGTCACACGTTGATTTGTAGATATCGAACGAGGATACATAGAATTTTACGCGCTAACTGAATGGCATGGGGTCACGCAACGCTATCGACTGCAGGGAGAGAGGGAAAGCTTGCTATTTCGGTCCTTGGACGTAGTTAGTCCCACGTGGGAGTTCTGCAACAATCCATGCGCAGGGGGAATTAATATTTCTGTCAATTTGCTGTAATTGGCCTTGGGTATCTTTGCTGTTCAATTTCGGTTTTTTTTCTCTCTTCACCTCTATTCCATCAATAATCGGTCAATGCCTCAAATTGAATGCAAACGCCCAGTTGAGCACAAATTCAAGTTCATTAGCCACGATGAAGCGCAGCAATTGTCTTCGGCGAAAAAAGGCGTTTCCCAAAAGTGATTCAACTTCGCATCGGGAAGTGTAGCAAAGAAGAGTATTTTGGAATTTCCAAGCAAAAGATTGATTCTTTCCAATTGTTTACATGTCCAACAGACACACACACACATGCGCTCACTCCAGAGACTGGGTGACAAGCGAAGGCTTATGTTTGCCAGAAGTGAGTGCTAAGAGTGCTCACGACAAAGTGCCAAAGCGGTATGCAAACACTGATAAGAGAACAATGCGCGTTGATAAGGCGAAGTAATTCGTGTTTCCCACGATACAAATTGACAAAACGAGTTTTCGTCAAAATCAACACTTTCCGAGTATCGTGGGGCATTGAACACAAACCGGGCAGGTCCTTGAAGGTCGAATCAGTTTGTGACAGCTGGGTGCGCGGCGATTGCCGGTGGTTGAGTGCAAGTGAATTGAGATTTCGATTGACCGTGGAAACGATGGGAATTCAGTTCGAAAGCAAACGACACTTGAAGAGGGGTAATAAAGCAGATCTAATGGCAAATTGTTGTGCAACCACATTGTCCTGGTCTAGGCCAAGGATCAGCTCCAAACCAATAAAGAAATGCTTAGAAATGATTGGATGCTAGGACTACAATAAAGTTGACGAGGAGACTGCTAATATCATTCCCGAACTCCGAGAAATTCTGTAAGATTGACGCCGCGTGCTGATGCAATCGAAGACGATTGGGAACATTGTCATTAAGCCATCAAACCACCGAGGAATCCCTGATTTGAGAAGGAATGCAGGCTGGCACTTGCAAGAAAGCCAGAAGCTAAGAGGTGTTCATGAGCCATACAAACCAATAATAAGGAGAGTATACGAAGCGAAAGTTGGCGAAAACTGTGGCCAAGCCAGGATTGAGGCCAGGAACGTCTTGCTGTGTGGTTGGTGGGAATGGCTGCTAATCATCCGCTATGAGCTCATCTCTTACCGCAAGACTCTTAATTCAGACCTGTATTGTCAACAATTGGACCGTCTGAAGGAAGCAACAGCTCAGAAGGTGCCATAGCTTTGACCCATAGGAGAGGAATTGTGTTCCATTGGGTCACCGTCAGGCCGCAAACATCGATAGCGACTCGCCAGAAGCTCTGGGAGCTTGGTTGGGAGGCCCTTATGCGTTCACTTTATAGTCCCGACCTAACACCAAGTGATTACCACCTGTTCTTGTCCATGGCGAACGATTTGGCTGGTGAAAAGTTCACCTCAAGAGAGGCATGTGAAACAAGACCGTAGGGACGAGGGCTCCTACGGGAGAGAGATAACGGTGAGACCATCAAAATAATGACAAATAATCCAACAAAAAGGAGGGCATTTGGCCTAAATCCGTCCATTTTTACTATGATAAATGCAGCCTTAAATTTCGAATGATAAATTTCAGCCTTATCCGACCACCTCATGCCGCAACTTCAGGAGCACAGTGAAGTGAAAACGACTAGACATGTGCTACTCGAGGCTAATATCTCGCGAAAGCAAATGTCCATCAGCCCAGACTTGCCGCTTCCCACAAAACAATCCACCACCCCCCGCCGTTGGCTGAAATTGTATCCAAGTCACAGCAGAAAACTCCCAGCAGATGTTAGTGGCGCCCTCAAAACAGAGACCGATTGTTCGACATTTGACCACGAGTTTAAGGTCTGCGCCTGCGCAAATTGCAACTAGCGACTTTTCAGGGTCCCCCCAGCAGCAAGCACTGCAGTCGTTTATCCATCGCTCACCCATGATTCATTGCTACTGTGCCACAGAAACGAAAAGTTCTCGTCTCACTTCACATCATTGACCTATGTCACCCTTCGGCATTATTTTGCGCTGCGCGGCACGGTATCAGTATCTCTCCCAGCGAACGGTGTGGAAATTTAAATTATATTTCATTCCACAGATTCGAACGCCCGGTACGAGTGGCTGGCTTCGTTTCTTCGTACATCACGAAGCTTCCAAGGTCGCGCTGCTTAGAGCTGGCAGTTTGGCTGTTTGTCAGTTTGTCAGTTTGGAGGATTTTCGATTTTTGTGTGGCAGCAGCGCAGAAAATTGAGAGCTCTGCGGGCAGACACCGATATCTGCCCAAAGACCAAATCCATTGGCATCGCAACAAGAGTCGTAATTTCGAAAATGCCTTCACCCCATCCGGCCATCCGGGCGGCTCTGCCAATGAGCATACATACGTGCTGTCTTGTGGCACTTCCACATGCAGGCATTTTAATTTCCAGCACAATGGCCTCTTACCTATTTTTCACGTGGAGTCAGTACCCCTTCCCCCCTCCACCCGCCCCGACAACAGATAGACAACCGGCAAGCCACCACCATCGGCTAGAATTAGAGAAAAAAAATCGCTAAATTACGGTCGTGCATTTTGTTTTAATTGGACCGATTAGAATTAATGGCACATCATCTGTGCTCCAAGGAGCCCCTCATGAGGCCCGACCGGGCAGAGCACAGAAACGGCAAAAATCGCTTGTGTTGGATTAGAACCTCGGTCGGCGTCGGTTGATCTGTTGGTCGCTCGGTCGCTCGGTCGTTTGGTCGTTTGGTCGGCTCGGTCGACTGGTTAGTGTATTGTTGTCTCATTTGAGCAACACCAGTGGTGAAGGTACCGATTCTGATTGTACTTGCCAGTGGCCTAATCCGAGTGCCAATTTGGGATGTCGAGTTCATTTATTGGCAATAGTTCGCTTCGAATTGTTATCGCATGAACCTTGTGCCTCTTCTTAGCGGGATCGACTCACTCATCGGGTAACCTATGCGGCGCGAACAGAACAACAAGAAGGTCTTGCCGCGCTGATTGGGTAGTAAATTAGTATGTGACATCCGTGAGCGGTATTTGAAAATGAAAGGAGAAGATTAATCGCTCCGCGGATGGTTACACTAATTTCGAAGCTCATTCGAATCGACACTTGGCGGTAACCTTTCGGTGTGTGTGCTCTGTGCAGTGTGCACCTATGGCATGTTGTTGCTTAATGTCAGTTTGTTCTTTGTCAATTGGTCGCAATGATGGATGTTGTCGACGGCCGTATGCAGGGCATAAGTGTGACGATCCACCGGGACGTCAGTTTCTTTGTGTTCAAGGCAACGTGACGCGCTTTCTCTAGGTCATCGTATAGTGGATGAATTACTCAAGGACAGCAAGACAATTACATGATGACGAGTTGTAGAAGAATGACGGGGGATTTTCTTGACAGGCGACAGAGTTTGGCGTGTTTGTTGGATGGGCTTCATTCGGTAACAATCACCACTGATCACCACACCACCACAAGCTCTAGTTCTTACAAGCTTTTGTTCTTTCTGAGGAACGATCGGCTAATGAGAACTGGCTCGATTTCATGACACACTCGTGGACACTTCTAGAAGCTGAAGCTCTGCAGATAGAAAGTGGCGAGAAATGTAAATTTGATCGGCATTTTATTTGTACGAGAAGTCCCCTAGAAGTTTGAGAGGAGTACGTTTAGAACACGTTGCAGCTATACCAAGCTAATGGAAAGGGACACTGATTTCTGATCACACAGACAAAGAGGCCAGAATGTGTTTGTTGAAAAAAAAATCTGCATGCGATCTTTGATTCAGTTAGCGTTAATGGCGATTGAAGGAGGTGGCAGACATGTGGAAACATGCGTACGACATCGACTGGTACAGCGCCTAAGTTGAGTAAACAATGTGAGACATGATGACAGCCTGACAAAAATCTTCGACGTTCTTTGTTTCGGTTATCGCACACAAAGTGAGAAGAACTTCAACCGAATTTCAACATTTGTTCCAAATACATGAAAACAACACATATTTAGCTGTCACATGAAATCGGTCGCAAATGTGCGACTCTTAAATTGACAATCACAATACGCAGAGCAAAAAGTAGGATTGCGATAACCAACTATCGCATATCGCCTTAGCCGATTTCACCCCACGATCACAGCGATTTTGGTCATCATTTATTTTGATTAGCAGGGTGTTTTCTTTATGATATAGGTTTGCTTTTGTTGCTGAACTTTATAGAGGAGCCAACGGCGCAATAACAAGGTTCGAGGTTTATGAGTCTTACAGCTTTGCATAGGCAACAACCATTTTTGTGAAAAGAAGAAATGTTGGCCGATTAGCAAATATAATGGCCAGTGTGATGAAATGTCAATGAAAACCTTCAATTGATACATCTAAGACCACTACACCCCCTCTCAGCCTTTGGGCTAAATAATATTGCAAATTAAAAAATGTATATGCCTGGATGTTTGAGGAGCTCCAGATGCGGATGATTGTTCATCTCCTGCATTAGAATATACGGCGGTACACGAAAAATTCCAATACAGAGGTTTTAAATGAATTGAAAAAAATTGCAGATACCGCATACAACCTCAGCTATTATCTTTTTGGCAACACTGGTTTAAACAGCTGACGCACGTTTCGTGTTTTGTTTCACTGTCAAACATCTTCAGTTTGGTTTATAATTTAACCATGAATCGTCTTACAATCGGACAACGCTTGCAAATTATTGAATTTTGTTATCAAAATGCGTGCTCTGTTAAGAAAGTTCTTCGCGCGCTTCTTCTGTTCAGCGACGAAGCTCATTTTTGGCTCAATGGGTACGCAAATAAGCAGAATTGTCGATTTTGGAGTGAATAGCAGCCAGAAGCATTGCAAGAGCTACCAATGCATCCAGAAAAAGTCACAGTTTGGTGCGGTTTATGGGCTGGTGGCATCATTGGACCGTACTTCTTCAAAGATGATGCGAATCGTAACGTAACTGTGAATGGTGAGCGCTACCGTGAGATGATATCAAACTTTTTTTTGCCCAAAATGCAAGAGCTTGACTTGCATGACATGTGGTTTCAACAAGACGGTGCCACATGCCGCACAGCACGCGCAAAATTGGACTTATTGATGGGCGAGTTCGGTGAACATTTTATTTCACGTTCGGGACCGGTCAATTGGCCGCCTAGATCGTGCGATTTAACGCCTTTAGACTATTTTTTGTGGGGATATGTTAAAGCTCATGTCTATACAGACAAGCCCGCTTCAATTGACGCATTGGAAGACAACATTGAAGCATTTATTCGTGAGATACCGGCCGAAATGTTGGAAAGAGTATGCCAAAATTGGACTAAGCGGATGGACCATTTGAGGCGCAGTCAAGGTCAACATTTGCATGAAATAATCTTCAAACATTAAAATATATGGACCGTACTATCGACTCAAATAAAGATTTCATGCATTTTTCTGAATTTTTTTTTTGAAAAACTTTCCTATAGCTTTTAAAAAATCACACTTTACCATCGTTAGCAACTTTTTGTCGCATTCAAGGTGTTTTTTTCCTCACAGGTGGTTAAAGAGTTCCACCTCTTATTAGCTTCCTCTATGCTCGTGTCATTCATTTTTTACTCGATATCCGTGAGAGGTGGAATGGGTATGTTCGGGACTGTGAGTTTGTTCCTGCCATTATATCCGGTCCGGAAAGTGCAGAAAGAAGCTCTTCTCCGGGGCTAGGGTTGGTGGTAGATAGTCTCTTTGTCCTATATTTGCTGCTGGCTACCTTGTAGTCCAACGCATTGGCTTTAAATGCAGCACTGCTCCCCACAACTACCATCTATAATTAGATTACTGCCAGGTTTTGAGCAAGCTACTAGTTTCTGATCGGTAGCCATTGAAAGCAGGTAGCGTCGTGAATTTCGTGTTCTAATGAAGCATTATTTGATTAAAAAAACCGTCATTGAAACCAAGTCGAAGCCTAACAAAAGCTGCACCATCAAGTTGAATTATTTAGAAGTGGATTAATAAGTTCTGTTGTGGGTGTACCAGCCCAAGTGCAGCCGAATGTTCAGGTCGGTCAACGGAGTCCGTCACGCCAGAAATCGTCGAATGATATCGGACGAGTGGAGAATTAAAGTGCCTGTGGTGGCAAGGGTACCTCAATCAGATGAAAGTGCATAGACTAGCACAAGACCGTGGTGGATGTAGAGGCATGCTGGCTGAGGCCCAGGTCCACCCCGATTTAGCGCCACCCAAAGAGGTGACTGACGCTGCGGCATTGCAACTGAGTGGGCACGTCACATTTTGCATAAGTAGCTGAACATGAAAAAGTTAACAGCGCAATGGGTGCAGCGATTGCTCGACACTCAACCGTGTGACCTCTTCTAAGGTTTTGCCAAAATCAATCAATTGGGCTTCGAACTGCCATTACATATCCTCCCTGTGTCCAAACGTGAATAAGTGGCAGGGCGGTAAAAGAGCATCACTTAGGCATGCGCCTGCTTGAAGGGCAATAGAAGCAAATTGAAAAAACCCTGGGCTAGATGTATTGAGCCGATATTTTGTATTCAAAAGTGAGTGACTTATCAAACGACGCTTTCCTAAGCCCACGAGTCACTGACGTTCTAAAAATCTCAAGAAGAGGATTAAATCTGCTGACGTTTGGGTTTTCAATTCAATTCTGACGTCGCATCGGTCGTTATTGAACATCGATAGTACGCCCACCTTGTCCTCTTCCAACTGGGCCCTGGGTCGTGGGTCTGGATCACACTTGGAATTCCTTCCTGTAAAATTTATTTACACGGCTTTGTATCACGGTGAGTAAGAGTTTCTTACTCATTTTTTCAATCCATCGTCCTTCTACCTCAAACAAGAGCTCGACTAAGTTAGTCGGACTAACTGCCATCCCCAAGCTCACGTTCCGTGCAAGACCTCTCAACCCTGGACCATGGACAATAATTACTTAAGTGGTGCTGGTTACGCACTGAAATCCGTTTCGCATGGAACACCACCGCCACCGCCGCGAGATCTCGACTTAATCTCGTGTCACTTTCCAATGGAGTCGGTTATCGCATACTCCCAACATTCACTGACACACTTAGCTTGACGCAGAGCAATTTCAAAGGTCCACCCGATTAAAATTCTCTCGGATAAGACACCGACGCAGCACGGTTCGGTGGACACACACCAACGCACATGCACCTGTCAGGGGCAACTCGGTAAGCTAAAGCTACTCAACTTCATGGAATTTCATTTAAAATTCTCCAGAGGCACATAAATTCCGGACAAAGATATCAACTGTTGCTTCACCGCTACTGTCTGTCCGTCTGTCTGTCTGTCGTCGTCGTTGTCGTCGTGGTCGTCGTGGTCGTGGTCGTTTGGCAACCATGCCGGTGGAACGCCAGCATGTGTACAAGCGGCCGTTTTGTCAATGTGTTCGTTCTTATCTTAGCCCAAGTCAAGTGCCGAACGCAGAACAACTACTTTTCCACGTTTGACAGCCCCCTCCCCCCCAACCCCCCTTCGGTTGAGGCTGTACCAAGAATGCTGCACAAGTTAATCACCCCGAAGCACGGCGAAGCGGAGAGCCAGCGACCGAGCTACACCAAATCACGGCACGCAGTGGCCGGCCTGGAAGCGGCACAGAAGCCGTGCTACCACAATATCACTGATAACAGAGTGTCCACCGAGTGCCGTGGACAGGTGAATGCAGAATGAACGAACACACATACGGACGCCTGGCGGGCTGGCGAGTTGGCGGGCAAGCGGCCGGAGATCGCATGTCGCAACGGACGGTGGCAGCGTTTATAGGGTAATTAGTTCGCTTTGATAGTTAACAGTGAATGCATGTTGCCGGCGCAATAAATTATCACGCTGCGCATGACCGCCGCTCAGAGTGGGCTCATTTTTCATTCGAAGCCGATGACTAAACTATCGGAGCCGACGACTGGACAGTGTCAAGTGCTGTGGAAAATATTGACAGTTGATGTGATTGGGACTGGAGCTGGCGACGGCGCTTTTGACAGCTGCGACTTGCCGAAAGGAGGAGAATGGCAATGGCCATCGGTGGACGGAAGAGTTGCAGGGATCCAAAGAGGGGCCTGTATCGCATGGATTGAGGATGAATGACAGCCCATCTTGTTCTCTGAATCGACAAAGGATCAGCACTTCAACGAAGGCGAGGGTGTCACAAGGAGGTACGATCAAAATATTCTCACCCACCAAGCGTGCGACGCGGACAACATTTAAAATCAGTAACGCAACGTCCCCATCGTCCTGAGTGCCATGAATGTCGTCACACTTCCGCTCCAATTGGCGATTCGCAAATGCAAACCGCAAGTGCCAAAGTTCCCACAGCGTAATGTGCCATGCCATCGTCGCATAATGGGCCACAACTGTGCGCAACCACCAGCAGGGTTCACCTGTGCATCGGGCTTTCCTAGAACACCCATTTAACGATTCATTTATCACCTCTTTATGGGCACAAACAATTTCCTTGGGACATCGCCAGCATCTTGCGTTTTATTGCCATTGCCGCGGCGCAGTTATGGCCGCGTGCACTCGCAGCGCAGTGATTCTCCGCTGCCACGGTGCCCTGGTGTGAATAATTAAAACCCGGATTCTGGACCTCCGCCGACAGCCGGTGTTCGGCGTAAGTGCGTCGCGCTATATCAATTACGAGCGATGCGATAAGGCATAGCTGCGGCCGGCTATTAGGGCACCATGCGAATGAATTGGTGAGTAAGTGGCCAGACGGCGAGTAGTGAACATTTGGCAGGCGATTCGAAACACTTGCGCTACCCAAACGGAAGGCAACCCACTCACAGTTGTTGGTCACGTTGTCGCCCTCGCCGTTGGCGTCGCTGCCGGATGGACCAAGAGATGCACGACAGCTGTACACTCGGAGCCATCCCGGCCCTCCTTACACGGCACAAGCGAGCGAGCGCTGCACAACAACGACGACGACGACGAGAGGAAATCCCGGCACTTGTGAGTCACTGGGCTTGTCGGCAGTGCCAACCAGAGAGTGTTACTGGCTGCTGCTGCGGCTGCGTCTATTTGGGCCTTGATTTACAATGGCACCCAGAGTCGGACAGCAGAGGGCGGATTGCCGCAACACAACATCGATTTAGTGAAATTAAATGTTTGCCTTTTTCTTCTGTTTCCCAATCGCGCACACAGAGAGGTGCCCGGTCCTGGAAGCACTGTGAGCAGTCGACTGTGAGAATGGCTGCTGCCTACGCATCGCGTGGCGCGTGGAGTGTCATCCACTGACAAGAACACTAATAAGTCCGCTAATAGTTTTGACTTTTAGGTGTAGAATGGTTGGCTTCTTGTCGCCGGCAGCCGAGGGCCTTGCGAGACATTTGTCGTGGAAAAGGTCAAAGGTGTCGCGACTACCCACGCGATGTCGTCGTAAATTAGAATTGTGTCTGTCAGTTTTAAGTCGAATGGAATTTGTGTGTGAATTGTGGGAATTTCATTTGGTTTCTTGCTTCGTTTGATTCATTGGATTAGGCGGACACACCGCATTTGGTGCAACGATTAAGGGGGGGGGGGGGGGACATCGGAGATGCACGTTTGCTTAGTGGGTCATTTAAAGGTTAACATTTGACTTGCGAAATAGAGATCTGGCGCTGGAGTGACAGTTTTTGAGGAGGCCAGTACGGTTCACATCGATTGAAGACATCATCATGTCTGGTGAAGTTTTCTTTTTGCAAAGTATTTGTTATTTACCAAAGAAAGTTGTAGATACCGATGGGCAATACTTTTAATTATATGCTCTGGCGCTACAGTCCAGTTTTGGTCCTTTGCCTCAGCCAGCATGCCTCTCTAGCTGTCACGTCCCTAGCAAGCTGCCTCCAATGTCGCACGCTAAGGTGGATGAGGCCCTTCCCCATTCGTGTCCTTCTTCAAATGGATGCTCCATAATCCATCAACGCAAACAGGACCAACGATTGAACGCGGAACTTTTCTCTCGAAAGAACCATCATCTTCTCTTGAGATTGTCTATGTTGCCGCGCTAGAGAACAAAACAGGGATGATCAAGGTGTTACACAAAGACTGCACAAAGTCAGCTTGGTCCTTCGAGAGATGCCTATACGGCACTTGCCTCTTGAGTCCAATTGGCATGAGTTTATTCGCTTATTCTCGGTACTGGGCGTACGAGGTGCCGAGGTACACGAGGGAAGTATATCTGTCTATGGTGATGCTATGTGTGTGGACGTCATCGATGGTGTATATCCTTCCTTGAAGACGGCATATACTTCGATTTGCCCTCATTCAGCACTAGGCCCATTTTGGCTGCTTCCGATTCAAGATTTCGCTTCAGATTCAACAAACGCCGTCAATAACGCTGTGTTCGATTCATCACGTCAATGTTGTCGGCGTAATCCTGCGCAATTGTGTGGAGTTTAGGAAGATCGTGACTATTGTTTTGGCTCGTGAGTCTTGCACGACTTTTGCCACGATAATGTTGAAGAAGTCACATGACAGCGCGTCGCCTTGTCTAAATCCTTTTTTGACATTGAAGGTCTCGGCGAGCTGATTACCGACCTTGATGGAGCAGCGAAAATTCTCTATCATCATCCTGCACAATGTGACGAGTTTGGCAGGAATGTCAAAAGTGGGCATAGCTTTATAGAGCTCGTCTCTGTGCCTACGGGCTTGACAAATATGTGCAGGGCGTCGATTTGCATTTCCTGGATTTTCTTGTCCATAATTTGCCATAGTCGATGGTGCTTCCCTGGCCTGTAACCAGACTGATAAGGATTCTTTCAGATTTTTTTACAAAGGGCTTTAGGCGGGCACACAAAACGGCTTGTAGGCAACGCTTATGAGACTGGAACATTGGAAAACTGCGATTGTGCAACCCATATCCAAGCGAGGTAAAGATTCTTCGAATCCGTGCAACCTCCGGTCAATTAGTCTCCTTCCGAACATCAGCAAGGTATTCGAGAAGGTGATAAATAGAGCTCTGACCAACTGGACAGAGGACAAACATATAATTCCGGATAACCAATTCGGTTTCAAAGCGGGGCATGACACTATTCATGCCGCGTCGAAACTGGTATCGGATATATAATGGAACAAGAGACAGAAACAATGTACGGGTGCCTGCCTGATTGACCTGGAGAAGGCCTTCGACACCATATGGTTAGAAGGACTTTTTTACAAGCTCAATGGGCTAGGCATTAGTAAACCACTGCTGTACCTACTGTGTAACATGCTTACTGATAGAAGGTTCGTCGTCAAGAATGGCAATGTGACCTCTGCAGGTATATTTGAAGTAAAAAAATGGTCTCCAACAGGGTGCCGTTAATTCGCCGATCCTGTTCAACATTTTCTTGAGCGATCTGATAAGTTCTCTTCGTCACGCAATTGCGTACGCCGACGACTTGATCGTGTACAGATCAGGTAAAAAGATCGAGGACATCACTACTCTCGCGCAGGGTGACTTCGACTCATTGATGAGAAGTTGCGATGACTGGAAGTTGAATATCAACTTTCAGAAGTCGGAAACCATACTGTTCAGGACCCCGTTGTATAAGGCTTCGGCGGATACGAAAAAGAATTGGCGAAAGTTCTCAATTGTTGGGCGACACGGGCAACCACTGGTGCAAAGGACTGTAGTCAGATACCTGGGGATCTGGCTGGATCAATATCTATATTTTAACAAACATGTAGATGCTGCTCTAGCCCGTGCCCGAGGCGCTTTTGCTCTTACAAAGAAACTGTTTTATAACAGCCAACTCGATGCGAGGGTGAAGGTAATCTGCTACATGGCCCTCATCCGGCCAATGCTCACCTATGGCTGTCCCGTGTGGTTCAACGTGAGTGCAAGCTTGATGGAAAAGATTCGGGTGTTTGAGAGGGCTTGTCTTAGGGCTTGCCTTCGCCTTTACAGAACACCAGAGTCCCAGTACAAAAAATTCTACTCCAATGAGGTTTTATACAACGGGGCGAACCTGATACGAGTGGACAATTTCCTGTTGAAATTGATTCGAGGCCACACTGCCAGAGCGATGAACTCTGTTAATAACCTGATCTCTGGGGCTTACTACCCCAATCCTCAGTACCACGAGAGGGTACGTTATAATGGCTTCGTCCCCCCAGAAGCTTTCCTCCATTTTGATAAGCACGGTCTGATTCAAAATGAAAATGCGGTACCGCTCCTCTTCCACATCGCCCGTTCAACTGTGGATGGGCGACTCAACCACGACCGTTCCGTCGCACAACGAGCTGAGGAGGGTCTCCTCCGGTTCAGTACGGCGGTATCAAGGCGAGATGTTCGGGATGTTGCAATGCAACACCGAAAATTCTGGTGGCTGTGTAGTGAGGGAACTCCATCATCGAATCCTTTAGACCCTGGTTAGGGAAAGGGTAGTACAGATCCCCTTATGGAGCGCAGTCGGTCTCTGTCTTGCAGCGGATTAGTTCAGCTGCAACCTATGGCCGACCCACGTATCTTAGTTTAAGTACATATATATATATATATATGTGCGTATATTATTATATATACATGTATATATGTATGTATGTTTAGTTTAAGGTAGTATTTAAGTTAGCATATAGGTTTTAAAATTAAATAGTTCTGTTATTAAGTTTTTTTAAAGTTTTCTTAATTTTTAATTCTAAAGTCATGCATTTTAAACATATGCATATTCATTGTTAGGTTAAGTCGAAAGACATAGTTTAAGATTAAGTTTAGCTTAGAGTGCCCGCCTAGGGCCAGTAAGTTAGAAGTAGTAACACTGTTCGTTCAACTAGTTTTAAGCATTTTTGTCTAGTATTTAAGTGTTAAATGTTATAAATTTATAGTAATAAAAATGAATTGAAAATTACGCTTATGAGACTTATCTCTCTGTAATTGGCGGAGTTGAAGGGGTCTCCTCTTTCTGGGTCTAGCAAACCGTACTGAGATTCCACTCCTCGGGCATGTTTTCCTCCGACCATATCTTACGAGTTGGTGCATGAGTCCTAACTTCTCATCACCAGTTGTTTTAAAGCGTTCTGCAGACAGTCCGTCTGGACCAGCAGCTTTATTCCCTGTCTTCATCGAGGTCGCGGTGACAAAATTCCCTTCTTTCATCGTCCATTGTGTCGAATGGAACATTCTGCCTCGCAGCAATATTAGTGTCTTCGTCGACATTTAAAAGTCAATAGAAGTGATCTTTACTGATTCTTAACAACGGCTGCCACTTGGATTATGTACTCATTGATGTCCAATTCAATAATTTTCTATAATCTGTTCTGCGGGGTTTGCGCGACGTTTTTATGAACATTCGTGTTATTGTTTACATTGGAATGTAGTCACTTTAGCTTGGTTGCTCCGACAGGAAACCTGGATCTGTTAAATGCTTCTGTGGCCCTCCGCTTACCGCTCTTACTTACTTACTTACTTTCAGGCCAACGACCCAAGGATGGTATGAGCCTGAGCAATAGCTGTCTTGCATCGTTGACGCTCTTGGGAACACTGCTTCTCGAACCAATGGGCTAGGATTGGCACAGACCCTCTTTGCTGGAGCGTTGTTGTCCATGCGTTCGAGGTGGCCGAACCAGTGCAGTCGACGGATTTTTGCCTTCCGGACTACATCCACATCTTGGTGCAGTTCATAGAGTTCGCGGTCACACAGTCGCTGGACAGGATATTGAAGGCGACGTTAAGCAGGTCCCTTAGTTGTTGTTGAAGTAGGTTCGCCCTTTTTTGTGGATGGGACATATGGAGCTGGTAAATCGTCTGAACCTGCGGCTTTCTTATTACTCAGCTTTTTAATGGGTGTGCCGATTTCTTCAAAGCTAGGTGGGATGACTACTTCGTCGAGTGGAAGTAGAGCCTGTTTCGAAGAGCCTGGATGTCTTTCCTAAAGCTCGAGGTCACCCTAGGACACATGTAGGACATAAGAACACAGAGGCCGCAGAAAACCCCATGTCCACGTCTAATTTATGCTTCTTTTGTACTCCAAATGCCAGTATTTGTCTTATTCAGATTGATGGGGAATTCCTACATATCTTGTAGTCACTAACACCCCCCCTTTGCTGGACACCGCCCAGATGTTCGCCTGTATGCCGTGCTTCGGCATCGTTTCCTTCTAGAATTTGTCTCTCACTCAGTCACTTCCGATACCTCACCTTTCAAATGCCAATCACTCAGCGAATCATCGACCGTGTAACCACCGGCACGCCGTCAATCGCGTCATTGTGCGTCGCCTGCGAGAATCTCTTATCCTTGACCCAAAATGAAATTCTTATGAATGCGCAACCCTTCAGTTAACTAATGCCACGGCTTACAATAAATTTCCATCAATTTTCGAGCGGCTGCCCCGCTCCGCTGGCTGTCATCTAAGCTACCGAGGAATTTCGACGCACATTCACATTGTGACCCATAAAGCTCCGAAAATTGATTGCCTTCAGCACAGATAATCCGCCATTACGTTGCACAGGTATACTCATTAATAATTCCTGCCTGTCCTCTCCTGCTGCCGCTGCCGCTGCCTAGGCACCCTCTTCAATGTATCTATTGTTCGAGAATTATTATCTTCTTCGCGAAAATTACCGCCGCCACAGTCGCCGTCGTCGTTGTCAAAAGCCAATGAAATGGCCAAAGACGACAGCGACAACGTCAACGACAACGACTAAGCAGACGACGATGGCGATGGCGATGATGATGAGGATGAGGATGAGGATGATGACGACGGCGACTGCGACGTTCATGCCATCACCGGCCGATTGAAGTCGTCAATCAAAATGACGAAACGAATCTTGATGGAGTTCTGGCATTTGGGACCTCTTTTCGGCTGCCGCGTGACTTTTGGCGCTACAGCAATTCGAAAACTTCTCCTCGCCGATATCGGTACGAATGTATCTATCGGCCGTAGTCTGTATCCCCGTTTGTGCGTGTGTGTGTGTGTGTGTGTTTATTTGGATGAAAACCCTTTGTCGGGTCAAAATTCCACTGATCTTTGTTCTCATTTTCTAACATTGAGATACAATGTTGCTGGCGGACCGGGGGAGCGCGGGCGGCTCCGAATGAAACGTCGATAAATCAAAATTCGATGTCACTTCGCTCGGTGTATCTCCGTATCTATGCGGGGACAGAGTGGTCTTGAAACATTTGCTGCTTAGGTCAGCGGCGGTTATGGTTAGGAGGTATTTTTTCTTCGGCTTCGATATGATTAATGGGTTCGTGGACTGTGTTTTCAGTGCTTCACGGTAATCTGCTGAAATCTTTAATTAATTTTAGTTTTGACTCTTCGTGTGGTGTTGTGCCATAGATGAGGCTTATCGCCGATGTCTTAGAGGAAGGTATGTGGAAGTGTGTCCCATGCGAGGATTAGAACCTTTGGTAGGGGAAGGGGGGTGGGAGAGGTGAAATGTCACATGGCTGACATGTTTATGTGTGTCTGTCGGCAGAAATACGAGTAACTTGTTTGTGACTGTGACATTTCTGTGGAGACTGGACATCTTCAGGAGTTGATCTGATGTTGGGCTTACTCTGCGACAAGCTCTGTTGATGAAGTGTGGCTTACAAAAGATTAGGCGCTGAAACCAAGGCAACATTGTCTGCAGTCACGGTTTGTGAGATTATTCCACAAGACCAATACAAATGGTAATCAGATCAGTTCCAACTGCATTTTAGGTAGCACCGTAAGGTCAATTAATAGCAATTATCTAGGCTACGTACGATGGGTCTATATGTCACATATTGCACTGTGTCTGTCTGAAGTACAGACCTCGAAGTACAAAGTGGGGTTCCGCAAGGCTCCATTCTCTCACCACTATTGTTTTTACTGGCGATAGCAGATGTGCTTGATGCTGCTTTTTCGACAGGCAATGGAGGAATTAGATGGACTCTTATAGCTGAACTCTACACCGATGATATATGCCTACTATCCCACGGAATAATGGACCTTCACCAAATGGCAGCTAATGTGGAGAGGTCAGCCTCGTCTGAAAATTAGTTCGACAAAAACATACACGATTGCGACAGAACTTATCAACTCAAATACGCATTTCGGGACAAAGGGTTAAGAGAGTAGAGAGAGTGTCAAATACCTTGGGAGTATTGTCTCAACTGATGGCGAAACCGAACTGGTTGTCCAGCCGAATAGGCAAAGTAGAGTCGGCGTTTGCGTTGCTATCCTCGATTTAGCGAGCATTAAGTTACGACTGTTTCGTTCCAATGTTAAGTCCGTGCCGATATATGGATGTGGGATCACGCGAAAGCTGCCAACGTTCGATAATAGGTGCTTACGTAAGTGGTAGTGGATTGGTCACACTAGCCGAAAAAGTGGCAGCTCCATAGCAAACCACGCGATGCAATGGAACGCGCTTACGCAGGATGGAAGAATACGCGGCGGCCCTAGACATGCATGGCAAAGAACAATTGATAAGGAAGCATGGCAACTGGCAACTGGAAAATAGTTGGCGAGAACTGAGACACATTACCAGAAACGGAACACGATGGCGTGTAGTCGTTGGGGAGGGGAACATCATATGTATATCACATATAAGGCATATGACGTCTCTTCCCCCGTTCCCTTGTCTCTGATTTCATTTGACAGTGTTTTTTAAAACATTTTCACAGACGGGGGCATGGCGCTGCTCTAAAGCCTTAAGAGTTGTAAGTGAAAATAAAGTAATATGTGTGACATTAGAGCAAATCTGAGATAGGAAAGGGGCTTAAAGTTGCAACCATCTTTCGATACCACAGCAAAAACAGCCCCTAAACGTATATGGAATTACCAATAAGCTACGCATACAGGGTGGGCCATCTATTGGTTTTTTTTTAAATCACAGGTTATTTTGACACTAACAGCTGCTTCCCCCTCGACATCTTGACAGAAATTCAGCGTCGTACGCTTTACGCTTGAACAACGTTAGGAAATATTTGAAAACGTGTTGCCAAAGTGAGTGCTGTGTAGCCCAAACAGTGCGTTTTTTGAAAAGAAAAAGTCTTGGCCGAAGGCACCCACCCGCCGCGGCTGTTGTACGCAAGTTTGTGCAAAAAGTTCGTGAGGCTGGTATGTTAGTGGACAACATGGTCATGGTCACCGTCATTGTACGGTGCGCACAGAATGTGGCTGTGGTCGAGAGTTTAATTGGACCAATTTTCTTCGAAAACGAGGCTGGGAACAATGTTTCGATCTACGGTGGGCGTTACAGAGCGATGTTAACCAACTATTTTCTTACTGAAATTGAAGCCATGTATTTCGACGATCTGTGATGTATGCAGGATGGTGCGCCATGCCACACAGCCCATGCCGCAATCTATCTTTTGCTCACCAAATTCACAAATCGTATTAGCTGTCTTGGCGATGTCAATTAGCCACCTCGGAGCTGCGATTTGACCACTTTGGTCTTGTTTTTTTTTTTTGGGAACCGTGAAGGGCTGATGTTATCCGAACAATCCGAAAACGATGCAAGTACTTAAGGCCGATATGATCCAAGCAATCTGTGAGCTACAGCCCGAAACCATCAACAATGTCTGGTAAAATTGTGGTGACAGAATGTGCTACTGCGAAACCAGCCGAGGCAGCCACTTGATCGGCGATGTATTTCATAATTTAATGGGAATGCTTATTCTTACTAATGCAGCCATAATACATAGGAAAAAATGTAATTTTGTTAATTTTATTATATTTTTAAAAAGAAACTTGTACGTGGCCCGCTCTAGCGGCAGCTAGAAACTCACTTTGAAAGTGGCACAGGTTGCGAAAGGGCTGGTGCAGAGCATGATTCGGAGACTCGTGCATTTAGAGCTGATGTTGTGGAATCTTCTGAAAGTACAGCTTCTGTCGATCTGGCACAGGTAATAGCGATGATGCAACATTTTAATCCAGTAATAAAAACGAATGGTTTAAGAAACAACGAATCAATCGCTGGGTCGTTTAGGGATAAGAGGCAGCAATCGTTGTACGACGTACGCACGAGATCAAGGAAGCTCGAAGAACGACTAAACTGGTTGGAAGAAAACCTTGTGGCAGTTCAACGACAAGAATGCTCTGAGCATTGAGACTTCGGAGGACGCGACTGGACTGGAAAGAAACACCAGTCAACGATAAAGTTCAACGGTGGAACGCAGTTAATTACACGCAAACGAAGTTCAAATCACCGACTATCGAGGGGACAACAGTCTTGAACATCTTCAGACTACAATTCGGAACATCTGTCGCCAGGGTACATCTAAGAGAAAAAGACAAGGTCGTTGAAGGGTGATGCTGCAGATGTGCTCCAGACGATCTCCAGATCGACTACCACGTAATCACGAGTTAGCTTCAACGTAAGGAAGTGAATACTGCAATCTAGTAAAGATGGAGTTGAAGGGTGAGGAACAACGTAACGATATGCTCCAAGACTGACTAACTCATCACACCGACTCGACAATGGTGTTAATCAAAAACGCAAGAACGGATGCGTTTGTAGAGGGCTTAAGGAATTTGGAGACACGAGCAACACTGAGTCATATCCCAAAGCTCGCAGAATAGACGTTGAGTCGAAACACAGCACGAGACTCGATGCTTCAACGTTTGATTGTTGGTCACCTTCGTGCTCTGAAAATGCAATCTCTAGTAGAAAGACCAAGGTCTTTGAAAAATCACAAAAAAACAACCACGAAGACACAGTCTTATTTAAATGAGGACTCCGCTGTGGATCAGGTATTCAGATATGTTCCTCACCACGCAAGCCCAGTTCCCCAGTGTCCACCTTTTAACACTCACTCACTCCGCTGCGCTGCCGCAGTAACGCAGACAACGAAAAGAAAAGTCTCCTCGATGGCTACCAACTCGAACAACAGGTCCGGTCCATTCATCTCGATCATGAATGGGACGATCCGAACAAAGAGTGCAATAACCACCGCCATATGAAATCGAATTAAATTCCCAATTCAAGTAGTTTACCTCCCTGCGGTTACCTCCGGCAGCATCAGGAATCTCCCATTTGGCTGCGTTCTACGCGCACGATGCACCTCCCGTGGTACCCATTACCTACTGACACTGCTCGCCAGTGTGTCCCATTTGTGTAGTTTATTTATTGCGTCGAGATGTTTTCGATCGTAAATTCCTCTCGTCCGCCCGATCCCAGCCGTTCGGTCGTCAGCGTCATCGTCGTGTCCACCTGTGCAGCCGGACAACAACAAAAACACGAAGAAGAGGTCACAGCCAAGTCTGCGGGTGTTGTTCTTGCAGAGCATCGTCAAAACACACGACGCTCCGGTCCGAGTAATCTGTGCGTGCCTCACAAACCCCGTACTTTATGTTTGTTTTGGACCCCGGGCCGGAGGTGTCATTCAGCACTTTTTCTAGTTTTGTTCTCGAGTTTAAAACGCGATTATTTATCGTTAAGCATCGCTGTTATGATCCGAGGGGAGAAATTATGATTTTTTTCTTTTCTTGTTGTTTGGTTATTCTGTGCCGTCCAATGACGGTGGTGGATGCACTCGTCCATGGCAGGGGGAGCTGAAATGATTTTTTACGACCGATCAGACATAAACTCATTAAATGATTGAGAATCGAGCACAACAGGTTGCATAGGGAGTCTGCGTCGTAAAAGGAATTAGTACCCTGACGCTATTATCACATGGATTGAGTTATTCACTCGTAAACGATGCATAATTACACACCGTCTCTCCGTCAGGGAGTTCCAATGACTGCCTGTTTAGCATGGATGGATGCGGATGCGCGGTGGAAGATGCCCGGTGGGTGGGGGGGAGGGGGGGATGCTTGATTCGGTTTGTTTCCGAGCTTGGAAAGCTTGTCGTAAACTTCAAAGTCGGTGGGCAATAAGGAGAAAGTCAACAGAAGTGTTAGTTTCAGCTGTTGATTGAATAGAAAATTGGGAAAGGTGAACGGATGGAGAGGGCTTTGATGTTCTCCGTAGGGCGGTAACAGGTACAGCCTGGGTTCACCGTCGAGACTGAGCATAACGTTGGTGTGCAATGAAGACATTTAAGGCTTGTTAGGAGGCTTGTGTTGCATTCGTCTTTAAGAACTGGTTCAAGTGGGACAAACTCATTGTCTGGATGGTTGGCTACTAGGGTTAGGGGAGTAGGCTTCCGTCGATACAAAGCCAAGTCATCAAAGGAAAACCCGAAAAAGTTCAACAATCAAAAGGAAGTCAAAAGGTAACAAGCAAAAGAAAGACCTGCACGACGAATCAATTTGAATGGCAAGACACAACTTATGGCAAAAGTAATCCAGCGTCCTAAGGGTAGCAAAATGTGTGCATTTGCAAAGAAAAACATTCAAAATCGTTGTCTTCGTCTCCTGCGCTACCTTTAATTGACACCCTCTTTGTCAGCTCTTTTGAGAAAGCAAGGCAGTTTGTTGCCCACTTTTCACTGACTGTGTACGAGTTGTGGCTTGATTCGTAATTTTCTTTAGAGCGTGCTCCACCTTCGAGTACGGGATTAGAATATACCCGCGGTAAGGCATGCCTAGAGCCACTGGTTTCGTCCCTACTTTAGTGCTCGTCATTACGAGGGTTATCATCGCCGACGTACAACAGAAGTCGACTTTCCCTACACTCAAGACTGGCTTTGGCTCCAGAATCTTAGCCAGAAAAGTACTGAGTAGAATATTCACGAATTGCTTCAAGACTACTGAAGGGTGTGGCGCATCATTAGACTGCATAGCTCGTTAGGTAAATTTGCGTCGATTTTCCAAGAAACCAATGCGATCCTAATGGCCACTAACTATAACGACGGCCAAGTTGAGCTTAAGGCCTTGCTCAACCCTTTGACCACTTCCAGCATAGCCCAGGAATGGAAGGCTTCTCTGAATTCGATCAGCTGTCAGCTAATTCGCTAAGACTTGTCTGGGTCCCGGTCGCCGATGAACTTGACAGTCAAGGATCTGAGGAGGTTACCCTAGGACCCGAACCTGCGTTGCGACTTCCTGCGCCGTTGCTTCGCGAGAGGACAACCGGAGGTGGCATGACTCTCCAGGATGTACACAAACCAAGCGCATGCTCCCAAACGTCTGTAAGAAATCCGCGGCATTCCTGTCATCTCTCTCAGAAAAAAAAAGACTGCAGATGACTTACCGCCGTACCAACGCGTTACTACACTGCGACGCCTGTGAAGAAGCCGACGACACTCCACATCACTTTCCGCCGCCGCTCTTCCGCTTATGCTCGGATCAGGTGGTTGCTATTCAGTGCTGATGAGGTGAGAGCTGCTGATGTAGGCTCCTTCATTATTGCAGAAACGCTTGCTGGTACTCCTCCGGAAGACCATGAAATTTCATGAAACGTACTCTGCTGCCTGGTAGTACAATGGACCAGTTCTTGAGTCTGAGTGTAGCGTTAAAAACCTCTGACAAAAATAATAGAAAAATTGTGGTTACAAGCTCAGAAACACTGGATTTTTGTTGAACAATGCAAAATCTTCACCATAGGTACATTTAATAAAAATAGCACAACAGGAGGCTAGTCCTGGATGGTATAGGATACCATACCATATTAACTAATTGGTTGCGAAAGCTTCACCAGACAGATATATGGTCAGCTAGTCGAAGCGTCGCAGGGAGATTATAGCATCATGTCCGAGAGTTTATCACGACTAAAGATGGATAGCTTCGAGAAGTGAATTGTGAGTTGCAAACACAACCGGGTGCTGCGGCCCAAAGAGCAGCAGATGTTTTACCCTTCATCCTTCACCAAAGCTGAGGAATTGTCCATAAGCATAAAATCCTATTGGTACTTAAGATTCCTACAGCAAGGCGATGATTCAGCGAACTGGACGTAGGTACAAAATACCTCCTGAAATACGCCCTATTGGCAGGAGATCACGTAAATCTAACTACTATCTTGCTCTAGTGCACTTATGGTTCAATGGGACAAGTCATCTTCACAAGATTTCAAAAATGTTCACAAACCTTGATAGCAACCACGCCTTCATGTGTTTCTCATCCTGGATACGCCATGGCCTAGGATCCTCCATCTAACTTATTCTACTCAAGAAGCTATCCTCCAACAGCTGGAATCATGTCCATCCATCGTAGTTACCAGAAAGAAGCTTCTGGAAATCTGTACGTTAAATTGTCTAGAGACCTGCATATGGTGCAGCATTTTCTTTCCAAAAACCCAGACTTTTAGCTAAGCCTCATTGCAGTCGAAGAGCTGGTGAAGCGTACCTCCGTTGTTTAAACAACACAAAGCGCCCGGCTGAGGTCTGACCCACTTAGACAGCGGATGCCACAGCATTCAATGCTACCCACCCACATACTCTACTGGTTACTTTCCGATTGAATGAGAAACATAATTTGTTCAGCCAAACCCTAAAACTGATTGCACTTAACAGTTATTCAGTGTCCGATCAGTTTTCTGCTAATGAAATATTTTACAGATCGATTCGGTAGCGATACATAGATGCTAGAGGTTATTCGTCGGAATCAATAAAAAAAAACAGTTTGGCGGCGAACCATTACTTCTGGCGTCCGGTTTCTAGGTTTCGACGCATTCGAAAAACTGATGACAGTCAACTTACACTCTAACAGGGATTTAACATCAGATACAGTGGAACCCAATATTTACACAGTTTTGAAAAAAGTGCGATTCTTTCGATTCAATTTGGTATCAAGCTCTCTCTCTTGTCGAAAATGCTGAAGAATATACCTATCGAACCTTGCTTTTATTCATCTGGTTGGAAATGCCCAAAATAAATGCTGGTGTGCCACAGGGCTCCGTTTTATCTCCGAACGTCTTTGTTATGTTCATCAGGAACCTTCTGTCTGACACAAATAATCCTCTAAACTCACTTTGTTGGTCACAGCACTCTCTGCTGTTCGCACTTCGTAGCGAGATTCCCATCCCTGTTCTTCGAATGTGGAAGTTCAGTGGCAACACATGTCCAATGCGGAATCCAATGCTTCTAAAACGCAAATGTGATTATTGCCATGAAGAAACTAAGCAGCTTTTTATTCTCTTTTATGCTCAATACACTTTATTTTTCTTAATTGTGTGGCGCTTTAGTTACGGGTGGACCTAGTGCCCTGGCCACTCCCAGCTCCGCGGAAGTATGTCGAGGTCCGCGCACAAGTAGGTTGAGCTTCCCTTTGATGCGGGTGAATTTTTGGTGCATTATCCCTTAGGCTAGGATTCGAAGACTCTGCCACGTTGTCCTTGCGATCTACATAGCCCACCGTCAACTTAGGCGCTGGATCAGTAGACGCCTGCTTAGACTCATATCGGTGTACAGCCCGTACAGTTTGCAGTTCAATCTTCTTCTTCAGATGTCATACAACAAAGTGGGCCAACGATCATCACCATCATCATCTTCTGACCCGCATGATTAACTAAAGGGGTCGCAGGGGTAAACCACGCACGCGAGATCTCCAGGCAACTCGATCCTCCGCCATCGACTCTAATTCATCAGGAGCAATGCCGAAGCGTAACCCGGCGAGTTTTTGGACTTGGTCCAACCACCTCGGCCTGGGTCTGCCAAGCGGTCGCCTACTTAATGGAATCGCATTCAACGGCCGCCTCGGAAGTCGTGATGGTGGTGACATTCGTGCCACGTGACCAAACCACCGAAGCATAGCCCTTTCCGTTCGAAGTAGCTGCTCAATGTTGAGTTCCTCGCGCACTGCCGTGTTTCTCACCCTATCCCGGCGAGTAATTCCCACAACAGCACGAAGAAATCTCATCTCAGCAGCTTGCACTCGCGATCTTATTCTTTCGGTCATTACCCAAATTTCATGACCCATGCGCCAAAGATGGCAGGCAAAATTTTCTCTGGAGGAGAACAAGGACTTCATGCCTCTGGGCCATGGACCAGTACATAAATGATCAGTCGATCTACAGTTTTACACGTACCTGGCATTGCCAAAAATGCTACAGATTGAGTGTTTGCATTCCTTTGATGATTCGACTGCAATATTTAAAACGTTCATTGCTCTAAAACGGGTGATCTTCCAACCCACTTGAGGTTTTTTTGGTGGTAATCAGAGAGCTGCCCTTCATTGGAACATTCATTTCCCATCGAAATGTTCCATGCTCCACATGCCAGCTGCATTCTAGCCCTTGGACAATTCAGCCGTGGCACTCCCCCATCTCCAAATATACGTCAATTCGCACAGTAGGCGCCACCCCACAGCTTACACCCTGTTTCCAATCGACACCACAAATCAAGTGCGCGACTCTAAGACTGCAAACTCAACCCAACCGAATGTAATACCTCAGCAAATCACTATCACCGGCACCTCTGCAGAAAAGCATTAAAAGAATGTAATGCATGTCAGTAGGTGATTTCTGCAATGCACGTGCAAATGCAATCCACCTTCCAATTCCAATTCGAATTGCAACAATTATACGCACTTAGAAATGCAACAAAATCCGAACTGAGGTTGCAAATATCCAAAATAGCGTGTCACTGCGAACCGAACCGTTTTTCCCCTCTTCCATTCCGTCCGCCACAAAACATGGTAAAGTACTTAACACCATTCCAATGCAGTTTTGTCACCCCGGCCTGGCAGATTGCAGACACTTATGTCTAGTCGCTGCGACTGACACCATCTCAATGACAATGAAAAATGTATCCCATTTGCGAGTAATTAATGTGCAGTCAATGTATCTTTGTATTTCATTCTCTCATGCAATTTGTACGCACAATCTGTGCCGCCGCAACATTGTGACACACATTGCAAGCAAAACAACAAATACAAAAACGAATCGCGTTTGCTAACCAACTCTTTTGTTTTCGTTCTATATCTCGCATTGTTGTTACAATTTACAACGTCACCCCGTCAGCTCCATTCATTTACCACTGATTACTTGGTAAAACAAGAAAACGTCAAACGCCGATATATATAATCCACGGCCGTTGAGCCGCGCCGAGCTGCGCCGTGTGGTGCGCTTGTTAAATGTTAAATGGTGGCATGTTGTCCTATTTTATTGCAAACAAATTCGATTAATTTGTTGCGCACTCACCGTGCGCACAGAGTGCGTGTGCGTCTGGAGGGTGGAATGAGTTGTGCGTTTGTTTGCTGCAAATGGACATTTAGACAGTTCGTTCTGTTCGGACTGTTGTCTGTTCGGTTGTGTGCCCCGGAAAGTGGTGATGAAATATTTCTAGACTCCAAAGGGCATTGCCGCCGCCTTTAAACCGCACACACAGACAGACGAGACGAAAAGTGTGCCAAACGTCGAATTCCATCGATCATTCATCGAAACTTTCATAAAGCGAGCGCGCCCCTCAACAGATCAATACGCTTTCAACGAGACGAATAAAGCTAATAAATAAGACTCAATTAATTACTGGTCGCGTGGGCATTTTGATGACTTGATGAAGATCCCCCTTACCCCAATATGCGAGTGTGTGTCGATCCATGATTAATCAATGTCCAGCCCACTGCTCATTTTGCTTTTGTGTTGATTCAACAGAGCCGCAAACGGACAAAAAGAACTCACATGTACCTGTCAGAGTACAAAAATTCAATTAATAACTTTACTACATCATAAATTTATTCCGATTACGAGCGCGGTGATGACGACCGCTACGACGATGCAGACGATGGTCAGATGGAGACTGTGTTGCCAGAGCGTGTTGTTCCTGCTCGGAAACAAATAGACGAATAATTAATTTGTGTAGGATGTGCACAGGCTCGCGCCACTGCCGAATATCCACACGCAGACGGCCGCGGCAGTGCAGCGCATGGCCATAAATCGATTAACAGCTGGACGCCTTTCCTAATGAGAAACCGAATAAAATCGAATTAAAAGCGAAACTCTGTATCTGTGGGCCAACGATCTGGCAATTCATCAGGAAATCTTTATTAAATCAACACCTACAGAGCGACGAGCGTCGGGTAATCACAACACTGAGCTCGCGCGCACACACACACACAGGCATCTACCTCCCCCTCCCCCCGGGGCAGTCTATTGACGAACGATGATGATTATCCATCAGAGGGATATCACGAGGAGTAGACACAAGTGAACGAAAAACGAGTGCTCCTCATCGACAAGATGGAACAGATCTGAAGTGCAATCGAAAAACCTAATCAAAACAAATCAGGGGAACGTGCGAGCCCACTCCGGCAGAGGGGGCTTAGCGACGAGTGCCGTACACCTGGAGTGGACTTAGTCCGGCCGACCGGGCAGGCTGAGTGAGCGGGACGGAGAATTAAAAGAAAAAAAAAAAAAACTCTTCTGGATACGAATATGCTCGGGTAAATGTTCCAAGTGGAAACTTTTCTTGAATGGAATTCTCTTGTACGATGATTGGACAGATTCGAGAGTGATCTCTGTTGCGGGGACCATCCGTTCCCTCGACACCTCTGCTTTGGTTGAAATCAATTAAACCAATTTCGAAAATTGGGGAAAGGGGCACCGCAACAATGCAGACCAGACCAGACCACCAATCCGAGTAGGCTGTGGATGGTAACAAAGTATCTAATTGGTATCAATCACCGCCGGATTTATCTACGGTGTCGTTCGTCTCTCCACATTTGGGGGAATCTCGTGGGCTTTTAATTTTTTTTTTCGCTTTCCACTCTGTTTTGTTGGGTTTATTTTGAGAACCTCGTGAAGCGCTACAAATTGTATCCAACTGTGAGTGGCAGAATGCCACACAACTTGGCTGGCATGGCACTGGGCTGTCTGTCTTCGGGACTGGCTGATCTGGACTTTGCGCACCGCCATGACTAACGTCGAGAGTTGAATAGCTGCTTGATGCTCTATTAATGGAACTAATTTGGGCAAAGATAAGGTAAATAGTCGATCGCTTGCTGAGTGATAGTGGGGAGCTTCTCAATTGAGTCGGAAATTTCATGTGGCCTCAGAGGTGGTCAAGGCACACTTCGGCGGATGACTGGGCGCAATTTTTCGTCTGGCTTTCGAAGCAAACGTGATGTAAAATGTTGCTTTCATGGTTGAACGAGTGTGCCTTTGATTGTGGAGACGGTCCGAAAAGGGGGCCATCTCTTCCGTCTGGCTTAGAAACCTATCGAAGGTTAGCTAAATGTTAGTCCCCCCCTCTTCAGACAAATCAACAAACATTCTGACTTCCAATGAAATTGACTAAAAAAAAACTTGTTCAAGACCACCACCGGCTCGTGCTTCAATCTGATCCTCTAATGATAACGATTTTTAAATTTGAATTATATGCAAATCGCCGGGGTGTTGCGGGTGACTTTCGACGGCTCACGATCGCGATGTCGGATCTGTGTGTGAGATCACATGCCAAATATAATGAAGGATGTCATACAGGGTGTTGACAGGCTGACTGACGGAATCAGAAGCACGATTGATTTGTCAGCACATTTCATATTTATTGATGTTCATCACGTGCCCCCTGTTTGGACTGATGGCCATGACTCCCGGTGTGAGCGTCTCTGTATTGCACATTTCTTGATTTAATTAGGATGTAACCAGTGTTTCGTGATGTGTAGGACTGAATGCTTAGGAACTCAGGAGGATACCGAACTTTGTTCACCCTCTTCGGCAAAGATTCCAGACACTTGTGAAGAACATAGTTGCCGCCGTGGGTTTGAGTGTCGAATCCTAGTTCGAGAGTCAGTGGACAACTTTCAAATTTCACGGCAACACCGCTTTCGATTGCCTGACGTTCAGAGTACATCTGTCATTTAAGGTTTCTCAAACTTAACCATACGGAATCAGCACAAGAATGAGGAAGAGGACATACGAGTCCAATTTTAGGCGAAAATACAGCCACACGCTATATAACATGTCCATGTACAAACGGTGATCCTAACTTTAAAATATATAATGCAAGGGCCTATTTCGGGATCCTGGGAAAATTGATCCGGTTTTAGTGCACCTCGCTAAAATATACGCGATGCGGCAAGTGAAATTGGAAACATGCGCTGGATTACGGCCAGATGAAGAGCTGTCGACTGATTTATACAATCGGGCGTAGGAGAAGACTGTACGGTGGACAGCTGCACGCGGAGGGCAGGCATGGATATTCTTATGTTTTTGGAGCTCCAGCTCCTGAACGGAGTTTCGGTTTTGAATGAAACTTGCGAAATATACTGCTTATGTTCTTGTTTACATCCTGGGACTACAATAAGAAGCCTGATTTCTTCACGAAAAAAGACACCGAGGGCCGCAATGTGGCTTAAGTCGCAATTTCAGTCCCTTTTTTGATGATAAAAGACTTCGCTTCGATCTTACGAAGGCTCTTGATTCGAAATATTTATTTTCTCTTTAGACTTCAACATCATTTGGTCATTTGATTGGCCATGAGCAACCGTTCACAACAGATATTAATTCATCACCTACATATATACAATATAATATGAATTGAATTGAACTGAATTGAATTTAATTGAATTAAATTGAATTGAATATGATAAGAAATCATCTAACTCGCAAGATTCAATAAAAGGGGTCTTGGTGGCAAAACACGCACAAAAGGGCCCAATTGATCCCCGATGGTGGAGACATTCGTGTCACGTGACCAAACCATCGAAGCATAGCCCTTTCCGGTCAAAGAAGGAGCTGCTCAACGTTAAGTTCCTTGCGCACTGCTGTATTTTTCACCCTATCACGGCGAGTAACTCCCACAAATTTCATGGTCATGGAGAGAGTTGGGACAAATACTGAGTAGGTTAGGCTAGGTAGTTGGGTTGCCAGTGAAATCGGCAGTACGTAGTCAGACTACTGCCACTGATCGACAACTCTAGTGATAGTGCCATTAATCTGATCCCAACGCCAAATGGTGACTGGACTAGATTCGAAAACCAAATAAAGCGCATTAACTTGGCTTTCACAGGGATTCGAACCGGGGACCTCTCTAACCAAGGACAGGCACTTAACCAACGGTGTCAATTAGCTGTTATAAATACTGAGTACAAAAAAATGTTAACTTGGCCTTGACAGCAAGATCGGCCTTCCTGATTATAGATCTTCCATGCCGTTTGCAAAATTAAACAAGCTTGGACTATCCTACAGGAAGGCTCAGCATTACTCCTCCCATCATTCATGAAAATAACCACCTGTTTCAATGGGACTCCACCAGGTAGGTAGGTAGGTATGTAGGGTGACTGCATGACTGCTATGGAAGTCGTGCTCACTTAGACCATCCCGTCCATTGTGCTGTCAAGTTCGGCTTTGTGTCGAAAATCCATTTACCCTTTGACCTTGTAGTTCTTCCCTCTTGGGATTTTGTATTCCTCTTGGAATTTGTTGGCCATGTGTAATTTCTTCTGAACTCTTTTATAGCCATTTAGATGGTTTAAGAAATGGTAGAAAGCCCTTTGGGTCAATGTTACTCAAATCCTCAAGGTTATTGAAGTAGTACTCGCCTAGTAGTCCTCTTCTTGTTTCTGCAAATGCAGGACATGTTGCGAGGTAGTGTAATATTGTTCCCTCTTCTTCTTCATGCATACAGTTTCTGCAGAGGTCATTATAAGGCAACCCAAGACTTCTGGCATCAGCCACTGCCTATAAGACAGTGGCCAGTTAGCACCCCTATCACTCTACTAAAAACCTTCCTGTCTAGATTTAGGAGACAATCAGTCCTTCCTTGATTTAGCATAGGCCAGATCGCTTTCGATATCCTGGAAGTGTCCTGTTCAGACCATTTGCGGTTTGTATCGTTCTTCGCAATCGTCATCAATCGCGATTTTATTTTTTTCAATGGGGAGTGGGGTGGTCCTGATCTGGAAGCCATTGGCATACCCGCCCCCTTTCTTCCTAGTTCATCAGCTCCATCATTGCCCGGAATATCCATATGCCCGGGAACCCAGCATAGAGTAAGATTGCATCTGGCCGCTATCCCCTTTAGAGACAGACGGCGGAGTTATACCATCCTGCAGTTTATTGATGGTGTGTCCAGAGCTTTTATGGCCGCCTGACTGTCTATGTATAAATAGATCTCCCGTCTATATGGGACTCCACTAACATGTAGAGTGCATTGAAAAGACGTTCCAGAAATAACCATAACCTCTAATTTGTCTACGGTAACCTTCATCGCAGCATCAGCACATCAGTCACAAGGCTATCGAGCTCGCGCTTCCTATACTTCCATATTTGTGGAAAATGTTCTATCATCAGTCGAGTCAATAAAGAAAACATTTATAAATTTCTATGCAATAAGGATTCAGTAAAGGACCTAGCTGCCTTACAGCCTTTTTAAATGTAACTGACGAAATCAGAAATTGTTTTGTCGAAGACAGACCGTCCTTACTAGCTTTTCTTGACTTCTAGTCCACTCACTCCCAATTCTGAAATCCCACTAAAAAGTTAATCTTCTCGTACCTTACTAACCGCGTACAAGCTATTCCGTACAATTCAAAACTATCGTCATTTTATGATGTTCACATTGATGTACCGCAAGGCTTGATTCTCGGCCCGCTATTGTTCTCAATGTTCATTAAGAGATTAGGCCACACTCGAATTTTCGAAAAATAGTTTTTTTTTTTCACCTAAGAACTCAAAAATGAAGTCCCAAAATATTATGGTCGGGAAAAATCACTAAGTAATCGGAATTTTAGTACAAGTTTAGTACGGAAGTTTAGTACAACGCACCTTGGTCTCCCTTTTGCGAATGCTCAAAACTTCAAACGCGTATATCTAAACACTGCAAGTCAAACAAGTTGACCGAAAACATAACTCGGACAATTTTCAAACATGGAAGTACGTAGGATTTTTTTCACTTCACACTTTGGAAGTGCGCCATTTGGCCAAAATTAATATATTGAAAAAAAACCACCTTATTTCTATAGCAGCCGGTTCATTATAATTTAAAAATTACAGGAGCTGTTTGTCCTGCCGTGGACTTGCACAGCCGCCATTTTGAAAGTAATCGCTTGTAATGAAGTATCTTTCACTTAAGTGGCCTTGGAAGCAATTGGTCAGCACGTCCTTGGTTTGGTTCAGCCAATTGCATGGCTCCCTTAGGGAGTGACTACACAACTCTCTTTTGAGGATGCTGAGTATGCGCAGTGAATCCACCTAAAGGTGGAGGCAACTGAGTTCTGGTTGTCTCTGGTGTACCACCCTCTTGCAAACCGTGTTACGATTACAGCAACGCGATACTTACGTTTCCGTTTACGATTCTCCGACTCCGAGTCAAATCGGGGATCTCGAGATCCTTATCACTTAAGATATCCTCCATGTCCATGTCCATGGCAAAGATCAACAACGATGACAAATTATTTCGATAAATTCCCCGATAACTTGTTGCAACATTTTACTGGCGCACTCAACCTCCTTATCGCTATTCGCTACCCCGGTACCCAGCCGCAGCTACATTTTACAAATCAGCATCAAAGCAAACGATTATGCTCTTGGCGTCGTCAAATAAATTCATGTCGAGGCTGTTTTAATTGAATGTCATAACACTTAGAATTTGTTGCTCAATGTTCGCTGACCCATTACGGCTGAGTGTTGCATTGCAACACTGTTGCCTAAGCAGTCGGACAACACTCTAACATTCCCTTAACAATTTCATCACGCCACACATCTTCTGGCAGCCATTTGGGAGGAACTCTTCTCATTTTCGAGAAGAAATTAGACTTTTACGATACAGAGTCGTTTTATACCCCGATCGTTAAACAAAAATGTACCCGCACGAGGATAGAGCCACAACAGCCGAGCAACCGATTCGACCGCAAGCGAATGGCAAAACACGCGCAACGCAACGTTGTACCTCTTTAATCTCACCTTGAACGACATTTGATCTGAGCACACTAGATAAGACATTTAGGTCCGACAGTCGAGGGCGACAATCGCACTCCCGCCGCAGTCGCATCGTGATTGAGTGCAGCATCGCAAGAGCTTTTTAATGAGTTCCCCCGAAGCCATCGCCAGGTCAATGGAATCTTTAAATTGATCTTCGACTATCGCGCTGGGCCGAAATTCCAACCGGCTGCCGCCGCACCATCCGATTAGTACCGCAAGTGCAAGCTGCAGATAAAAAGATGTAATTTATTTAAGCGCCTATATGCTGGCCAGCCGATAAAACCAACACCAAACCGTAATAAAAACGCAAATAGATGCTCTGCAGAGCATAAAACACGTTGTAACCTATACCGTTGGACAGGCACGACCACCTCCGCCGCGACCGGTGGCTCGGTCTCAGGACCGACGATGCGACGTCCCCACACGAGATCCGCTATAAAAATGAGTTTTACGATTACCGCGAAGATCACAGGATCCAACCACAGCCATCAACACGAGCTACAGAGCGAGGAGCTGCGATTGTTGCTCGAAATCGACCGCACTGGACGGTGTCGGCCGGGGACGGCGACTGGGATTTCCAGGGACGCATAAAGAGCCGACTGACTGTAATCCAATTTTAATTGTCAAATAAACACATTTAAGGAGCCCTAATGGGTCGCGGATCGCTGTGGTAGGTGGACAAGTTGTTCGCCGGGCCATTGGTTTATTTTACAGATTAACGATGCGGCTGCGCAGTGCAAAGGTGGTGGACAAAACTGCGGACGTGTGCGTGTACTTATCGCTTCATGGGGGCTTAGTATGGAGGTCCTCTCGCACGGGGAACACTTAGCGAGTAATCAGTTATCGTAAAATCCTTGGCCACGAAAGGGTACTTACTTGAGGTGTACTTTAGCCGGTAATGGCGAATGGCATGTGTCATGCGCCAGTCCTAAGGTCGGTTTTTATGAGCGACGAGAGTGACCTTAAGCAACGACCGGTATTATTTTATTATCCTGTCAGTGCTGACATTAGGGAAGTTGTCTTGACGGCAAAAGACGAGGCTTTACAGTGATGTTGACTTCGGAATGAGTCCTTTCCCCCTGTAGATCCCGGGCTGACATCAGTAGCTGAAGTCTCGAAAGTGGTGGCTTATAGAATCTAGACTAAAAAACTGAAAACAAGGACCAACGCAAACTATCTGCCACGAGTTTGGGGAACAGCTTGGGACACGAGTCTGAAAGAAAAGGGAATGATCCAAGATCCTAAAGTCCAAAGCCAAAAGTTGGGAGCCAAGAATCGAAATGCAAGAGCGATGAGCTTAAATTCGGGTTGAAACAATCGGGGGTAAGGTCTAATCGATCGTGGGACACCATTCACCTCAAGATCGTTCTGCCAGTTTTTCAGACTACCGGCAGGATGTCTTATGCTAACAGGAAGGTGGAGAGAAGCAACCACATCATTGCATCGACTAAGTGTGCGCATGGTCCAGAAAGAAGAAAAGACTGGACAAGCCAGTTAAGAGACATCCAGTGGGAACTGAATAGAGCCCGACATTCTAAGCTCAACGAGGACGAGTCCACACAATCTCCCCCGAGAAACATCTTGATTGATAAGTTGCTACAAACTTTGGGCGACATTGACGCGATGACACAGTGACGGGCATGACTTTGCAATACTTAGGGCATCGCATCAACAAAAGAACAGATTCGATACCAAGTATCGGAAACCCACTCATTGGGCGTGCTTGTACTGCTCGGAATTGAGCCTTGATCCTCCGGCAAACTGGATCCAGAGCACAAGTAGCCATACATAATCTCGAGGGTCTGGCCCACTGACACTCGTATATGTAGTGCAGAAGACTAAGTAGTAAGAACCTTTTGAAGCCACATTGACAACGGTCAAGTTATGAGGAATGCCTTAAAGTGAGTGGAATCAGGAATGGCCACAAACAACGATGAAAAGGTAGTCGATTCGGTGATGTAATTGTTTGTCGTGAATGAAAACTGAACGAAAAATGCACACAGCGGAGGAAAAATCCACATGTCCTTAGACGCTAGGCAAGAAGGAAGAATCAAAAGCCAAGTATCACGCATTAATAGGCAAGTAGCAGGAGCTAAGATCAAAGACCGGGTATTTCTGGGAACTCAAATGAAAGAAACAATGGCTGATATCCAAAAGCAGAGAGAAACGGATCAAGAACCAATCGGTCACCAAAAGCCAAGAAAAACTCACCAAGCAACATGAGAGAAAGGCTATAACACTAACGTGCCAAGAGCAGAGAATCACAGAGGATGACTGACTGAATGAGCACCGAAACGCACCAGGAAGCAACCACCCAGAAAGAAAACTAGGAAACTATTAATAGATCTAAACCAAATCCAATTATCATAAAATGACGGCCAATGAGCCAACAAGCATAAGCCAAGTGACAGAAAAGGGCTACGAATGGAACCTGGAACCAGGAGTCAGAACTAAGTCTGTTCTATTAGCCAAGAACCGAGAGGGAAGGCTTCTTAACCAGGATTCAAGAAATCAGTTAAAGGCTTGGACCCGGGTGAAGGACAAGGACGAAGTCGACTGCAATGATCCAGGAGTTTATGTGTTCTTCTTCAGGATATACACAACTAACAAACAGATTAGTCCCAAAATCTTTTTTGACGTTTCAGCTCTTCCCATCATCATCAGCATCTTCTTCTGGCTCGCATGATCCACTATATGGGCCGCGGTGATAAAGCATGCACTAGAGAACTCTAGGCCACTCGATACTTAGCCATCGACTGCAACTCATCAGGAGTTATTATGCCCAAGCGCAACCAGGCTGGTTTTTTTGGTTTGGTCCAACCACCTCGACCTGGGCCACCAAGTGGTCGCCTACCTGATGGAGTCGCATTCAAGGCACGTCTCGGGCGTCTTGATGGTGGTGGACATTCCACGTCCACAGCCCTTTCCGTTCAAAGAAGCGGCTGATCAACTCTGGGTTCCTCTGGTATCCCGGCGAGTAATGTCCACAACAGCACGAGGAAATCTCATCTCGGCAGCTTGTATACGCGATGTAATTCTTTCTGTCATTATCAGCTCTTCCCATTTACACCGAATTAGAATAATGTTCTTGCGTTCTATGCGTTCATAATGCCGTCCGAAGTGGACCTTGGCACAGCTTCCGCTGCAACCGATAGTTGACAGATAGGTACACTCTCTCTCCCAGCACTGTCTCAGGTGGATCCATGATTTGTGCAAGTTGTTCATATCGAGAATCGAACATAGATACACAAAACCTGCCAACAGAAAGGGGCGCATCCTGCCACTTAGTAACTCAAAACTGACCCCCTAACCAGAATCAATCTCCCCCCGAACAGAGTCTCAATGTGTAATCACTGGAATGAGCTCTGAGCTTTCTCCCCACAGCTGATCTCATAGTCGTAATCATTGCGGCCAGAATTTACGGCTGCGGTTTATCTTCCCTTAATTACGCACTCAAAGCGAATTCCAAAGGAGCCTCAAATCTGAGCGAAGGATTCAATTCGCCTTTCTTATGAGCCGCCATTAGCTTTTTATATCAGAAGTTATTTAACTGCCCGAAGCCATATTGCTAATTCGAATTAATTAACTTTTTATTCGCGACGTCCCTCGCAGCGGCCGCAGTAGCTGACCGCGCTTAATAAGGCTCTTTTCGGCACACCCAGCCTCTTCCTTTGAACGCTAATGATTTACACCTTCGTGCGAACAAGACATTAGAACACGTTTTATGTGTCTATAAAAGTATTTTCGTAAGAAGCCATTTTCACCTTCAACACCCTCACCCCCACGGCAAGCAACCCCCTGGCGAAGTCCTTCGGCGTCCATACTCCCGCCAGAAATTAGAACTCACTCCATCTCGAAGCTCGAACATCGAAAGCGAACAACGTTCTTGGTGGCGTTTCGCAACCGAATTGGCCATTTGCATACGAGCCGGTGATCTAACGATTTATGATTGAACATTCGGAGCCGCATTATGTTCCCCAGCCCACATGGAGCCGAACGCAATGGATTACACTGCGTCTGGCCGTGTGGATATATGCAGTATCTTTTGCAATTAATTCACAGATTTGTCAAACTCATTCCGTGGGGACGCTCGCGATGCACGGCCACCGGAGCGGCGCGCCGTCTTCGAGTCGTGGGATTGTACATGGGCCACGAACAGTGGCAGTCTGAGTCGAGATTCTCAGCTGTTTTGCGGTGTAATTAATGTGCTACATCGCGCGTTTAATTCGAATATTAATTCACGTATAAAATATTGGAAGCCATCTGCACACACTCACGCACGCACACACACACACACCGACTGCGAGTGCGAGTCATTGCATGCAATTGTGACTTGCTGCCGCCCACAGAACAGAATCCACAAGAAATCACTTCACCGATGTTTAATGCCTGCAATTGCTGTTAATATGATTTTGGTCTTGCTGTTGTTGTTGCTGGCTTCAGTTTGTGGGAAATATTGTGGAAAAAAGTGCACTTGGAGCGGACAAGATGCAGCCCGGAGGCGGGCAGCATATCCGCAGTGAGCTCACAGCTATTAGTCAATATTGTGCAAGTCTGATTTAGTCATCGCCGCGTCGGCTGAAAGTGGTCTGATGGGGGGAAGCTATTAATCTCGAACTGGGATTGTCTAACTGCCGTTTTCGTGGAAATCACTTCCTCTGGGTTGGTGTTTGATTTCACTTTCACGGTGAAGTCATTCGATTTTATTGACTGCTGACTGGGGTGGACTGGATCTATTTTCTTTCTCTTCTACAGTCGACGATTTTAATTTGATGCGTCTCCTAAATAAATTAAGGCGCCCATTTTGTGGCCACGTGCTGGGCAAAATTATTGCTTCATCGTCAGTCGCTTTTAGCTTAACTGGCTGACCAGCCATACCGAGGAAGTTTTGAGTGGGAGGCTAGGGAAGGAGGCTTGCACAGAGCCGTCCTGGAATAAACTTAACGCCTTAACTCGAGACGCGATTGCAAAACAGTGCCGCTTCACACGGTTTATTTCCATCCCACTTCCCCGGGGGTTTAACTTCTAAGGTAGGTTTTTTTCTCATTAATCTACTACATAGACACTCTTAGAGAGGCGCCTACGTCTAAAGAGGTGTATATTCCAAGCGATATGTTTTGACGAGTTGCCAAAATTCATTCCCGACAAATTGTGATCCGAGATCATGAAGACCTTTCGTCAAGAAGATGGCTGCGCGCTGTCAATTTTCTTGCACAAATAGTAAGGAAACATTTTTTGTGTTAGGTCACGTTGTCAAAGCAACGCTTTTTAGTCCCAGAACTTAACAGCTGGCTTATTTAGGTTGCTTCGTCTCTCCAGTAAGTCCACGAAAAGCATCAATGCATAGATAAAACTTATACTCATCGTGTGGGCTTAGAGAAGTAGAGGTTCCCCTGACGTTTTTTTTAGAAAACCCCCGTCGTTCCTTAATGTGGTGGTTTGGTAATCTCGAAAGCACCTACAGGCTGCCATTTTTGGCCGACTTCCGATAAGAAGACGACTCACACATGAACAGTAGTCTGCCATAAGCATAGTTTGCCTTTCATGAGCGTGTCTTCTACTTCATGGCGGGATGTAGATCACGGCGAGAGTGACTTGTAGGAAACCACTTCTAGCGAAGGACAATGACAATGACACGGAGTCCAACTGTCAAAGAAAGCTTTCGTATCATCCTTCGCATAAAATCGAAGAACAATAATACGCACAACACATATGATTGCTACAAAAGCAGAACTCAAGTCCACCTCGAACTGTAGCGTCATCCGAATGAGAAAAAAATGCACGTCTGTGGCCAAAGTGCTCAATTTCACTGAAGCTCATCCAGTCAGTCCGCTTCAATTGAGTGCAGGTTCCAATTGAACCAGTCACTCTGGAGCGCCCTATCGGTTTTATTTAAGAAGCTATGGATGAAGGATGTGTGCGTCCAGGGATGTGGCAATCTTCCAAAGATATTAATAGCCCGGGCCATCAATCGCAAGCCCAAATAATCGATTTTGGGTATATGCCTATGTACTAACCCACAGCCTGCACTCTTCTACCACTCCCCCCGCGGAACTGACGTTAGGTATTACTTCGCGGGTCTGGTTATCATATCCCGCTGTATTCTCTATGTTTGCCGATTCGGCTTTCCTCACTCTTTCGAGCCTTTTTAGTTCTATCTGCACGCTAGTTATAAAGAATCAGATCTCCAGCCATTTGTCTGCTGACTCTGTCATATGCCTGACTACGAGCTCGGGAGTTGGTAGTAAGTAGTGTTCTCGCTACCGCAAAACGCCTGCAATGAAAAATTGCGTGCTCTGCATCTTCCTCTTCTATCCCGCATTCTGGACAGAAGGGTGACCAAATCTATGGAGGTATTTTCGATAACCTCCGTGGCCCGACAAGAATTGCGTGAGATGGTAAAGGGTGGTTAAATTTTAAGGGCCGATGTTGATTTTGAATAAAACACAACTCATTTAGGAAATTATTGTCATTTCTTTCTATTATGATAATATTGCTATGGTTCAATTATGTATGGAACAAAATATCGGTCAAATGACCCCGCGAGCTCGGCGGCACACCTCCACCCGATGGTCGAAATTTTCGATGACGCTGAAGCATAGGCATGAGGTTCTATTCCGTTAATGTGCCGAATTATCTCATCCTTTAGCTCTTGAATTGTTGCTGGCTTATCGACGTACACCTTTTCTTTCAAATAACCCCAAAGAAAAAAATCCAACGGTGTCAAATCACATGATCTTGGCCAATTGACATCGCCAACACGTGAGATAACACGGCCATTGAATTTGTCGCGCAAAAGAGCCATTGTTTCGTTAGCTGTGTGGCAAGTGGCACCGTCCTGTTGAAACCACATATCGTCCACATTCATATCTTCCAATTCGGGCCATAAAAAGTTCGTTATCATTTCACGATAGCGAACACCATTCACAGTAACTGCCTGAACGGCCTCATTTTGGAAAAAATACGGCCCGATGATGCCGCCAGCCCATAAACCATAAACCGCACCAAACAGTCACTCTTTCTGGGTGCATTGGTTTTTCGACAATCACTCTTGGATTATCATTCGCCCAAGCTGAGGTGAAAATGTGCCTCATCACTGAAGATGGTTTTCTTCGAAAATTGATCATAAACTGTTGCCGTTTCTTGCCACCATTCTGACCATGGACGACGCTTGAAATGGTCAAGAGGCTTTAGTTCTCGAGTCAATTGCACCTTTTAAGCGTGTAAATGCAAGTCTTTATGCATAATGTTCATCAACGACGAGCGTGAGAGGTGCAATTGTTGGACACGACGACGAGCTGTACGAGCATGCACTGGTGTTTTAACATCGCCTACAGACCCGGTTTGCTCAAATTTTTGCACGATATTTCCGATTGTACGCACATTTGGACGATTAAATTGATGATGCACGATATGCATTTTGATTTGAACTCCCATTTTCATAATAAGCCTGAATAACTTTAACGGGTTGCTCGATTGTTTATCTTTCCATGGTTCAAATTGCGTTAGTCTGAAATTGAGAAATGTCAAATGAAATGCAGAAAAAAACTTGACGTTTAGGTGTGGTTCACATTCAACATCGGCCCTTAAAATTTAACCACCCTTTAGATGCAGTTGCCTTGAGCTCTTGATGTTCAGGCTTCTACGTCGGGTATCAGTTTATGGGTCCATCTGCCTTTGGTTGTGGTGTCCCATCTGGCTTGCCACAATGCCACAGATGTTGTCCTCTCTTCTGTCTTCAGGCGCCTTGTGCTAGCGTCCGAGTTATTTGCCGTTCGCCTTAGGTAGACGCTTTGCATCTCGTTGGCGTGAATGTCGATAGGCATCATACCCGCAATTACACAGGCTGCTTCGTCCGAGATTGTTCGGAATCCGCTGATTGTTCTTATTGCGCAGAGCCTGTATGCTGACGAAAGCTTCTTTGTTGTCTCCTTGGCCATACTGGTGCAGCGGTAAGAAGGATTGAGCTTACCACTCTGGAAAGCAGGATCCTTCCCGCGTACCCCGGCACTCCTTGATGCTGGACTAATGCCACATCGTGTGAGAGTGTGGACGTCGCTGGACTACTGCCAACATCCGAGTGGATGACTTCATCTAAGGTGGCAATGCAGTGGAGTAGTAAAAAACATGTGGTTTTCTTGGTTGAGTCTAAGTCTAGCCACTAAGCCACTTACCATCGTTTTGTGGTCAAGACACAAATGCTGCGAGTGAGTTAAACAAAATAAACTCCTTTTCATTCTCAGTCATGTTCGATAAAGATGTCACTTGTCACGTAAACCTTAACTGGAAGCGGATGGATGGAACCTGACTTGGATCTCATGAATGGGACTTCACCAAAAATGCACTTGTTTGGGTCTTTCTGTGGCCTCTTTTCAAACCACGTTTACGGACCATCTTCATGCGCCATGTGGTTTTGCAAGATTATTCTGAAGTAAAACAGAAACTAAAACGATTGAACAGCTCGTAGATTCCATCAGAAATCAACTGCCACACTCTCAGAAGTCACCGTCCGGCCGAGAGTGAGCCGATAAACCTGCTTCCCTGCCAACCGACAAACTGATCCATCACCATGGCAATGCTCATCTCGGTAATCGCTCTAGCCACTGCTAATCTGTTTCCTTCCCCCCCCCCCCTCCCCACCGTCCGAGTACAAGACCTTCAAGCATTTCAATTCTGTCCACATCATGCGGGACACATCGCGTTAACTCCGCCACTCTGCCCACTCGAGTTGCCTGTCGCCTTGCATTGCATTCATCTGACACTCACTCGATACAAATTGCTGCATGTTCAGCATCTGCAGCTGCAACTCGTGCTCCAGTGGGTAAACAATCAAAACACCCACCTCTTCCAGGCGGCAGCGCAGCAAAAAGTTTTCTTTGGACATTTGTTCACTCCTCAAGGAGCAAATATTCACTCCAATTGCGACTGAAACATGTCATCTACCCTTGGACATTGCCATCAATTAGCTTGTCGCCCGTTCGTGGTTGCCTGTACCCCAACCACTGCCGATCCCGACAAAGCTGTTGGCCGCCAAAAAATCGGTGACAATCGACGCTGCGCATGCCTGCTGTCACCGTTGATGGAAGAGCATTGCCGAGGGAACTGAAATAATGAAGATTGATCGGCGCGTAGACGAATCCTAGAATTTCATTTCTAAGAACCTCCGGCGAGCATCCTTGCCTCGAGGAGGGCGTGAAATGAGACGGAAATAGAATTGATAGATTGATAGATTGGCGAGCATTGTGTCTGTCAAGTTGAATTAGGCGCCCGGAGGTACGCCTTTGGCAGTACAAACTTTGACAACTCACCACGGCCGCATGGCCCATCTCATTAATGCACGGCACACAGACACGCGTACACACGACAGCGAAACACTCAGCAACAGCACTTTGCGGCAGACCCCCAACAGCCACCGTCATTAAATGTGGAAGCACGCTTCTCTTGTGGACAAAACGGCGAGCCACAACCGTCTTCCTGGCCACCCGACTGTACGTGTGCATCCATACGCAGAGTGGAACAAGTGCTCAAGAAGCTTCCTCCTCCGGTGATGGGATTTTAATTTCATAATTCAAGACCGTGTTAATATGTAACTGCCCCGAGCTGGGAGATGGTGGTGCCGGCCGGCGCTCCATATTCACAGCACGTCCCGCCGGCCGCAATTAATAATCGTTATAGGAAATTTGCAGCGTTGTTCTGCAGAGTGCAGATTTGCATAAATCATGGCAAGCCACGCTGCCACCGTACGCGGTGGCTTCTTGTCCGGCCGCAGAGTAAGTGATCCAGTTTCAGATCAGGGGCCAGTGCGCAGGCCATGCGCTGGCTGCCTGGCTACGGCCAGCCGAGAGATTGAGTAATCAGGTATCGATTGATGGGCTAAGTGATGTACTAAGTGGCGTGCAGTTTGCAGTGGCAACAGGTATTCCGTGCTCTCCCGATGGGCCTCGCTCTGGGTTGCGCTGAAATGGTAAATGGCTTGTGTGCCTTGTTAACAGAGTTGTTGCAGGTTTTGAGAGTCTAAACGCTGGCGTATGTTGTCAAATGGGGAAAAAAACAGCAGCGGACGCAACTGCGTGATGAGTTTTATGGGCTTTTCGTAATGATGACCGCGTTGAATGAAGATGCTATCGTGTGTTTGGTGGAAATAGCCGCATTTTTGTAATGTGTTAATGTGGAGAAGCCCCATCAAGATAATTCTAGATTTGAATGTGTTCCTTTCAGCAGCGACAAGTGGAGGCATGCTGCCGAATGCGTTTAATCGAGTTGGTCTTACTGTGGTGAAGGTGAAGGCAATTCGATATGTCGTCGTGTCGACAGGAGGGATTGACAACGAATCGATTAGGGCGATCGGATTCGCTAAAAGACTTTTGATCGAGCTTCGGGATTATTAAGATCCCTTCATTGGTTTGTTTACGTTACATCGTCAATCTGTCACACTCTCATAGCTGCTACATTGGTAACACGCATAGTACGAAGTTTTGGATATCAAGGTAAAAGCATACACAATTTGCCTATTCGGTGGTTGCACCCATGTCCAATATAAAGTTCGGCTGAATTTGGAATTTTAACGGAATCCATAGAAGAATGGAGCCCCCGTTTCATAAATGTTAACCTCCAAAGTGGGTTACTGTGCGTCCCTTCATGCATTTCCCAAAACCGATACGCATAAGAATTTGAAGTAAGTGAGCACGCCTACTATAGCTGAGAGTAAATAGGCGCGTTCACACAGTACTACCCGTCGTACGACTCTGTCCGACTTTGTCTGATGTACCGAAAAATTCTTGATAGTACAGTGTGAACGCTCTTACGACAGGTCGTTCATATCTGATAGCTTACCATTTGTAGTACGACTTCAAAACATTTTTTCTTTTTTGTCTGGGATCGAAACAAAGAAAATGATGAAAAGTTCAGATTAAGAGATTCTTTGAAACATATCGTGGATTCCTCGATATAAAAATAGAAAATATAAAGTGAAGAAAATAACAATAAAACTTAAAGAAACGAGCAGATGGTATTTTAGACTCGAGAAATATGAAAAATAACATTTTTTGGTCCATGGTTTAACCCTCATCCCAGCATACCCTCCCGTAGTACAATTGTACTTTTAGAGTACATTTATAAGGGCTGAGTGCGGTGGTAATACAACGTTTTTAAAAATAATAATTCCTTTCTAATTTTTTTTATAAAATCCCTCATATCACCTTACAGCAAATAAGCAATTTTTCGGGCCAGAATTTCAAAGCTTGTAAAGAAACTGTTTTGGAACTAATTGACGTTAAGAAAACCTTTGTCCAGTTTTATATTCAGCTTCATCTACGTTTCCAACCCCGAGGGACAACGCGGTACAGGAAGACCACGTCTGCGGTGGCGTACGCAGCTGGAGGGACGCAGCTAAGGAACCTCAAAGAGCTGAACGTGCGAAAGAGGAAGAAACTAGCACAAGATCGTGCTAGATTGGAGAGGCATGTTGGCTGAGACCCAGGTCCACTCCGGACTGTAGAGGAACATAACTATCACTTTTACTAATGCCCATTAATTGTGAGCGTTAACATTACATGAAGTTCTAATATGCATCTAAATAATCTATATAGTTGTTAAACACCATAAAACCGCTTTAAATGAAATATAAAACGTACTACCTTTGGATGCATTTGAGTACGGTTTTCCAACGCGAGGAGTAAGTTGCCTTACCAAAAGGAAGAGAACTCTTGCTCATCCACATATTATCCATTTTGCTCTTTTTTTCTTCATCCAATATTTCATCGATTACACTGGTCAGCAGTGGTTTTGTTGTATAAAGTTGTGCTCCCAATTCTTACTGGATTTACCCCGCTGATTTCAAATTTGAAGTCCATTTTCCAACAGCAGCTATAATTATTGAGATATGAAGGAGTGAATTTTTACCAAAAATATACCAGTTTTAAAGCTAATATCTTTTACTACACAAAATTAATTTGAATGAAGCTTTCTTTTATAGAACATTCTTACATGCGTCGACCCAGGAGAACCACGATGAATGCTGCAGCAATAGTCAGTCATCATATTTGAATTTCAGCAACCTTGGTATCGCTCTGCCATAGTGCGAATGTCCTGATGGAAAGGGAGTACATTTTTGTTTCCCCTTCTGCGATAAGCCGAGATATATGTGCTGGGTGTTACCAGATTTCTTTCTTTCAAACGGGAAACCAAAAGTTCTGGCCATTCAAGTCATCTAGATCATTTTGATTGATTGGTCTAACTTCGGAAGCAATTAAAATCGCTATATTTGCCGTTTTCACTGTCTTCTGAAAGTTCTTGGGATGCTAAATTGGATGCACTGGGTTGGGACTATGGTACTGACTTATCACTAGAACTTGGAAAAGGTCTAAGAGCAGATCGTAAACGAGGATAAATCCACTTCGAATAAATTTAGCGATTTATTCCGGTTATATTTACGGCACAAAAATAACAATGATCGTGATGATTTGATGGTTCACGCCAGATCATTGGAGTTTTGTACTCAAAAGTAGTGAGTAGTGAGTAAAGTTTTAGTAAAGCCCATAAACGCAGAGACTGAACATAGCTTTTCTACACTAAATTTGGGACCCTGGGCTGATATCTGATATTTAATTGTAACGGCTTCCCCGTGTAGGCTCGTTTTACAAATCCAGACACATTCAAGCGACATTCTTTCAACATGTTACCACCACATAAAGCTTTATGAACGTTAAGTGCAACTAAATATGGACAACAGCTGTATCTCAAAAACTAGAGCCGAAGGTAGATTTGAAATCAGCGACCTCGAATTAGTAAGAAACAGTTGAAAAACTGCATGCAACAGAAAAAAGTGTGATTTTGTTATCAACAGTGCAAGGCAAGCACTCTCAAATGAAGTCAGTCAAGCAGGGTGATTTGGTCGTACGACTTGAAAGTATGCCACTGTCCTATCTCTATCAAATGCATGTACTGCCGTGACGCAGTGAGTGAGCGCGTCGACTCCTACACCGGAGGTGCCAACTACCAGGTTCAATCAGAGAATTTACTCCAACTCTTTCAAGTCACTGGCAATGCTCAAAGAGTATTCCTGTCTAGAGAAGACTCCTCAAACTTCGCCACTCTGAGTCGGCATAAAACTGTAGGACCCATCTGCTCGTGAAAGAACAATAAATAGCACGCATTACACGAATGGTTGTGGCAGAAGCTACGCCCTGGTCTTGATTATTAATATGTGTCTACACGATCATTACCAAAGTCAGTCTGGACCATGAATCGAGCATTTATTGTTGAATCGACTTTACTGTCAAAATGGGTATTGTCTCAAGATGAAAGTCCTTCCGTGTCTGCTGTTCAAGGTTTTCTATTCAAATTCAAGTCGATCGGCTTTGCGAGCTATCAGCGAACACCCATACGTCAACAAAACGCACGATCTGCCGAAAAGATGGCTGCTGTCTGTGGCCAAGTGTTGGGTAACCATGGGCAGTCAATTCCATGCCGCGTACAGGATCTAGGTCTTTCGCACTCACCCAGGAGCTGAAGCAAAACGAGCATAGACAACGCCGTTCTTCGTTGACTCTAGCAGTTCAAAGTAGACCACGATCTCAGCAAAAACATCATCTTCAGCGACAAGGCCCATTTTACGATGGAATAGTACGTGAAATGGATGTAAGGGTATAATAGGCATACCCACAACACGTCGATAATACTCATCTAACCTGCTGATAGTACTTGGAGGGAAACAAAGTCATAACCACAGTCCAATTTCTTAGCCTTTCCATAGATCATCGTTGGATGTCATATCATATCAGTCTCAGTTGCTATTTAGACGGATGATTGCTCGGCTTACTATTTGTCGCACTTCCTGTTCCACTTTGAACATGGCGGTTAGTGGTGTTTGGGGCTCCCTTACGAGTGCAATTATAACTCCGAGTGTGTTAGCTATTCGTACTATCTCTAGCAGACTCACGATCGGTGCGACCACTGCGATTCCAAGCCATACCTCATTGGTAACTCCTTCCTTGTCTCGTTCCCAGATGCACCCTTAGTAAGTTGGTCTTGTTTGGATGACTTATTGTAACTCAATTCAAACACTTGTCACCAAAAGCTACCGTCGCAGCAAATGTGTGAGCATCCATCGAGTGTGAATTCAATTAATTGCCACTAATGAAGAGACTCTACTAGATGCCACCTAGTTAATCAGATTCAAATGCAATTAATTGACTAATGTCACAAGTCGCCCCATTGTCTCTAGGAAGCGTTGACTTCTGGCCGCTCTGAAGGTGCTAATTACTCTTTGTTGTGACTTCTGTGGACATCTTCCCCGCACTGTGATTCTATTGCTTAGCCGCCAAATGACTGCAGTATAAAAGCGACAAGCTCGCCTGCATTGAGCACAGTTCACTCTTCAATCTAACTCGGGCAGGGTTCAAGCGGTTAACACAACATGAAGGCAGCAATGGTGGTGTACATTTTAATGGCTCTCCGTAAGAACCCTAAGGAACACACAGCCGTTCGAAGAATTTAACTCCCCGTTTCCAGTTTGCAGCGCAACAATTGCCAGTGGCCAACGGGATAGAGGACGCAGATGTCCATCCGTCTGTCCATACAACTCCGATCCGCGATGCGGTTACAATGGTTACTGTTTGCGGGAATTTTTCAATTCGTGCGACCTAGCGCTGGTCAATTGCAGGAGCAACGGAGGTAAGCCCTGCCCGTGCTCCCTCCCCCCTTGACAACTTGCATAAAATACTTGCAGCGTTGCAGCGTTCGTCCAAGTCGATCTGATACTGTGCCGACTGGCCGTCAGCCAACGCGGCAGAGGTCGCCTCAGGTTGTGCTAAACTGCTAAACTGTGATGACATGCAAATGAGTCGAGAATAAAAAGACACATGGTTACTTTCAAAGTGTGTACGAAGTTTCATTTCTTACTGCTCGGATGACAGTCTTATGGAGGCAGACAACTTAAAAGCTTGTCGAGCCGTGCATAATTTCGTGATTAAATCATCTTAAGCCAGTCATGAGCGTCAAGTTAAGACAATTTGTTTGAAGATCAGACAAGTCTCTGGGTGACTGCCTCGCTCTTGGTGTTCGGCGCGGGATGTTGTAGTTGACAACTTGCGCTAAGTGGAATCGCTTTACTGTCAGGCGGTTGATGGCATTTATGAGCGCCATCAGGAGCGGTGCGAATTGAAGTGATTTATTTGGGGAATGTGACTTGAATCGACTTGGGCAGTCCATTTGGGTCATCCCCAGACTGTCCACGTTACCTAGGATCCTTTGCTTACTTGCTTGTCAGGCCTGCGGCCTGAGCCTAAGTAACAGTTGCCACCCATCATTGAAGCTCCTGAGCAGACTGCTTCCAGTCATCAAGACCAAGCTGTCTTGCGGCCGCACTGTCTTGGTCTTTCTGCGGAAATTCTGGTTTCCTCCTCTTGAACCAGGAGACTTCGAAGACCCTATTATCTGAATAATTGGTGTCCAAGCGTTCGATGGGGCCGAGAAAGTGCAGTTGACGGATATCTTACCTCCGAATGGCATCAAAATCTTGGTACAGCTCAGAGAGGTTGCAGGTATATCTTCTCCCTCCCTCCACCTGCCTCGCCAATAGGACCATGTATCCCACGCTGAGTTTTTCATTCGAAATCACTAAGAACCAGCTCTCCTGTTTTGCTTATCGTCCAGCTCTCGTCTCCATACAGCAGGACCGGCAAAGTAAGAGTTTAGTAGTGGAACATGATTTTAGTCCTTCGTGTCTGCAGCCTTGAACCAAGATGTTGGTACTAACCAAAGTACCAGCGGCGGCGATTGAACGTCGAATCTCCAGCAGGACATCATTGGTGGAGTTTACATTTGCCCCGAGCTACGAGATAAACTCTTTAACTAGGTCTAAGGTGGTGTGTAACGGAGCGGTTCAATACCGATTTAATAATTTCAGCGATTGTCTGGTATCTCCAACAACTACCGACTCTATTTAGTGATTTTGAATGTTGAGGCAATGACCTATGGAGGGCCTGAGATAAGGCCCGAACGGCTTGATCTAGTTCCTGAGGCTCTGTCCCTGTTTATAGCTGCAATTCGAAGGCCCTTTTAGTCGAGGAACTATTACTCTATGCACTCGGGGGGTCACTTCCACTCATAAGAGTGATTCCCGCAAGAGACTTGGGTCTAGGCCATCATCTGAACTCACCGTAAGATCAGCTCGAATTCCTTGGTCCTGGCGTGCGAGGTACCATGTCTCACCACAGAAACTAAATTTGCAATCGCTCAATAATGTGCAACGACAACAGCGATTCAGTAGCAGTGCTAAGCAGGTTGCGTGCTTGTTCTGGTTCAGTTCGACAGTCTTGGTTGACCAGATAAATGTCACTAGGCTTTTCGAGGTAGGTATGGGATAGCCGTAGACATTTCTTGTGAATACTAAATTTATGAGCTAGGTTAGGTTAGGCAGAAGACAGTCACAAAAGACAGACCAAATTAGGCCTGTTGTGATACCACGCGGATTGACTACTCCTAAGCTTGGAACCAGTTGGTGCTCAAGACAAAAAGTTTATCTGGCTAATGTTGACGCCGTGTTGAGATTATTGAAGCAGATGTGAGTACCTACGACTTGCCACATGAGGAAATGCGATGATTTGTGGTTTCTACCTCGCATGCAGCTTCTGCAGAAATCATTGCAAGGGACACCCATTCTACGGGCGCGAATGCCAATTGCGCAGCGTCCGGTTATATCGCCGATGAGCGTTCTGCTTAGTCTAAGCAACCGGAGTGATCGTTTAAGATGCCATTTGGTTGTAGTAATTATGTGTATCTTAAAAAGAGGGTAGGGTGTAGCGGTCAATTGAGGTGCATATTGAAATGTTCCGCCATCTCGTTAAGAGACAGCCTGCAATTATAAGTTTTTTTTGAGTTGAACATACTGTGCAACAAATGTTGATATCCCTTTTGGATATTACACTGTTCTTGAGCCAGGACAGTGGCTCTTTTATGGCAATGGTTTCTGCCGGATAAAACGCTGCAGTGGTCCTTTGAGTAAACACCTACGCCCACCCCTTTGTCCGTCTTTTATCTGTATAATGTATTTCGCAGGTGATCGGCCAGTTTGTCAGACGTGCAGTCCTATCTGGAAGGACTACTGGTGGAGAATTTCTTCTCGAACATAGCTTGCGTTAATAGGCGATCGATGTCGTTGGCAAACATTAGGAACTAAGCTGTCCTACAATTGGCTGACTTTTTTTTCAAAAACGTTATCCAAAGACAATTTCGCTGATCTTTTCGAAATAACCATTTTGTCGCTTCGTTCGCAAGTTTCTTGCGGAGCAATGTCCGTTCTCCATCAATCGAGTTTTGCGGGGATGCCGTCTCTATCAATACGCGGCCTTAAAATCGACGATGAATATATGGTGATGGTGGTTAATGCCTGGTCAATGTTGGACTATGCTTCCCTGAACCCGCACTGATATTCAAATCCACCAGACCAGTCAGGGGTTTTGACTTATACCTCTGTATTTGGCGCATTTAATAGGGTTTCCTTTCTTAAGGAACGAGCAAACTATGCTGAGATTCCATCCGTCGGGCATACTCTGTTCCGACCAAAGCGTAGACATGAGTTTCAATGGGTCCATTGTGGCTAATACCGTCTACCTCCGTGGGTCTTAATCTTTCCTTTATGGTTGAGCTATAAATGGCCGCAGTGCTGCAGATCGGAGCTCTGTTGTCTTCTCGCCTTCATTGTGACATAAACTTTCGAAAACAGATCCAAATTAGACACCTGTGGAATAATTCCGGTCAAAGGGGTCCACTTTTGTCACCAATGTCGAACTGAGGTGAACGAAGGATGCAGAGACTGCCTGCCAGATCCCATTCTTTTGACTTCCATAAACCTTCGCACGCTCTGGGCACAGCTTCACAAGGTGCCTTGCCAGAACTGCGAAGAATCCACTTTCCTACTGCCAAACGAAGCACACAAGGACACTTCTCTATCGCCTCTAATGACCTTCGTCGCAGTGACCACCTCGAATACAGGTCTTAAGCCGTACGACTCCCTCTCCCGCCACAAAGTCAACAATCAATGCAAAGATCAATATTCCCGCGCGCAAATTTCCCCCGTACTCCAGGCAACAGCACCCGATCCCGCCGAGGAACACTAATTCCCTCGTCGAACAGGCTGAAACTGCCAGAATTAACACCTCATCGGAATTTATCGCCATCCAGAGCAAACGTCCCAAGGTCAGCGCTATTAAGTATCGCGAAACGTCGCTCTGTCATAAAAACTTCATAAAATCCAGTAGTGTCGGCCATCGGTCCCAGTTCCCCGCTCGAGAGCCACGGCTCCACAGCCCGAATTCCATACCGCAGAAGTTTCCAACTAATTTGCGTTAAATTAATATCCTGGCACTCGGCTGGAATGCTCCCTGGTCCCCACTGTCGCCCAGCACCAATCGACGGCAATCGCACAGCGCGCATCCTTGGGCCGAGAATGATAATCTCCGATCGGGCTCTTATCGCCGTAATTAATAACCACACAGCCCCAATAAAGAGGAATTTAAGATGTCGATGTTGATTCCCATTCCGTAGCCGTTGTCCATTTGTTGCTGGCATCGGCCGGTGACAGGAAACGATTAATACTCTGTCGCGGCAGTCGCGCGAGAGCCTGTCCGCTGGTGCACTTGTGATGTCTTGACTCTTGAGCGAGCGCGGTGCACGTGGTGGTGCGGGCTCTCGCGACCGGGCATCACACATCACACGCTCGCCCCGAGAGAGCAAAGTGTGAAGATGGACTGCTTTACGTCGTCAATTTGAGAATAAATTTGCCAGCACGGCCCCGGGGGGTGGTGGGCCACACTGGGCACCGATGCTCTCGCCGTTTTGATGACTTACGGGCGTCGGGCGACGCCTAATGTGAGTCTTGTTGCTCCTTTTTTGTTATGCGCGCAGTTTCGTTTTATTTTTTGGCTTAAACTGTTTTGCATGCACGATTGGATGTCATGAGCCCGCCCCGCTCCGGGTGAGTTATGGGACAGTCGACAAGCATGGCAGGATGATGCTGGCGACGCGCGCGCGGTACTCGAACAATAGAAAATCGGATTTCGGTCGCCTTACACTGGCATAAATATCGGCTCTCTGGCAGATAGACGGAGAGCGCGCGCGGGTGGAGTGTGGAGTCCGCGACTTTGGCTTGCGGCCGGAGCGTGTCTGTGTGCGCCCGCAGTCTGTACGAATTAACGATCGGGCTCCCAGAAGGAGGGCGGATGCCGGTTAAATGATTAATAAATTATGCGATAACTGACAATTCGGATTTGGGTAATGTGCTGTTTGAGGTGACATTCGTATGGCTTTGACGGAGGGTCGTCGCGGTGGTATGTGGGATTTATTTGATGGCCGATCGGTGGCTTGAGCCAGATGCCAGAGCATGGTGCTCGATTGTCTGCAGTCTTTATTTGAGAATCAATTACGCATCGGATGATGGACGTCGATTCTGTGGAATGGGACTGTCTGTTTGTGCGCGCTGGATGGTGCTGCTGTGAAGGTCGAGGGTTTTGTGGTGTGATTTATTGGCTTGGCCTCTGGTGGAGGAGAGGAGCATATGAGGGATATCTGCCTGTTGAAGTGCGTAGTTACTCTTATAATCGGGATGTAAGCTTTTCAGTAACATGGGGTGAATGTCATACAAGGCGTGGACCTAGGCGTAGTTTATTGAAATCGGTGATTCCTTTGACAAGCCACTATGGATGCCGCTACAGTCCGTAGAGAAGCTTTTTTCTAGGCAGTTTTGCTCCTTGAGCATTGTCAGTGATTCGAAAGAGGTGGGGTGGAGTCGACGCAGAGACACACAACGCCATGACAAGCCACTAAGCCACAAAAAAAGTGAGTGGGTGGGGCCCACAAGGGGACATGTGCTGATCTTGATTCGTCTATGTTCAGGGTGAAGGGACTGTATTGGCCATAGAGTTCGCAGTCCAATGAATCCTATTCCTCTGGAATGCTTTATTAAGATCGCCAAAAACACTGTTGAGCACTTTGAAGATGTTATATCTACCCAAGCGACTGACTGAGTGTACACCGATCCTCTTTCCACAAACATGTTCGAATTTCTCATCCAAACCAGAGGAAGGCGGCGTCGTATCCAACAATTCATGGGACTACGGCAGGCAATGTCGAGTTACATGGCTCTTCTCACTCACTCACGTCAAGATTTGTGTTACTCATCAATATTTTCAAATAATTTTCTCTTAAAACTTGATTTTCTTCCATTCTCTATCGAGTCGTCTTTTCCACTCACTGTACCTTCAATTCCCAACACTCAAGCCTCAACCTTGGTGGATGACTTCACTTAAAAAGCAAACTCGTTCAAATATCCCATCATCATCACCACCAGTCCAGCACATTTCCCCTTACCACATTCCACAACCACCGACAACAAATTTTGTTCCCCTGAATGAAACATCGGTGGATGTCTCAGGTTGAGGCAAATTACCTTGTCCCCAAACCACTTTATTTGCCCGCCCGAAAAACACCCAAGAAATGTCCCACTGAGCTACACTGGGAGTGGTGTCACAAATGGACCAATTTGTGTCCAATCAGAAAACTCCCCAGGCAGAGGTTGTGACAAAAGCTAAACACTCGCATACATCTTCGACAGCAACCCCTTTCCAAATGGTGGCTCGGAGAAAGTCTCCAAGAAATACTGGCCACTGGCGCTGCAATCAACAAAACCCAATTAGCGAGGTCACACCCCAGCGGAGACAAACTCACCTCTGGTCGACTTGCTCACCCATCATCACAGTGGTGTTCGAAGTTGTTGCCAGCAGCAGGCACGAGTCGGTGTAGTGTGTCTGAATGTCGTTCATCGAGCAGGATATCGCCGGGAAATTGCTCGGCAACTCTATGGACTCAGCGTACAACTGGACAGCACGGATGTGACTGCAGATGGCTGGAGGAGTGACCAAATTATTTCGCTTGGAAGTGGAAAATATCATGACTCACACTCACTTAAGTATCTCCTGTCAGCATTTTTACACCCCGGTTGCGGGGTCAGGCCATAGTTCGGGTAGAAGTCCGCGTCTCCCCGAGGGGTTCCGTCTCCGAACACTGGTGTGTCGGTGTGGATGACATCGACGAACCTTCCGTCACCTCGTCGGAGGCCGTCCTTGGAGTCGGGACTGAAGAGAGGTAGCGCTGGATCCAACCCAGTGATTCGACTCAGATTTCCATTGAAGTGGCGCCCAATCGCTCCAACGACATGCGCCCCCAGACTGTGACCGATTAGGTGGACCCGGCTCGTGTCGATTTTGTGTTTCCTGTGGAAGCTGGCTAATCAGTTTGCCACCCAAACTTGTCCACTTACGTCAAGAAGTCGGCGATAATTCTCGCCAAGTGCTGACCCACTCTGCGGACGAGCTTCCTCGAAGTCGGGTAGCTAAACGAGGCGGCCCTCTGCCAGTCGGCCATGAAGACGTTGTCAATGCCCTGGGACAGGTACGCTGCAAGCACAAGAATCGATCTGAGTGAACTGCAGATCAGCCTCCCCTCAGCTCACCGTGTTTGATGGGAACGATGGAGTAGTGGGTCCTGTTGGCCATGTAACCGTGCACGACCACTTTGATGTCCTCACTGTCGGCCAAGTTGTCCAGGCTCGTCATTTTGGTTTCCGTGGCGAGACCCAATCGCGGGCTGGGGACGAGTAGAGGATGGTAAATTCAGCCGCAACTCGGTGCGAGGGCACTTACAGCGTCTCATAGTAGATGTCGGCCTCGGCTATGGCCTGCTCGAATCCCTTCGCGGCGGACAGTGACAGCATGCGACCGAGAAGAATCACCGCCAAGGCGTAGAGCTTCATTTTGACGCTCTCCTGGTTCTCTCAAGACTGACCAGATCTCAGGCGGTGCCTCCCACGCCAATGTGAGGTGAAGCCACTTGTTTGATGTCGATGCACAATTTGTGTATTTTAATGAGTCAATTACGCGTCGCATGCCGCTGCTTGGTTGACCAAAACGCAATGGAACCAATTTGTACCAATTAGTGGAGGGGCCACGAAGATATGCAAATGCGTCTAATCGATGGCATATTGTTTCACACGAGATGCGAGTCTCAGTGCGACGTCAGATGACGATGGTTAAGGGAGCAATTACGCGATAATGAGGCAAATTATTGAATTATGCGGTTAACTTGTCATTTTGACGGGGAATCGGTGAAACCAGTTTCATGCGATGAATCACAAGTGGACTTCTTGATGAAGGGGTATTTGATATTGAACGAGGAATATTGGGGGACACCATCAGCACTTGAAGGCTCAACCATCATGAACGAAAGGAGACGGAGGACAACTACACCTAAAATTTCACTGAAATGATACACTGTGACAATAATAACCACTTCGTTCAGTTTCGTTAAGTTTCGTTAAATTTCGTTAAGTTTAGCTTACTTGAGTGGAAATGACATCAATCGCACTTACATACATAAATGACCGTTGGTGTTGAAATTATGTGTAATTTCCAAGAAGCAACGTATTTGAAGTAGCCTCTGTATAGTTTTCGTTCGGCCCAGATACACATAAGCAATTTTGTATGACATTTAGTTGTTAGTTGAGTACATAAGCGCCGTTCGTTTTGGGAATTGACTGAAAAAGGCACTCACAAATCCGCGGCGCGCCTTCACTGCAGCGGCACCATCATTTTGGTCCCCAATCTGCATGTAAGACGCACATGTTTTATTGAATTTGGCAGTCAAGAACGTAGTGCAAAACTATCTGGTGATGATGAGGCCTGACTGCAAAAACCTCTTCTCCGTGGGTGTGTTAGTGCCATCTTAATTGCGTTTGCTTCGTTCAAGGTACCAGGCTGTGTTCATTGCATCGCCACCAGGACTGCCCACTTAGCCATTGGCAAAAGAACAATTGGAGCTTTGGCGCCGTCAAGTTTAATCGTTTCATTGTTAAATGGTCCCTTCGTTATAAATCCGTATGAGGGTTAATATTGATCCAAGAATATCGGGACGTCATTAACACTTAAAGGCAGAACCATAATGAACGTAAGGAGACATAGGGCAACTTTACAAATCAAGCAATTACTATAATAACCATTTCGCTTAGTTTCGTTAAGTTTCGTTAAATTTTCTTGATTTGAGTTGAGCCTATATCTATGCAGCTGTCAGTGTGGATGTTGTTCGTGTCTGTAATTGACTGAAAAAAGGTATCAAGGCACCCACACATCATTTCAAAAATCGTGTGTTAATTTTGCGACGCCCTATATTATGCAGGGAGTATCCTACATTACACCGTACGGTCTTGTCGTCATATCAGCTATATTTCTGAATAACAATTTCAATTTTGAACTATCAATCTGCGCCCTTTCGTGACTGGATGTCCTTGAGTAATAGGCTCAGTACGACGACATTATTTAGAAATAGCATAAAAGATCATCAGGGTCGAAGAGATAAAGAAGATCTCCAGGCCATTCGATCCTCCGCCATCGACTCTAGGTAAGTTAAGTGGGCTGCCAGCAACCACTTAGACCCATTGTCAGACTACTGCCACTGATCGACAACTGAAATGGTGCCTGGATCAGATTTGAAAACCAGATAAAAGCGTATTAAATTTGCTTTCACTGGGATTCAAACCGGTGACCCCTCTAACGAGGGGCAGGCACTCAACCAACTGCGCCCTCCAGCTTTTTTTGATCGACTCTAACTCATCTGGAGTTATGACCAAGGGCAACCAGACGAGTTTTTGCACTTGGGCCAACCATCTCGTCCTGTGTCTGCCAAGCGGTCGCCTAACTGATGCAGTTGCATTTAAGGCGCTTGTCGGACCCTCAGAACCTCGGACGAAGTATAGCCCTTTCTGTTTGAAGAAGCAGCTGCTCAATGTTGAATACCTCGCGCACTGCCGTGTTTCTCACCCTATCCCGGCGAGTAACTTCCACAACAGCACAAAACAATCTCATCTCGGCAGCTTGTATTCGCGATCTTTTTCATTCTGTCATTCCGTAAAAGGTGTACGGTGACATACGCAAATAAGTCGAACAAAGTTGCATCGACCCTGTCCTGCGTGTCTTGCAGAAATCATGTAGTATAGGAGCATGATAGATGCACCCTCTCTTGCACAAAAAAAAAAGCACGTTGTTGCTTTAGAAGCCACTCCTAGGTCTACCTCGGAATTCAGACGTATTATATCATGAAGCTGCGCAATCATTAGATTGCACATATAGCCCACCCACAGCAAACGCCTTACGGAACCTGCATGGAAGTCGCTTCATGCCATCAATCATTTACTGAATTGCAAGAGATCTCCATTTTGTAACAACATCGTACGGTTTCTGGTTTCCAAAAGGATTACTTGCTTACCGTACTTGTTTGAAAACATTGCTCTTTGATGCAACCACCATCAAGCTCAGCAATGACACAAATTTACTTCTAGTCATTACCAAATGATTTTCAGGCGCATTAAACAAAGGTCGACGCGATCGATGATAAGATTCAAACGTCTTTTCTCCCATTGCCTGCAGCGCTTGATGGCACTGCTGTCACCACTGCCACAGCATGGCTGACGACTCGCGTTGTTTTTCTAATTTTGTACAAATGCATGTCTCGAGTCAGACTTGCTGCCCATGATGTGGCTGTGATTGATTTGACCACAACCTTCGATGACGAGTTATTGCAAATGTTGCAAGAGAGCCTGATGCGCGCTCAGATCACACAACCGCTCAACTTGCTGCTTTGCAAAACCAGATTTCAGAGCAAATTTTGGTTAAAATCTTCTCTGAGAGTTTTTTGAGGACGAAGGCGACCGCACACAGTGCAATTCTAAGCAATGACCACGAAGATTGGCATGATTCCAAAGTTGTTGCTTTTGTTCGACATCAGGACGTAACCATGGTTCCCCAGTATGTTGACCACGAGTTCTTCAAAAGCCAGTATGCCTCGCCATTGATCTTGCTGTAGCCGACAGCCAGAGCAACGCAATTCAACTCATTCAAGCCGTTGTTGCACGCGGGCTCGTAGTTCACACCGTGCAAGTAGAAACTGCAGCTCTTGTGTAACGCATCAATGGTCATCGACAGAGGTCCACTCATGGTGGGGGATTCAGGTAGGCGTCCGGTTCGTTTACGTTTACATTGGCGAAACCGGTGATCTTGGCGACCGCGGGAACTGTGTCAATGTCAATGTGGCACAAACCGTATTGGCCAACGTGCTGTCCGTACTCCTCCCCAGTGGGAATGCCTCCAGCTGTCATCATCCAGTGGTAAGCGTAGAAATCTTCTTCGCCATCACAGCCATTGTTGCCATATTCCCATGAGCAGTCGATGAGTGCCTGTTGCGGCCGGCGAACCAGTTCTTGGGGAAAGACCAGCACGATCCGCAAACCGATTGATCTTCAACTGGAGTGACTGCGTCTCTAGTCGGACACTTCACAATTCGGCAGGTTTGCCTTCATGTTGTGGGTCTTGTAGGTGTAGGGTTGGCCGGTATTGAAGATATCGGACGATTTGAATCCTCGTCGTGCCCTTAGCTTGTCCTCGGTCTTGTCAGTCAAGGAGTTAGGTGCTAGTGATTAGCAGAAGTTATCGCGGTTTTTTCTGCGGATGTTGGACAGATTCTGACGGAAGATGTTTTTGCGGTACTCGTGTTCGGTCTCGATCAGTGACCCATACGGCCATACCGCTGAGACCACGAAATACACCTCGTTGGCATCGTGTCATCGTGCGAGTAGTTCTCGTAGCTCAGTTAGAAGTGATCGTCGCACCGAACCACGATCGGCATGCGTGAAGATGGATACTTTGGTGATTCCTTGTAACGCACGCACAGGGTCTAGACGTTCGCCTTGATGCCGTTGACTTCCTCCAAAACGGAACTTATCTCAAACCATTCCAAGTAACGTTTCGGTTCCAACGAGTGAGAAACCCTTCACCTAGAGCAGAATTGATTGGATCTTGATTACGTTCTCCGAGGAGCCATTCACTTGGAAGCAGACTTCCTTGTTAATTTCCTTTGACATTGTGACCGGTGCCAGCTTGAAGGCTATTCACTATCCCGCCATCATATCAGGCGAAGAAGGGTTAGTCAAATACCGCGAACCAAGTAGGTAGCATCCCAGATTGTTGGTGTCGTGGCCATTGACGTAGCCACCAGTGCACTGAGGGCAGCGAAAGACACACAGAAAACGATTCATTCCTTGAGGTGTAGGGGAACAAATTCGAATGAACGACGACAAAAAAAACTTACTTAAATTGTTTCAAAGATTTCAGCACACACAGAGGGAAAATTAGACTATGTTCCATGGAGACTTGGTTCAGACTGTGATTCGGTTTGAAGATCCAAAACGAGAGGTCAAGAGCATCTTTCCACACAAATGTTCCCAGCACAAGACAAACCTCCATGATGTCCAACCCTGCTGAATGAAGCGATCCATCAAAATGCGACCGCCTACGAAGGTCGCCCCCGTTAACTGCAGCTCCCTTTGGTAACCGCTCGGCGCCAAATAAAACCACAGAAGCCCATCACGTCAGTATTAGGAAACATTTATTTCTGCTCACTTTGGACTGTTCGCATGGCAAATCTACTCACACTATGGCATTGTGCACAAGACAAATATACACTGTAACTGGATTTGCACTCGACTCGATGAATCGTACATAAATACAAAAGTAAATCATAAAAAGTAAAAGCTAAACACATTTATAAATGCAACGGTGTCGTGATCTCACAGCAGTCGCCGACCGCTGGCCGAGCACGGTTCTAGAAGACCTCCTTCGACTCCTTCGGGCGCACCATCATCTGCACCGACTTCAGCGAGTACAGTGGCCCGTTGAACTCCGACCAATACATGCCCTTGAACTGGTTGCCGGGCTCCACCTGCCCCTTCAGATACTGTCCGTTGAGGTTGCTGTAAATCAAACTCGTTAAATGCGGTAATCCCTTCGTGGTCCCATTTCACTCACCTCGATTCGCAGGCTCCGTACCACCAGGCGCCGGTGTGCGCCTGTGCACAGTTGCCCTCCACCCAGCCGTCGTTATCATTGTCAAACGTCGAGAACTGGTTGCCGGCGTGATAGCTGAACGAGTCGCCGGCCGTGCCTGTGTATTTGCCCAGAACTTGCAGCGTGTAGTGCTCTCGCTCTCCTCCCACCGCGAAGGCGTCGTACTTCGCAATGCGCGTCTCGTTGTTGAAGTCGGTCATCTCGATCAGTAGCTCCTGCAGCGCCGCATCGGTGATGGCGTGCAACTTCTCCAATCCAATGAAGAATTCGCCGGCCAAGTTGCCGAAGCCCAGCTTGTACTGTTCCCACTCGCGGTTGAAGTTGATCGAGCCGTCGGAACGGCTTTGAATAATCGTCCAGCCTCCCTTCTCCTCGCACTGCACGTAGAACGGTTCCGTTTGTGGGTCAACTTGGATCTTCTGGATGCCCGACTCGGCGAGTGATGCTTGCGCACAGCTCTGTGGATACTGGCCGAACGACGATACTGGCTGTGGTGGCCCATAGGCGTGCGGTTGCGGGTATCCGGGGTTAAAGTACTGATTTCTGCCGGGAATATTTGACACTCGTTTATGTGTACCTCTTTAAAGGCGCAAGATGGATGGCAAACATAGAAATAAACGTTCAATTATGAGTATAGACAGATGCAAGCACTACAAGGAATAGCATAAAGCACTGAAAGCAAATTCAAACAATCAAGCATTCAAAAAATAGACTGCGGACCGGGGTGTGCCTTCGTCCGTTTCCACCAGCGACAAGAATGGGGGTAGCAGGAAATCGGGAAAAGGAGCTAAGTGACGCATCTGACTCGGAGCATAAACCTCTGGGCCGATTTTCGTGATACAGTGATTTAATTCATCGATTCCTGGTAAATGCCGAGAGCCTTGTGTGCTGAAGCACGGTTGATAGAAATTGTAACGTAGGCTTGGCGCATGCACGGCTTTTGTTTATGGGAATGTGGGGCCCAAGTGGTGGCATGATGAGTTTCTCGGTCGCACAGTTTTCTGAACTTAAAGAAGATTCTGAACAGTAACACGTTAAGGGACAGCTGTCAAATTTAGAGCAGTCTTTTAGAGACTTGGCACACTCGTGGTACTTAACTGCAGACTGGACATGACTTTTCGTTTTTTTTTTATTTGATTCACGAGTCACGACAGGCTATGTATAAGAAGTTGTTTCGTTAAATTTTGTCGATTCTGTCACGACATCCTGTCGCACGAGGCATTTAGAACGGAGAAAGTCATTCGAAGACCGACTTAAATTTTGAAGCGTTTGATTACTAGGCGACAAGCAGCAGATACCGCCGCACAGTTGGACAAGCCCGAAAAAAAATCAAGAAAAAACGTTTTATTTTGACTGTTTGATGGTCCATTGTTTTCATAATTTGTTGAAGAAAACAGTTCTGGTTCGTTTATTTCCTTTTATCTTTGTTAGTGGCACTAAGAGGATCAGGAAGTTGGATCTTTGTGTTTCACTCAAAAATCGTCCGTTTTGATACATAATCGTTATTATCTGTTTGCTCTTTTATTCTTAAAGATAGAACAATGAAACTTTGCAGGATTTCACTTCATATATTAAGGAAAAGGGCAAATATAAAATCTCCCCAAATATTTACAAAATATGACCGTCAAGATGTATTGTAGAGAGAGGGGAAATGTTAACTAGACAATGAGACTTTGACTGCTGAGCTCCAGTCAAAGTTTCACATCTTCTGACAGCTTATACCGGTAGCGGTAGCTGTATCAAATAACACAAAGGTTAAGGTTTTGAAATCGCCGGCACGTTTAGACCATGTTCGTCCATTGTAATACCCATAGTCAGACTATTACCACTGATCGACAACTCCAGTGATAGTGCCGTTCTTTTGAACCCAACGACCCAACGGGAAATGGTGACTGGACCAAATTTGAAAACCGAATAAAGCAGGCAGGCATCAAATAACCCTAACAATGAACAAAATGGATGCCGGAAGTGGAATGATATGGATTTTTACGGAGCATTTTTTCATCTTGGATCGAATAAGGCTATTCCCCATTCAATAGGACCGTTCTCGAGACATCGATTTATTGTTCGCTTTGCGCAGTAAAGCAGTAGTGGGTAGATGCGTCTATTGCATGGTCCCCTTACGGCCAATCTCCGGAATCCTACAATATACTAGTTCCGGCTGGATGCTTCTTCATTCTTACTTAGTAATACCTCCTCTGACTATGTCCTCCTAGTTCCTAGTTTGTTAACTCAGATTGGTCGCCTTTAAGTGATGTATGGTGTATGATTCCCAAGATTCGGGAATGTATTCGGTTGATCTTTTAACGAGGGTCGTACAACCTTGCAATTTGCATTCAACTGACATCTAATTTGGCTACGCATAGAAGTAAGGTGGCGCTTCTGAGCATGTGGATATACAATTGGTGCTGTAATTTGATAAAAAAAAAGATACGCGATAAAAGGCAGGCCATCAACAAATTACACCAACTACAAAGGCTAGCTTGTATCTGCACAACGGAAGCAATGAAAATCACTCCAACGGCACGTATGGAAATTCTATATAACCTACCTTAGCTACATGTTGCTGTCAACGAACCCATAACTTTAAAGAATGTAACAAATTTAGACCCCTAGAGAATCTGATGTCGATCACGTTAATGAACAAACCAAGATCTGTGATCTCATGGTCACAAATACAAAATCATGATACATAAATGAGAAGAATGGGTCAACAGTCCTCCTTGGATGAGTGACGACGCCCAAAGATAGTACATAGACGGGTCGAAGTCAGAAAGTGGAGTAGGTGCACACATTATGGGACCTAGATGCAACCTGGTGACGCTGGATGTCAAAAACGCATTCAACTCGGCGAACTGGTCTTCTATTAGGAGAGCCCTTGCCAGAATGGATACACCGTACTACCTGCGGAGGATAGTCTCAGACTATCTCAGTAACAGGAAGCTAAGGTACCACTCTGATGAGGGCGCTAAGTACTACAGCGTTTCCGCGGGAGTCCCGCAAGGGTCTGTCCTTGGACCTCTCCTATGGAATATCATGTATGACGGGATTCTACGTCTGCCGCTACCAGATGGAGTGAAGGTAATAGGCTTCGCTGATGACATCGCAGTGGTCACAGTTGCCAAGCACGTTCACGAGGTGGAGTCTGCTACTGACGAGGCGATAGAAAAAATGAAGGACTGGTTGGAGTCTGCCGGTCTGGAACTAGCTGCCCACAAGACTGAGGCTGTCTTAATAACCAGCCGCAAGAGGGTAGAGTACGCAAACTTCCGGATCGGAAATCAGACAATAAGATCAAGGGAATCATTGAAGTATCTCGGTGTCATGATTGACAATAGACTTCGCTTCAAACCCCGCATTGAGTACGCAAGCAAAAAGGCATCGATGATGCAGGCGGCACTCTCCCGTATGCTTCCAAATATCGGCGGTCCTGGATACGCACGTAGGATCCTACTGTCCAGAGTGGTCAGCTCAGTCCTGATGTACGCCGCCCCAATATGGGCTGGCGCACTGGCAATTAATGAGTGCAGGAGGAAGTTGTCGGCGCAGTACAGGCTCTGTGCAATCAGAGCCATCAGCGGCTTCCGAACCATATCTGACGATGCAGCATGTGTTCTAGCCGGAATGATCCCCATTGACATACTCGCAAACGAGAGCCAGAGGGTGTACCTTCGGCGGCCCCTGAATCGTCAGGAGGCAAAAAGAGTAAAGACGGAGGAAAGAGCGGCATCGCTGACGCTGTGGCAAACCAGTTGGGATGGCTCCACAAAGGGCAGGTGGACCCATAGGCTCATTCCCACCATTGAACAATGGACGCAAAGAAAAATAGGGAACTGTAATTTTCATCTTACACAGTTCCTGTCGGCGCATGGTGGCTATCGGAAATACCTGCACAGGTTTGGGCACGATTCCTCCCCTGTGTGCCCCGAATGTCCAGACGTGAATGAAGACGCGGAGCATGTAGTGTTCTACTGCACACGCTTCGTAGAAGACAGAGCGAACTTGCCAACCCCGGAGGATCTCGTACGCTACATGACGAGATCGGAGAGTGACTGGACAGAGGTCTGCTCTTTCATAGCAAACGTGCAGATTACACTACGAAGAGCTGAAGCTCTAAGAAGAGCCCAAGAGGCGGCCGTACAGAATAGAGCATAATTGCTAACCAGCCCCGCGATGTAATACCTAACGGCAGTTCCGCGGGGAGAGTGGTAGACGTGTGCAGAGGTGTGGTTTAGGACGTAGGCGCGAGGACATAGGAGAATAATATCCCGTGAATCGTTCATGCTGGTGGCACGGGTTACCAGTATCTTGAAGAAGATTCCACATCCATTGGCGCAAACCATAAAAAAAAAAAAAAAGATGCAACCTACACACACTCCCGGGGACTTTGCCAAGCTGAACTCGTCGCCATAAATGAAGCAGCACGTTAAATGAACAATATCGTTATTTTCAGATAACAATTAAAGACCTAAACAGCTTGACATTCAAATCCAGGACTGCCTGGGAATGTCGCACAGCGCTTAACACGCTGGCAAAGCAGAACAGACATGCGTGCCTGGAAATGAAAACCATGAGGGCAGCCGTCCAAGTAAAACAGGGGACAAGAACTCAATTTATTGGGTCATTCCCTCTTCATGGATTCAGCAACATGGAGGCCGTAAATCTGAATAAGTCTGACCTATGTTGTGCTTACTGCCCACTTCTCATGCAACTATCATCCCCACAAAATGGTCTCACAGCAGCTCACAAAACTGTAGACACTGTGGACAATCAAAGGAACCATGGAACACCAACTCTTCGCGTTTACAAATCTAACATTAAGCAGATGTATACAATAACAAACAGAATCACCTTAACAGGAGACAGACAATCAAGGTATTCCATCTAGAGAGATTAAACTTCTCTAGGTAGCTCTCAAGTCCTAGATCAAGAAAGGGGGCACAATAGATCCATCGTGGTCGCAATGCTATGCGATTGTTATAGCCACTCCCCATTCTCTTCAATTCAATTGGTCATAATCACGAATCAAAGCTCTGAAGACGGTTAAATAAGAAACGAAACGTTATGCAAGCCTTGCCGAAAAACTGAAAATCACGAATTCAAAAAGTACATAAATCACTTTCTGCTGGAGGAGAACGAACTGTTTCTTCGAAATGACTTTCAATTAGGCTATAAACACAATTTGCACCATTTCGATGGCGTTGGCGACTTTTACGAGGGTTTTTTTTTCGTCAAAAAAAAAGGGGAACACCCCTGCAAATTAAGAGTAATTTATTGAAGACCAAGTTCTTGATGGTTTCTATTGACATGGTAATTCCGAAAGCCCTGCCATAAGAGGTGAGTAGAGTTCTCCTTTTTCCGGACGTCATTAACTACAATCAGATGAAAGTTGTAGCGATGGAGATGGAGAATACCGGGGCGATGCGAACCGATGTGTTGTTGAATCAGACTGGTTTCATCACCTACTGTGGCTTGAAATAGCTTTTTTTTTTTTTGGGTAAACGATCTGTGGTCAGGTTCAAGGTCGCATGTGTGTGTGATCCATTTATTGAAAACGAATACAGTCATCCGTGGCTTGTGGTAATTCAGCTTAAAGATTATGTTGTCGATTCATTTAAATGAGCCACGATAATCAATTTACATCCTGCTGTACCTCGTCACCTAGCCATTCGCCTTCCCCAGCTGCCGTGAGTCGCAGGCAAGGTTTCTGCTGATTCAGCAACTTGTTGTACTTCTTTTCGAGGAATTACGCAGTTTCGCTAAGGGAGCACATTATGGGCAACTTTTGGTTACAAGAAAGAGAAAGGAAGCGGTGATGCATCAAGCCGTCTATCCTCTCGAAAGTGAATTCGTCACATGAACTTGCGAGTTCGTCGATCACACAGAATTCCTCAGTACAAAGCTACAAAAAGACTGGCTAACAATTCTCAGTCGCAAACCTTGAAGATCATGCGCTTCGTGCAATGAAGCGTCAAACCTTCTGCTCGCCATGCCGACAATCCCCTAGTCACTCGTGACCCCGCAAGTTATTCGGCGGCACCTTAGAGACTGTAAAATGCAATAAATATTCATCCAATCGCCCCCCATTCCCCATTCATTACATGCAACCGAACCCATCACCGTTCATCGAAATAGCAAGCAATCTCAATCCAATCGATTCCCCTTCAAATGTACGCAGCAGCTTCTTCAACCAAATATGACATTGCTGCGAAACTGCACGCGTGACACTCGACTAACTAAGCAAGCCCCTCGTTCGCATTCCGCTGACGAATGAAACTATCAATCTGTTCAATCATTCATGTCACATACTCGTCGCACAGGTAGTTACCTTGACAGTTGCGTTAGCCTGGCAAGACCCTTGTTGATGTCATCTATTGACTTGTCCAAGCGGCTGATGGAGGAGGCTAGGTACGAGCCCAACCTGTCCAGCTTCTGCGATACGACATCGGTTTCATTCGCCTCCAACACTGCCTGCCGGATATGCACCTTCGATGGCGGCAAATCTGAAAATAAACTGTGAGTGCACACAAGTCGGGGAATGAATGGTTTCGTTCGCTTGTTACCCTTATTTTCGGCGGCACTGAAGCGCATGGCGTCCAGATCGTTGCGTATCTCACGCAGAATAATCTCGGCGTTGCGCTGGCTGTTCTCCAGGCTCTCCAACATCTGGGAGCTCAACTGCTGTTGAACGCTTATCGCGTCCAGACGGTCATTGGTGGTGGCATTGATCCGCTCCAATCTACAAGGAGTGATGTCATACAATTAGCCTTTGTTCGATATTCAATTAAAATGCAAAAGTTATTGATCTAAGTTAAGGCTGGCGCCAGACATCGTTTTTGTGGCTCGACAATCGATGAAGGCTCGTCAGTGCTTGACTCGTGCTCGTGCTCATTTAGTCGATGTTTATCCTAGAATTCCTACACGACCCAAGTGCATTTGTCGGCGCGTTTTGGCTGAGTCAACGCGTCGCGCTGCAGATATCTCAGCAATGCGCTTTAGATAAGTTATGCGGTGAATAATGGGCACCAGCTGCTGACTGGAAGGAGTGTCAAGTCAAGTGGTGTTGTTTAGATTAATTGAATCGGAAATCCCACGAGATCTAGACCAAGGACAGCGTTGCGTCATTTCAGATATTGTCACGCTCTGCACTTAGTCATGTCATTTAAGCAGATTCGATTGCCGTGGGGACTTAAGCGCACATGAATCATGTGCTCTATCGGATTAGCCAAGTGCATTGAGACACTTCTAAATTAGTGGAAACTGAAAATGTGAAAGTTGACGGGTGAACCAGATATAAAATAAAAAACCCACTTCCTTAGCTGGGATAAAGAGTGATTCTTACATTTAGCCACGTCCGGATTCACTTGAAATGCGACCTTATCATTATATCGAGTGATTAATTTAGACTTGTTTTTTGAATAGGTTTTTTTTTGACAGGTCACGCGGAATTGTCTTCGTCATGTTGCTCTTATTCAGTATTGCCTGACAAATCAACATGGGAAGCCACACCTAGTGATGGCTCAATTCGAGTTGATACATCGGGTTATGCCGAGTTACTTCCAAACCGAGTTGAAGCGAGTTGCCGAAAGGCAAACGAATCGAATAATTGAATAGGTAAAGTGAACATAAAATTCGGCTTCGGTTGGTTGAGGCCCCACTGTTGTACTGCCCGGTTCCACACGTAGTTGGAGTTCTGTTTGTTATGAGACGGTCATGGTGGCACGGGGTCTTCTTACTCTTCTCGTTGTTTCTTTTTTGCCCGCACTAGTCCGGCTCCTGTCTTAACCAGCACCCACTGCAATCCGACACGAAACCACGAATTTTGGTCGACGCATATTGCTCCCTATTCTGTTGTTAAGTATTATCGAATCACATCACATACATAGTATGATTTAGAGTACAATACAAGGAATCGGAAGCAGTACTTCTGTACTAGTCCGACAAATTCGATAAACCGGCAGTGCCTTGCAAGACAATTGTCGGATTACCACGTGTCCACTGTAATATTGTTTGAAACCGAGTTAGCCGATTCTAGTTACAACTCGGTGTGCTTCAATTCCAACTCGGTTTACGAATGTTGTGGTGTATTTTCAAAGTATCTGTGTATTTCATATCAAAAGTCTTCGCCGGTAAGCCAGCTACGATCGAGGAATTGAAAGCGAACATTAATCGTGTAATCGGGCAAATTTAACATTGCAACACCGGAAGCAGTGATCCAAAATTGGAGCTTCAGAATGGACCTTGTACGGCGATTTCGCTGGCATCATATACATGAAATTATATTAAAAAAGTAAATGTCAGGCACTGTTCTTTTATGTCACTAAGCAACCACCAATATCGTTTCCCTAACCGGAAACAATGGCAAAAACAACTGGCAGTAGCAGAAGGGCAATTCTCCTTGTAAACTGACTGCTTAAAAATGAGGGCGGGTCTTCTGTGACTCTTAGACATTAGACAGTAAGAGACGACTGCATCGTTTTTCAAGCCGAAGTAGTTGCGATGTACGAGGCAGCACTTACTTGTAAGAACACAACAACCAACAAATCGATTTTCATCTTTTCCAACAGACAAGTGGAAAGTAGAAATTGGTTAGGTTGGCGAACACACTACCAGGGTTACGGACGGAGATCTTACGGAAAAAAGCATCCGAGCTGGGAGAATCTCGGGAAATTACTTAGCACTAACTAGAAGACGAGTACATGGACCAAGCCATAACTCGATGACTTGGTCTGGAAATTGGAGAAGAAAAAAAAGCAAATCACCATCACTGGTCGCAAGGTAGTGCGAACGCTGAAAGGAGTCCTTACTGGTCACTGTTCCATAGGCACGCATGCATCGCGACTGAACGTAAAGCGCAACGACTTGCAGAAATGAGGAAGAGATAGAATCTAAGCAAAGTATGCTCTGCTAATACCCATGATGGATGTTTCCAAACAGCTCTACAGAGCAGACCTACACAGTCAAGAGAAAATGCTTTGATTATGCGTCCAATTTTAAAAGACCAACATCGACGAATAGTTATGTGCGATGTTTATCAATACTATCAGCGTAAGAGCTCCTCATCCTCCTATGTGAATATTAAGGATATCCTAAAATATCTCAAAACCACCAACTGGTTAAAAGACCAAACTGCCAACTGTAGAGCATAATAAGATAATGATATGGGTGGTGCTACAGCCCGTAGAAAGCCAAGGCTTAGCATCCCAGCACCATTCTCCCCATAAATTGAAGCTATAAGAGAGTCAAGTAGAGGAGTCAGGGAGGAAAGCGGTAAAGTGACATCACTAAGGACCTTAAAGGTCTATGTGAAGTACAGTTTTCCTAAATATAAAACATGGTAGTTAGTACTCACCCCTACCTATCTATTTAAGAGCTCCTCATTTTTGTATACAACCGCTTTGTGACTTGGGCTTAACGTCTCTTTGCTAAGCCACTTTGCTGCTCTATTTGAGGTTTTCCACTGACATTTTGATTAAAGGGAGACCTTGTAGTTTTAGAATAATACAACGGCATAAATCGAGTCTGCATCGACACATAAACACTTGAGCACAGATCTCCGCTACACCAGCTGTTTATTGACTTCGTGAAAGCCATCGAGAAAGCTTGACTCTAGGTGCAGATCTGCTTGGCCTTATGCAGGTGAGGCATTCCAGACAACCTAAAACTACTAAAGTGTCAGAGGAGTTTGACCTCCATAATGGAGTTCGTTAAGGGTCCATACTGTTACCAATATTGCTTGCAAGCGATGTACCCCGTGCAGCGTTAACGAAAGAAAATTACGGAATTCGATGACTATGACATCTTTTTTGTTTTGTCTACTTTCACCTCTGGTAAACGACCGTCTCCTGAAGACCCACAATTTAGAAACTGAGGCGGACAATGTGGCACTAAATATAAATGTAACAAAACTGAAGCCCTAAGCATTTCTAAAACCCGATGAGGACTGCAGGACTATATTTAGGAAGTGTGGTCTCGCTTAACCACGGTGGCCTAACCACGAAGTACGTCCACTTAGCCAATCAGACAGAATGACGAGACGAACTTGCAACGCAAATGTGGCCCAGGACAGTTGAAGACGAATCGACTTCTTTGGGAATGAGTTGGACAGAGCACAAGCGCGTTGCAGAACTCCGCACGAGACGGCGCGTTGATGCCCTAAGCCGCGAGGTGTTAAGGGACATATGTAAGTAAGTCTGGTATCCACAAATCCAACTCAAAACACAAGTCTGATCACGATATCAATGAACCATATTGATATTAATGATAAAAAGCAATAAACGCGATAAAAACTGCACCCAGATTTCTCCTCGCCAGCTCCCGGACACAGAAGTGAAAAAGCAAGCAAAGCACTCATTCGGATACATGAGCACACCATATCTCGAACAGCACAAGCACTTCAGCTTTGTTTTATTTTATTGTTTACATCATTTCTCGGTCGAAGTCCCTGGGTCATCAGACGATAGCACTCATAGGCAACGATTGCGCGTTACGCCATACATAGCTGACATCATTGGCGAACACTTCAAAGTCCGAACAATCTGCGGGCGACGTCAATAACACTTCTCAGACCCAGTACTTCAGTTCTCGCAACAACTTTCTCCTCTCGACGACGTAAAGACGACTTCAATCCCCAAAAAAAAAAAAAAAACGATACTCACGGCTACATTCTTCGCATACATGCGTCAATCACTCGTGGTAAACAAAAAACATAACCTCAAGACCGAGTCGAGTGAATTAATTAATCCGCGGAACGGCTTTGTTTTCCACGAAAAAAAATGAGCAAAAAAATAACCTGAATTTCTGTCTAAGCTGTATTTCCTGATCGTAGATACGTCCCTCTGTCGCGCACGGTCTCCAATTTATAATTAATTGTCAACTTAACGACCGACGCCAATCGACTAACTACTATTTATAGCTTCTGCTCCACATAGCGACATAAGTAGACATCCCTTTGCGTCTAAGTTACCCGCGGGTGAACGCTTCATTGTCAAACCCTTGTGAGCCGTGAATTACATTAAGTCACATCCAAAGGTCACGAAAGCACGTCGTAACCACTATCGGTGGGTGACCTTGCCAAGCGACGAAGCACCCGGACAACCTTAAGAACCAGTATCACCGGCATTCGATTGAGATGTAGCTCTGTGTCGACGAGCGCGAGTGTGTGTTCGTACGACCAGTAGTTTTTGGCAGATCCAGTACAGCGGGGCAGCACCTCATCCCGATGTCGACTTTCTAGTATTTATCGCCAAACACGTTGTTGTTGACGTGACCCAGCCATTTGTGAGCATCAGCCGACTAGTCACACACAGCGCATTTCGATGACCGCACGTCAACGTGGGTGTACCCCCGTGTCTACATGTGGCTCGGCAATTATGCTGCAGCCAGTCATTTACCCCAGCACAGTTTCAATGACCTTTTTTCTTCTCTCTGGATGCTCGTCCGCGCTTAAGACGGATGGTCTCGCGAAATATTCATCATCATTTCGAGAAGTCACACCTGACGTAGGTAAGACCAAACTTCGGATTCTTGGCCAGTGTCGTCATGTAGTTTAACATGATTAACAAGCAAACACTCGTGGAACTTGTTGAGGCGGATCTGTGGCTTGGTTATGTCTGCACGAGTATTCAAATGAGGTTTTTGTTTTCGTCGTTTCGTCACCGTGGTGCCATGACGTTAATCAGTCAAGAGCTGCTCCTAGCGTCTGCATAGCATTTCTGATAGATTTTGCATCGCCTGACGTCTTTGCAAACGTGCGATGCAAGCTGAGCGAAGTTGTCTCTAGACCCTGACTGAAGTTGTAGCAGCATGCAGCGAGTCTAGATGTTTATTAGGGGCCACAAAACAGCGTGGACACGTTTAACCGGTTTAGTCAATAATAGTCTAGTTCTGCGAAAGATTCTACGATCAAATTGGTTTGGTTGCCAAACTAGACACACACGGCGTAGCGTTCTTAGCCATGTTTATGAGGTCTTGCCGAGTTTTGGCTCACAGGTGCCAATTAATTGGGCTTTGTTTTGGACTTAACCGCCGAAATGAGCTAGTTCTCGTTAAATAGACTCGTTAAAGAGACTAGGAATGGGACCCAGGCTCCTTGAGAATATGCCAAGATACGACTTGTGATTTATGTGTACAGTTGCGCTTGTCCAATGATTGAATTTAAGTATCGAGGAATTCTGGATTAACTGGAAGTTCACTCGATGGATTTTGATAACTTTTAACACTACAGTTGCTCTCCAAGTCGGAGTTGACTTTAATTTGATTTCAATTGTGGTTTAGCACACAAAGCAAACCTCCGAGGCAGGTTAACAGTAAGCTACAAGGTCGTTTTGACATTTTCTAGTGGTTTCCAGAGGACTGTTGAACTTATAGCTCAATGAAGGCTTACTTTGATCGCATCTGCTGTTGTGAGCTGATTCTTGTGACTACTTCATTCGATTTTTACAGTCCTCAGGCCTAAACGATGCCACCTTATTCCTTCGCGGTCACATTCAACGAACCTTTCCCAAACATCAAATTTCACCGATGTCTTGACAGTCAGTTTTAACTCTAGGCAAACCGTCATCAATGTTGGCAATACCACCAGCTTCCTACTGACAGCCAGGCAGCCATGATTGCAATATTTGCTACGGAAATCGATCTCAATCTAGTCCCATGCTGTCGCGAAGTACTTATGGCTCCATGCTCACAGCAGTTGTTTAATCTATCTAGGCCCTCGTCACACAAGGGACTGGAAAGTTGCTGGAAAAGGGTCTCAATTTTACCCCGCTCTGGATGGGTAAGGTTGAGGCCCTTTTCCAGCAGAAGAAATTGGTCATTCCCTTCCCAATCTTAAAAGGAAGGTGTACGACAATATCCTGAAACTGACAAGTAACTGCCGTTTTAGGGGTGAAGGACTGTGAATTGAAATAAAACTCAGAAAAATCCATGAAATTGAATTTCTTTGACACGATAAAGCTTGTAATCATGTCCTGGAACCGCTCACCGTTGACTGTAACGTTGACATTTAAGCTAAAGGTTCCAGCAGCCTATGCAGCACACCAAACTGCGACTTTTTCTGATCCTGGTGTTTCGAAAATGGCTTTAGTGGGAGTTGCTCGAATTGAACCGTATTTCTTAGAGTTGAGCAACAAATCACTAACTGCGACTTTTTCAAAGTGCAAAGTTTGTTAATTCGGAATGGTTGAGGGATGGTCATTCCGAGTAAACGAGTTTTCCAAATTATAGGACTTTTACTTTGATTAAAAAATAGCAATCACAGTCTGCGATCAACTGTGATTTAAACTGCGATTGAGATTGCATTTGTTACTTTTTAACAATCACAACCGCAGCTTTAAACAGACATTTACTTGCTATTTGTATTTTACAATCACAACCGCGGTTTGAAATAATACATACACCTTAGTTGCTCTTTTTCACAACCTCATTCGCATATTGATTCACACAAGCGATTTCATGTTTAACGTCATGAATTGTGGCAGATGTGAATGAAATGGTGTGGCTGGGCTTAAGCAAGTAGATTATATACAGTGGACTCCTCCTATGTCGAATTCTCACGGGATATCAAAATCAGTTCGAGTTAAAGGGAGTTCGACTTAGAGGATGAGTTTTTGTATGGAAAATTTGGAGGAAATGCCAAAGTATGGCCAACAAAAAGTTCGAGTTAGAGGGAAATTGGACTGGACTCCCCCTAGTCCACTGTAGTACAAAATAAAAAGCTTGAATTCACACCGCTAAAAGGCAGTGTAAAATGACTGTGATTAGAAAATAGCAATCACAGTTGTACTTGTAAATGTGAAAACGCAAGCTTAGCCGAACTCTAATATTTAAAAAAAATTAGTTTAGATTTGTAAACGTTATTCCGCGTGAGTCTACTAATGATGAACTACCGAGAAATGTCAAGATCAGCTGTCACAGAAAACAATGTTGCCAATTTAAAATGATTCGCCTCTACCCTTCATATCTGTAGTGTCGCCCAGTACATCCGCACTTGTTGGTGCTCAGCTCACAACAACCCTGAACAAGACTGAATATGCACACAAGGCGATAAAGATCAGAGTTAAGATGCATACCATGACATATCGAAGAGCATCTCTCTCGCTACTGCGCTTTATCATATTACACTACGGACGATGTGACGAGAAATTCCTCCGAATGGTAGTTGGAGACCTCACAAGCCGTAGTCGTCTAAAGAACCATATTTTGGCAATTTAAGCCATCAAATTCCGAAGATGAAGTGGAATTCACACCACATTGCCTCTTTCACTGCCCCAGTCTAGGATGAGAAGGGGCTGCTTGAGATATAGAACTCTTGGAAGCCAGCGAGCAAGGCCCTGTTTATTATTTACAGACATATGTATAAGAAGTACAGGGTGGGTGGTGAACTCACAATAAGTTGTTGCAGTCAAAGATCAACAGCACTAGTCATCATCATATTCCAAAACAATTTTGCCACAACTTACAAGAACGAGTGCATATTATTGAGCTGTCCACATGTTGACAGAACGAAACTGATTAATTGGTCTTCGTACTTATCCTAAAGTCAGATTAATTGTACCGAGACGCAGTGACATTACGGAAAATTGCGAAGCGGAGGAACCCACTGGAACAGTTGAGTATTCTTTCCGAGATCTAACATCCACACTTGCACAAATGATTTTTTTGAGAGAGAGAGAGAGAGACAGCCTGATCAGAATAAGCTGGCCGAGTCTCAGAACTCTTTTCGGCGTCATCACTAGTCACTGCGGCATTGCAACTCTCTCCTGAAGATTAAGCCTGCCCTACAACGACTTCTGCAAAAGCTGCTGATACGATGAGTAGCGGGAACGTAATTGCAGCGTCCTCTCCTCCCGAAGAAGATGTCACTTAGAGGTTTACTTCTTGAACAACTTGGCCAAACTAATCAGCATTAGCGTCGGGCATCTTCACCGCTGTGTCCAATTGGTTGTAGACTTGATCTACCTCCGCGTGGTAACTCAACTCTTTCCTAGGTGAGACTGCTGCTTTGCGTGCAGTCAGCCACTCATAACCTAGCGTGACAACATTTACAGATTTTAATAACATAAATGACTGCTGCGCCATGGCGTATGTGGTGCTACATGCGTTGACTCCTTTGCTGAGTGTCTGTGTAAGAATTAACGATACGAACGACTTTCATAATTCACTACTCCACATTCCTCGCAGACGATTTTCGGAGAGTATAACAGTCAACAAAAAAGGTTGTACATCAGTCATGGATGGTCGCGGCGTCACTTTATTGGGCATTCATGACTTAATAGATACAGCTCTACCCTGGCCATGACTTTGCAGACAGCTTTAAAATCTGAGACAATGTCAATGCCACAACACAATGTCAAGCTTGTGATTTCTTCACCGCCTGCTTACAAGTAAAACCATACTGAGCGCAAAATCATTGAATTCTCGTACATAAAGTGACATTGGCGAAGGTTACCCAACTCAGCCGAATTGTACATAAGCCGATGTAGGAGGTCTTAATTTGCACATCACTCGTAGCCTACAAGCCCACACGGATTCGACGAAGCAAAATCGTGTACACCTCCACAAAATGTATCAGCAATCAAGCCGTAAACTTGACACCGTATTTCAAAGTGATGTACGGCTGAAATGCACGCACTGTGTGGACCACGTTCAGTGTTAAACGATTTAAGTCCGCCTTGACGTAGATACAGCCATCATCAGATTCTTGCTGAGCTGATAACCGAGTATGAATTTGGGAAACAAAATTCACGACAGCAAAAATTTTAATTAATTATTTATTTATTTTTATTCCACGGCGACCTTGTCTAATATATGCAGACTGGCTATAGAAATAGTTCCGACTTGTATCTCAGTTTTAAGTTATCGCAGACACGGTTTTTTCTGTTGGGAGCTAGTTTATACAACTATTTTAGAAGCATCTCCGTACGGGGAATGTTGGTCAAGGAATGACCGAATGGCTGGTGTCAACATTTGAATGTGAATGGGTCCAGAAAACAACTGACTTGGTGCTCAGCTCGGAACATGTCAATAGGCAAACATGTCAAACTCGCAATGAAGATAATCCACATGAAACTGTCGAATCTCTGTCACAGAGGCAAACTTTTTCACGGTACGACGGATTGTCTGCACACCGATGGCATGACGACCGACTAGACGACGAAATTCAGTTTACGCACAACTGAGTCGGAATTTCGATAGTATTTTAATTTGTAATAATTTTTGCACAAGACGTGATGAAAAGGCGAATCATACTGAATATTTTGACAACCGGATGTCATCTACAACATTGAGAGATGCTGAGATGTAACATATAATACTTGAACCCCAGTAAAGCCCATCCGAAGGCAGTGTCACGTTCCCAAAAATGGACACTTAAGTTCGGTCTGTTACCGGTCTGTATACTTGGGTGTGATGTCGAAATCAGTGACGGCATGTGAGCAAGATTAAACAATCAACAAAAAATTCTATAAGCGGTAACAAGTAGAGTTTTTTTGTTTAATCTTCCTACACAATTGTTATACATTCAACCGATTGGCTTGTAAAGGGTGGTTAAATTTTAAGGGCGGATGTTGAATGTGAACCACACCTAAACGTCAAGTTTTTTTCTGCATTTCATTTGACATTTCTCAATCTCAATCTAACTCAATTTGAACCATGGAAATATACACAATCGAGCAACGCGTTAAAGTTATTCAGGCTTATTATGAAAATTGTCGAAGAAAATCATCTTCAGTGATGAGGTACTTTTTTACCTCAGTGGATTCGTCAATAAGCAGAATTGCCGCATTTGGGCGAATGATAATCCAAGAGTGATTGTCGGAAAACCAATGCACCCACAAAGAGGGACTGTTTGGTGCGGTTTATGGACTGGCGGCATCATCGGGCCGTATTTTTTTCTAAAATGAGGCCGGTCAGGCAGTTACTGTGAATGGTGTTCGCTATCGTGAAATGATAACGAACTTTTTATGGCCCGAATTGGAAGATATGAATGTGGACGATATGTGGTTTCAACAGGACGGTGCCACTTGCCACACAACTAACGAAACAATGGCTCTTTTGCGCGACAAATTCAATGGCCGTGTTATCTCACGTGGTGGCGATGTCAATTGGCCGCCAAGATCATGTGATTTGACACCGTTGGATTTTTTTCTTTGGGGTTATTTGAAAGAAAAGGTGTACGTCGATAAGCCAGCAACAAATAAAGAGCTAAAGGATGAGATAATTCGGCACATTAACGGCATAGAACCTCAATTATGCTTCAGCGTCATCAAAAATTTGGACCATCGGATGGAGGAGCGCCGCCGATGTCGCGGCGGCCATTTGGCCGATATTTTATTTCATACATAATTGAACCATACCAATATTATCATAATAGAAAGAAATGACAATAATTTCCTAAATAATTTGTGTTTTATTCAAAATCAACATCGGCCCTTAAAATTTAACCACTCTTATACACGATTGATTTGGAAGAATTATGGCAAATAATCTCCATTCGCCCTAATTGCCAATTTTGATCTCTTCTTCTTTAGTTCCTGTTTCCCCTTGTGGGACATATGACCTCAACTACGCCTACGCGCCATCGCGTTATATTTCTGGCAATGTGCTTCAACTCTCAACAACTATTCCCCAGCTCGGCAGCTGGCTCTTCACTCTCCACCGTTCTAAGCCAATGTTCTTCGGACCGCCATGTCTGTTGGCGTCCTGTATTAAGGAGTTCCACTGTATAGCTTATTTTGCTATACAGCTGTCACTCTTTCGTAGTGTGTGACCAATGCACTGCCACTTCCGTAGTTGTATAATAATATAATAATATGGGTGGCGCTACAGCCCGTAGAGGTCCAGGGACTAGCTTCTCAGCAACCGCTAGTATTGTGCGTGCTGTTGTTATATCATGTGTGAAAGGGACCTACAGTTTTATGCCGACTCCGAACGGCGAAGTTTGAGAAGCTTTTTATATACAGTTATACTCTTTTTTGAGCATTGTCAGTGACTCGAAAGAGGTGGGGTCCTGAAAAGTATTTCTTGTCGTACCAGGAATCGAATCTAGACAGGTAGGTCCAAGTGCGTAGGAGTCGACGCACATACCCACAACGCCACGGGCCACCACTTTCGTCGTTGTATAGTGATGCCTATTGGTTCATGACCCGTTTTCTCGTAAAGATGTTCAGAAAATTCGAAATATGTCGCGTAGCACCTATTGAATGTTTGTAACTTTCTCGTGATAGTGTTGGTCAGTCTCCGCGTGCATCCATAAAGGTGTACGGATAAAACATTGGCACGGAACAGTTTTAGCTTAGTTTTGATAACATTGCTACGCCAGATTTTTGAAAGCAACGGTTGACACAGTACTGCCGAGGTACTGGAATTCATTTACTCTTTCAACCGGTTGCCCAGCAATGCATATTTAAGCTGATGCTGATGCGCTGATTTTGTTATCTTGGTTTGCTTATCTCCAAATGGTCTATGATATTCGAACAGATGTCTGAGTGGAGATGTGGCGCCAGGACATGATCAACAGAGGAGTCGAAGCACGTACCCATTACCCAAACTCTCAACTCGCCACTGATAAGTACAATCACAAACTCGTAGAATGAGACGGTGTCGGTTAAGGAAATTCGTGACATTTAGAAAGATATGGTCATTTTAGAACACAGTGTCAGGACTTAACAACTTTTTTTAAATAAAATGAAAGCCATCACAATCAAATCATTTAAACGGTCGTCTAATAGGGACTGCCGAACTTTGACAGTTGATAACGGCCATATTGTTGGAGCTACATCTGTCAAATTGGCTGTCATTTATTCAATCTGTTTTGCCAAATCATCGTGGACGGACACACGTGCAAATATAAATTATGCACATATCAAAATGGGTGTTCTGTTCGGACAACGTTCCGATGAGGCCCATTTCTCGATGAATGGATACGTCAACAAACAAAATTGTCAAATTTGGGACGATACCAATCCACATGAGATCCAAGAGGGTCCAATGGAACCTAAAAAAGTCACTGTTTGGTGTGGATTTTGGGCGGCGGCCATATTTGTTTGAGAACGACGTTGACCAGGCCATCACCGTCAACAACTCCTTTTGGCCGAAATTGGATGATGTGGACACCAACGACATGCGGTTTCAACATGTAAGTTTGGGTTCCAAGATTTCGCGCTGGTAGAGCGGTTGATGATTCCGATGAGTAAGAGGATAAGTCGGGCATTTTTGGTTTAGTGGCGAAGAGCATCACTTCCGTTTTGCTTGAATTGATACGTAAGTCGTAAACGTAAATCAGAGTCATTCTTGTAAGACTGCAGGATAAGCTGGAAGATGAACTTAATGTTTTCAACTGTTTGAACTGTCTTAAAAATCGTCTGACACAGTTCTGGATTATTTTTTTTTTATTTTCGAAGCCAACTAACTGAATTCTCATTTCGTTCGTATGTAAATTAGGCAGTCATCACGCGGTGTAGACTTGACTTTCAGTGCCTTTCGCCAAATGTCAGCTTGGAAACCACCTTGCACCGCAATCAAGTTCCTTTCAGCAGAAAACAGAAAGAGGCTCGATTACAAGTTGCTCGAAGCCATGGCTAATTATGCGGAACGTAGGAACTGGTTTTGTGGCCGGACGATTGATAATGGCCCACAAAATGAATGAAAAACTATCTCCTACCCCACACTCACTGAACTCAAGAAAGCGCGCTTTAAAGCGAACGACGACACATTAACAATTTAATTTTCCCACTTCAAACGCTGCGATGTGTGTCGTCTTCACCGCCGCCTGCACCGCACCATTCGCGGAAGGCAGCCGGACTCATGGCTCGCCCAGTGTAATGAACCGAAAGGTGAACCAGTAACCAGCACACCGAAGAAGACACAAGAAAACCACAGACCACGAACGAGCGGTGTGCGCACTGGGGATCCCCGAAGGTTTCTGGGCGACTTGTCTCACATCTACACGCCATTCTCTTCGGTTTTTTTGTCTTAAATTTTACTTTTTTGTTTTATTTTGTGGCGTTGTTGATGACTGCTTGTGAAATACCAGCAGCCCACGAAAGAGCACCGAGTGGCCTTAGGGTTTCGAAAGATTGCCACTCGGCCAAGAGGATGAGTCTCTTTGTTGGTCACTAGGCTGATTTCGTGAAAATCGTGTTACTCTGAGTTTTTTTCTCTTTTTTTTCGCCTCACCCCCGTCGTGCACTACATTTTGGCTATTTTTGTAGCCGAAAAATTGCGAAACAAAACTAATTGAAGCGCCCAAGCTAATTGCCGATCGGCACGAAAATGATCTGTTCGATAGGCGCCAGGGCACGAATCTTCAACTAGACGGATGTGATTGAATTGCGACCGAAGTACTGGGCCGGATAAATGTATTTCGGGGCAGAATATCGATGCTTTAAAGTGGCTGTACGTTTGTTTACTGAGACCCGATGGCGCTTTGCTTGTGGGGAGCTCAAAAAAATATCAGCAGTCGTTCAGGTAGCTGCCGTACGTGAGCAGACTTAAATTTTCCTTCGTTGTGTCATCCATCGGCGATGCGGTTTTTACATAAGCGAGGTGATGACTAAGAGAAAGAGCATTGGAACCCGGTGCAATTGTAGGAGAATTCAATCACAAGGGCTTCATTTATTGAAGGGTAATGAGTTTGTGGGAAGAGGTCTTAAGCTCAGTGGAGAATTAGAGCGGCTGCTTTGTAAGCTGTGCAAAAAGCTGAAAAATGCACCCGTTGGCATACTGTCTCCGATTCAAATTTCGATCGTTTAACGTGACAATTACGTTTGCAAACAAGCCGACACGAAGTGAATATCATGTCGTCACTGACGACAACTGTGCCTGATTGTAAGTTCAAACCATCGTTCTTTTGACGTTTTTACAACAGGATTGCCTTTACTTTTGCCCCATGACGGGGGACTAAGACTGCCTCGTACCTACAATTTGAACAACTCCTCTGCTGGAAGCCCTCAAATCGAATTCACCGTGATACTCGGCAAAATTAACGCCCGGAACTGGGACAAAAATCAAGTGGTGCTGTCATTCAAAGTAGTAATCCACTGGAATCAATTATGTTCGTAACGATGCACGCAATTCGCATTTGTAGTAACAGACTCAGTTAATGACTGCACTTCATCAATCGCATGCTCACTTTATGATGGATTCCCAGTGACACTCAATTCAGTTCTGACCCGAGAACTATTAAAAATCAGTGTCAATCTCCACATGTACAGAGAAGATGATGAATTTGGTAGAAAAAGAAATAAGAAACTGTTGCTGAATAAGGAATGGACACAGCCATCAGTCACAAATTATAAACAGAACTCCAAGTGCATACACAACCTAATTTTGGATATGAACTACCATTGTTGATAAACATTACACACATACACTCAAACATATACATCATTTATGTGGTAACAGACTTCACAGGTTCTTAACACTTCGCGACTGAGTTGCTGTTGGCACACTTGATGCGTGGAAATTAATGAAAAAGGTAAAGTTTACCAACTTTATTATCACTCACAGTCAATTTATGCGGAGCTGTGGAAACGAGTTTCGAACGTATGCTTACTGCTTACCGCCACAATCTCAAGTAGTATTCAATGAAGTGACTTGAAAATGCTAAAAAAGTAACAAAAAGCATTTGTTGTTGGGAAGAATTTGTCACTCTACGGAATAAACTGAACGTCGCGCCTTAGTGGCTATAGGTTCATCCCCGAATTTAGCAACTTTCATAATTCACGGTTCCACTTGTTTCGAGTCACTGTCTGGAAATAGATTATCTAACTGAGCCGCGCAGGTAGAAGTCGAACACTGAAGATCCCCTCCATTCCTGGGAGCACAAAAGTACGCACAACATGAGCGGTTGTTGTAGAAGCTGTGACCAGGTCCACCTATAACTGTCGTGCCACCCATATTATTAGATGTAAAAAATACCCCATGTCGCCCTTCTTTGAAATCGTGTCAGAGTGTAACTTGTAACTTCACTCCTTTAGACGAAAATACGAATCGTCATTTATGTTAACCCTTTCCTATCTGACGGTATTAATTCGTACCGCCTACTTTTCCGGCAAATATTTCAAAAACCCGATCGCATAAGGGACACATATCATTGTTGGTCCTTAAATATACTGTGTGGCAAGTCAATGACAGGACGTTCTTAAACAATCAGTGAAGCTTGCAAGTTCAGTTTGGAGCAAGTGAAGTGTGAACATTTCAAAAATATATTAAAATAGACGATTCCAAGGTAAGTTCACTTTTCTTTTAGAATTAGTGAGTTGGCCTTATCAATAAAAGTACTTTAACGAGTTTTAAACATTTTTCAAGATATTTCTGCCTAGTCGGAGGGCGGTACCAAAAACTCTAGAACTTGGAAAGTGTACTTTGAGCTGTAATAAAAATCTAAGAAATATACGTTTTTTTTTATCAGTTTAAGAGATTTTAATGCAAAAAAGTTATATTTTCTCATTATTTCTAGTAGCCGTTAAGAAAGGATTAAAGCCGCTTTCACACTGTCAAGATATTTGTCGATAGCAGATGATTTTTCTGTTTTTCTCTCATTCTCTATTACAGTTCCGATGTGGTAATAGAATGCAAAAAAAAATTGAGTAAAAGGGCCAAGCTCCACTCGGAAACTGATACGATTTCTGCACCCTAGCGACACGTGAACCCCCGCACTTTTCACTTCCATTGCAAGCAACCTCGGAATCTGATGTAATTGGAACGTGTTAAAGCGAACTAACCAACGTATATGCGCGCGTCTTAACAATTTACAGCAGGGGTCCAAAAGAGGATAGAAGTAATTGGGATGGGTTTTCTTTAACACGATATATTGTTTTCCAGGAAACGTCGTCAAGAAATAACCAGTCAATGGGGAGTTCTAAAGATGTGCTAAAGAACCAATTCTGAATGTCAAGCAACAAATTCAAATTACTTTTTACTTTATTATTTTCTACGAATATACTTTTGTGATTGAATTAATTCTAGTATGAGTGTTGTTTCTTGTTAAATTAATAAAGACGACTATGCTGAGGTTTATACTATGCTGAGGTTTATACCATGTTCCCACAGAACGAAATCACCAAATCTCTTCAAATCTACTAGGTTACGCCATATATTATAGTGTTTTGGAAACCTTCCGATTTCGTGGAAATCTGTGTTGAAACCCCATCGAGTTTACCCGTCCGTGAAAGGAACCGAAGAAGCCTACAGAGTGAATTTCAGTTCATTTCGGTGTTCAATGTCACACAATTATGGCAATCGGACAGTTCTCTGATGTTAAATATTCGAATTTCGAGTGTTTTTTTTAAGTTTCTTTTTTTAAAGAATGTTCAAAACCATTTTGGATCACCTCCAAGCACATCAATTAAAAGTGACCAAATTAAACCGACTTTGTGACGCTACATTACTCAAAAAGAGACATCATTTTTCTAAACTAAGTGAAATTGGGCTGAATTTGCTTGAATTCGTTGCTCAATATTTATAATTTCGTCATTAAAAAAAAAGTTTACTAAACCTTCCGAATGTTCCTACTACTCCACCATTTCGTAGATTTTCCTCTAATCTTGAGCTGAATTTCCAATTCCAATGATGCCCATATAGACAACGAAGTTTCGTTTCCAAAGAAAAAAAAACATGACATGGCAGATGTGAAGCCATAAGGGTTCCGTAGCGGTGACCCCATGACACCCAGCATTTATGTTCTCGACTCGTTTTTCTGTGCTGTTGTTATGAAGAAAAAATGTTAAGTGACAGAAGTTTGGGTTCCGTTTTGGGACTTTACCGCAATTGTGATAGATCTACTTATATTTTGCGAGATTTTCAAATCTACAACATCGACTAAACAGAGTGCAAAATCTACCACAGTTTCTGATGCATCCTCTGTATGCCATTTATTGTTGTTTCTTGATTGATTTCCAAGGTACACAAAATAACCAAGAATCGTTCTAACTGACAGCTGTGTTACGAAAATGTGAACACTGGAGAAGAGTGAGGAGCTATTTTATTTTATTTATGACAGCGTTAACGTAATATGTCAAATTTCATAGAAATTGAATAGGTAAGGCAGATCTACCACGCTGTCTCCAATCATTTTCTTCAAGATCTACCACGCTTTGAACGTTTTAAGTCCCAACACTGGTAGCAGTACTCCTCAATAATTGCAAAGGCAGAGAATGGTTGATTAACAGGAAGTATCACGGGCAGTTGATGATAAGGAGTGGACACTCAACAGTGTGAAAGTGAGTGATATTTAATTAAGCACACTAATTGAGAAAAATTACCCAATTCTATTTTTTACGGCAACATTTAGGACAAATTAATTCATAGACTTTAGGGAATATGGACTTTCTAGCAAACCAGGCATCAATCTCGGTGCTGATGAGGCCGGAACCATCCACTGTTTTCCACAGAGAAGGGCGTGGGTACATATTGATTAAAAATGAGCAACGATGAAGCACATACATACGGAGATGGTCAACCAACGAATCGCTAACGCTTAGAAAAAGAAATTACAAATGAGTGGACCGAACTCCAAGAGTCATCCGAATGAGATTGAGCTTTATTTTTTTTTCCTCTTGTACAACCCATGCCGTGAAGGTAACGATACCGCGACCAGGGTAGATCTATTGTATTGGAGGGCTGGAGTTATCCCAAAAGAAGTAATACTTCCCTCATGAAAGCTAGTAAGCCTTTAGTAGAGGATAGTGGAATTTTTTCAACCCACTGAAGTGAGTATCTCCTTATGGAAGATACGTTTCCTTAACCATATTAGTGCCGGACATTCGCACAAAAGGTGCTCAGAAGTTTCATCCTCTTCGAGGCAAAGCCGACAGACAGACACAGTTCAGGCCAAAATGTTCTGTAAGAAAGCTTGTTAGCAATCTTAAGTTTTCTTTGTTAAGATTGAGTATTTTTCTTATATGAATAAGGACTGACTAAACGTTTGGATTGCCTAAGACCAGATAGATAGATATTTATTCAGATTCTTTTAAAATTTACATGGCCTGAGATACCGCACATTATCTTACACAGAGATTTGATACCTAATTGCATCTTTCTACTGAATTTGTGATTATATTTGTTTCAACAGATATAATAAATGAAAAAATAGCTTAATAAAATTTAATGACCATGTGTCCACTGGTCTAGGCGAAGTTTGTTTTCCCATTCGTAAGAGATTGAGCTAAAGACGATGAACGGAGGAACAAGAAACTGCTGTGAAAATTGGCAAAATCTCCAACTGAAGAGAAGGGATTCTATGTCATTACCAGCATTGGGACTTTACTACAATTTTGGTAGATCAACTTCTATATTGCGGCATTTTGAAATCAGCATAGAAAAGAATCCTCACGCATTGTAATTTCTTTCTGAAGCCCCCCGCACAACTCAATTTCCAAGGAAAATATGTACACAAAATTACGAAGAAGTTTTATAACTTACGACTGTTCACTGTGTTACAAAAATGTGATCACAGAGGCGAGTGAGGGCCTGTTTACTTAAGTTTTGAGAGAAGGGTTAACGTAGGATGTGAAAATTCTTAGAGATGTAATAGGTAAGCCAGATCTGCTATGGTTTTTTCAAATCTACGCCTCTTTTTCCCCGGATCCACAACACTTTGAAAATGTTAAGTCCCAACACTGGTCATTACCGGAAATGCAGTCGATGTGGCAGGTCTCCGCTGAGCAGATGCTAACACTCAAGTCTCCCTAAAAAGGAGGAAACCGTGCAAAGCGACAGAAAATTGTGGTCCGATTCGATGTCTCCTGAAATCGGTTACATGTAACCAAACACTTAGCTAGTGAAACTGGCATTTTGGATTGAAAGCTGTCACAGGTGGTGGCAATAGGAACGAGGAGATGATCGTATTCGAAGATTTGTATGCTGTCTTTTCTGTTCTGTAATCTAAGCTCTTTGTTATGACAAAAGATGTAACCTACTCGCAAGTCAACGCCTTGTACTTGGGTGATCAACGACATAGTTGCTTGCTTTCGATGTGAGAACCGTCGACAGTCTGAACAATTGAATTTGAACATGCGACTAAGGCTTGTAGAGCACAGGCTGGTACACAAGCAATGACCGCCAGCAATCCCGTCTCTAGACAATCAGACCATCAGCCAAATCAGCTTTTAAGTTTTAACGAACTGAATAAAGTAAAGAGTACCAACTTCAAATAAGGAAGATGTCGAGATTTAGTCAAAAAACATTTGACTTCTGTCAGTTTAAACAAAAAAAAAACATCAATAAACACCGAATTAGAATTCTCTTTGATTTCGAAATACATAACACCCCACTAGACACGCTCCTTGACGTCACTTCAGTAGGCTGTTTTAATCAATCTTTGATGTGTACTCCGAAGCACTTAAAAACGGCTGTAAATCTGCGCCCTGTCACATAAGTGGAGCATCGCTAAGGTTAGCATATCTCCGTGACAAAAGTCTTTAAAATAGATCAGGCCAAGTGACCCGATCACAAAATCGGTAATTAAATGCTTTCAATCGTATCGTATCATGCATCTCGCCTTGTGCGAATTAATTACAGACACCGACCGGCAGACTGAATTGAAATTCATACAAGCAACCGGCCCAAACAGCAGCTATTAGGTGCACTCAAGTGTTTTTTTTTTTTTTTTGTTTTCCAATGAACTCGCAGGAGGACACACTGTTTACCGAGTATCTATCGAATTAGGTCAGCGTCGTAAAGAGTTGTAAAATTAACTTCGCACACATTTGCCAACAAGTGCAAACAAGCCCCGCGGCACTTGGGTACACTCATCAAAAGAAAACATCTCCAATTGGACACTGCAGCCCCTTGAAACTGAGCACGCGCCTCAATTAATTTCCGATATCTATCAACTTACTTGCTCTCGATGCTGTCCAGTTTGTCGCGCTGCGCCTGATCCAAGGTGGCCAAGGCTGAGACCCGATCGTTTATTTGGGATATCATCTCGGCGTGAGGTGTGGGCGCCTCTGGTGAAGACTACAAAACAAAAAAATCCATTCAACATTTCATCTTCATTACACTGGCACGCTATTATGCAGATATGTGGCTCAATTTGAACATGGGAACAAGCGTGTTAGACGACTGAAAGAGTAACCCACCCGATTATTCCGAACTTGCAGACTGCGGCGGCGTAAGTGTGGATTTTCATTGGCGGCACAGAGGCACACAAGTGCCATGAGCACAGGCAACACATGACGAAAGCCCATGTTGAAGTCTAGTTTTCGTTTTGTTTTTCTTTAATCACTAGCTACGGCTGCGGGAACGCGACTTAGAACGGCGCTTGTTAACAACGAACTGGAATTTTACGTCGGGGAACACCGGCTCAGAGCATACGATCGCGACGATTCTCATTAGCGAACTGATTTGCAGATGTTTGCACGGCAAGACTGAGTGCTGCTGCCGCTGCGAAAGATACACACGAATACGCGCACAGTGCGCGCAGCTTGGTGTGGGTGCGGCGAACATGTTTGAAGATGAGCATCATACAAGCGGCATGAGTGTGATCTTAGCTGTATTTCTGAAGCGACTTAAGTGTACACACACACGCTCCCCCTTAAACAGTGACCTCTGACGAATGGCTTTCGTGTCGTCTGTGATGGCTTGAGACCTTTCAGAAGATGTACATCAATTTGCCTCGACTTAGTCGAACAGGGTGTAAAATGAATATTTCAGCGGGGCATTTCATCCAAATCTGTGGAGCATTAATTTTCGGCAAAAAGGTGCGGCCGTGAGAGCAACTAGGTTGGGTCCACATTCCCCAGATATGGCGCTGCAACCAACCGCTTGATTATACTGATTGCTTTTGATTTTGAAGGAAACTGTTATTAGCCATCGCAGATGATGACTTTTAGAATTCAGGCGTGCGACTTGAAGATGTTCGAGATTTGTTTATTGAGGACTCATGGGACCATCGACCTAAGAATAGCAGCTCAACTGATTGATTGGACACACAATCGCCTTTTAAGGCCAACCTGTCTTTATGACATCAGAGTTTAGAGCCACAGGTGGGCGTGGTTGTTAATTTGAGAAAACTAACAAGTTTAGTGGTGAATCCATTGACCTGGATTCTAGCAAGAGAACGTGCTGGCTGGAGAGGCCAAGGTACACCCGGATACGAGGAAGAAGCAGATTGAAGCTCATCCTACGCATACATCGGATATTTGAGTTAGAGCTTTAACCACTTGTAACTCAAAGCAGTGACAAGTTCTAACATGCGTCCCAGGCTAGACAGGCTAATTAGGATATGAGCTAGTCGCTCATGCCTCAAGGCTTATTGCTTGTGAAAAATGTTTGAGGCTGAAAGTTTATTTCTGGTGGCTTTAGCTTAAAGCTGTTGAGTAACGGCTATGGTGTTTTTTCGGGTGATCTAGTGGTGGTCTGGTTGGTGGTCTGTTGGTGATCTGGTGGCGGTCTGGTGGTGATGTGGTGGTGGTCTGGTGGTGGTCTGGTTGTGGTCTGGTTGTGGTCTGATGATGGTCTGGTGGTGATCTGGTGGTGATCTAGTGGTGGTCTGGTGGTGATCTGGTGGTGATCTGGTGGTGATCTAGTGGTGGTCTGGTGGTGATCTGGTGGCGGTCTGGTGGTGATGTGGTGGTGATCTGGTGTTGATCTGGTGGTGGTGTGGTGGTGATCTGGTGGTGGTCTGGTGTTGATCTGGTGGTGGTGTGGTGGTGATCTGGTGGCGATCTGGTGATGGTCTGGTGGTGGTGTGGTGGTGATCTGGTGGTGATCTGGTAACGGTTTGGTGGTGATCTTGTGGCGGTCTGGTGGTGATCTGATGGTAATCTGGTTGTGATCTGGTGGTGGTCTGGTGGTGATCTGGTAGTGATCTGGTGGTGATCTTTTGGCGATCTGGTGGTGGTCTGCTGCTGGTCCTTTTGATGATCAATTTCCATTGTGACTTGGTGTTCTGGCGACCTTATTGTCTGGCTGTGTACTCTACGTCTAAGGATCCAACGCCGGATAGTTAAATAAAAAAAGGAAGACCACTGCAGAAGTCGCATAAAGGGTAGGTGACAGAAGACAGTACGGCGCTTGAAACTAAAGACAAACTTGTGCATTATCACACCAGTGTAGGCCACTATTCAGTTACCTTGTCGACATTTAGGAAAACATGTAGAAATAAGGACCAACGCCATTTGAAGCATTTACATCCGATTATTCGGCAATGTTCGAAAGCGTATCGGGCAATGTCTCCTTCATAGTGTCTGAGAGGTGAAACTGCTTCCACCCTCACCTGCAAATGAGGAAACTACAATCCACTTCGATTCGGACTGAATCCACACTGAAAGCATATGTACGTCTAATCGCGTACGATGTCTCTGTGGGTCAGTCAAACGTTAAAGTCAGCAAAGCAAAATCATATCTCCCTGCAACCTCTGTTTAAATAATACCCATTCGTTAATTTATTATCTGTATAACATGCAAAAATCACAACCATTCCCCTTCCAATGTTGCATAACTGTTGGGGTAGTTGAATGTAATAAAATCAGCTCCCTCTTTCCATAATTCCACGGCTTCAGTTAAATAAATAAACGCAATCGATTTGTGGAATCCACTCTTGACCCAATGTGTAGTTAGCATAAGTCAGCAGACATGGCGGCACACTGTGATGATTGATGTTTATTTGCAAATCATTTGTTGAGCGTTTATCGCCAAAAAAACAACGAGCAACTAAAACCAACAGAAAAAATACACCGGAGTTACTGCGCTGTAATCCGACCACAGATTGAACTTCTGTTTCGGTAAATTGATTGCTTTATGACATGTGCGACACGTTATTTCAGGTGGTTGGAGCCACATATTGGTGAACCATGAAAAGGACTCGATTTATGAGACGTAATGGGTTATGGCGTGTGTGGTCGCAGTGGCGTGGTAGTTTTGGTGTTTCGACTCCTACGCGGGGGATTCTGGGTTGAATCTACTACATGAGCAACTTTTACAATTCACTGCTGGCACCTCCTTCGGCACTTCACTGATAATGCTCAGTGAAAAGTAGAAAAAAGTCTCGCAAACTTCGCCTTTCGTGTCGGCATCAAACTGTAGGTCACCTCCTTTCGTGAATCGTGAGACATCAATAGCATGCACAACTCGAGTGGTTGCTGTAGCAAGGCGCTGGTCTGCATCGTCAACTTTATTGTTATCATTCTTAGCATACCTCTCTGCCATAAAACAGGACTGGGATGGTAAGCGTCCTTTATATTTTATAAGACTCTCTTGTCCCAGCTGACGATCGTGATATTCTGGGTTATACACCCTGTCTTATTGTTACTGTGGGTAGGTAGATAGGTATACGGATGCCTATCTACTACCCGTGGTCAACTGGGCCCTCGTGTTGTTAGGGTTGGGCATTCGCATAGCAGACGTGGGAGAAATTATTTGCTTCCTACTCTCCACGTTCTTCCTCCCCATTGATACGATCTTCAGGCTCAGGCAACGTACTTTAAAGCAGCAATGGTGTAAGAAATAATCAGGATTCTGGTTTTATTTTGAAGCTGCTTTCATGCTGCTTTCATAGCACATCATTCAAATGGGCGCCGAGAATGTTCCTTCCAAACTCGTGGCTTGTATGGCTTGTAGCGCCATCTTGTTGGAACCACAGAAGAACCTACAGAAAGTTGTATAACATCGCTCTATACATGAGACCATTGACAGCAAAAGTATCTTCCTTCTTTAGGGGGCCAAAATCTTCTATTGTCGTCGGTCTTTAATTCTGGCGTCAGCACAATTTGATTCGGCTGTCTTTTTGGTGGATCCCGGTCGAACTAGTTCACAGTGCGACGAATTGCTTGCAGCCTGAAACCGTGATGTTGACCGGCCTCTCAATGGCGAACTTCACGTCGCGTAATTCACGGAATTTGGAAAATATTTTTTAATGAGTTCGGCACGGTCAGCAACCGTTATTTACTGGATATTTTGACAACTTGATGTCATTGTTAACTCTGACAGATGCTGAAACATAACAACTGAAAAAAAATCGGGTGCCATCTGGTCGCCCGTACAGAAGCAAACGTATGTCCCCTTCGCGCGTATCTAAGCGTTTTCTTTCCAGTTAAGTTTGGAGTCTAGCGTAAAGCCTAGATATGTTGCTCTATTTGACAGCTTGAGTTCAACTCCATGTGGCTTCTTCTTCTTCTTTTTCTGGTGCTACAGTCCGGGGTGGATCGGGGCCTCAGCTGGCATGCCTACGCACATTCAGCTGATTGCGGTTCATTTCCAGCTGCGTTCGCTACCGGAGCAGCAGATTCTTTCCAGCTTTTTGTATTTTTTTCTGCTTTCCTTACTTATCAGACCAACAACCTGGGGAGGGTCTAAGTATAAGAAATAGCTGCCTCCCATCGCTGACTGTCTTGGGCACGCTGCTTTCAGTCATTAAGGTCAAGCTGTCTTGGGTCCGTGATAACTTGGTTTTTGTACCAGAGGTTCGGTCTTCCTTCCTCTATTCTCCCTCTTAGCCGGATCATTGTTGTCCATGCGCTCGGTGTGGCCAAGCCAGTGCAGTCGACAGATTTTTGCCCTCCGGACTACCTCCACATCTTGGCACAGCTCGTAGAGTTCGCGGTTGTCTTCTCCTCCATTCACCTTTCTCGTAGACAGGGCCAAATATCCGACGAGAATCTTTCGAATGCACCAGGAACCAGCTCTGCTGTTTTGCAGTACTGGCAAAATAAGAGTTTTAATCTTGGTCCTTCGAGTCAGGAGCTTTGAGCCCGGTTGTTTTGCGAAACCGAAGTTGCAGCCGTTGCCAAGGGCGAATCTCTACTAAGATGCCATTTGCGGAGTTCACGTTTGCCCCGAGGAAGACAAACTCCTTCACTACCTCAAATTTGTTGCTGTATCATTGTCGTTTTTGGTGCTGTGTCGCCTCCACTCGGAGGCTGTTTGCTCTTAGCAAGTAGCAAGTTTTTTTCTTTTTACGCCCAACCGCCAGGGCATACATTGGTTGTGTGAAGGCTATCCAGTGGGCGCCACTAGTAGGTTGTATGGCAACTTGATCTATGCATCGACAAGGAAACTTGCTGACATCCCGCCAGCTTGGGAGCAATGAACAACTTTGCCCTGTGTGTACAGGCACAGCTTCTTTTGCTTTAATCGATGCAAAATTAGAGCCACGTCAAATTGTGTATGCCTTTCTTCGATCACTTTTTGAGGAATAATGTTCCTTAGTGTCAAGGAGCGACTTCACGCTTCTCAGGACTTCAATGGACGAACTCTTGCTCCATGTGCGGACTCAGATTCTTCTACAGCACGGGTGAAGGCATTATCTCTTCGCCAAGTCGTGAATACCAGTTTGAACAAGCCCACTCACGTCGTCTGTTAATGTCATGTCGAAGATGTTCCACACATTAGCACTTAACCCATAAATTAATTGCAGACGCTCATTCGAACTATTATGGCAGCAACAATCTGCCTGTCTGCCTTCCACTGGTCGGCGAACGTTCAACAATTGACTCGCACATTACTCAAGAGTCAAGAGTGATAAATGCAATAATTAGCACGTTCGTCCAGCATCTCCTGAGACATGCTCATGAATGGAATGTTTGCACACCACCCCCATCCCCCCATTACCCACTCAACTCAGCTGAAGCGCCAGCAAATTATGCTCACAAATTGATGAGTATTCAAATCTCTGATGGAATCAATTAAATGCTGAATTGCCAATGCCCTTGAAATGGAATCGAAGGGGACAGACCGAGGAATCCTCTTGGGGGAGCTCGCGCGATGATCTCATGGACCTGTGCCGTCTCAGAGATTTAAATGGAAAATGTTCTTAAACACATTGCACTTGAAGGGGACATGAAAGGAAGTGCGCGGTTCGAGCTTTCAGTTTGCTGATAGATTTATTGCGGCAATATTTTGTCCAGGCTCCTGACAGAACTCAAGTCGAGGTCGATGAAGACATATGGCAACAAATCCACCATTTGGCATCTCGCAATGGGACAGTATATTGCGCTCCGATTTCGATCATAAACTGGCAGCAGACGCGATCGTTGAGGGCGCCCTCTTGCAAATCATTGCCGCTCTGACCTCGACATTGAGTCGCCGGCCACATAATTAATGCGATGGAGTGTGACGGCATGTTTACAAAGTCTGAGTTTATGAGACAAGCCTTAAATCGTAGAACCAGGCTGTTATTACGTTTTATGGGGCTAACTACGGAACCGATGAATGCGTATGAATCAGTGCTTACATCTTTGGAAAGTCGTTTGTGAATGGTTAAGTGATATTACTGGATTATGGCATTACGTCAAGAACTAGTTGACATGTTAATGAACACATGGTGGCATGTGGGGAGATTGCAATTATGAATCATCTTAGCAGGGAACACGGAATGGAGTGGGCTGCGAGTGGGAAAATCACATGAAGGTACGGATGTTACTTATGAAGAACTTACATAATTTAAGACCGGAAGGCGTTCACTCCTTGGCGTGTGCAGCAGCAAGCACGTGGTTGGAATGATACGATATTTGAGGTGGAAAAAAAAAAACGTCGCGAAATGTAAAGGGTGGTTAAATTTTAAGGGCCGATGTTGAAAGTGAACAATACCTAAACGTCAAGTTTTTTTTTTGCATTTCATTTGACATTTCTCAATTTCAGACTAATTCAATTTGAACCATGGAAAGGTGCACAATCGAGCAACGCGTTAATGAAAATTGGCGTTAAAATCAAAATGCATATCGTGCACTATCATCTTCAGAGATGAGTCCCATTTTCACCTCAGTTGGTTCGTCAATAAGCAGAATTGCCGCATTTGGGCGAATGATAATCCAAGAGTGATTGTCGAAAAACCAATGCACCCACAAAGAGTGACTGCTTGGTGCGGTTTATGGGCTGGCGGCATCATCGGGCCGTATTTTTTCAAAAATGAGGCCGGTCAGGCAGTTACTGTGAATGGTGGTCGCTATCGTGAAATGATAACGAACTTTTTATGGCCCGAATTGGAAGATATGAATGTGGACGATATGTGGTTTCAACAGGACGGTGCCACTTGCCACACAGCTAACGAAACAATGGCTCTTTTGCGCGACAAATTCAATGGCCGTGTTATCTCACGTGGTGGCGATGTCAATTGGCCGCCAAGATCATGTGATTTGACACCGTTGGATTTTTTTCTTTGGGGTTATTTGAAAGCAAAGGTGTACGTCGATAAGCCAGCAACAATTCCAGAGCTAAAGGATGAGATAATTCGGCACATTAACGGCATAGAACCTCAATTATGCTTCAGCGTCATCGAAAATTTGGACCATCGGATGGTGGTCGCGGGGACCATTTGGCCGATATTTTGTTCCATACATAATTGAACCATACCAATATTATCATAATAAAAAGAAATGACAATAATTTCTTAAATAATTTGTGTTTTATTCAAAATCAACATCGGCCCTTAAAATGTAACCACCCTTTAGGTTAGAAGAAGTAAACGTCGTTAAATGTCAGAGATAAGTCACATTTATGTACTTTTTCATACAACGGTTGGTTTACTCAGATGACATTGAAATCGTCGCGCCGTAGTGGCAGTTGATTTACAAAATAATAAGCAACATCATTCTTGAGAAGGTCGTGCAGAATTCAACGCGGACAACATTGACATGATTGGTCTAACAGAACGAGCCGTCAATGAAGCGTTTTGCTGGCAGACGCGACGAAAATGGTTTTAGCGGCGAACGGGTCAAAATGATTTATATGCTTCCTTCAAGGAGACACTATTGAGAACTCACCATAGGCAGATTGTCACTTTTGAAGTAGTCAAGGACTTCATCTACCCTTGCTCCCAAGAGAACAGTACACATAATGCAGAGTAACTCTTGCCAATCGCTGTTTTTTAGGCTCTCGAGATAATTGACAAATAGAGACGTCTGTCGAAGGATCAAGCTGAGATTATATAAGACTTTGATCATCCCTGGCGTGGAAACATGGACAATCTCTAGAGTAGATGAAGAAGTCCTTGGTATTTTTGAGCGAAAAGTTCAGCGTTCCATCGTTGATCCTCTTTGCGTTTATGGCATTTGAAGAAGAAAAGTCACCCATGAACTGCGTGGACTATACAGCGACATGAGCCTAGCCAGACGTCTACGAATCCAACACCTAAGGTGGCTAGGTCATGTAGAGCTCAGCCCGAAGAGTATCCGACTCCTAACCAGTGCCACGACCCAAAGGAGGACGCTCGCGAGCCCGATTGAGCATGCAAGTAGAGAAGGACCTCAACCAACTTGGCGTGCGTATTTGGAGGCAGCTGCATATAAATTGTCAACCTGGATATACTTGTTGGCTAAGGTCCAAGTCCAGAAATGATGTCCATGTGGAAATCCGACGTGGAATCGACATCGGCTTGCCGAAACAACTGGGCTCAAAAATCCTGACGCCGAGGACCAAGTCATGCTCTACGAGGCTCTTAATTTGACTGTTCTGGAATATGAAGCCGAAAGCAAATCGAAAGCAGATCTAATTCATGGTACAATTGAAAGAAACACTCTAGATCGGATATATGGTTCCGTCTGCTAGGAAGTGAATGGAGGAGAAGACAACCGCGACCTCTATGAGCTGTACTAAGATGTGGAAGTAGTCCGGAAGTCGCAGATTCGTCGACAGCACTGCCACAGAGGAGACCAATGCCCCAGCTGCGATGGTTCTTCGAATCCGAGCCTCCTGGTTCGAGAAGGAGGCGGAAGACCGAACCGCCGGTACAAAGATCAAGCCATCACGGAATTAAGACAGCTTGGTCTTGATGACTGGAAGCAGCGTGCCCAGGAACGTCATCGATGGAAGGCAGCTATTGCTTAGCCTCAAACCGTCTACGGATTGCTGGCCCAACAAGTAAGTAGCTGCTAGTATCGAGGTCAATGATTTCCCAAAAAAAGGTTCCGATTTATGATCATGCAGTTTAATGTAACATTAAAATGAGTGAGACACTGATGACGCTCACGGCAAAAGGTGGTATTCAGGCAACATCAAATATCAACCTCAAAGCGATGTCACACGACCACGGAGACTAGGGTAGTTAGATAACCTCACAAAAAGAAAGTTCAGATGTCCGGGATCACACGATTCGACACAACCACTTCTTGACGTAAGCGACGATTCGTGATGTTGTTGCAGTTGCTGCTGAGACTTTGATGTGTTCCTCTTTTGGGAGTACACTTCATGGAATAGTTTTTGTTTAGCCTAGGACTAGCAAATGTTTTGCACGAAATAGACTCAGTGATTCTCAAAAAGCATTGTACGTACACAATTTGTCTTGCAGTCAAGTGAAACTGTCAAGTGAACTGACATTTATGGAAAGTTTTCGCATTAAAAGTGTTCAACTCGTTTGTAGGGTCACAGAAAAATCGGATAAGAAAATATTCCCAATTGAAGAGTCGCACAACAAACAGAGTGATAGGACTTGTGCTCGGTCATCGCGAGATGCGGCTGAACTGATGCTGAGGGTTCAACTGTGATTGGCTGGTGGGGAGTTGATCGAGTCACCAAACTCCACTTTCAAGAAAAAAGTGTTGAAACCTCAGAGATAATGTACCAAACGGATGTTTTAGAAAACGTTGTCAAGCCTTTTATCACAATATTACTCGAAAATAAACCATGGACTTTCCAACGAGTCTCCACTACCGCTCATACGGAAAAAATAACACACTCCACAGACGAGTGACCATCTGGAAGCCCAGACACTAGCCTTTGGACCGGAAATGATGCTCAGTTTTATAGACAATGGCTTGTGTTAGGCGACACCCAAATATTGAATGAATTATGGAGAGAGCGCTTATAGGAGGTGTGGATAAATTTCCGATGGGTTCTACAATTCGATGAATGGCCGGATCGATTGGTATTTTAATGTCACTTCTGGCGTGGATGACCACCCTTTCCTCAGGTCCTCGTGGGAACAAAATGCACCACAACAGTTAAATGCGAGCCGAACAGACTTCAAGAGGTAACCGCAGCTGATGCAGTGAGTCGTGTTGAGCATGAACTCAACAAAAAAAGAAAAAAATGCTAAATCTGAAGCAAGTCACGGGGTAGCAGTAGGACGGTGCAACCCAACACTAGCCGGAAAGCTGGGAGAATTCCAAAGCAACCGACAAGCAAGAGCACAAGCAGCAACCAAGCTCTAAGTTCCCTACCTTTAACTGAGGCAGGAAAAGGAAGAGGAGGTGAACCACGTTCAAAACTCCGTGACCCTCAAGTCTCTACGACCAAGGCGTCGAGAAAAGGTGCAATTGCCGACAGCTGCCCTTTCCGGCACAACTATGCGGAAATGAGTATCAACGACGAGAAAGGCTCAGTGGTGCTGACTACAGATGGTACCTTCGCTAATTATAAAAAGGGTTCTCGCCTGAGGGAGCGAGGAAAATGGCAGAAGAGCACAATGCTAAGCCGAGCTTGGAACAGCAGCTTCATTACAACAAACAAGGGTATCCCCAAAGACGGAAAGGACGGTGGGACGCTCGAAGCAAGCCGCTTTCTCGAAGAGCGGAATGTATGCAACTTTTGAAAAAGCAATAGGTACTGACAGAAAGCGCACGGGATCAGCTTTAGCTGAGAAGGTAACAGTTCTCCCTTGTGAATATCCAAGGAAAATGCGTGCTGAAGATTGGAAAAAAGCCTAGAGGACGCCCTTGTAATTGAAACGACCCTAGAATGGTAGCATAAGCCTGAATTTCGGGGCATTTATTACAAGGACGGGATGCAACTAGTAGACTATGAAACTCCGTAGACAGCGGAATGGTTTTAACTGGTACTGGGAAGTGGAAGTGGCCTGACCACAAAATGTTGGAAGGAGATACCCAGAGCCTATTCAAAAAGCACTGGACAGGAACACAGAACCACAATTACTCTCCTCGAGGAGCAACACGAGGAAATAAACAGAAAATTGTGGAAATCACTGTATGGTCGAAACGAGGGAACCGGGCAGGTACTGACTGTCGGAATAGACCAACAGTCATTCGACGTCATAAAGCATCAACTCAAGTCCCTAAGCTACAGGTTCGACAGGGCAGTCTCTGGACTCAAGAAGTCGGAGGAGGAGATGAGTCAGGCGATAACTCACTTCCAACCCCGGAGAGAACAGAATCAGAATCAGAACATCAGGAAAGGAAATATCAGGTCCTCTACATTGAAATAATTGCTTCTCCTGTGAAGCGTGCAGCTGATGGATGGAAAGAGACTCGTTCTAAGAAGGAGATCATGAAACGACGGTAATCGAAATGAGCATACTCACCGAGGACGAGAGCGGGGCATCAGCCCCTAACGAGCAATAGATCAATAGCTGCGTTCTCACTCAACAGTTTGTCAAAACGACTTGGTTTACGACAAATTGGAGAAAAAGTCAAAATGCTCTGCCAACGAGACTCAGTAACCGCACGACACACTCGACGGATGAGAGATCATCTGGAAGCCCAGACATCACTCCTTTGGACCACGAATGATGGCCCGTTTTAGTGGCAATGTCTTGTGTTAGGCGACACCCAAACAGTTGCGTTGACGCTTCATCAAGCACGGTTGTCAAGCAAATCGTATCAACAAATTGTTGATTGTGAACGCCGCTAATGCTCCCCTCACACAAATTTAAGGTGGCTTAGCTGAACATCCATCACTCTATAGCGGAACCTGCTGTAATAGCAAGGATATTCACCACAGAAGAAGAGCTGCGCACTCAGTCAAGAGCCATACATCCTGAAAGGAACAGTCCCTCTTTCTTAAGCGTGTCTTCCGGGAGCACGGCAAGTGGTAAGTAAATGTTCAAAAGCCCCGATTGACAGAAATGTTCGTTATGCGTCTGATGTGGCTTTAAATTACGTCCATAGATGAGTAAATCGCTAGATGCCATTCTGTAATCGGCAAGCTTGCTGCTTAAGCACTCAAACTCAATCTCTAAACGAGCTCCATTAAACACCATTCATTCATTGAAACTTTCAATTACATTCGAACACAACATCCTCATGTTTGCGGAATTAACTATCCATATTCCAACCGCTGATTATCAGGGCTAATAGGATTCGTGCAAGTAATTTTGAGCAAACAACAATTACCACAAATGTGCATAAATGACATCACCACATTTGAGCAAACACCCAGCAGGATCCACATTTTCCCATCCAATACATTAGCGAAGAGAAACGAGAAAGAAAAAAATACCCAACACCACGATGACGCCTGCTGGCAGCACATCACAAGTCCATTGTAACTCCGTAGTCATTTGTCCATCACAGCCAACAGTTCGCAGCAGAGCCTCAGCCTCTCAACAATGAAGCCGCAATGACTGGGCGTTTTCGCGCCGCTATTATCTAATCATCCGGGAAGCTTTTGTTCGATTTTTTTTTCTCTTCTTCATGCTGCCATTATGCTCAGCATTTGTTGGAACATTGTTCATCCGCCTCATCGCATCATTCCGTCACGATTTTTTTTTTTTGTCAGATCTGTGACTGATTACATGTTGGAGCAACATCAATACACAATTAGGTACGTATGCGAGAAGAATATTAAAAGCGCTTGGCAGAACCTCGACCATCGCTTTCAATGCCGCTGAAGTCACAACAGTCCTTTCATTGACTTCGCGCCAATACGCGTTTCATGAGCTGCTCTTCGGTGGCACATCTAGGAAGACGCACATCATTCACACTCAGCAGATACTTTGGTCAGCGCTTTGAAGACGCACTTCCCGCTGGAAATTTCACCATTGTTTGTATACTCGGCGAATGCCAAAGTCAACATCTGGCTCTTGTATCTGAGAACAACTTTTACTTTCGAAACTGCGAACCGAAAAAGTATCGTAAACAGAAATAAACTTGGGTGAAATTATGTTTGCGAAATACACAAATATCCCTTGGTTTACCTGTGGCTGCTGGCCATTTGAAAAATCGAAAGTATTACTCGATTCTATTTCTGGGTGAATTGCAGTGATTCGGATTTTGAACTGCAGATTCGAGTGTGTACAGAATGCCGAGAAACTTTGGCAATCATTTTCAATTTCCTCTTGCGAGACATGAATTTAGTGGATTTTGAGAGGAGGTCTATTTTTGGCTGAAGGACGAAGGTGAAATCGTTTCCATTCGCGATGTTAGATGACGCCTAAAAATATGAGATAATGTGGGGAAAAGTGTTTCTCTTCGCTTTGAACATCGGTGCCAAGGAAATAATTTCTTCGAAAGGGAAAACAATGTAACCGACCTAGCAATGGCACTGAGTTTGTATTCAAGTGAGGTTCAATGGATGTATTTGGTTGTCTTGTCTTGATCCCAAACAGGTTTAAAACAGACCAATATTGATCTCATCGATTGTCGACAATGTTTTGGAAGCAGTTTTGGCCAGCCGGCTATGTGAGTTCGACACAAGCTAATTTTTTCACAGCTAGATACGACTGGAGTACGTAATCACATTTTAGAATGATTTGGAAGCTAGCTAAGGGAAGGTAGGTGTGTAGGGTGACTGCTTGCTTATTATGTAAACTTACTTATCAGGCCGGCGACCCATGGAGGGTCCGAGCCTGAGCAATTGCTGCCTTCCATCGTTGACGGTCCTGAGCACGCTGCTTCCAGTCATCAAGACCAAGCTGTCTTGCATCCGCGATTAGTTGGTCTCGGAGATTCGGTCTTCCACTCCTTCTCGAACCAGGCTGCTCGGATTCGAAGACCCTCTTTGCTGGAGCATTGTTGTCCATGAGCTCGATGTGGCCGAGCCAGTACTGTCGACCGATTTTTGCCTTCCGGACTATGATGATGTCGTTTGTGGACTTCACGTTTGCCCCGAGGTAGACAAACTCCTTTACTACCTCGAAATTGTAACTGTCGATCGTGAAGTGTGTGACGGAACGTTTTTTGGTCGACAGCATATATTTTGTTTGTCCTCATTGACCCTGAGACCAGCTCGTTTCGCCTGTTCTTCAATCGCCGTAAAAGCCTCCACCACGGCACGTTGGGAACGCGCGATGATGTCGATGTTGATGTCATCTCCCAACAGCTGGACCGACTTGTAGAAGATAGTGCCTTGCTCGCCGCACTATCTTCTCCAATACCAGATTGAAGAAATCACACGACAGCGCAACTCCATGCCGAAATCCAGTGCATGCTTAAAACGGCTCCGAAATCCTTGAGCGGAACTGCACAGTGCATTGCGTGTGTTTTAGGCTGGTGCGACACAACCGGATCAGTTTTCCCGAGATCCCGAATTCGGCCATCGCATCGAGTAGCAGCTTGCGATGAACGTGATTTGAAACCCGCTGCAAAAATGTGGTCTATAGTCGATTTGCCGGGCCGGAAGCCGCACTGGTACGTGCCGATTAGTGCGGGAATGACATTCACACAGTATGCGGGACAGGATCTTGTAGGCGACGTTGAGGAGGGATATGCCTCTATAGTTGTTGCATGAGGTCAGATCACCTTTTTTGTGGATGGGCTTGGTGTCACGGCCATGGATTAATTATCAACACACTCAAGACTAAGGTAATGCACATTCGCCTGAACAAAACTAAAATCAATATCCACGACGTAGATTGCTCGCAAAAAATATTTTGGAAGCTCAGCTCTTACAGGATGATTTTTTAAAGGCTATAGGAAAGTTTTTCAAAAAAAAAACACATAAAATTCAGAAAAATGCATGAAATCTTTATTTGAATCGATAGTACGGTCCATATAATTTAATGTTTGAAGATTATTTCATGCAAATGTTGACCTTGACTGCGCCTCAAATGGTCCATCCGCTTAGTCCACTTTTGGCATACTCTTTCCAACATTTCGGCCGGTATCTCACGAATAAATGCTTCAATGTTGTCTTCCACTGCGTCAATTGAAGCGGGATTGTCTGTATAGACATGAGCTTTAACAAAAAATAGTCTAAAGGCGTTAAATCGCACGATCTAGGCGGCCAATTGACCGGTCCCGAACGTGAAATAAAATGTTCACCGAACTCGCCCCTCAATAAGTCCATTGTTGCGCGTGCTGTGTGGCATGTGGCACCGTCTTGTTGAAACCACATGTCATGCAAGTCAAGCTCTTGCATTTTGGGCAAAAAAAAGTTGGATATCATCTCACGGTAGCGCTCACCATTCACAGTTACGTTACGATTCGCATCATCTTTGAAGAAGTACGGTCCAATGATGCCACCAGCCCATAAACCGCACCAAACTGTGACTTTTTCTGGATGCATTGGTAGCTCTTGCAGTGCTTCTGGCTGATATTCACCCCAAAATCGACAATTCTGCTTATTTACGTACCCATTGAGCCAAAAATGAGCTTCGTCGCTGAACACAATTTTAATGGAAGAAGCGCGCGATGAACTTTCTTAACAGAGCACGCATTTTTATAATAAAATTTAATAATTTGCAAGCGTTGTTCGTTTGTAAGACGATTCATGGTTAAATTATAGACCAAACTGAAGATGTTTGACAGTGAAACAAAACACGAAACGTGCGTCAGCTGTTTAAACCAGTGTTGCCAAAAAGATAATAGCTAAAAAATCACCCTTTATGTAGTTTCTGAAAGTATGGCTTCCTCTTTTCGGGAAGGAGTTGCACTGTTGTGTGATTTCTTCAATTTGGAAGCTTGGAACACGAACTCCCTGTACAGCCCGTATAGCTTGTGGTTTAATATTCTTCTCCCGATGCCAGCAACGGCAAAGGGACAGTACTTTCCTATTAGAAGGATCAGCTGCAATGTTACCTAGAATAGCTGCTTGTTTTAGGAGGAACTTTGAATTTATCATATACATAATCTACTGACAATTAAATTAACAACCTAGACTTCCTTCGCATCTATCCAAAATGGATTAAGCCAGAGGACAAAACTGGCCAGAAGCAGCTAATACGGCCGATCTTAACATACAGCTACTCATGTTGGCACACCATTTCTAAGACCATCCTGGAGAAATGTTCGCATTTTTCACAGGGACCGTCTAAAGCAAATATAAGCTTTACGACGAAGCACGTATCATCGCCTTGCAACAGTACACGGTGACGCTGTTCAGAAAGCAGCTTCTAGGCACCAGCAACGGTCCTAACGAGTCAGTCAGGCATCTGAGGAACACCGTCCCCGGACAACGCTACCCCAACGCGCTAAATCTGCTAAGCGAGCAGAACTTCGCAACGACATCTCACAACGACCTGCATGGCTGCTGCGCAGATGCTCTTATGGCATATCTGTAATGACCGAAGTGAGCTGTTGATGAGATTCCTGAGCGCTGGTCTGTCTAGTTTGAGCAGACAGAGTAACCGTTGCAGATAGAGAGCACATAAGATGTTTATTGAAATAAGCAGCCATTTCGTAATGAGACAGCCGACTATAGAGGGATATTTTTGAGTGAAAAATGACACTGTCTTGGGATGGCCTGGCTGCCCAAACAAATTGTTTTTATCTCATTCTTCTTGAGCCAGTGCCCCTTTTATCGCTACAGTTTCAGCGGTTGGGGAGTTGCAAGGAGTGTATCATATTGAGGTCTCCGGAGTGGTCGCAAGAGTTGCCAAGTTGTCAGACCTCCAATCCGAACTGAAAGCCGAACATGATGGCAGTCGACGATCGGTGTTGAATTCGCTGTAAACAGTTGAGTGGCCGATGCTGATTTCAGATCACAGTCAATGTGTAGAAGGTAGGCCCACCACACATATTAAAATCAAGTGTCTTCCCCCCATCTATTTCAGCATCAAATAAGACAAACGAACTCATATTCATTTCAAATATTTTTGTTTTATTTTTTAAATTCTCAATATCTTTTCTTTCATTTTGAAAATGTTAGTAATCATTTTATTACTCGAATAACCAACTTTGATCATGTATCTCTTGTGTGTGTGTGTGTGAGTGTGTCTGAGTGTGTGTCTGATAATCAATCATAAAATCAATTTCCTTCCTTAACTTAGAATATTTGTTATAACTAAATTATCATACAATTAACTTAACTTTAGATATTACATTTAAATACTAAAATAATAAAATTTATTTTCACCAGTTATCTTCTTGTTTTCTCTACCGGCTCGCGACTTTCGACGTTCATTTTAAATCTTAAAAATTATTTATAGTATTTTTGTTTCATTTTTGCAATATATTTAATATATATATATTTTTTTTTATAAACATTACTAAAATTATTATTTACAATAATAATCTGAACCGTAATTAGTTTTATCTGGATTTTACGATCTTACGATGATTTTCCTTCAATAAAAAATATTTTATTTTTCCTGTTTATTTACTTTTTAAATCTCTATACAAAAGAACAAACTGAATTTCAGATTCATTTACTTTTTTTCTTTTTTTGTTAAAAACTCTTAATTCTGTGTAACAATTTATTATTATTTTCTCATAAATTTCATCTGAGTTAATGAAACGCGAAGAAACAAAGTAAATTAAATTCAATTCGAATAAACTTTATTTTATACTTTTTTTTTGACAATATTACTTGACCACGCATCGCGTGCTGTGCTTATCGCAATTTTGTGTGTGTTTTTGAGATGGTTTTCCTTTTTATATTTCCTAACGCGTCGTGTAAAACTTACCACAAATGCACACGTACATTTTTGAATGCATGCTTGTATGTTTATCGTATTTTATTTTGTTTTTTGTTTTTCTCTTGAGTCCTATTTACAGTAAATGTATCGAAGGCGATTTTATTCTTTCTTTGCTCATGTAGAAAAAACATATAATATGCAATAGAAAAAGCCAAAAAAATTCCCATTTTGTTGTAAATATATTTGATTTGTGTTTTATTTATTTTTTTTATGTTTTTGTTTTTTCTTATCCTCTCATTCATCATCTAAAAAATGCGTGTTTCTTAAAACTATGGACGAATTTCCGGGATGGGATGTGCGAACTGTTTTCTTTTAAATATATGTACTACATATATGTATATCATCGTTACTTTGCGTGTTGAAGTTAGAGGGAGACGAGGAGAGAACGAAACGAGACGATTTTCGAATGCAATTGCAAATAAAGGCTTACAAATGATTTTTTGTTTTTCTTACGATTTTGGGATGATAATTTGTGCGAAGGGTCGTAGGATTATGTAGCAAATGTTGGTTTTCTTAAATGTAACTTGGATGGTCATTTTTTTTTCGTGGTTTAATTCGTGGTAAATTGGTATGAAATTGCCTTTTGTTTTATTTTATGTCAAAATGAGTACACTTTGTATATAATTTTATATTTAACACATTTGCAATAACTTTGCGAAGTTAAAACTTAAGGTTAAGTAAATCAGTGGAGGTAGTTTTGATAAGACAATGTTTGTTGCTAGTTCATTGCATTGAATATCTTTTGAGTGGATATAGTAAACATTGTGGTTTGTGAGGTATTCCTACAAGTGGTCACGTTCAATTGTATTCGCAAGGCATGTCTCACTTAGGTCCTGATAGATCCATTGTGATATTATTCTAGATTAAGATCGGGACTAAATGCATGTACATCAGCTACAACCGAGAGGACTACTGAATATTTGGGAGCAAATTTGTACCGAGTACTGTTTTGACTCCAACAGATGGTAGACTGGATCAATTGGCGGTCGTTCGGGATTCAATAAGTCGTTCAACGTAACTAAATCTGCCCAATTCCTGAGAGTTTTTGCTAAGTGCCCAGAATCGTGGTAAGAAGCTTGACATTTTTTTAAAAAGTTGTCTACGTCGCACTCGACCGAAAGAATTTGGGTACAAAGTACAGTGGAATCAAGAACTGAAACCTACTGGCCGCACCTAGAAAATGGAGAACTGATTTTGTGCTCTTTTTTTATCACCACATATTGCAATGATTTTTTACATTTTTTTTATCGATCGAACTTGGGACTCGGAAATTCTATTCCTATAGCGTCGCAATTTCGTCAGAGCAGTCTCCTTTGAAATGCTAGTCATACAATACTGCTGAATTATGCTACTGTCACGTAATAAAACACTTAATTTTAACGAAGACATGTAGTGTCTACAGGACGATTTCTACGCAGTTCAAGAAACTCATATGCAATTAATACGAGAGTCATTTCCAGGTCAAAAAATGACACAAAATGCCGGTGATTAGAGCCAACCCCAATCGAAGTCGGTCAATAAACCAAACACGGAGAACTTGATTCGTACTATTTCACTCAAAACCTAGAGTAAGCACTTGTGGCCTTAGTTTAAATCGATAGACGCGATGTCATGTGGTTGAACTTTTTCCAAAACTAAGTTTCATGCCGACAAGTCCACAACCAACCACGACTTGAAATTGGAACCGCAACGGAATTCAGTCGTGAATAATGAAAGTTCCTAAATTCGGAGATTGAACATAGAGCCACCAGCGAAGGACTCGACGCACCTACCCTCTACGCTACGGCCGACGATATCTCGGTAAAAGTGCGTGGGTAAACGCTGATAATACATCTGGCACGTAAACCTTTTTCAATGATTTTTCAGCCATATTTTTGATCTCACACACGAACCGGCAAAAGTGAGGATTTTTAAATTCCTGAAACGATTGTGATTCCGATTTCGAATGAGAGTGCAAGTGAGGACATCATTGTCAAGCCATGGTCACATCAGGGTTGTTTTTGTTTATCTAGCGCAGCACAAGCACATCAATAATCGCTGCATTGCCGGTGGCGTATGTGAAGGGAATTTTAAAAATATACGCACACATGCGTTTGGTGGTTTTCTTATTTTGTGTGTTTCCTTTAGTTTAGAAGTGATGCCACTTTTATGTATATCAACAATAAAACGACCAACTGGCAAAATTCGCACAAGACTCAATTTCCTGAGCAGTGACCTACATTGAACTAAATTAACTAGAATAATGAACTACTTCAATGAACAGATTTGAACTAAACTGAATACTCTCTGGACTGAAGCCTAATTTAAATGCTTGAATCGGTCTGCGAACTCAATTGAAGCATCAAAAACGAGTCTGATTGTGCGCCTCATCTAAGGGCTAGGTGCTTCGTTTGTTTTCCCTGCACTCATCTGTTGTGAGAGTCAGGCAGCAATCAAATCTTTTAGTGCAGTCGAGCCATATCTTAACGAGGTGGCCAAGTATTTTAGCTTGCAACTTATGTGATTGCCTGGACACTGTGACATCCCAGAGAATTGTGAAGCGGACGAACTCGCTAGAATGGGGACCAGTTCGGTACTCTTTCCGGATGGAGACCAATGGCGATGCATGTCCATCACTACTGCAAAACATCGACTGAAGCTTGAAACGCTTAGTCATACAAATCGTCCATCGACCATTTGATCCATTGATCCAAAATGCTTAAGCAGCCCGATCAGAATGATGGGACATATCATCGGACTCAATATCGGAGTAATAACCAGACATTGTGCCATTGGAACTCATTCTTCCAGATAAGGCCCCGCCTATAACAAAGCTTTAGTAGCAGTTAACTCCGTTGCTTTATCAAAAGCAGAACTATAAGGTCCGCGTGGTAAAACAACGGGCTTATTTTGGCCTACTTGTGACTGCGGTCAACCAGCAGTCAGCCCCTCCAATCTAAACTAACCTATCCCTGAACTCGCGTCACATGTAGTGACAAGGCTAGATATATTCAGTAAAATTTAAATATGGTATTTCATCGTTGATCGCTGTGGAAGCTAGCTGAGGTGCACCTTAGACTGTCTCGCCGCCCAGATTGCATTATATTTGGTCGTTAAAAACGGGTGGGAAATTGCAAAGAAATTGAGCGGCAGTATGTATTTTGCTGCCATCCATCGGCGATTGCAAGCTTGGTCGCTTGGTGTCTGAATGCTTTCATATTCCTAAGCAACTATCCAATCTGTCGGCAGGAATAGTCCTTATCATTGATCTGTTTTCCACTGAACGACCTTAGACTGTATACCGGATGTGTTTAAGTATACATGATGAATCTTATTAATCTTACCGTAATTTATTTATAAAGTTTAAGTTGAACATTATATTAAATTATTATGTATTGTAGCCTGACGTATATTCAAGAATGCTTCAACTAAACCATTAAGTCTCCATAAAACTACAAATCACAAGTCTCCGATCGACCGGTGACCTGTAACCAGAGATTCCTCCTTGTTTATCGGTTTTTTTGAACACAACTTCCTCATGACCACTTGACTAACAACAAACCTTGTCCTCTCATTATATATTTGATTTGACGTTCAACAACTTATAAATTAATTCTTTTCACCATGCTTGTGTCTTTATTTTTTTTTTTGTTTCTTTTTTTGATATTTTAGTTCATCTAACCGCCGTTTCTAGTTTGTAACTAACTTAAAAATGTCTTCTCTACAAAACTTGGTTTACTTAATATTTTCTTTTTGTTTCTTTTTCAACTTTAAATTTCTACATTAAGTTTAACTACAATTAATCCACTATAAAATTCTTTTAATTTACTTCTTTTTTTTATTTCTACGACTTTGGCGGAAATTCTAATATTTAATTTGTTTACTTTTGTTTTTGTTTTTCTGTGTGTTTAAATATTATTCTTACGTTTTAATTCGTTTTGATTGTATTAAATTTTCTACAAAATAAAATCGTAAACGTAAAATGAGTAGAAACGTTCTAAATTTCGTCATTTCGACTTCGAGTTGTGTGCTTACATTTTTAATTGGTTTTTCTTATTTTTGTTTTTGTTTTTTGTTTTCTTCTAATTTTCTTCATAAGAAAGAGGAATAGTTTTATGGTGTTATTTGTTTGCATTATTTGTATGTTCAATATCAATTTGGTTTTGAAAAACGGTTCTAAAATCGATTAACGATCTATTAAGGAATAATTTCTACTTGAGTTTGTTTTTTCTTCATCTAAATGTTATTTTTATTTATTTTTTCCGTACGAACTACATTAAGTTTTATTTGTTCTCCGATTGGTTAGACGAAACGCGTCGAATTCTATATTTGATTTTTGGGGAAAGTTCTACTTCTACACTTCGACTGTGGATAGCTGGGGGGCGATGACACCAACGCAAAATCAACTGAGTTAGTCTTTAAATGAGTTTCTTAATTGAATTGTACAACAGATTTCGATGTATGTAATTTTTAAGTTTAATAACTAATCTAGATCTATTCTGTTTTTCTGGTTTTCTGTCCTTTGTGCCGATAGTTTTCTAAATGTTGTGATTCTTTACTAAACAGTGCGGATGTTGTGTTCTTTTTTGATTCTCTGTAGACTATCTATTCCTAAACGTTTCCATTTTCTGTCTGACTCTTGAATTAAATTAAAATGCAGCGAGAAAGAATATCATGCATTTTGTTTCTCTAATAAAGCACAATAAAAGACGGAGGCAGTTTTGTGTTCCTTTAAAGCAAATAATCACTAAATTTAAGTAAATATACACTTCAAACATGGCCTGTTTCGACACACGTTTTACAAACAAGCCGGTTTTAGAAGTCCACATCATTAAAAAATACCTACGAGTGTTCAACATAATTCAATGCGAAGCAAAATTACCTGCATGCGTAAACCAACACGCTTTTCCGCGACAAAATTAAAGAGAAAAACCGAAAACATAATAAAACTGATTAGTAACAAAACAAAAATGTCACGTAGCGAGTGTTTCACAGTCCGCACGTACGCTCGTGGGCAAGTGTGTGAATATTTGGTCATGACAAAATAGCATTCGCCGCTTTTGATTCACAAACTAAAATAAATTAAGTGCGTCCGAAGACTGGGCAATTTCATATTTTATAAATACGCTGGCCTTTCTGAAGCTGGCTATAATTGGTCAAATCATGCTGAATGATGATGCGATCGGCAACTGATTGGACGCAGGTTTTCAATGAAAACATTACCCAAAGCGACGTTGTCGACTAATATGTTTTAACAGGATTAAACTCTTTAAAACCAGGCACACCATTCTGCTGTCGCCAGATCAATCGCATTCTCTCTCAAATCATTTCACACATCTTTACGATCAATTCCACAGCATTTACTTCCCCCCAACCAGCTATCATGATCGACATTGAAATCGGACATAATTATTCCCTCTCATACGTGCGTGTTCGTTAGAAGAAAAACGCACTAGTCCACCTCCCAACCACACGCTTTGATTGATGTTTCACAAGGTTGACGCTGTCATAAATTCCATGTGCAAGAACACGAATCTGGCAGGCGTTCAGTGAAGAATGTCTATCGTGCTGTTTCAAGTTGAAGTTCACGCGACAATAAAAACTGAAAACAGTCATAAAGCTAAACGATTAAACCTCTAACACAGCAATCAGGTGGTTTAATAAAATCGAATGTGCTTCGAAAATGCGAACGCTTTTAATGACTGTTTAATTTACAGAGACAATGTGCCTGTGCCAAGGTACTACATACTAACTACACGAACCGATGCCGACGACGTCTGAGGAAATAAGAAATATATTCTAGTTCAGATTGTTGTTGAATTCATCTATTCTAGATTTAAACTCTCGAAACAGGGAAACGTGTCGCGATCTAATGCAGATATTTGGGTAAGCTTGGCCAAAGTCTCTGAACTGATAAGCTTTTATGATAATGTCGCAATTGCTTCCGATATTCAGAAGTGTGAGTCTTTGTTTTTACGGAAACAATAGCTGGACAGGAACAAACTGCTAGTTTTTTTGCATTGAAACTGTCCATTCATTGTTAACAGACCGACCGATTTGTAAATTTTGTGTGTTCTTTTTACGGGTGGAGTTACAGTCGTGACCTTCGGTCTAGCTGTTCTAGTGTCCACTCGCCTTCTATAGCCTACGGATAGCAGTTTGAGAAGTTTTGACTAGACTAGTCATTGTCAGTGACTCAAAGGAAGTGGTGCTATGAAAATGTCGTTACGTAATGCAAACGGAAAGTCCAAACCGTGTGAAAAAAAACCTATTGAATGTAAACACGCATCGTCGCGCTTGTGTAACGGCTACAAAACCGTGTACTGTGTACAGTAAAGCACTTCCTTCTGGCATCCAGACCCTGATGTGACCGGAAACAAAGCATTGACCATCAGTGTTCTTACATTTTTGAATCAAATTATTGGATCTTAGTAAGGCACAGACAAGTATGTGAAATTATTTGATGGTCATGAAGCCTACCCTTTCTCATCACATTCAGATGATACGACATGCTATCGAAAGACGGCGCAAAGGTCTCTGATCAACCAGAGTGAGTTCTGAAGCGCCTTCATGCGTTCAAATAATAATAATCAAATATTAGGCTATTTCCCTTTCAATAACAAACACACTAGCAGCCTTGGTTAAATGATATATCGAATGACATCAAGGAAGTGTTACGGAAACCCCTTCGAAGTATTCTGATGCGTCTTTGAACTGGAATATGTCACGCGAAGAAGCTTTATTACGACTTAGAAGAATTGTTGCACGTAAAGCGACGTCTAGAACAACGAATCCAAGCAGGATCTAAGAGGGTCACAACGGATTAAGCTGTGACAGTCACTCCAACCTAAAGCGAGACCCAACTTGATTCCTTAGAACAATTATAGTGAAGAACTGCATCGATGGGGCTTCTAATGTGATGCTATATATAAAACATCTTGCTTGATTAGAGAAATTGTTGAGAGCAAGCGAGTGGCTGCAGTGCAATGGACCACATTGGTCTAAGTGAAGCTTAACTTTTATAAATAAACGGATAGTCACCCTTCCTATGCAAGTGCCTAAGGTTTTCTTTGATGCGGATGCGTACCAACTCATCTGATCCAGATTAGGATCCAAGTAGTTCTGGTCTTGGCAGTGGGAATCCCTCTAAACTAACCTAACTCAACTATTCTATGTCGTGACCGAGTAAAGTAGTCAAAACCACTCAAAAAGCTTTAAGGGCCATTCATATGAGGTCGCTACTTGGCAAACACTGACAATTCATTCAGACGAAGTTTTTTGTCATTCGCAGAGAAGAATATATGAAAACTTGTACTTCGTTGCAAATTTTTTGGTCGTGAATTTGTGGATCGAATTTGCCTCGTTGTGCATTCAATTCTTAGCTTGACAGTTCGCAAATAGAATGATTAGTACGCGGATTATGATAGTTCATTGTTGAGATGTTTGTCTATAAAAAAACTTGATAATTCAATGCTCATCTGTTTGCATACCAAGAAGTATCAGTAGTTTCTGAAAGTCGAAAGTCCGCGTTCGCAGTTCATATGAACGGCACTTTAGTTATAAGTTTTATTCGTCACAAGATCCTAAGAGCACTTGACACACTCAAACGTATGTAGTGTGATTACAGGTGCAGTTGTCTGCAGAATTGAAAGAAATTTAACGATGTTCAAAGGTTTACAGTTTGAGCATCTGATGCCCAGTATGATGCTTAAATGAACATCTGACGCTTGCAGTGATGCCAAAATACACAAATACTGCCGCAAGGTTGCAGTTCGATTTTTTTTTTTTTATTCAATTGTCGATACAGAAAGTGTTTGAGTGACGTTTAATTGCATTGCTAAACAAAATATTCTGCACAAAATACGAAGGAAAAGGGCCATGTTTTTAAAGAAAAATAATTGAGTCAAGACAGTTTCCTAGCAATCTGGCAACGAAACAACAAAAATCATTGCCAATTTGACCGACAGTTGATTTACTTTTATGAACGTAAATCTTACAGAACTGCCTCAGTTTGACGAATATGAACTCGGCCATATTATTACAACCCACTGCCTCGCAATAGTATTGACAGTGGAACATCAGCTACCGATGAATATTTGAAAGCGACTTAATTATGTATCTAAATATTTCTAGAAACATGAACAATTTCGATGTGTACTCACATTTCGAACAGAAGATTGGGATACAAAAACTTAATGGGACAAATCAGTTGTTTACATGATTAATTGGGTGGTGCGACAGTCCGAGTAGGACCTGCGCTTAGCTTCTGCAGCCACCTCTCGTGTGCTTTTCTTCTCCCGATGGGACCTACAGTTTTATAGTAACTCTAAAAGGCGAAACAGGGGAAGCTTTTTTCAGCATTGTCAGTGACCTGAATGATGACCTGTGATATATGAATATTTAGCGTAGAAGGACAACGCAGAACAACGCGACTATGGCCGAGTTCATAAACGTCACACTGCGGCAGCCCTGCAAGATTTGCGTTCATAAATGTAAATAAGCTGCATTACCTTTACATGACAGCAGTCAGTAACTGCGTTCATAAAAGCAATGTGACAGTCAAACTGCGATCAACTTCGCAGTGATTTTCATTTTGTTGCAGGATTGCAGGGAAATATGGCAAGCGAAAATACATGAGTAACATTGTGAATAGTACTTCGGATAGCGATAGAATGCAACGTCACAAAATTTTTTGTATCGCCTACTTATGTTGCATTTATGTTTTTGATAATACTCGCCTGCTGCAAACCTGCGGCAGCAATTCTGTTCATATTTTGTGCAGTGCAGGGGCAACAATGTTGCAATTATGAAGCCGACCATGTTTATGGGATGCGCATTTTTTTGACTTGCACAGCTGCCGCATTTTGACGAATATGAACTCGCCTACATTGTTACAACCCCCTACTCGCAATAATATTCACAGTGGAACATTAGCTACCGATGAACATTCGAAAGCAGATTTCAATTTGAGCTCACATTTTGAACAGATGCTTGGGATATTCGGTCACTTCGAAGTTAAAGGAACGAAATATTAACGTTTATATGATTAGTTGTGGTGCGACAGTCCGAGGTGGACCTGCACTTAGCTTCTGCAACCAACTCTACTGTGCTTTTCCTCTCCCATGAGTGGATGGGACCTACAGTTTTATGGTGATTACAAAAGGCGAAGCTTAGGAAACCGTTGCCTAGCTAGTCAGTGCCTTGAATGAGGTGAAATTGTGATTTATGAATATTTCTAAATTGGGCAATTGAACCCTGAACCCACAACGAGACTATATCATTCAAGGCCATTTATATATCAAAAAAAATAAGGACGGAGAAAACTGGCTCACATAGTGAACCGAGACTATGGTGTTCAGCTGTATTAAAATGAGCAAGAACATAAGGGGGGGCTCCAAACAGAACACTGCAGACTCAGGGCGCACCTAAGGAAACTAGGGATACCAGAAGAGGGTCTCTGCAGATTCTGTGGAGAACCTAATGATATGCCAGAACATGTTCTGTGAAGCTTTAGCCCACAAAAGACAAAGATATCTGGGCAAGCACCTACTGTCAGAGGATGGTATGAAGTCAATAGAACCATGTCTCATTCTCAGATTCCTTCAGAAAGGAAACTGGCTTAGAGAGAATACTCTAGAAAACAATGTCCACCTTTGCACAACAGGAGTCCATAACCCTCAATACTGCTCTGAAAGGAACTGCATGTGAGGGGAGCTCGTATTGGTATTAAAAGGGGGCACAATAGATCGTCGCGGTGCGATATGCCCTCAACAACAATAATAATAATAATTGGTGCTCAGTTATAGCTCTGTAAACTGAAAGGCGCTGTTGAATGAAATTTGGCATTTATAAGGAACGAATGTCGTTTCAACCGACTAATGACTCAGAGCATGCTTCCGTCCGTAAAGGACACATCAAATATTTATAAAAATCCCACAACTACGCCCGATTCCATTCTAAAATCAACATCCAAAGTAAAAAAAATAAAACAAATTAAAAAATACATACATTTTTAGTTTACTTTTTGTAATAACGTTTGTTTATTTTTATATAAACTTAAATTTGTTTACTAAAATCAATTTACGAAAATTAACTTATACAAAAAAAGAGGAGAAGTAATACAAATGTTTAAAAAAGAAAAAAGAAAAAAAACTAAAATAAAATTGTAGTGAAAACATACGCATGTGTGTAACGCTTCATTTGCTAGATACATTTGTAGGATTTACAAAGATGATTGTTCTTAAAAAAAAAAAAACAAAAACAAAACGAAACAGTGTAGTACAAAAGAACGAAAAACAGTAGTTTTTTTATTTTATTATTTTGAAGGAAACACAAAGAAAAAGTTTCTCTTTTTTTCGCATTATTTTATAGTATTTTCTTTCTATCAATATCGTTATAATTAAACTTATTATCGACTAAATTTAAAAATTAATAAATTCAAAATAACAATCGATTGCGTGTGGTTTATGCACAATTTGTCGCTTGTTGCTTGTTCTTTTATCAATGTTTGTAACAAACGCTAACACATCTCTAGATATATCCTCTCATTTGTATTGTCCTTAATCGAAAGAGAGAAAAAAAAAAGAAAAGAAGGAACCAAGAACACATGACATTTACAAGACAAAACGGAAAGTAAAAATGTTAAATATTGATGAACTGATAGATTCATTTTATTCTTTTAAAGATGAGCGAACGCATCATAAATGACTGGATGGATAGTACAAGACGACTAAAATATTCTACACTAAGTTTCTATTTATATCCTTTTTTTTCCATTTTCTTCCTTATTTTTATTTTTTTTTATTTAACGCGCGTTTTTTCTCTTCTAACTTTTGTTTTGTATAATTTCTTCGTTTACTTGTGTGTTTTATTTCTTATGAAGTTCTCCATATATACTTTTGTTCGTAATTTACGTGTGTTTTTCATCAGCTTTGTTATATTTTTTTTTTTTTTTTTCACTTCAACCGAAGTGAATGGTCCTGTTGGTCGTCGTTATTCACATTAGATTTAATTTAACATTTACATATTTGTTTTTTTTTTGTGTGGTACTTCTAAGCGTAATCATTTAGAATCCTTGTCGGTATTTTGTAGTTCCTGGATTTGGTTGCTGTTGTTTGCAAATGTGAAGATATAACTGTTGGATCTCGTGTCACTTTTGAAGTTTTGCAGAGAGCCACCACGTAGTTAGGGACTTCATTTTGCCGCACAAAACAAAAGGGAGCCGTGTTGTTGCCGCTGTGTTCTGATTTATCTTTGCTTTCGTATCCGTTTCTTTCTCTAATTGTGTGAGTTGTTTTTTTTTTTTTGTTTCCTTTTCTGATTTGCGTAAATTGTATTTTTACTGTATCCTTTCACTATCTGGTTTGCTTTTTTAATTAAATTAAAAAATATGTTTTTCTTATAACATTTTGTTTTTTTTTTTTGTTTTATTATTTTTTTTGTTTTTATATTTTATGTATATGGCTGCTGTTAACAGTAGTGACGAACACCATCCAGGGATAGAACTTGCTTTAACTTTCATTTGCTTTGTCTATTCGGTTCTGGATACAAATGCACACCTTCAACGGTGAAAATCGATGTTTCTGAAAAAAGAGAAGTGAAAAAGTGGGCGTTAGCAAAAACATAAACAATTGAAAATGACTTAAAAATCAGAAGGATATTTTTAATAAAACAACGATAAGCTACAACAATTCAGTAGATAACAGATTTGTCGAAGACAGCGAGCCGTTTACGTGGTATTGAATCGGAGGCGGCCGAATTGGGTTTAGCAGTGAATGAGGGCAAAACGAAGTATACCCTGTCTTCAAAGGACACACACCATCGACGACTTGGCGATAACGTCATTATATACTTTCAAGGTACTTAAGGATTTCTTCTACGGCTTCGAACACCATCAGTACCGAGATTAAAGGAAGAATAACTCTTGCCAATCGCTGTTTCTTTGGGTTCAAGAGTCAATTGAGTAGAGGAGCCCTCTCTCGAAGGACCAAGCTGACTCTGTATAAGGCACTGATCTTCCCAGTTCTGCTGTACGACGCGAAGGCATGCACAATCTCAAGAGCGGATGAAGAAGGCCTTGGTCTTCTCGAGAGAAGAGTTCTGCTATCAATTGCTTTGGTCCAGTTTCCATTGGTGTCATTTGGAGAAGAAGAAGCAACATGAGTCTAGCCAGGCGTCTATGGACTCAACGCCTTAGACGGCTTGACCATTTACAGCGCATGGACATCACTGCTACATCCGGCAGAGTCTTTTAGTGCAACAACGAGGTCGTCCACGAAAACGATGGCGCAAGTGGAGAACGACCGCGTGCGAAATTAGAGGTAGCTGGCTAAAGACCGTGCTACTTGGAGAGGCTTATCGGCTGACGATCAGGTCCACCCCGGACTGTAGCGCCATCATATGATGAGAAGATGATGTGGGAAATCGCGGCGCATGTGTTACACTACAAATTTAAATGCACAAGGAATTGTGTGTTATGAGAGACATCTTAACCGCTTTATCTTTATGACAACCTGAGGGGTCTGCAGTCAGTCGCTTAAACTATACCAAACCTAACCTATGCGATGTCAAAATTGTGCCGAGAATACACTGCTTAGTTAAGGCGCTGGAAATTCAAAGTCACAATCGAAGGAAGTCTCGTATACAAAGAAGGGAGATTTCAGAATCTATGATAGCCCGAAACCTCGTCTGAACACTTTATTTCAGTGAGATGAAGATTCAAACCAATTCACGAGTCACGTACGGCATATTTTAAGAGGTACTGATTTGGATCTTAACGAGCTCTCATGCCGTTGCCGTAAAAGCTTTTTGTTCTTCTTTGTGTGGCGCTACTGTCTGGAGTAGACCTGGTGCCCTATCAACAAGCAAACTTACTCCATCCTACTCAACTTGTGTGCGACACTTTAAGTGCGGGCGTCTTCTGTTGAGTTATCGCACAGACTCGCAGTCGAAGAAGAATAAGCGCTTTACATGTCCCAGTCAATTGTCCGAGGTGGACATGGGCTTGCAACCACTCGTGTTGTACGTGACAATTTCCTTCACGAGTCAAGGAGATGAAATGGTTAACTTGTCACTGGAAATATCAGCTCCATATGCCCCATCCACAAAAAATGCGATCTTACCTCTTGCAACGACTACAGAGGTATATCCTTGCTCAGCGTTGCCTCTAAGATCATGCCCATGGTACTGTGTCAACGTCTTAAGCCGTTTTGCACCACAGTATTCGGCAGGTTCCAGTAGGACTTCCGGCCCGGCAGATCGACTATAGACCAAATTTCCACACTAAGGGAAAGCCAGTGAGTTTCAAATCGATATGCAACACTTTTTCATCGATTTTAAAGCCGCATACGTCAGCATTCATCGCAAAAGAAACTATTCTATGCGATAACCGAATTCGGGATCACGGGAAAAACTGATCCGGTTGTGTCGCATCACGGTAAGACATACGCGATGCTTCGTGCAATTCGAATCCTGCAACGGATTTCGACAAGGTGGTGAACTGTCGTGTGACTTCTTCAATCTGGTACTGGAGAAGATAGGGCGGCGGGCTGCTGTAAAGACGGAAGGCTCTATCCTCTACAAGTGAGTCCAACTGTTGGGCTACGCAGATGACATCGCCATCGTCGCGCGTTCCCCAAAATGCCGCAGTGGAAACTTTTATGGCGAACACATGGCTTGGCCACATCGAGTGCGTGGACAGCAATGATCTAGCTACGAGTGTCTTCGAATACCAGCCTCCTGGCCGGTACAAAGACCAGAACCGTCATCGATGGGATGCAGCTATTGCTCAGGCTCAGCCCCCTAGGGGTCGTAGACCTCAGAAGTAAGTAAATAGTACCAATTCTCAAGATACACTAAAACTACATGCAAAAATAAAAATAGAACACCTTGCCGTTACAAACCGACAGGTTCACAGAAACTTCCTTCATTACTGCGACGAATGCAAGCTCCTTTCATGAGATCTGTGCTCCGGAAGTTCGTTGCATTTAATTACATTCTCACAAAACACAACTTCCACTTGTTTTAAACTCCCTGCAAAGGAAACGCAAACAACAAACTTTTCAACTCAGCAGGGACATCGTTTCCGGAAATGGCAACGGAAAAAAATCCTCTTCCAAAAGCACCTCATTAAGCCTCCCAGCACTCCGATCGAATCGAACACAATCGGCGAAGCCCCCAAGAGAATCCTCTTCTCCCATGGCACACAGAAAACACCGACTCTCAATTGTCCTCAATTAAAAATTGAAATTGTGTGCACTGCATCCTAGTTAAAAGTTAATCCCTATTCTCTCCGATCCAGATACCAAAGGAATACAAAAAAAAAAAAACGAGGAGGAATTATCTCGAAAATCCAATTAAATACTCGTGTAATCCAGTAGCAACCACAAAAAGCGACGACTCCACTCAAAATGTTCCACATACGCCCCCCGACACGCCAGCTGTGGTTCGCCGTCACAGCCTCCCACTTACGCATCGGGCCTACCTCAGGTTTACAACCCTCATTAACGGCGCATTAAGAGAACGAGTGTGCCCTCTCAATTCAGCCAGATCCGGTTGCCTAAATGCCACATAATTCCCATCGTTCAGTGTCGTCCGCACCCAGGTAGAGAAGCATAATTGTGTCTGTGGAGCACACCAGATAACCTCGAACGACACCATGTCCTGGTGATTCTTTTGTGCGACGATAACTCATTTAGACGACGTATCTGGAGCAGCTCGACGGGAGCAGCAGCTGGATGCATTCATTTTGAGTGAAATAATTTCATGCCAAGAGTGATTAGCTTCGGAATGGTGGATGTGGTATCCGTAAGCTACTCGAACGACCCACAGGCGGTGAGTGTGCTCTCTCATCAAGGCTGACTTTCGAAGTCAGAACTGACGCCACTTGGACGTGGCATAGGGGCAGCACTGCCCATCTGCTGGTGATGTCAATTGACCTCCGCCGCAAGTGTGCTGGAGCTATTCAAATATTTTCCGACAACACAGACCCACTTGTGGTTTATTGTGCCTCATATCTGGAATCATCCTCGTGTCCTCTCACAGAGAAGATGGTACCGGCGGTTGGGGACAATTAAATTTGCGGTCGCTTTGATTGAAATTATTGGAAAGCCACAGGCGATAACTATTGCACTGCATGGTCGGTCGGTCCATGCATGGAGGCACTCGAGGTTATCGCCTGTGTCCAGGACCAGCAACCGGTGCAGCACCAACCGCACCCACGTATCGATTTAATTGATTTACACATCGGCACTGGGCGCCCCGACAAGGATCCGAGAGCGAGACTCGTGTAAGTAAATATTTGTGACAGATATTATCGGCGGATGATGACACGATGTGCGGAGCGCTTACCTTGCACTATATGCACGCAAACCGAGTGACAGGATACATGACTAATTAGGAATGGAGATTTAATCAAGCTCGTGTGGGTGTGAGCGTCTCGCAAATAAGACGGCAGACAGGCGGTTGCCGGTTGGCGTGGAGCTGCAGTCGATGCAAAATAATGAAACGATAATGGAAAGGACGCGCCGCTGTTGCCGGCCAAGTGCTGCCAGCCCGGGTCGGTGGGGCAGTCATCTTCTGTTAATGACGACCAACCAAGAGTGCTGTGTGTGCCGTTTATTTTATTTTAATTAATAAATCGATCGAGCAACTGATTAATTTATGTCAGGGCGTGATATGTCATTGTGATGTTGCCGCCGATATGAAATCACGGCACACCGTCCTTGAAGGGATGCCATTAATTAATACGACTGTAGAATGCAGAATGCATAATTAAAGGCTGCCGTGGTGTGGTGCTCCCACCGGAAGCGGCCGGATTCACGGCAAGTGGAGGGAGCCAGGAAATATAAAATGGATTTCAATTTAAGAGCCCCATCCGAGTATGGAGTGGCCAACTGTAGGCGAAGGTCAATGAAGTGTTTGTGGAATTAAAGTGAGGATTGTTGCTTAAACGATTAAATCGTTCCCATGAATGGATGAGGATGCGATGCGAAGTTGTAACAGCAATTGACAGGGCTCGTGAAATAATGATGAAACATAGCGTGAAGTGGAACTTTTCGTCATTGAATTGCATTCAAATACGCGAGGGGCTGCTTTTTTTTTATGAAAAATGCGATTTTGCCGATTTGGGCGCATCCAGATATGCTCTGGTGTGCCTTGACAACTTTGAGGCAATTTTTTCTTTTTGCGTCGGAGACTGTCTAATTTTGCAACAAGCTTTATATACAGTTTCAACTTTCCAGTGGAACCTTGGAGCGTCTGAGATTGAGCAATAGCTGCCTTCCAGCGCTGGTTCCAGTAATCAAAACCAAGCTGTCTTGCGTCGCCATGATTTGGTCTTTATACCGAACGTTCGGTCTTCCTCCGAAGATTCGAAAACCCTCATAGCAGGAGCATTGTTGTCCATCCGCTCGACGTGGCCAAGACAGTGCAGTCGACGGATTTTTGCCTTCTGGACTACATCTTTGTAGAGCAGCTCGCAGAGTTCGAGGTTGTGTCTTCACCTTCCTCGCAGACGGGACCATATATCCAACGTAGAATTATTCTTTCAAAGGCACCAAGAATCTGCTCTGCTGTTTTTACTTATAGTCCAGCATTCGGCTCCATATAGCAGGACTGGCAAAAGAGTAAGAGTAAGGTCTCAGGAGTCAGGAGTTTTGAGCCCAGTTGTTTCGACGACCGGAAGTAACATCGGTGGGCGATTCTACGTCGGATCTCCACTATATTGTAGTTTGGGGAGCACACATTTTCCCCTAGGGTGGACACACTCTTTCACTACCTCAAAATTGTAGCTGTCGGCTGTGATATTTTCTCCTAGGCGCTGTGTGACGAAAGAACGTTTTTTGGTCGACAGCATGTACTTCGTCTTTTCCGCGACCAGTTCATTTCGCCTCTTCGTCAATCGCCGCCAAAGAACTGCATCTCTCAATGCTCACAGAGTTGGGTCCATTTTGACCCTGACGCGTAGCAAATTTCCACCGGAAGACCTCGCTGCTACTTAAACCGATGAATCTGAACAGTATTCTCATATTGATCGCATTTAAATCCTCTGGCTCATGAACGAAGTGTCTGCTTTAAGGCTGGACAATCGGAGAGTCGATGATGGACAGTTTCTATTTCTTATTCGCCTCGGCAACTGCTCCAACGATATGCGACAGGCCAACACATTGAGCATGGGTGCCATTGCAATAGTGCCCGGTAAGGATTCTAGCATGTCTACATTGTGATGATCTTTTTTTACTCATTGCCGCCGTGGCCGGAACTCGCTGTTGCACCACTTCCTCAATTCAGTCACTGAATGTTCGCTTTGTCAATATCTGCATGCTCAAATTTGTATCTTACAAATGAAGCTTAGTGGTGTGGGAGTATATCGAATGATTCCTCCATTTCAGAGCTCTCTTTTGCCAGAATATCCGTTCTTTCCTTCGTCTGCACACTTGTATGGCTCGGTACCCAGCAGATTTGAACGATGTTAAGTCTACATAAGTTTCAATGTGAATAAATTCGGCACTTAGACTTTAATTTCTTGTTCGGCTATAGGAGTGTATAGTTCGGTTATGCCTATGTTCGATCAGCCGAAGTGCTGCTTTGCCATACGCCTCTAAATGCTACGGATTTATCAAATGCGTTGCAGAATCCTCGGGCATCTTGTACAGCCGTCAGTATTCAGGCCCAATTCACTTCGTTTGCAACCATCTGTCAATTCCGATCAAACTCGTCCGGGAAACGAACGAAGAGGTTACTTTTCGCAGCCAGTGTGGTATCTTCTCACTCTTTCGTGGTACTGTTCATCGTGGTAGAATATCCACATGTTCATAGAGTTCGTCGACAGTCCACACAAAGCCTCAGAATTAAGAGGGACATTGCAAGATACGGGAGTCAGCGACTTTTTGAATTTATCGTGTAGCTACATTGAATGCAACACTGCGCCTGTCAACTGCCTTCCATTAATAGGCTATAAGTCAAGCTTTGAGCAAGCTGCATAATTTGGTTTATTTTTGGCAGCCATTGAAAGCAGACAATCTCGTGAATTTGAAAATTAGTGAGTTTTGTGAGCTGATGCGTAAAAAGCCATCGTCGAAACCAAGGAAAAGCTTGATGAATAGTATGAGGACTCTGCACTATCATGGCACAAGTGTCCCCGAACGTTCTGGTCGCCCAGATGAGGTGGGTAATAAAATGCAGTTCAATTCAACTCATGAACGTCAGCAGAAACTATTCGCAGGACAACTAGAAGCAGCTAGTCTTAGGGGCAGACAGAGCATCAGTGCGATATCCTTGGTGAACTCGGTGACTCTCTGCTGGATAGCAGGACATACTGGAATCCAAGGAAACGAAAAGGCCTCGCGAAGCAAAAGGTTCGGAGTTGGAAGAACGTCGAGCCATCCTGTACGCGAATATGCCAATCAGCCTCAGGAAGAAACCAGAGGACGAAGCCCTATATAGAGCCAGAGCTCGATGGATTAGCCTGGGTACTGGAGCAACAACGAGGGTTCATAGGCGACGCTGAGCAAAAAGAGATCAACATCACTGATCGATTTTCATCTTAAGGACGTACGTATTCTAAAAGGAGTCCTTATCGAACATTGTACCATGGGCCCACACATGCTATGCGTCTGAACCTACGGCACAGCAACTTGCAGAAGTTTCGGAGATGAGGAGGATATAGAATACAACATCTGCTCTGCGACTGTCCTAGCCCTAGTGAAGAAATAGAGGGAGTGTCTGGGCAAGCAGTTCTTCGCAGAGCTAGGGAACTTTAGCAGTGTTGAACTGAAAAATCCCCTAAGATTCATTTGTGAATCCGGGTGTTTTTAGGACTCCATGATAAACCATCCCAAACAAGGAGGCAGTGGACCCAACAAGTTGGTCGAAGTGAGCCACGGCCCAAGTACGACATGGGACCCTAGGACCCTAGTAATTGCTTACCAAACGTCATCGCGCGACCTAGGGCTACGACTTGTAAGGACCGAGTGACGAGAGTGACTTGGTCAGACGAAAGCAAACCTCAGATGGAAGAGAGTGAGTGAGACGAGTGCACCTGGGTACTGACAGACAAACGCCATCTGGGTCGTCCCGGCCGGGGACTGTGTTAACAGTTGACACCCCTGCTGCAAAATTCAACTGCCTACGCCCACATAAACAACCGAAAACATTCGACACCTTGTTCCGTCCACAGATAGCGAAATCGAATGCCTCACCTTGTCTGTTGTTTTTACCAATCGTCGCAATGAATGCCTGACTGCATGCACACCATAAATCACTTGCTATCCGATTGCACACAAGTGCAATTTCAATCGCCACAGCATTCAAATGAAAAAAAAAAGAAGAACGGAATGCCATCGGGACGCCATTTACAAATGAAAGCAATTCCTCAACGCTCGACTGACCGTCCATCGATTGCAGCCGAATGTGAAACCAAAAATGTTCATAGTCAACTAAATATTTGCGATTTTGCAGCCGCAAATATTTGCTCTCGCTCTCCTTCAAATCCTGACTTCCCGGCTTAGGCGGCGCATCCACATCCACTGCCATTCGCGAAATTCCAATTTATCTTGGCCACGACCATCGCTCGCTCTCAGCGCCCTGTGCAAACACACAAATCGAGAACAGCTCGCGAAAATCCGCATTTGCGAACATTTGATGAGCGCTTGTTGTGCAAGCGCGGTTACCAGACCAGCACCAGACCCGACCAGACGCCCGTATCGATGTGGCGCAGCCGAGGATTCGTGTAAATCTAGCGAACCGAGACAACAATACCACCCCCCGTGGGCGCATCCCCAGCCAGAGGCGCTGCATTTATGCAGAACACAAGGATTCCGACTGCACCAGCACCAGATTTCCATTTAAGTCATGTCGTCGTTGCTGTCGCCTGCGTTTGCATGCGGTGCGCGCACACACACACGCCATGAGAGCGGTGAATTAGGAAATAATACGGCGAAATAATAATTGCAGTGCTTATTTGGTGCGGAACTGTGTATCTTAAGTGGTGTATCCTGTGTAGTCCCCCCCCCCCCCACCCCCCGCAGGACTATGCAAATGTTGGACTTCCATTTAGTGGCGCGATCGATGGATATGCGAGAAGCACCACTGCCTAGCGGGAGTGAGGGAGGATAAGACAATTTGCTAGCTGAAAAGTTATCTCTTTGAGTTTGAAGTTTGCGCGAGGATTTAAATTGTAAATTGTGTTTGTGCTTGTTTTCGAATTAATTTTCTATTTAATTTCGAAATTAATTGCATTCGCCATGGGCGCCGACAGCGGTAACGGCGGCTGTGTGTTTGCAATCGGTTGGTTGGTGGAATGTGTTTACTGATAAACAGAAGCGTTCACCTACACCCGGAGGGGGAGGCAGGTGGGCGACGACGCCGAATGGAAATTAATTTAGGGTTTGACTTGACAGATTCGTAAACAAATTATACCCGAATTTCCACTCGTTGCTTTCGGTTCATTATTGATGCAATCTAAACTGGGAGTCAGTCGTGTTTGATTTGAAGTTATAGAGTCATTATCTGTTGTGTGGGAGGTGGGGAGGGGGTTGTTGTTCGTGGTCACTCACAGGATGGGACGGGGAACGGATATGCAAATGTCGTCTTCTTGGAGAGGCTTTGCATATCATTACCGAGTCCTTATCATTGCGGGGACAATCGTTGTCGGAAAGGTTGCAGGAAAGGATTTGCATATTATTTGAAATCAAGCTTAGATATGTTTTCTCGGAATTACCGCCACATTATGCGTCCTCCCTCCGTCGGGACTGGTCGTTGATGGGACTGGGGGAATATTTAATTGGGACAGTTTTCCTATTTACTGGTCAGCGTGGGGGTAAATGGCGCCAACCGTTCGGAAAGCGAGTTGGCAGCACAAATACAAATGCTTCAAAAAGGAGTTGTAGACGTTGTGTACCAGAAAGCAAGCAAATTGTTCGTCAAACGATTTGAAGGGGTTGATGTATTGAAATGGTAAGTTCATCAAAATAAGGGCTGTCAGAGGGATAACTGAAAATAAACCTTAAAGGTTAAGTGTCGGGCGCCAGAGAGGGTGACTTTGCAACTCTCTTAATTTTTACCGATTTTTTTGTCAGGACATAAACCACACAAGATACAGGATCTGACTGAATAAAAGAGTGTCGTCAAAATATATTTGGCTTGGTTATTTACTGCTTGACACGGTAGACTGGGTGTAAGCCACACCTCACTTAGGTCCAGTTGGAACCCTTGTGATGCCCATTGGAGGAATGTTACCTCTTTGCTCGTACTTCGTCGCTCTTCATGTTGGTGTTGATGTATTGCTCAGACATCCTGATATCCTTACAGGTCTGAAGAGAGATCTTAGTCGGATTTTTGTTACATCCTGGAGGTCTTGGAAGAAATATTCTTCCAGCGTTCTATGTCTCAACTGGTCGAGACTGGGGCAGTGGCAGAGGTAGTGAGGAGCGCCCTCCTTTTCCTCCAAGTCGTCGCAGGCCCATTTTCATGTCATGGTACTTCTGAGGGTGATGGTCAGGCCAGTTAGCGCTCTAACTACCATCGATAGAAACTTTTTGCCGCACTGAAGGAGTATGTCGGTTTCTGTTAGTTTTGGGCCACAGCCACAGTGGTCTCACAGGTGGTTAGAGGACTACCAGGACTATGATCGTGTCATCCACTTTTTACTTGACATCCACAAGAGGGAGGTTTAGTACATAGGATTCCCTGAGATCGGGCGGTTTCAGCTCCTTTTTCTGGAAGTTCATTTGCTGCTTCGTAGCCGGCTATGTCTCTGTGACCTTGGACCCAGAATAGACTAATCGAGGGCTGCGCGGTGAGAACCTTGAAGAGCCCACAGCAGCCTGCGACTAGCTTGGACTCGATTTTCGTTGCCAAAATTGCTTTAATGCCCACTTGACTGACAATTAGAATGATAATATCAGCCGGTGGTATTTCCAACATTGATATCATTCTGGCCACTTCCTTGACTGCCAGGACCTTTCAGGGATTCTTATAGAGCAGTGCATGTTTAACAATTCGAAGGCAATTATCACGACGTCGTTGGCGTATTTAATGGCTTGGTTCCCGAATGGAAAGAACGTCGTTAATGACTAGTACCAACTGCCAACAGAAGGTATTAACGGGGTACACCACCACTAATGGCTTCTATAGTGCTGGCGCCAAGGGTTTCGTTCAACATTCTTTTGCTGAGCAAACTAACAATGACGACTGTTTCGGATTAGACGTAGTATTCTCTTGGAGATCATCGATGTTACATTCAGTGATTTGTGTTATATTTGCTTTTCGTTCATTTCTCTTATATATGGTTTCATTTAATTTTGCACTCATTTAATTTTGCTCTCATTTCATCTCTTGCTCTCATATTCAAGCCATATTATTTAATTGTTATACACTCTCTCTATTTAATCTTACTCAATTGTATTAACTGTTCGAATTCTGGGTGAGCGGCGGTGTCGAGCTTTCGATCTCAGGGTCTCTCGATCACTTGGATTCCACTCGTCACCCAGATAAGTACCAAATTGATTTATTTTGTACAAATAAAACATAACTTGATATTACACATTTTCGCTTCATTTTGTTTCGTTGGTTCTTTTCGTCGTTCATCGGTGTGATATCGTCGTTGGTTACGTCACATTCAAAAACATTTTGGTCCTTCGTTAGCCGGATAAATAAAGAATTTAAAAGACCTTTACGTATTATGTATGTATGTATGTTTCAAATATAATAAGTGCATGTAAATGGTAACTATTTTGACTGGTGAAACAAAACCACGTGAGTGAACTTTCCTATTCGAGTGCTGTAGACTATTTTCTAGAACTTTCAAGTTTAATACGAAAAATTATTTAAATATCGGTTCCGTAGTGCCATCCTCTTTCGAACTCTAGAAAGTTATCTAATTTTCGTTAAGCGTTAGGCACACTCGGGTTATTTTTTTGTTTGCTTCGGACGAGGTATGAAGGCGTTGAAGCAAAAGCGCGGCACGGCAAAGGGAGGCTTAACGCGTGCGGTGGATTTTCTGGCAACCATCGATGGGTCTACAAGTCTGGAGATGCTTGAAATTCGATTATGCAGAGTGGTAGAAACATGGTCCGAATTTTCCCAGTTGCATTTTGAATTCTTGCAGCACGTGGAGGACCACGAAATCCAGGAATACGAACACGATTTTGCTACTTACGAAGCTAAGTATTTCGAAGCACATTCGGGTCTGAAAAAGGCCATACGTGAACGACAAAACCAGGAGGAAACGAATTCCGGTAATCCAGCCCTTGATCGGCTCGCAGATCAACACACCGCCCTGATGAACAAATTAGATTCCTCAACTACCACGTGTTCGGAAGTTAAGTTACCTCAGATTGTAATGCCGCCCTTCTCGGGCAACTACAAAGACTGGCCGTCATTTCGAGATCTGTTCATGGGTTCAATCGACAACAAGAACTTAACAGCTACACAGAAATTTCACTATTTAAAATCGTTTTTGCGCGACGAAGCGGCCAATGTGATAAAACACATTCCAATTTCAGATGCAAATTATCTTGAAGCTTGGGACAGATTGGAAAAACGATATGATCGGACAAATTTAATCGTACAGTCATTTATACAGAGCTTTCTTTCCTTACCGACTCTTAGTACCTCCAATGTGCAAACACTTCGCAAAATTACGGACGGAGCAGATGAAGTCATTCGTGGTCTGAACGCGCTCGGGAAAAATAGTCGAGATCCATGGCTCATCTACCTATTGCTTACCAAGTTAGACAGTGAAACAAAACAAGCGTGGGCGGAGGAGGTGGGCTCTCGAGATGATAGTTCCGTACTCGACCTCGTTCAATTTCTTGAAATCAGGTGTGACGCATTAGAAACTTGCCAATCTCTTCATCGTTCGACTGCATCGCGTTCAAACCATTCGGGTCATATTCGAGCACATTTAGTGAAGGCCTCTGAAAACAATACCCGGTGTCCAATGTGCAAAAGCGATCATACTCTTTCCCAGTGTTCTCAATTTCTGTCTCTAGACATAGTATCGCGTCGGAATTTTGTGAAAACTCAGTCTTTGTGCTTTAATTGTCTTCGTGTTGGACATGCCTCTGTTAAGTGTAGATCTTCGTTTCGCTGTCGTGTGTGTAAATCGCGTCATCACACTCTTGTCCATCATGAGGATTTTCGAAACCGCTTGTCGTCGGGATTAACATCAACAAATTGCCAGCCTTCGTCATCCTCCACACCATCCGTATCATTACCATCTCTCGTTCCAGTTAATCGAAATCTCAAATCCAGTTTGACCACCCCATTGGTTAGCAACCATTCGCTTGAGTTTAGCATTCGCAAACAAACAATCTTGCCAACAATCCTAGCTAAACTTCAAGACAATCGGGGGCGGTTTATTGAGTGTCGTGTTCTATTAGATACGGGCTCCCAGTCGTCTTTCATTACGGAATCATTCGCACAACGACTTGGGTTACCCCGAATTCATTCTCGTATTCCCGTAATGGGTCTATCCAATACCGAAGCTGGATATACCAAGGGATGTATGTCGATTCAACTTTTTTCGCGATGCAACTCAACACACTTATCGGTCGATGTATTCGTGCTAAGTAAATTAACCACCAAATTACCATCCCAAAGTTTTGACATTTCGAGATGGGAGCATATTCGTAATTTGGGATTGGCAGATCCACATTTCAATGCATCTAATTCAATCAACGTCCTGTTGGGAGCTGACAAGGTCTGGTCCATTTTGCGTCCTGAACAAGTCTTTGGAAAACAAGGAGAACCTATCGCTCAAAACACTTCATTCGGATGGGTAATTTCAGGGGAGTTAGTTGATGCGGATTGTGATCCTCCAAATATTTCCTCGTTCCATTCGACTCTAGATGTAGATGGTCTGTTGCAGCGGTTCTGGGAGTTAGAATATGTTCCTCCTCTCACGGCCCATGATAGTGTACATGACCCAGCTGAAGATCACTTTCAGAAGACATTCACTCGCGCTCCTGACGGGAAGTACGTCGTTGCTCTTCCATTCAAAACCCCGTCACCGCAGTTTAGAGATACGATGCACGCCGCGGTCTCGCGATTGTATTCAATGGAACGTCGGTTTCGAAATAATCCGGAATTAAGCAAACTCTATACACAATTTATGACAGAATACATTCAGCTCGGTCATATGGAGCCGATACCCAGTGGTGATCTACATACGGACTCTTCGCAACAATTTTATCTTCCTCATCACGCGGTGTTAAGATCAGAACGAACGTCGACAAAACTACGCGTCGTGTTTGATGGTTCCGTAAAGGATAGAAACGGGCAATCATTGAATAGTCAACTTCTAATCGGACCATCCATTCAGCGTAATTTGCTAGGGGTATGCTTAAGGTTTCGTCAACATCGGTTCGTGTTCACTGCCGACATTGTCAAAATGTTTCGACAGATATGGGTTCGTGCAGAAGATACAGACTACCAACGCATCGTGTGGCGTTCAAACCCTGGTGAAGAACTACAACACTTTCGTTTACGTACCGTGACGTATGGAACTGCATCGGCACCATTTCTCTCGGTTCGCGTATTGCAGCAGATCGCAAACGACTACCATGAAAAGTACCCAAACGCTGCTAAAATATTGCTCAACGACGTATACGTTGACGATATTATGACTGGTGCAAATTCGGTTGAAGTGCTTCTGAGTCTACAAACGGAATTAGTGTTGTTACTTTCAGAAGCCAAGCTACAGTTGCGGAAATGGAGTTCTAACTGCTGGACTCTTCTAACGAAACAACGTCCGGAAGATTGTGAGTACTCTTTTGTTGATCCCGAACGCTCCCAATCGTTTATTAGGGTATTGGGCATGTATTGGAATCCTGCCAAGGATGTGTATTCATTTCGAATTAATCTCCCTGAATCCTGTCCTGCTTTAACCAGAAGAACTTTGCTTTCGGAAATTGCTCGAATTTTCGATCCACTCGGTCTACTATCTCCATCAGTAATTTTATTTAAAATAATGTTTCAGCAGCTCTGGTCATATCAGGTGAAATTGGGATGGGATGATGCCTTACCATCTGAGTTCGCTGAAAAATGGATAAGTTATCGCCAACAACTCCCATCGTTTGAAAAGATCCAGGTATCGCGAAATGTGTTCTCGTCCGAGGAAAATATAGAGCTTCACGGCTTTTCGGATGCTTCCTCCGTAGCGTATGCAGCCGTTGTTTATGCGCGCTCGAAATCGGATACAGGTGAAACAGTTGTCACTATAGTAGCGGCAAAAACCAAAGTCGCCCCATTGAAACCGATCTCCATTCCCCGGCTTGAACTCTGTGGTGCATTATTATTGACCCGGTTGATAAATCTCATTAAGTCGTCGGTCATTAACATAAACTTAAAGACTTTCGCGTGGTGTGACTCCGAAATTGTACTCCATTGGCTTTCGTCACCACCACGTCGCTGGACAACCTTTATCGCCAATCGTACTGCACTAATTTTAGAGACTTTACCCGGACATTGCTGGCGCTATATTCCGACCGAAAGTAACCCTGCTGATTGCGCGTCACGCGGAGTGCCTCCTTCGAATCTTCACAAACACGCGCTGTGGTGGACCGGTCCGCCCTGGTTGACGTTATCAGAAGAACATTGGCCAAAACCGCGTCTCTCTAATAGATTGTTTCAACTGGAGGAGAGACCAATTAAGAAACACGTATTCACCGCGTCGGTTAGTGTTCATGTTCTTTATGAATTAGTCCACAAGATTTCGTCGTGGTATCGGTTGCAGAGAGTAGTTGCTTACTGTCTTCGCTTTCTGTCTAACTGTCGATGCAGAGCGGTCGATCGAACAACTCACGGGTTGAGGTATGCCGAAATCCGAACGTCTTGGGCCATCATCCTAAAATATGTGCAAGCCGAATCATTTGAAGACGATATTAAACATCTGCGTACTAAACACCAACTTCCTCCCAAATCCAAGCTGTTGAGATACTCAGCCTTCTTGGACATTGATGGACTACTCCGTATAGGCGGACGTATTAAGCACGCGAGCGTATCGTTCAACATCAAACACCCTATTATCTTGCCCAAAGCTAATCCGGTTTCAGCCCTAATCGTTTCAGATATCCATCAACGTTATATGCATGCTGGAGTGTCCGAGACATTCGCCTTCGTTCGACAACAATACTGGATCCTGGGGAGTCGCAACCTTATCCGTTCTATCATACACTCGTGCAAACCATGTTTCATGCAACGGAAATCGACAAGCGAACAACTCATGGGTGAATTACCTGCATACCGCATACAACCTAGTCGCCCTTTCACAAACACAGGTTGTGACTACGCTGGGCCACTGACCATTAAATTATCTCGCACTCGAAAGCCCATTCTATCGAAAGCTTACATAGCCCTCTTCATATGCATGTCAACCAAGGCGATACATCTGGAGGTAGTAAGCGATCTGACCACTGAAGCTTTCATCGCAGCATTACGTCGATTTGTGTCTCGCCGTGGCAAATGCTCGAACATATACAGCGACAACGGCACAAATTTTCAAGGAGCGCGTAGGTGTTTGAACGAGATGCATAAGTTGGTTATGGAGCAAGCTCACAATGACCTCATCGCTTCTACATTAGCAAGAGACGGCATAACTTGGCATTTCATCCCTCCCGCCGCCCCACATTTTGGTGGGTTGTGGGAGGCTGGAGTCAAGGCAGTAAAGATGCATTTGCGTCGCGTTATTGGGAAGTCGTTGCTAACATTCGAGGACTTGCACACAGTGTTATGTCAAATTGAGGCCGTACTTAACTCACGTCCTTTATGTTCTATGTCCGACTGTGATTTAAACCCATTAACCCCAGCTCACTTTCTCGTAGGTGAACCTCTCACAGCAGTTCCTGAGCCAAACCTGTTGGACACTCCCCCGCACCGCTTAAGACATTGGAATCATCTTCAGAACATGGTACAGGGGTTCTGGAAGAGATGGCACAACGAATATCTCACAACTCTTCAAGAAAGACCGAAATGGCGAACACCGACAACAAGCTTTAAACCTGGGGACATAGTGGTTCTAAAGGAGCCAAATCTTCCGCCCACCAAATGGGTACTGGGTAAAATTGAAGATGTTAGCCCGGGATCAGATGGTCATGTGCGAGTTGCCAACGTTAGAACGATCGGTGGAACCTTCGTCCGTCCGATTTCTAAACTAGTACACCTCCCATCGTCCTGAAACTCGTTTCAGGGGGGCCGGGATGTTTCGGATTAGACGTAGTATTCTCTTGGAGATCATCGATGTTACATTCAGTGATTTGTGTTATATTTGCTTTTCGTTCATTTCTCTTATATATGGTTTCATTTAATTTTGCACTCATTTAATTTTGCTCTCATTTCATCTCTTGCTCTCATATTCAAGCCATATTATTTAATTGTTATACACTCTCTCTATTTAATCTTACTCAATTGTATTAACTGTTCGAATTCTGGGTGAGCGGCGGTGTCGAGCTTTCGATCTCAGGGTCTCTCGATCACTTGGATTCCACTCGTCACCCAGATAAGTACCAAATTGATTTATTTTGTACAAATAAAACATAACTTGATATTACACATTTTCGCTTCATTTGTTTCGTTGGTTCTTTTCGTCGTTCATCGGTGTGATATCGTCGTTGGTTACGTCACATTCAAAAACAACGACTGTAAGGGATTGTTCAACTTTTGCCCTTTCAAGAGCAAGTTGGTTTGCTTTGCTTTCTACATTATTAAAGGCTCCCCCGTCGATATCAAGGAATGCAGCAAGTGGAAATTCTTTGACACCTACGGCCATTTTAATCGCGCTTACAACGTGGTGTAGTGTGGTTTCTATGTATTTGTTTATATACATGAGACTGTGCTGGTGTTATATTTACCGCACAGATATGTGCATTGATAAGCCTTTCAAACATATTGCAGACGAATGAAAATAGGCTGATAAGCCTTCACAGTACAGTGGTTAGCGTTTCCGCACATACCCACAAATATCATCTCCAAAATGGACAACAGCACGACTTTATTTGGCATGTTTGCATTCATGGATTTGTTAACTCAAAATTCCATTGGATTTCAATATCAAAATATCCGGAATACCAATGCTCAGGATGGACACTTTGGATATAGAAATTCAAACTCAGAGACATCGTATGAATGTTTTCATTACGAGATGATTCCATGTGTAGACTTGGCAAACACACAAATTGGACTTTGCTGTGATGCCGTATGTACATCGAATAACTTAGTTCTCAATAAGTTGATGGCTCTAAATGCCTGATGAGTGTATTAGAAGACGATTGGCGTTCCAGCACAATGTCCAGACCCCATTCGTTGGTCTTTTTCATTTTGCTATCAATTAAATTTCTTGGATGCGGGCTCAAATTCTATTTGGAATGTTCATTATGAAGTTAAAATTGAAATAAACCACAGTTTATACAATATATCGATTAAATTTATTTCACAGATAATTAATTATTTGAGCTTTTTGGGCATGTGACCGCCGCTATGGCAGCACACCAGTTTGTATTTCGGCTGAAATAATCAAACATGCTTTTTCCATTTTGCCCAAAAATTGTAGTAAGTCCTTTGGGTCAATGTTACTCAGATCCTCAAGGTTGCTGAAGTATTACTCGCCTAGTAGTCTTCTTCTTGTTTCCGCAAGTGCAGAACATGTTCAGAGGTAGTGGAATATTGTTTTCTCTTCTACTTCATCCGTAGCGAAAGAAGTTAGTAATAGTTCAACTATATCAGCTTCCATTAGTCACAATGGTTCATTAACAACGTTTAAGTAAGAGTGACTGACTGCAGAAGGCAGCCCAAAGTAGGGCCATTGCGATACCAAGCGGATTGACTTCTCCTAACATCGGAACCAGTTGGTGCTTGCCATGAAGCGGTTTAGCCGGCTTATGCTGGCGCTGTTTATCTCGTTGAGATTACTGATGTAGTAGGCCCTAGGTGCAAGTACCTATGACTTGCCAGAGCGTTACACGAGCAGAGTGGGTGATTTGTGGTTTCAACCTCCACTTCAATCATGCGGCTTCTGCAGAAATCGTTGCGATTGCGCAGTATCCGGATATGACTCCAATGAGAGTCCTTTATGAGGGTCTGCTAAGTCTAAGCAGACTGAGTAATCGTTTGAGATTGAGTGGTGGCCATATTTCCTTTTTTTAAGCCAGGTGGTGGCTTCTAGCCATTTATGATTGTGTTCAGGAGATGGTAGGCTGCAGTGATTTGCATTGAAGGTGGAACTTCTCCTAGTGTTAGAGAAAAGGTTGCACCACACCTGGCGAGTTCATCGGCTTTGCAATTGCCCGGTATGTCACAAAGTCACGCACCGGCGATAATGAGAACGTTATACAAAAAGGCAAATAAATGTGTTTTATCAGATATGCCCTATCGGATATCAAAGACCTACATCCTAGCAGTCTGTAAATGAGGCCGAAGGTTCGGTTTATCGTGATGACATCGGGAAGTCTTCATTTTACCTAATTCATACGTTTTCACTGAAAATGGTGTAAAAACCGGCCAGCAGCTCTGAAATCATTATTTTTTGTAAGACAAAATATTTTATTTTATGTTTTCTTTTGCAAATAGTTACTAAAGGGTGATTTTTTAAAAGCTATAGGAAAGTTTTTCAAAAAAAAAAATACACATAAAATTCAGAAAAATGCATGAAATATTTATTTGAATCGATAGTACGGTCCATATAATTTAATGTTTGAAGATTATTTCATGCAAATGTTGACCTTGACCGCTTAGTACAATTTTGGCATACTCTTTCCAACATTTCGGCCGGTATCTCACGAATAAATGCTTCAATGGTGTCTTCCAATGCGTCAATTGAAGCGGGCTTGTCTGTATAGACGTGAGCTTTAACGAAAAATAGTCTAAAGGCGTTAAATCGCACGATCTAGGCGGCCAATTGACCGGTCCCGAACGTGAAATAAAATGTTCACCGAACTCGCCCCTCAATAAGTCCATTGTTGCGCGTGCTGTGTGGCATGTGACACCGTCTTGTTGAAACCACATGTCATGCAAGTCAAGCTCTTGCATTTTGTGCAAAAAAAAAGTTGGATATCATCCCACGGTAGCGCTAACCATTCACAGTTACGTTACGATTCGCATCATCTTTGAAGAAGTACGGTCCAATGATGCCACCAGCCCATAAACCGCACCAAACTGTGACTTTTTCTGGATGCATTGGTAGATCTGGCAGTGCTTCTGGCTGATATTCACTCCAAAATCGACAATTCTGCTTATTTACGTACCCATTGAGCCAAAAATGAGCTTAACAGAGCACGCATTTTGATAATAAAATTCAATAATTTGCAAGCGTTGTTCGTTTGTAAGACGATTCATGGTTAAATTATAGACCAAACTGAAGATGTTTGACAGTGAAACAAAACACGAAACGTGCGTCAGCTGTTTAAAACAGTGTTGCCAAAAAGATAATAGCTAAAAAATCACCCTTTATTATTCAAGTACTTTTTGTCATTTTTTATAAGTTTCCCATCTAAAAAGTTCCCATTTTTAAAAGTGTGGTTCAAATTCATTAAAAACTTCGCCCCTATTTTCAATAGAAGCCGCAGTTCACTGAACGACACACAGATCCCCCTCCATTGGGTACCATTTGACAAATCGATAAAAAAGGATTACAGACACACAAGTACATAAGTATAATTAATCTTAACAGTTTGACTTACCATCCGGTAGTTCGTATAATTTTTTTGGCAACTGTGCAAAATACGAATGAGAAAGAGCATCCTCAGCTCCTATCCTCTCTTCGGGATTCAATTGCAGGAAGGCATTCGCTATCGTCTCACCCTCGATAATATCGTACAACCTAGGAAAACTATGACCTAATTTACGCGGTCTATAAAAACCTGCAAAGACACAACAAACACAACGATAACTTTTGCCATTCAACCAAAGGAAGACATATAAAAGACAAGTACAAAAAAAAAAGCGGCATGAATGTGAAATGAGAAATGAGAAATGTGTTCCACTGTGTGTAACTACGTGAAGTTATTCAAAGAATCCCGTGGTTCTGTGTTTTTTTTTTCTTCTCCACGGTGAAAGAGATTAAGTTTCACAGTAATGCCGCAGTGGTTTTGACGGGTTTCTGTCTCTCTGTGCCGTGGCCGTGCTTTATTTTACCTAATTTATGCGGTTTATATCCTGGGAAATGTGTTACACCCTGCCACGTCTCTTCGGTCGGTGTGCCAAGCAATTTGAATATCTTATCCAGCTGATCGTACGTATCTCGGATACCGGGGAATGTTGGCATCCCTGTGACCATTTCAACGAATATACAACCCACGCCCCACATATCCAACGATGTTGAATACTCGGTGCTACCAAGAAGGACATCTGAAATGGAAAAAAAAAGAATAAAAGAAAATACATAAGTGAACAGATGCACAGAGCATATTGTAGACACACTCGCATTCATATATTTATTTTATTTAACGGTTAAGAGGGCCATGGGCAAATGCAACTGTATCCCGCAGCAGTGCCCATTTGCTCTTCATAAATATCTGGAGGATGCCAGCCAGGCAGTCAGGCAGGCTGTCTGGGGACCGGTACGAATCCAACTGTTGGCCGCGGCGAACGAAGTGGAGACCAGCCAGGGAAATAACGTTTTTTTTTTCCTCTCTGCTGCTGGTCATGAAAGAATTGTTGGTCGTTAGAGGCTAAGCACTGCAATTGCGAGGGAGAGATAAATTAACAAACAAAAAAATGTGAGAAGAAAACACAGAGGAACGGAGAAGGATCACAGAGAACTCGACTACGCGGTTAGAAAGGCACCATGATACACTGCAGGTTGGGCTATCTAATAGGATTAAGAGGACTTGAACTCTGCCTGAGTGGCGCTGCGATACTCGGTTGCGGAAGCAAAAATAAAAAGCCAGGAGCAGGAGGCAGTCAGCTTTGCTTGTGGTGGTGGACAATTGTGGAACGTATCCGTTTCATTCCTTCTTTATGATTTGCGAATAATAAATGAAGTGGTAGTAGATGATTTGGTTACGAGTTCACTCGATCGCTGCTTACAAGTGGGACGGTGCAAAGGAAGTCTCTGTGCCAGTGGGAGATGAAAAGTTGTGCATGGGCGTATCCCCTTTTTTTTCGAGTGAAATCCCATTGATTTTTGTTTTGTATCATTTTCGCTGTGAAATTAAAGGACGATCTCTCAACTGAACGAGGTCGTTGTAAAGTTTACTCTATGCGCCTGCATACAAAATTAAAAAAGTTCGTCGTTGCGGATGTTCGGCTGTGTGAACACGAACTGGACGCGTTTGTTTTGCACGAGAACCGGACCGGACCGGGCGTGTTTTTCGATGGAATCTCTCCTTGTACCGTTCGCCGGTAGAATGCCTTTTGACTTATGCTTGTTGTCACTTGTGAGGATACTTTGAGAAGTGAACTTGCCGGGAGAATTTATTTTCAGTTTTTTTTTCACACAAAGTTCTTCGGTGATACTGTGTTTTGCTCGCTTTAGGACGCCGGCGGAATTAGCTGGGGGAAAGTGACGTTAAGGACAAAACTTTTAAGGAAGTCCTTGCGAAAGAGTAACTGGAGAAACTTCCTTAAGTCGCAGCGAAATGAAACTTCACACGACAGTTTCAGTGTTGAAGTGCACCGAACTTAATGCACCGGGTCAGAGAATCAATCGTTTTGAGTTCAGTTGACGCTGTGGCAGATATGGGAACTCCGTCCTTGCAAGGCAATAAATTATAACTTTTGTAGTTTTGCATGTTTGCCGAGTTGGAGCTCGTAAACCGATGATCGGCGTTGGATGAGTCATGGTTGATGGACTGCTTGTATTTTGGATGAGGATATAGACGAAATTTCCAGATTTAGACGTAGCTGCCTATTTATAGCTGGATCAGATGGCCAAAAGTCTGATTAATGAGCGGTTAAGATGGCTGTCGCTAGAATTGCTTAGCTTGTCCAAGAAATTGTGGAACAAGCAAGCCCCTACACGGGTTTTTCTTCGATTTTAGAAGACGCTACAGGAGCAGAGGAAGTGTGTGATGGTTTCTCAGCAGAAATCTGCCGCGTCCTAGAAAAAAAAAGCGCGGTAAGCATCATGAACTGAACCATGATTCAGGACTATTCGACGTGAATGCGGACGATTTTCAAGGATTTGTTCGGCTTGAGCGTTTTTAGAGTGAATATCCTGTACACACAAAGGTACACGTCAACACTCTGACCAACTGTCAAGTTCTCCGTCACTACACTACAGTGCTGCCAAGTTTAAGGGGTCCTTTTATAATGGATGTAACTCAATTTAAAAAATCGAGCACGTACACGCGCAATTCATACACTGAGTTCATAATAACCACTTCGCTGAGCTTCGTTAAGTTTCGTTCAGTTTTGATTTTTTAGGTCTAAGTGAATTGAATCGCTCTCTCTATATATATAGACGCACTGGGTTCATAACAACCACTTCGCTGAGCTTCGTTAAGTTTCGTTCAGTTTTGATTTTTTAGGTGGAAGTGAATTGAATCGCTCTGTATGTATAGATAGATACACTGGGTTCATAACAACCACTTTGATGAGCTTCGTTAAGTTTCGTTCAGTTCTGATTTTTTAGGTGGAAGTAAATTGAATCGCTCTCTACGTACCTAGGCATGTGACAGTTCGTACTAAAAAAGTTCACAGAAGCCATTGCGGGCATACGAAAAGTTGACGAAGTTTCTGGCTTCGGTTTTGACATAGTCTAATACTCTAAAACTCAAACCTCTAAAAAGTGCTCTATACAATACAAGCACGATTGTTGATTGAATGTTTAAGGAAGGGACAATCACTGAAACGAATCCATTGCCGTAGCAACTGAGAAAATCGTTCAGAGGATGGAAGAAAGCCACCGGAAACCTCACAGAGTACATAAACGTGTTCACAGTAGTTCCCGTCATCACAAAACCCACCGCCCTCCCATCACCTTAAAGGGGATTTATTTCAATTTGCACGATGAGTCAACTCGATACAAATGTGCTGGATTAAAAGTCTTGTCTGGTTGGATTTAACTTTGCTCAGCTTATATAAATCCGCTTATCATCACCGACTGACCCCAGGATGGCAGTAACCCACCTGCTTATCAACTTTTATAGCGCCACCAGACAACAACGCCACGCTGCGTGTGAATTGGGTCACAGTTTCGCAAATCCCCCGATCCACTCCAGCTCCCACGCAGATAAACAATATTCATCCGTCCCGTTCGTGCTCACCACTGGTGTATCCTGTCTCCCGTGCGATACATACACACGGATCCATCCACCCCGCTGACGTGGGTGGATGCTTTTTTGCCCATCCGAGGATACAGGCTTCTCATCGATTTATTACTTAATGAATTTAAAAGCTTTTTAATCCTTGGAGAGGAGGAAGAAGTGTTTGTATGCGCACACCGGTTGAGCGGTTGAGCGGTTGAGCTGGGTGAAGAGCCAAGTAGATAATGTACGTGTCCCGTGCAAATTGCAGCAAAATATTTCCCATCCACAAAGGGTTGGAGGGTTTGTTTGTAACTAAGTCATACGTTTCCTATTTTTTTCCCTCATTTTTTTTTCTCTTCTGCTTCTGCTGGCCCGTGCCGTGGTAGGGCTGGTGGGCCATGGGCCATGGCTATTAGTATGTGTTGGCTTACGTACAGAATGGAACGTGACGTAATTTCATTGCTGCAGCAAGTTAGGTAATAAATGTGAGATAATCTTGCAAAAAGGATGCAGAAATGGAAGAGGTGGAACGGACCGAAGCGACCGAACGAACGGGCGAACATCGGTCGATGGCGAACGTTTTGCGAGAAGTTGATGATGTTTACTTCGCCAGGGGTTTATATTTGTAAATGTTGGAGATTGTGTTTATAGAGTTCTTGTAGAAAATGGGGATTAAGATGGATAGCGACGGTGCGGTGTGTATCCTCTGCTAGGGGTGAACTGACGGGTGAGAGAGGTTTCCAAAGACATTAGTTTAATTGCTTGAGAACGATTGTAAGCAATTAATTAAAAAGCAATTTTACAACGTTGGAAAGTTTGCTGGGATTGCGTTTTATTATTAGAGGTGGAAAATTGATTTTCCCTGAGGGACCGAGCATGAAACTGATTGGCGCACCACTGGGAGGAGCTGCTTTGAGAAGAGCGACGTGGGATTCTTTAAGGTTTCCTGTAAAACAGTTTAAGAATACTTCTGCTGGATTTTCACAGGCCGGTGCTACATAAAGAGACTGATCCTTTTTCTGAGCTTGAGTCTGAGCTTCCATCCTAGACGGTAGTAACTCTGATTTCAGACCTCTTCGTACTTTCTTCGTACCTTCTCGAACCAGGAGTCTTTTCGAAGACCCGCTCTTAGCTGCAGTCTTGGTGTTCATGGGTTCGACGTATTCAAGCTTCTTCTTTCCGAACACATCCACATCATTGTAAAGATTAAAGGGTTCACGGATGTGTTTTCTCAACGTTTCCCACCGACTTAGAACTTTTCTTTCGATGGAACCAAAAGTATGTCAATTTACTCGGTGGAGGGAAATAAGTTCCCAGGAATTATGGTTGTAAGTGAACTTAATCAATTAAGCGAGTACACACATAATTGATGCAAAGCGTCCATAATAACTACATTCTTGGTTTAGTTTCGTTAAGTTTCGTCAAATTTTGATTACTTGGTTGGGAGCGAAATAAGTCGCTCACTACGTGCCTACGTAAATGGCATGAGAACTTAGTGCAAGGAAATAGGTGCTAACTTGGCCAAAGTAAATTTAATTCCTATTCAATCGGAACTAAGGGCACTTTGCTGATACTCATCTTACCGATTAACAAGTAAAGATGGCTTTCCGGTTTGCACGATTCGAAAAGTAGACAAGACGATGTCCTGTCATGCGACATTTTTTTAACATAATGCTCGAGAAGATCGTACGTAACTCAGACTCTGGCACGAGCTTCCACAATTCTGTGACGCCGATGACATTCGACACCATCGGAAGGACACAACGGGCTGTCAGTGCGGCGTTTGTGAGCACCGAGAAGGAAGCGGTTAAGATGGGTCCTATGTTGAATGAGGATAAGACGAAGTCTTGCACAAGACATCACTATAGCCAACTATAACTCCGAAGTAGTGAAAGACATTGTCTACCTAGTCTCTGAAGTTAACGCATGAAATGACACCCCCGTAGAGATAAAACGAAGGATCACACTCGACAATCGCTGTGTCTGTGGACTTGGAAGGCAATTGCGGAATAAAGCCCTCTCTCCAAGAATCAAAAGTCCCAGTCTTGCTCTATGACACAGAAGCATGGACGAGGAGATTCTTGGTCGCTTCGAGAGGAAAGTCCGTCGTATCATCTTTGGTCAGATCTGTACTGATGGTGTTTGGAGGAGGAGACTGAACGACGAACTGTACAGGTTGTACGGCTACGTCGATCTAGTCAAACGAGTCCGAGTCTGTCGTCTCAGATGGCTAGTTCATGTAAAGCGAATGGACACCAATGCTCCGGCACGGAAAGTCATCGATTCCAAGCCCAAAGGACAATGCGGTAGAGAAAGACCACGCCTCCGGTGGCGTACGCAGCTGGAAAAGGACCTCAATCAGTTGAACGGAAGCAATTAGCACACGACTATACTAGATGGAGAGGCATGCTGGCTGAGGTCCAGGTCTAACCCGGACTGTAGCGCCAGCCAAAAAAGAAGGATAAAGCTGAATGTAGGGTTCAAGTGTAACTTGGTTATGAAGTAGATTTCTTTCTACGGCCCTAAGTCCCTCAGTGGACTGCTAACATTGCTAACTAGAAAAACTGGATGTTTGTGGAGCTTTAGATTCTCAATGTATCTTGGGATTTGGATCAAACTTGGTATATAAACTGTTTATGTTCCGAATTAGTACATGAGCTTCGTTTTTTTGCCACGGTACAACGAGGGACAAGCTACCATTTTTGAAATCCTACCAAATAACCAGTCTCCTGTGGATTGTGTAAATTTGCGTTCACACAGAAGTTGAAATTAAGTCAAGCACAAATCCAGGTATCCTACACACTGCGAGTATGCCAATGCAACAGTATCATGCAATATGTTGTTCGTACATTTGGATAGAAATAAGATCGAAAGGATGTTCTGAACATTTTGCCAGAGCACATCTTCCGCAGGTACTTAGGAATCGACGAAAAGTGGAATAGGATCATTTACATGACTAAGAGCTGACTTCAAAAGTTCGAGAGGTTGGATATCATCAAATGGACATCACATGCAGTCATCAAGATTACAGACATTTGCATCAAAGGGCTGTCGTATCTATTTAAAGAGCGCCAGCAGTATGAACTGGACTTCAGAAGAAGTCGTGAAGAAGTGCCATTATGGGCTGAGCTGTGTGAATTGGCGAAGCTACATTGAGAAGGTTTACAGAACAAGATGAGCGATGTGCGAGGAGATTGATGTAAATAAAGCCTTAACTCGTACTCATGTAATCAATCTACGCACACAGTCTATTCAAGTTTCCACAGAAAAATGCTAAGCCCTACACGGACGAAATAGGGGTACAGCTATATATTGCCTGTGATCAAACTAGATCAATAGTAGATGCATGGGCGGCCCTAGATACTGGGCACTGAGTACTAAACACAACTTACAGAGGAACGTGCGATCAGGAAAGTCGTGGTGGGAAGATTCACACTCAACGGTAGTGCAGTTTTCACTTTGCAAACATGTGTAAGATTGTAGTCAAAATACGCGAGTGCACACAACAGCCCACATTTTCAAATACAGTCGCTGTTTGCTAACGCCGTCAGATATCTTCGTGAAACGTACAGGATCTAGTGGTTTCTTTTTTTAATCGTAGGTTATTTTGCCACTGACAGCTGTTTCCCGCTCGAAATCTTGGCAGAAAGTCAGTACCCCCGCTGAACGAAATGAGTCGCTTTACGCTTGAGCAACGTTGGGAAATATTGACAACGTGTTTTCAAAGTGAGTGCTTTGTAGCCAAACAGTGCGTTTTTTGAAAAGAACTTTTAGCCGAAATGAAGCACCCACCGCGAGTGCTGTACGCAATTTTGTGTAAAAAGTTCGTGCTAGTGGACAACACTCATGGTCCACGTCGTCGAACAGCGCGCACAGATGAGAATGTGGGCTGAACTGGGTTTCTTCGAAAATGAGGCTGGGAACCACGTTTTGGTCAACGGTGGGCGGTACAGAGCCATGTTTACCGACGTTTTTTTTTTTTACTGAAATTGAAAACATGGATTTGCACGACCTCTGGTTCATGCAGAATGGCTCGCAATGCCACACAGCCCATGCCAGAATCGATCTTTTGCGCACCAAATTTCCAAATCATGGCAATGTCAACTGACCGCTTCGGAGCTTCGATTTGACCCCTTTGGACATTTTTTTGTAGGAAACCGTGAATGGACCGATGTTATGCCAACAATCCGGAAACGATTCAAGCACTTAAGGCCAATAGCAACCGTGCAATCAGTGAGCTACAACTCGAAACCATCTACAAGGTCTTGGAAAATTGGGGTGACAGACGGCGCTACTGCGAAGTCCGCCACTTGAACGATGTTGTATTTCATAATTAATGGGAATGTTTGTTCTCACTAATAAAGGGTGATTTTTTAGCTATTATCTTTTTGGCAACACTGGTTTAAACAGCTGACGCACGTTTCGTGTTTTGTTTCACTGTCAAACATCTTCAGTTTGGTCTATAATTTAACCATGAATCGTCTTACAAACGAACAACGCTTGCAAATTATTAAATTTTATTATAAAAATGCGTGCTCTGTTAAGAAAGTTCATCGCGCGCTTCTTCCATTCAGCGACGAAGCTCATTTTTGGCTCAATGGGTACGTAAATAAGCAGAATTGTCGACTTTGGAGTGAATATCAGTCAGAAGCATAGCAAGAGCTACCAATGCATCCAGAAAAAGGCACAGTTTGGTGAGGTTTATGGGCTGGTGGCATCATTGGACCGTACTTCTTCAAAGATGATGCGAATCGTAACGTAACTGTGAATGGTTAGCGCTACCGTGGGATGATATCCAACTTTTTTTTGCACAAAATGCAAGAGCTTGACTTGCATGACATGTGGTTTTAACAAGACTGTGCCACATGCCACACAGCGCGCGCAACAATGGACTTATTGAGGGGCGAGTTCAGTGAACATTTTATTTCCGCCTAGATCGTGCGATTTAACGCCTTTAGACTATTTTTCGTTAAAGCTCACGTCTATACAGACAAGCCCGCTTCAATTGACGCATTGGAAGACACCATTGAAGCATTTATTCGTGAGATACCGGCCGAAATGATGGAAAGAGTATGCCAAAATTGGACTAAGCGGATGGACCATTTGAGGCGCAGTCAAGGTCAACATTTGCATGAAATAATCTTCAAACATTAAATTATGTGGACCGTACTATCGATTCAAATAAAGATTTCATGCATTTTTCTGAATTTTATTGTGTTTTTTTTTTTGAAAAACTTTCCTATAGCTTTTAAAAAATCACCCTTTACGAGACCTTGGAAAATTGGGGTGACAGAAGGCGCTACTTCGCAGTAGCTACTTCGCAGTAGCGCCTTCTGTTTCATAATATATGGGAATGTTTGTTCTCACTAATAAAGCCATAAAACATGGGAAAAAATACATTATGTTCAATTTATTGCAATTTTAAAAAGAAACTTGTATTTGGACCACCTTATAAGGTCGCTGCTCAATTTGCAAAATAAAGCTGCTGATTTGCTCTTGAGAACAAGCCCCATTTGCAGTACAAAATTGGCTGGTTTACTTATACTGCTTATTAAGAAGCCAACTTCCACAGACTCTCCAACTATCGCTGATGGCCATGCTCCATTTCACAAACTTTACTCAAACCATTCCCCATCTCAAATATACGGTTTCAAACTTAATTTATCTCAGCAATCACTCAAAAAAAAAAGGAAAGAGCTCCTCTAAGAATGCTCATTAAGGAAATAACCCAACAAGCACAAGCACAATCACAAGCAACCGTCGCTGAACAAGTCATCATGTCGCTGCAGCGAAAAATTACGTGAACCAAAAAAAAAACCACACGACACCACAACCACTATCATCATTAAAATCAGCAAGATGAATTGAACTTTTCACAACAATAACCCAATCTCCTTGACATTCCTCATTATCTTCTTATGTTCGCCCCTCCTCTCCGGGTTTATTCTTGTTTTTTTTCTCTGTAAATCCACGAGATTAAAACACTGAGACCGGGTGGAGGACGGAAGGGAAAAAAACATGAGAAATGCTTTCCTTGCAGATCCAGTGGCTTTGCACACCACCACCGTCCTCGTTTCAGTTGAGCGCGTCGTGAATTATTATTATTCTCACTACTCATTGCGACTACAAGAATCAACGGTAGCAACGTATAAACAACTGTCTTCGAGGATTATTCAAATCTGCACGAGGGAACACGGCAAGAAATGGAAGGAATACGCCCGGAATGTGACGGGATTGAAACCACCAAGCACCCGACTTATGAAAGAAAACAAAATTCTAGTCCCACAAAATGTCTGAATTGAGTCTTTGTTCAAAAATGCAAAAATGCTTCCCCCCCCCCACCAACGCGATCGTGGTGTTCCCGAAAAACTTTTCAGACAATTTGAGTTCTTTTCGTTGTCGGTGGTCGTCAGTCCCTCCTCCTGCTTTCCCGGTTAATCAGACTTCAACAGTTAATTAATGCCAGTGCTCTCCGCTTTGTGCAATCACCACCGCTGACTGCTGCTAATTGAATTAATTAACACGACAATGGAAAGATACACGAAACCACTTTTGAAGTTTTACAAGACTGATAGAATAAATCACTCAGATTACCATAAGAAAAAGGTTCGTCCCCCTATTCTTCAAAGTTGATGAATAAAAGCAAACTATCCCCCATCAATGCAGCTCCCAACGAGACACAGAGGGGCAGTCGCAGTCGGAGTCGGAGTAGGAGAAGTGCTTTTGTGAGGTTCCCTTGTTAGGAGTATCCTTCCAAAAATATTTAGCCAAACCACTTTAGCTGGAGAACGTTACCCCAACTCCGACAACTCGGTTCCTTTGTGTCCACCCGCAGTGAGTCCATTATTTGCGGGTGAGATATAGGGAATTTATAGCATCCACAATCGGATTTAAAAGGATTTCCATTTTGTGTATACGAGATTGTCTTGTTCGTGCGGACGACGACATCGCTGTAGTCAACAATAATTGTTGCCATAAATCCAGTGGACAGTGAACAAATGAGTGTACGGGGATGGAACGTGTGCTCCGTCCACATTCGGCCTGGGAAGGTACGTAGTCGTATGGTGAAAGCATTTCTTTTCCTTTTTGGAGCTGGCATATTTCTTAACAAGGATTTGTGCGGCCGGTTGGGTGGTGTGTAATTCAATAAATTACGAAGCCATTATGCAAGACCATACGAAGAGAAAATTGGTTAATGGCGACACTTGGCCTCGACAATGAATTGGTTTATTTGTTCGGTGCAGAGATTCCCTCGCACGCATCGTTTGTCACAATGATTCATTTTGAATGTCTGAATGGGAGTTAAGCAAGGAGATTATTTTCACTCATCTCAAGGCGTTCCCCGCGATTCAATCAGCGGAATCCGTATCACTATCTCCAGAATTAACTTAAGCCAATTACAAAGCTCTATGCATGCACTTTGGTTCGTGGATATAGAGTGTTTCGCTCTCGGTTATAATGGGAATTTGATGAGGTTCTGTTTCAGAGACGGCAAACACAGCTATGACTTGATGCAATCGACGTGGTCCTACGAATGGCGCTGGCGATGGAGGCTACCTCGTAAATTTTCCCCGGAACGAGTCGTAAATGCTTCGCATATGGTATCTTTATTGTCTCGAAGTAGGTCACGTTTTATTGTTATAACCGTCATCATTCGGAATGATTCTGTCTCAGTCGACGGGGATGACTGGACTGGACTGTTATCTGTGCTCTCATTAGTGTACGTGGGAAATCGGTTTATTCTAGAGGGCTTGTAGGATTTCTTCGGCATTCATGTGTCATGAGGGTTTTTTTTCGGTTTATCGGCATTTAAACTCGTTGTCTGGACGCTCTCAATGCAGTTCGCAATCGAAGTGTGTGACCATGTCTAGGGAATAATGGCTGTTTTCATGCCATCAGATTTCTTTGAATTTATTTGAGGTTAAGGTTTTATTGCATTTTTGACCACTCTTGATGTCCATTCCCGATTCTTCGGCATCTTACACAGACGAGGTATCCATTGATGACTTTTGTTTGCATTAGTTGTTGCTTAGGTTGTCACGTATATGGAAGATCTATTAGTGTACTAAAACCGTACTAAATCGATTGTGGCACATGTAGACAAACAATTTGGCACCATTATGCAGCTGCTTCTATTTTGTTAAGACATAATGGATGCACCTCGGATCCAAGCCACCTCAAGACAGAATTCACAGACTGTGACAATAACTGACTCACTTTCGTTAAGTTTCGTTCATTTGTGCTTATTTAAGTGGGAACGAAGTGAATCGCTCTCTGTGTAAATGTCAGTTGGCATTGGTATGTTAGTTACGTTCCCAGGAGTAATTGGGGTCACTTTGAGAGTGGACGATGCTTCTGGCCTGGATTTTGGCATAGGCTTCACAACAGTTAGCTCTTAGGCTGTTTGTCTGCGGCGAGTGTTTTTAATTCGGATGGTAGCCCACATGTAGAGTGTTCTCTCATCTCTGTTCCGACTTCGCTTCTTTTACAGAAAGCGGCATGAATTAGTACATGATCCATGAGACCAGCGCTTCCTAAATGGTGTTGCGCGGAACTTTAGGGTCAAAGGGTTTCCGTAGAAAAAGCATATTCGTGCTGTTGCGTCGCATCGAAATTCATACATCTAGTCATTCGAAAAAAGTTTGATTATGGCTGTCAGTGATCTAGACAGTCGAAGCGAATGAAACAGTCCTCTTTATTGATCAGTCCTTTCTTTTTGGATACAAAACCCATTCAGTTTCGATTTATGCACACAAGTGTGAACAGCTCGCTGTCATCAGTGTGAGAACATCAAAATCGTGTCGCCTCTTTGAATTGCATCTGCTCGTAATCACCACCAACTACTGCAATGAGGACGAATGCGCATTCTCTTGTATCACTCCACTGAATCGTGCAAATCCTTGAAACAACACGCATCCACTCGTGTGTTTATCCAAAACTGGATCAGTTTTTTCATGAACTTTCCCACTGCCTGCTAATTAATGCTGCCTGTCGTCGAAAAATCCATGTTTTCCGTTTCAAATTCAAATGCACATCGACAGGATGCGCCTCGGCGTGTGGGTGCAATGCAATCTAGTGCCATGCTTCCGAATGGGGATATTGCATTGTTGTGCAGTGACGAGTGCGTTGCAGCAGCACGAATTTCAGCGTTTACACAGTACACTGGCCATGATCTAGCCGGCAACATTTAGTGTGGTGCGTGAAAGGATGCAACGGATGGAGGCTTACTCATTCATTTGCTCATTTTTGCCGTACTCCGTGTGCTCCTCTAGGTCTATTAGAGTGTGTGTCATGTGCAGTCATCCGACATCATCTAATTAGAGTCGAAGCCATACGGTGAACTACATCTGTTCGTTAAGTAGTACATCCAGCTGTGCGTAGAAAAGCAAACATATATTTTTCCAACATTCGTCCTTGGTTCAGGCAAACGTTGAACACATCTCATCGCAGCGCCATTACACCGTATCCACTGTTCGAATCAATTGCAAAGCCTCTGAGGGAAAAAGAACAACAAAGAAACAAAGGGGCACACGAGTAACTTTCATTCAGTGTAGGATGTATGAACTCACCTGGTGGACGGTACCATAACGTAACCACTTCATGTGAATATGTATGGCTTGGAACACTTTTAGCTCTTGCCAAACCGAAATCGGCAAGCTTCAATTCACCAGCATCGCTTATGAGTAAATTCTGTGGCTTCACATCGCGATGCAGTACCCGTCGCTTGTGGCAATACGACAGGCCGCGCAGCAATTGAAACAGAAACAAACGCACATTACGATGATCCAGGCCACCCGGATGCTTTTCCATATATTGCGATAAATCCGTATTCTGCAACAACAAAGAAGGATTAACGAAAAAAAAAACATTTAATTAAATTTAAATATCGCTCGAGAGCGACTGCGACTGCAGCTTGCCCGCGGGATACTCACAACATATTCAAAAACAAAGGTTAACGTTTCTCTTGTATGTACAATATCGTGTAATGTAACGATATTTGAGTGTTTCAGTTCTTTTAGTAGCGAGGCTTCACGGATCGCTGTGAAAGGGGCACCCTCCTCCTCTTGCAGTCTAATTTCTTTTAGTGCAACTCTTTGATGGGTTAAACTGCGAATGAATAAAAGTGAACAAAATTAATGTGAAACTTTAAACTTTGGGCGAAAAGAAAAAAATACAAGGAACATGTAATCCCCGGCCGATGGGGTGGGCAGATATTTAATTGAACGCGCTGGACAGGCCCGCCTGCCACGGAGTGACAATGGAAATTTATTCATTGGCACGGCAGCGGCGCTGATAAAAAATTGCACTTCAACTGAAGCAAATAAATTCAGCATTTCGGCAAACTTATGACAGGATATCCGATTGAAATTCTATTCCACCTCGGCGGTTGCCAGTGGTCGCATGTGTGGGTTTGGGGAGCCGTTTCGAACTATAAATCATTGGACTGGCTCTGCCGCAGATGAGAGAGAACGGCGGGCTGACTGCGGGGAATCGTTCAAACACAACACAATTGAAGGTGGTAAGTGTGCGCTGGTTAAATGGTGTTCACGCTGGTTGCGGGGGGAGAGACTTTTTTTTTTGTTTCGAATTTAAAGAGGGTTGGAAAGCACCTGTTTCTTTTTGCAATTAATTAAGTTCGATTCAAAGGGGAGCAGCAACAGAGCTTTAGAAGGTCCCCAGCAGAAGACACAGAAGGTGAACGTTGTGGGAAACCAATCCGATTGTTTGAGGTTAAGACGAGACCATGTGTCCATGTTGGGTGAGCGAAAAGCAATTAAAATGATTTACGGCTCAGATCGATTGGTAAGGAAGATACTTCATGGTAGAACTCCAAAATTGAAAGAAGCAAATTGTACAAGGGGATGGAGAAAGGAGGTCCAAGCGCAGGTGTCCTTGCAATAGGCAAATTAGTTGGAGAGCAACGAGCATTGGGATCTGTGACTCAGGAATGCTGAATTGTTTTAAAATTGAGGTCATGGGTAGCAGCGATGGAATGAAAGGGAAAGGGAGACAAGCCAGCAATGTGTACTCGTTTTGTGGGGATAAGGCAAATAGCACCTCCAGCTAAACAATGAATCGGAGAAAGTCACAGACCTGAGGAGAGCGCTGACTCAAGGAAGAACATGCGAACGAATTATTATTTATTTATTACTGCAGGTCCCCTTCACTCATGGGAGGACGTTACCCCACACAAGATGAGTAATTGCTGTAGAAGCCATGCCCAGGTCCATCTAGCAATGTACTGTCGACCAGAAAAAATTGACCAAAGAGATATCCAATTTTGGCCAGAATTACTTCTTGTCCATGATCACGAAAAATGAGAGATGAATGAGAGTGGAATTCCCTTGTATTTCACGCATGCTTTTACAAAATCCATGCATCTACCTTCCCCGGTTGGAGCAGGGCTTTCGCTGTTCGCAACAGCTCACACATATTCACAGACACGTCGTTTAAAGACCGCGTTCAGATGAAATCAAGGGGCAAGGGAATTAGAAGTTGAATATGTACCTCCTAACTAATTTATTTCTGCTATTAACCATATTAGCCTCTTCACATTAACATTTAGTGGTTATACATATAGGGTCAACCAATCTGTAGTCGGGAATTAACATTCCTGCTTCCATCACATACGTCAAACCGTCTTAGAACTTCGCTGTAAACATAAGCGCCGCCATAAAAAGCATATAAACTCTGCAGTTTATCTGATACTTGAGAAAATTAACCCATTGCACAGCCTTCAAAAGACTAAACCCTTTGATCTCATGCGAGTCTTCACCGACGCATGGTTGCGATGTTAGCAGGTACTTTCATTTGAGTGTTACCTGCTAAATGTGTCTAAATCAAGAAACACAACCTCTGGATAAGTGTCTCACTTAGTTGTAGTATAACATAACATAAACAGGAAGGTGGCTTTATAGAGGAAAATCTCACTATGGGCGAACGCTAGACATAAAGTCTACCCTCGAAGAAAAAACCACACTTCAAATCGAACTGTCACCCGAGACTGCTTATGTTTAGTTATTTGTTGTAACTCTGTGAGTCAGAGACTCAGTGACAATAAGAACGCTTAACCATTGCTGAACGTGTTAAAAATTGAAAGGCTTGATACAAACTAGTAATTTTGTGGTGAGTACGTTTAACTAGTTACGACGAAATTATGCGATACACACAATACTGCGTTGGTGCTACCTTGTTTCCGTTACGTAGGTCGTCCCGTCAATTTATACATTTCTTTGAGAATTAGAATTCATCGGTTTTCATTTGTCAAATGTCAGCTGAAACTCCCAATTTGTAAGGGAAGTGTCAACAGAACGCATTCCCTGGCGCAAATCTTTGAACATGTCGAAATTTTGCGTGATATATTGCGTGTTCACCAGAAATCAAGAACTATACAAATTTATAATAGGCTTGTGCATTTCAGTTCAGTCTACAGAGCGCTTAGTTTAGTTCAAAACTGTTTATTGAACTAGTTCGTTCTTCTAGTTAATTTAGTTCAATTTGAATTGAGTCTTGTTAGATTTTTGCCATACATCGCATTTGTACATATGCTCGCTGTTACTTGTGCTGCGTTAGTTAAACAAAAACAACCATGATGTGCACAATGCAAAGCACTCAATTCTTACTGAATTACATTTATGTAGAGTAAGGCTGAGTTTGTTGAAACTACTGAACTAAAATCAAAGTTCATTTGTTTGACTTTTTGAACTAGTTCGTTCGTGAACTACACAACTACACAGTTTGACTTTTTGAACTAGTTCGTTCGTGCACTACACAAGCTTCAAAACTGTACACTTGCCTGTCTCCACCGACGTCTTTGAGCCACTTTTTGAAAGCTATTCACGAAATCATACAAATTCCTGATTGGTTTAAGAAAACGATATTAAAAACGCTGTCAAAAAAAAAAGGAACATGAGTGAAATGTGATTCAACGGCAGCACCAACGCAGTATTCAGGTGTTCAGACGTTATGGCCGTCCATCCGAGGGTACTAGTGGCAAAAAACGCACATCACATTGGCTTGCCTTTCGTCGCTTCATGGAGTAGTTTGCACTTAGAATTGCATCTGCGCCCTCATATAGTTAATCTCACTCAAGACTTGAAGTCAGCTGTCCACAGAATGGGTACAACACACGCTTCCGAGTGCTTGAACATCAGCGTGTTGGATGCTTTATATTCACACACTAGCTTATTCAGCGATGAGGCTCACTTTTACAATCACGTTAGCAAACAAAATCGTAACATGTGAAAAAGTGAAAATCCACTGAAAGTGAAAAACTATTGCATCCACATGAAGTCAGTCGAAATTGTGGTGTTCAATTTTGGTCTGATGTCATTGGTTCTTTCCGTCAATTTGCATCACTATGGCCAGCGATTTTCACAAAATCTCCGAACACTTGACGCTTTCAAAATGGATATTCGTTAAGTTATGGCCGAGTTCTTGCTCGATATGTGCCGAGAAGCTATCGAAACTGACCTTGTTGTCGCCGGGTTTTGCAGAGAACATTTCCGTTCAGCAAGAAAATATAAGGATGTACTGAGTCCGATCTACCGATGTGTGATGGCAGGAGCATCGATGTAAGGACGTCCCACGGAGGAGCGATGTTTAATTGGCAACAAAAAGCCCCTTCTCATCAGGACTGAGTTGGTGAGGATGTGAGAACAGCTTTAAAAATACCACCACCACTCGGCAGTCAGAGCAAACGTTTAATTTCCTACACTTATGCAAGAACAGGCGATGCTTTAAAGAGCCGATCAAATACATAGGTTCCCCGACTTCAGCACGTCCCTTCTCCGAATAATTTCCCCCCATTAGCCCACACAATGGACGGCCTAAGTCACACCATCCCCAGGACGGCCACAAACCGCAATTGCTTGCCCCTTTCAGTCGTATCTCATCGCAACGATTGTGAAACCAAATATAAATCGTTACTAGGGATCACATAAATCAGACAAACTCGTCCAAACCTCCCCCACCGCTCGCTCCCATATGGCAGGATTTATCTTGTGGTTTCATTCAGGACGCCTTGGCAATGTCAGTTATCACATCTAACCCCGTGTCACTCCCTCAAGGAGTCGCCAAGTAAGAAATGTAACACTATACACGGATGAATAGTCTTTTGAATCCTTTTCATCTGCTTTCCACAGACCATTAGCAGCAGCAGTCCCCCCTTCCTTCCCCGTGGTGCCATCAGCAACAACAAAACCACCGCCTAATGTACACATGCCGTAGTTATTCATATCGACAACCACCTCCATCGTCGTCGTGTTCCCACAGAGCGGCCCAGAGAGTTCCTGAAATTCTATCTTTGAAACTAACAAAACGCTCACACGAGTGAAAAAAGCGCAAAAAAAAAGGATATTCAAAGACCGGGGTTCTCGTGCTCAAAGATAACGACGATGAGACCTTGCACCATTATAGTCGACTATCCTCCAGCCAACCGTCACTGCATTAAGAATACATATGAGAGATGCTCTGCGACACAAAAGATATCCTTCCTTTTCGTCCTCTTTCTCCAACTCTCCTCGGCCAGATATTGCTCAGCACCGGGGCGGCGCAACTGTTACTCGTGTGCTGTTGCTGGCGTTGGTGTGGCATCCTGGCCAGGATATTTGGATCACGACTTAATGGATGTGCTTCGTCTCTGGAGGGTTGGTGGCGTTGGCCACCGAGCTAGACGCTGTCGCCACTGACCCAGATTCACACACGACCACACACATTCGCATCGGCAAACGCTGTGGATGGCTGCCTGACATTCTCGTATCTCTGAATGTCATGGAAAAGTATCTATGACTCCATATCAATTATAATTTACGGTTATTGTGCGATGGCAGCAATTTTCCTGTTGATGGCTCTTGCCCATCGCCACGTTTTTGCAGTCGCTGGCCGTACGAGCCCGGCTTTGAGATCCACCGAGCGACGGCGTAATGACACACATTACCACCGTCCTTGGCCCCCACACACACTCGCGCCGTAATTGCCATCGATGCGAGTTTGTTTTGGCGTGTCGCTTTTGTAAAATTTGATCGCATAAACCCCCCGTGTGTGAAGGGAGGCCGAGCTGGCCGCACCGCCCCACCTAATGACGCATCAAATGAAACACAATATTGGGCATTTGGGATCGATAGCGAGGATTGTAATTTGAATGCGAAAAGGATAATGTGCGGACGCAAATCTGCAGAAGGGTCTCAACTCCGCTGGAGTGGGTGGGACTGTGTGCCTCGAGTTGTTCGACGAAGAGAATAATGGATACGGCCTCATTAGGGGAATAATTAAATGACATGTCGCCCGGTCAAAGGGGATTGCTGTCGGAGTAATTGCTCATTGAGATGACAATGAATAAATCGACCTTTGTCGAAACGAACCAACTCTCAAAGGTGATTGAGTGATTTTGTGAATTCCCTTTGTGGCGATCTGATGTGAAATTGTCGTTGTTTCCATTTGTTTATTGTTTTCGAAGGCATTCATCAATTTCGTATACAATCGATTAGTGACTCAATCGGTGTCGTGAATGATTGGCAACACAATTCCGAATACACTGACTATGGGAGAGAAGAGCCAGATGATTCTAGATTGGGTCACGTCAAAACTACAACATTCAAGTCGATGAAGGCTGTTGGCGCAGACGGGCAGAGGTCTGATTGGACACAAAATTGGACACAACGATGTTTTTGACGCATCTGTACTGATGGCTATGCCGATTTGTGGCAACAATAATATGTAATAATGTGAGGAATAGCGCGAACAGCTGGATGGCGCAGTTGGTTGAGTGCCTGCCATTGGTTAGAGGTCCCGGTTCGAGTCCCAGTGCAAGTTTATCGCTTTATCCGGTTTTCAAATCTTGTCCAGCCACCATTTGCCGCCGGGATCATATCACTGGCGTTGTCGATCAGTGGCAATAGTTTGAATAAAGATATGATAGTGGACCAACGACGATGAGACCTTGTACCATTATGGTCGATTATCCTCCAGCCAATCGCCACTGCATGACGCTAGCAGCCCACTTACCTACCCACCTACCTAGGACGAGCGCGACACTCCGAGGGGCGTATAAATGTATAAAATTTGTATAAAAAAACAAAGTTAATAACAACTCCATCAGTCCTTCATGATAGTTGCCCACTCTGTGCAGGTAACGCAAGTGATCCTTTCAGCGTATCACTTTCGCGTCGCGTGTCGGTTCCTTCGGCGAGCCCTGAGACCGTAACACACTTTGCATCGTTTTTATTTTCCAATTTTTAAGTGCAAATGGGTCTCGTATTGAGCCAAAGGCGGTCCTATGCAATGTTCTAAAAACAAGATCTATGCCTAGTCCATGCACTTCCATTCGTCGTTGAACACCCTGATGTGATAAATTTGGATTTAAGAGGAAGTTGAACTGCTGCTTGCATCCCATCAGAGTTTCTATCACTTGTTCAGCTGTTGATCGTTAATACAATCAATGGCAGATATTCGTAAAAGGAGCCGTGATCCTTCCTTCCAACGCGCTCGCATTGTTTTTTTTTCAACGATACAGAGTCCTTTAGTGCCAGCAAATGAAAACAAAATCATAATAAATGATGATGAACACCATTTCAGACCAAGTAATAAGAAAATAAGTTAACTAGATTTGCCTATTTTGTCCACTTCTCTTCGTTTGATAAGTCAGTGACTTTCTTAATTTCCCATCCAGTAATTTCAGATTGAACACTGCTCCCGTCAGCTGTCACCTAATAATGGACGTCTGTCAAGTCATGAACAAGCTTCTTTAATTTTGTTTGTTTTTGACAGCCATTGTTACAGACAACCCGTGAAAGGTGTCGAATTCAAGGAGAAGCTTGAAAAATTCTATGAGGGCTCTGCACCATCAATTTATATAAATGGTTTACTGAGTTCCGTCGTGTCTTCGTCGTATCAGCATAAGTGACGGAAAATGTTCGTTCGGTCGCCCAAAAGAGTTCGTCACGCCAGAAATCGTCGATATAATCCAAATATTGTACGATCGGAGAATTAAAGTGCATGAGGTGGCGGCTTAGACTGTAGGTTACAAGCCCATTTTGCATGAATATTTGGGCTTGCAAAAGCTATCCGCTCTATGAGTGCCGCGATTGATCAGATTCGACTATAAGCTCAAACGAGTGACCTCTTAAATGGAGGGTATGGCAATGTTCAGCGCGTCAATACGAACGAGTGGACGAAACATGGACGCATCGCAACACACCAGATGCAAAACAACAAACAGAACAAGTGCGTTTTTCCATTTGAACATGCACTAAAGAGGCCTAGAGAGCTGTCATACGAGGGGCGTTCAATATATTCTCGGTATCGGGGTGCAGCTGTGGTTGTATATATAAATTGACTTATTTATCAAGTAATACTATTATTTTAATGCATTCATGTAAAATTTCAAATAAATGTGATTATTAATTCGATATAACAACGCCCCTCGTAGTTATAGATTTTTTTAGGATACCTAGCGTTTACCTTGGCTCACTTGAACCTTGGACAGATTAAATATAAAATTTGAGCAGAAACTATAGCCTTGGGGGAAGACGTAAAAGCTGTTCCATCAAGGCAATGCGTGGGTGTACATGTGTTCAGTCACGATGACAAAAATTCATAAATTGAGCCACGAACTGCCACCCGATTTTGCATCTTTGCCCGATTCAGCGCTCTGAGACACTTTCGTGTTGCCAAACCTAAGTAGTGACTGGGCGGTAAGAGACTTTAAAGAGGTCATCACTGAAACAAACGCACACTTTGAAGGCCTTGAGGAAATTTATGATTTGGATGTAACACAATCATTAGAAAAATGAAAAAAAAAAATGTATTCAAAAAGTCACTGACTTATCCAACTGCTCTTGTATTATGTAGAACAATGTGTGTGGTCGCTGTGGCGTAGTGAGTAAAGAAGATCTACAGGCCACTCGATCCCCCGCCATCGACTCTCACTCATCAGGAGTTATGTCTAGGTGAGTTTTTAGACTTGGTCAAACCACCTCGTCCTGGGCCTGCCAAGCGGTAGCCTACCTGATGTAATCCCTTCTCCCCTATGAAGGAGGACAAAACTGACCTCAGATACCGCCTACCCTGGAGTGCCATTGGCCCCATTTCGATTAGTAACTCAATCGGTGTCGTGAATGATTGGCAACACAATTGCGGTGACTGTGGGATAGAAGAGCGAGAGCTCTGCGTCACATCAAGACTGAAACATTGAAGGCGAGGTCGATGAAGGCTGTTGGCGCAGTTGATTGGACACAAGTGACGATGTTTTTGTCGGTTCTGTACTAAGGGATATGTCCCCACTTCCTTTCTGCCGATTTGTAACGACAATAATATGTAATAATGTTGGGAGTAGCGCGAACAGCTGGATGGCGCAGTTGGATGGGTGTCTGCCCGTGCAAGTTGTCCACCTCTGTTCGTTTGATAAGTCAGTGAGTTTCTTAATTTCCCATGCAGTAATTCCAGATTGAACACTGCTCCCGTCAGCTGTCACTTAATAATGGACGTCTGTCAAGTCGAGAGCAAGCTTCTTAATTTAGTTTGTTTTTGATAGCCATTGTTACAGACAACCTCGTGAAAGGAGTGCATTTCGTGTACTAATGCATAAAAAACCATCACCGAATTCAAGGAGAAGCTTGATAAATTCTATGAGGGCTCTGCACTATCAACTTTAGTAGATAAGAAGTGGTCTACTGAGTTCTGTTGCCGTACAAGCACAAGTGACGGCAAATGTTCAGGTCGTCACGCAAGAAATCATCAATAAAATCCAAATATTGGACGTCCGGAGAATTATAGTGCGTGTGGTGGTGACTTAGACTGTAGGCTTCTCAACTGACCGGCTACAAACCCATTCTGCATGAATATTTGGGTTTGCAAAAGCTATCCACTCTATGAGTGCCGCAAACGTGTGATAATTTTAAAGGAGTGCTTGGCGATGTTCATGCGCCTTTGGGTTACTACTACGGGCTGCGAACTCCTGCCCTTATTAATCACATTCTTCGAACCCTGTTATCGCTGAAACAGACGCCTAAATCTATAAATTGGAGGGAATAAAGAAATTGAAAAAATACTGGACTAAGTCCTTCCAGCTAAGAGCAGACTATGTTGAGAATTAAAACGTTTATTTGTCGATAAAATGAATACCTTTTATTCAAAAAGTGGCTACCCTGGAAAAATGAAATAAAAAGGTTTGTGACGTTGTCACGATTAACTCCTATAATTCACGGTTCCACCTGTTTCGAGTCACTGCCAATGCTCAGAGTGTGCCAATGTCTAAAAAAGAAACTGCTCATAAATCGCCATTCAGGGTCGATATAAAACCCTACAGGTTGACTAGATATGTAAGAACGATAGGAAAATAAATGCAAGTAAGTGGTCTACCAATATGGACTTCCGAACTTTGACAGTTGATAGCGGCCATATTGTTGAAGCTACATCTGTCAAATTGGCTGCCATTTATTCAATCCGTTTGCCAAATCATCATGGACCGACATAGCGTTCAACAACACGTGCAAATGATAAATTATTTATCAAAATATAGCTTTTCTTTCGGTCAGCGTTCTCAGAAGACCCATTTCTGGATGAATGGGTTCGTCAAAGAACAAAATTTGGGACGATACTAATCGACATGAGATCCAATAGCGCCCAATGTATCCCGAAAAAGTCACTGTTTGGTGTGCATTTTTGCCTGGCGGCGGCATCGGTCCATATTTCTTTGAGAACGCCGTTGACCACGCCATCATCTTCAACGGCGAGCGCTGTAGATCGATGATTACCAACTTGTTCTGGCTTGAATCTCCAGGATGGCGCTGTGACACACGGCTCACGCCGCATTGGAAGTTCTGCATGAGCGATTCGAGTGCATGGTCATCTCACGAATAAGCAACAACTACAAAGTCTGGGAGCGGTATCTAATAAGAATGTTTTAGACAAGAGTTTAATCAGTCGTTTACACATCAGATGTCTATTGTGACTACGGGCAGCTCAGTTTCTACCTTCGGAGTAAACTCAACTGAGACTGCAATCATTGATCTGGGGCACACAAGTTAACCGGGAAGACGCACAAGTTCTTCAAAGGATGCACGTCAGTGAACTTGGTGTGCAAAGCTGGAGAAGGGAAGCGAGGGATCGTGCTACGTTTGTTGGTAGAGATCAGATTACAGCCAGAGTTTGATACACAGTCATAGACCTGGACTCACATTCTTGCCCAGATTTGATCACCATTAATTTGTTATCCTCTTTGTTTGCGCAATTATGATTCGTTTCTGTTAACTTGGCAGTCAAGGCGCGTTGGTTTAAGTGAGCCACAGCCAAAAGGCCGTCGGGGCACCCAATTAACTTACTTCTCAGGTCGAGGACCTATGGAGCCTGAGCAATAGATGCATTTACTACAAACCCAACTTTGCAGTAGATGCTGAGCACAGTCGATCGCAGGGATCCAAGTGAGGCGGGTAAAAGGTAGTCTATTCAGTAGACACTTCCCAGTGTCTTTCGTGACTCAAGGACTGTAGTACAGCGTAGACCGACCCACAACCAAACGCGATCCAAGAGATGTCCTAGAGGCCAATGACAACGTTTCATAATCGGCAACACAATCCTGTTGAATAAAATCCCCTGCTTTCTGATCTCGGCAGCTGCTTTGCCAAGATTAGGAAAATGCTATGCCAAACGAGCAGTCAAGCGCCCTCTGAGCGGCCATTTCCAAAATCCCCATCAATCAGCCAATGTCCTGGCCTTCTTTGAAGTCTAACCTTGAGCGAGTCATTGTGTTGCCAAAACGAGCAGCAGGTATTCCCAACGCGCTCACAAATTCCTTCCTTTTCTTTCACTTAGTTTCCCTCAAATGGCATAATCCAAAGAAAGGGAACCAACCTAACCCTTGCAGCCCACGTACACTGCGCCGCCCACATGTAGGTCAGCAGGAAAGAGAAAGGCCGACAAAGGATAAGCCCCCAAAAAAGGAAAAAAAAAAACTGCCGCATCATCAAATCAACACGGAAACCAGCAAAAAAAAAGCGACCCTCAACGTCCGCAGCACAATTGTCCGATGAAATCTCATTAAGATATTGCTAGTCAAGTACGATTTCCATATCTTGAGCACTCAGTCAGTCATGAAATCATCGCTTGGGAGTGAAAGAACGAAATTCACAGGCCCACGCCAACGTGCTCGCCTCGCCCCGCCAACAATTGTATCCCTCTCGGCCGTAATCACCCGCCATCATCTCGAATGGGATCCTCGGTTCCGTGCCCACAAGGAGGAATCAATTCAAATTCATTCTAGCGTTCCATTCAAAAGATTGAATTAAAACTGCACAACAGGACACCAGCACCAGGCAGGCCTGTCAAGGATTCAAGGAGACGCAGACAGAGAGAGCGTGGGAGACGCTCCTCTGCATAATATGCTTCAGGAATTTCAGCAAAAATCAAAAGTGAAGGAATTTAAAATTCATTCAGTTCTGATTCAGCACTTGTGAGCACTTGCTGGTCAGAGCATGATTATCGTCCTTGGCGGGTAAACGAATCATATTCCGGGTTTAATTATCACCGGTGCGGGCGCAGCTGTCAGCTGTTGCACTCTCGAGGAGATAGCAGAGGCCTGCCCACCCCCATCGGCAGGATTCAATCAATGCTCAAGGGTATGGCACACTATTGATTGCTGCACTAACCCAGTTGCACGCTGCAGTGCCGGGCGGGCGAGTGCGGCATGCAATTACATGGCGAAGGCTTAATCAACGAAGACAGGTGCGACGACAGCAGGCGTGCAGGACGTGAATGGCAATTAGCCCGCCGTTCAGGGCTCTTCAGCTCACGATGACACATCGATGTGACGACTATGAAGGAGAAGGGTGCATTGACCAAACCCCACAATATCGATTCGTTGATACACGTGTGTGTTTCCGTTTCAGTCCCTAAGTCGTTCGAGGGGGCAATTAAGCTTTCAAACACTTGTGCGTGGGCGAATGGGCTCTTCATACGTGTAGTCGAGGAACGACAGGTGTCCGAAGGGAAAGCAGCACTCAAAGTTGACTGGTCCACTGCACCGGATGTCTTGCTAGCTTCAACTGAAGGTATGCTGTCCGTGGTGCGACTCTCAAACGGTCAGCGATAGTAGAATGGAGACGATAATCGAGGTACAACTGCACCTCAGTCAGCTTCCTGGACATGTCAACGTTTGTGCACACAATCCGGACCACCTCCTCGGGGACTATCCGCCATTCAATCACATCGACGCCAAGGGAGCCTCTTCACATCACAATTTCCTCTTCAATGGGCTCATTATTCCGACAATGCATGATTTAAGACCGCCTCCCTCTCCAGCCACCCGGGTGAGTTATCATAAATCAGGACACTGAATCATCTAGAGGCCATAAATTCAATTTGTGCCCCTATTCATTGCACGTGGCGCGGTACAGTCCCACCAACACTTGCCATTCTAGCGGAAGGGTTAAGCCGTCGTCATCGTCGTCGACGCCCAATGGCGCGGCTCCATCGTATGCGACCGGAAGACACTCGACAAGGACAGAACACATGTCATTTGTCAACAGAGGACAAAACGCCGTCTGCGATAAGAGCAACTATTTGCCTTCGCGAACACACATCCACCAGCATCTAATGCACCTCGCACAACTAAAGCCAGTGTCATCATATCCTCGAGCGGAGAAAACAAACTAAACCGTGTCGTCTCTTTGTGTGTGTGTGGCTAATGACGATATATCTGTCAGCAGATTTTGTTTTTCTATCTGCCTGATTGATTTGTAAGCGTTGCGCAGCAGAACAGGAAATATACGATGTCCGGGTCAAACGGGGGGTCGGGTTGGGTCACAATTAATCACCAACGCAGGACTTCAAAGCAAACCGATGTCACATATGACAAAGGATTCATGACCCGTGACGTGAGGCTATCTAGGTGAACATGGGGCGCAGACAATTACTGTCACGGTGGGGGGGCTGTACAAATAATGGATCATAAATGATGCGTTCAATACTCACTTGCTGAAACCCTTGTAGACAGTTGCGTATGATCCTTCGCCGAGTTGTTCTAGTTTTATGTAGGCATCCGATTTGCCGAATGGCGAATCACCCTGTAAACGAAAAAGAGAAAAAAATATATGAGTTCAGTTGCTTTATGCCGGTTGCGTCATGCAGTAAAATGATTTTATGCCGCGGAATGTTGCGACTTTCACATCCCGACAGACAGACGGATTGGATTTATTGGAAGTTCGACGATAAAACCGCTGATAGCCGATATCGAGGGGGGATATAAAAATAAAAAACCCCTTTCAAACGACGATGCTTCAGAGTCGGCGGGACGATTTTGAGATGAGTGCAGGGCACCGACGATGGCTGTGACACATGCACCTCCACATTTGGCTGATGCCCCGCACTCCACTCTACGGGATTAATACTCCGCTCTTATCGACTATCTTTGGGTTCGGCAATAATGTCAACCTGTAAACATTCAAAAGAGAGACGAGGGCGGGGGGCACGGTGGATGATGTAAATACAAAGAGTTGGATTAAAGTTATGCAACTTTTTGCGGGTATTTTTCGTTGAGCTTAAATTACGTCACGAGAATTGTGTCGCAATGCGAGATGGATGAAGGACTTGCGCTTCGGGTGCCTTCGGAAGGCAGGTTATGTGGGAAGATGGATTCGAACTATTAAAGGAATGGGAAATGTCATTTTCGTATTAAAAGCAGTGGAACAAGGCTGCAATGATGCCAATGTGGCTGAAAACACGAAAATATTGTTATGCTTTGTGCGGTTGCCACTGCTCTAGCCAATGGAGTGAATGTGCTGCCAAATCCTGAGAGCACTCTTCAGAGAGTTTAAGAACACAGGAATGAGCTAGAACGGAGCACAAATGTTAAGTCTACGCGCAAGATGGAAATACAGTGGACAGTGGACTCTTCCTAAGTCGAACTCTACCTTAGTCAAATTTCTCTCTGACTCAAACTGATTTTGATATGCCGTCAAAAATTCGACTTAGGGGCGGTCCCCTGTAGAAACAAATGGCAAAGTTGCACGTGACTCAAGACCAATTATTCCTTTCCACGTGATAAATCGCCATTCACCTGAATTCAAAGCACAAGAGACAGACATGAGCGAACACAAACGAGGCATTCATAGAGATGCTGGAATGAGTTCCGTTTGGAGACAAGTTCAAATACTTGACTAGTGGAGCAGGTAGGTTGTGCTGGCTTAGTGGATGCACTCATGCGAGACCTAGTACGGCGATCCAATGCTACATGAATCGGGAATTCAACCGGTAGAAAACCAACTAGGGCTTACGGGGAAAGTGGAGATTTCAAGTAGGCTACTAGGAGTCTGTACGCAAGTGGTGGCAGAATAAGCAATGCATGTAAGTTAACAAGCCCTCAAAGTTCCAACGTTTGCGAACAGCCAGATGCGAGCACAGCGTTTTAAGCCGACCATGCTAGACCCTGCGAATGAATCGGACACCAACGGGGGAACGTCGCCGACCATCCACCGTGGGACCGAACGACATCAAGGCAATCGCTAAACGACATAGAGCGATTAGACTTCTGGCTAGGGAACTCCAGCATTTCAATTTAAATAAGTTAAATCCCTCATAAAGGTAAAAAGATTAAGGGCCGTTTCCTGATACTGCACTTAAGGATTTAAGTTCCACTTAACAATTTCAATTGAACTTAGCGGTTTGCACGATTCGAAAAGTAGATCCAAAAGTCGCCTAAGTATAACTTAAACTAAGTTGAAGAAATAGTAGATCATAAGACTTTAAGTTGCACTTTAATACTGACAGTGACATATTGTCGTGGAGAAATTTCATAATAAAGGGTACTGTTGAATAACAAAATTAGAATATGGAGTTCGAATTATTGGATTTACTTGAAGACGATGTGGAATTAATAGAAATTTTAGATATTGGAGTTCCTCGTCAGATCTTCAACAAAAATGAATATTTTTTTAGCTTTGAGGAACTTTCATTTTATAAATTTTAAATATTCTCCAAGACACGAGCCGTGTCGCCTATTTTCCAAGACCCTGACGTGATTCTTTTCAAAAGTTCATCTTTTATTTTTAAATCTAACTCCAATGATTTCACCCGCAGTTCATGCTCTTTTTTTCTTTGGATAGCTTCTCCCCTGAAGGTTTCATGTTGAAGATGAGCCAATTCAATTTTTACTTTGGATAAATTGATGTATTCTTCAGTAATTTTACTACTCGGTAGGCTTGAAGCAACTGGTCTACACCTGCCAGACCAAGTTGTTGCATTAATTGCTTTGTCATCAGCGTGCATATATTCTTACATTTTCTTCATCACTGCTTCGTGTTTCCACAAATTGTTCTTCCATGGCATCACTATCCATTACATTCGCATTTCATTATTGAAACAACGAGGTCAAAGTTTGGATCACTACTATATGCTTTGCCTCCTTCCGTTTGAATGTTTGATTGTTTTTCGGCAGCGGCTTCTTTCCGAATGTCCTTTATATAGTTAGTATAAAGTTTTTTTTGGGCTTCACTGTTTCTGTAGCAACATATTCCTGACTGGGAATTAAAATCATCCGCAATTCAACACCAAGCATCTTCCTTTTGTTTCCACGTTACACCGTCTGTTTTTTTATTTTCCACAACTTCCTTTTATTTTAAAATGCAATCCAGGAGTATGGATTTTTCATATTCGTTTTCTTTCTGCCATTTGTCGACTGTTCTCACAAAATTACTTTTGCTAAATGATGACAACGGTCGGACGTTTTTTTAATTGACGTTATAAATAATGACATTTGAAATCGTAGTGAACTTGGTTGCAATTAAAAACAAAAACCGAGTCATAGTTAAGTTCAACTTAAATATTTACGAGCAACGAAGAATAGCTAAAGTTGAACTTACGGTTTAAGTGTAACTTGGCTACGATGTAGATTTAAGTGTAGTATCACAGCAAACGGCCTTTAGTCTTTAATTTATATCAGATTTGGAACGTCGTCTATATCTACTCCTCCTTCACAGAGATTCTGCAAAAATTGTCGTCTTACATGTCTCCGCCAAAGACAATGTGTTCTAGTGACACCAACTGGTCTTCTTAATGATAGCTTCTCAGAGCGTGTCCAGTTTAAGCCAGATCATCTTAGACTTGAAGAACACTGTGTTCACCCATCCCCCATCACCTCATATGTAGAATCTTCGAGTTTAAACAAGTGTTGCAAGGCGGCAATGTACGATTTGACCCTTTATGCTACCGATCTAGTCACGGAAAAATATCTGAATAGCCGAATAGTCTTGTTGCCAAGTAAGAATAATAGCAATAATATAGGTGGCGCTATTGTTCTCTCACCAGTGGATGGGACCTACATTTTTATGCCGACTCCGAACGGTGAAGTGTGACAAGCTTATTCTAGACATGAGCATCGTCAGTGACTCGAAAGATTACGCCACATATTCATCCAAAAGATTATGAAAGATTACACGAATCACAAAGGTTTCATCTCTATATTGTTTTAAAGAGATCCTCAACTCCGTGTCCACTTTTCCTGCGACCTCAACTTCAACTTCAACAGTGTAATCTCTGTACTCTATGGCGATCAGAGCAAAACCCAACACATTTCAGTGTCGGGTAGTCAGTCCCACGGTCCTAGGGCGCTTGCCTATATCAAGATCTTTGATTGTTTGGAATGTAGTCAAATCCATGTTGAATTAGTATATCGTTGAATACGTTGAGCTTTCAAAGATGTGACGGATGTACGCTATTCTCTTGATCGATCGAGCAATGAAGGCAAATAAGTAATTATTTTTAATTGAGCTTGAGTCATTCAGCTAAGCTTAGTGCAAAAACTTCATAATCGTTGAATACGAGTAATTAGCTTCCAAATTGTAACCCTTTTCAAATCAGGTTATGACGTCTGAAAGCATCATTGAATAACTAGTAGTAGCTGACGTTTGATAGAAATTAAAACCGTGTTGCGTTAATAACCACATATAACTACAACCGAACATACATAGTTCTTAAATTGCACTTTCATCAACGCATAAATGGACAAAAGAATTAATATCATCTCATCACATTTCACTTCAACTTGTCGATGGACTTGTAAAACTCGGTCGCGTGAATCCACAGCACCCTACTACACACTCTTTAAATTCTGAACTACTACTTATTGAAATATTTATTTTGGAACACTCAATGCACCGAAGCACAAAGGGTCCCACCAGGAGAAAATGTTAAGAGATATTAATCGATTTCAATTGCAGTTTGTTGGTCCTCTCACCTACTAGTGCAAACCGCAACGCAAACTAGTTGCGAATTATATTTGAATAAAAATCTCAGTGAGACATGCATTCGGATGTGAAAAATGGAACCATTTCTTCTCCTTTGCGAACGAAATTTAGATAATTGACACTTATTCAGTTCAGCTTGCAATCTCAGAAAACGAGAGAGGAGTAGTAACGTTCTGCTTATAGGTTCCAGTGAAGATGAAGATGTGATTGGTTATTTTTGCATTTAACCAGTGTCTGGTTGTCATTGAAAAGGAAGAATGAATCCATCGAATAACATATCAAACGAAATGAGTGCCTGCAAAGGTTAGAAGAAAGTTTCTGCATTTGACTGTTGAGACTTGAGCTTCAAATTTTGAACGTTCACTTGAATAGGTGTTACAAGGCGTCACGTATGTATACTGGTCGTAATCTGTCACCCCAAAATGGATATTTTAGTCAGTGTCGAATGCACGTGTACAAGTCCTGTATATATGCACTGACTAATTACATGAGCATTTTGACGACAGACTCTATTAGTGTAAATGTTGCTGCGCTGTTAATGGGGACGTATAGCCGAGAATGTCAATTTGTGAAATTGGTGCATCGTGTAAAACATATTCAAATACACCCGTGAAATGGCAGATTCCAATGACGACTTTGGTGCGCTTTTTCAAGAAATATAACATTTCGATGAACTTTTGGTTGCACTTGGCAAATGTCAGTACTTGATGACATTTTTGTGCATCGTGATACTAATGCAATTGGGCGTTGTTGCTAGCGTTTTCACGTTACGAGTATAGAGCTTCAGACAAATTAGTTGCTGGTTTTCTTGAAGATTTCAAACCACTTTTGTAAAGGGTGATTTTTTAAAAGCTATAGGAAAGTTTTTCAAAAGAAAAACACATAAAATTCAGAAAAATGCATGAAATCTTTATTTGAATCCATAGTACGGTCCATATAATTTAATGTTTGAAGATTATTTCATACAAATGTTGACCTTGACTGCGCCTCAAATGGTCCATCCGCTTAGTCCAATTTTGGCATACTCTTTCCAACATTTCGGCCGGTATCTCACGAATAAATGCTTCAATGTTGTCTTCCAATGCGTCAATTGAAGCGGGCTTGTCTGTATAGACATGAGCTTTAACATAGCCCCACAAAAAATAGTCTAAAGGCGTTAAATCGCACGATCTAGGCGGCCAATTGACCGGTCCCGAACGTGAAATAAAATGTTCACCGAACTCGCCCCTCAATAAGTCCATTGTTGCGCGTGCTGTGTGGCATGTGGCACAGTCTTGTTGAAACCACATGTCATGCAAGTCAAGCTCTTGCATTTTGGGCAAAAAAAAGTTGGATATCATCTCACGGTAGCGCTCATCATTCACAGTTACGTTACGATTCGCATCATCTTTGAAGAAGTACGGTCCAATGATGCCACCAGCCCATAAACCGCACCAAACTGTGACTTTTTCTGGATGCATTGGTAGCTCTTGCGATGCTTCTGGCTGATATTCACTCCAAAATTAACAATTCTGCTTATTTCCGTACATATTGAGCCAAAAATGAGCTTCGTCGCTGAATGGAAGAAGCGCGCGATGAACTTTCTTAGCAGAGCCCGCATTTTGATGATAAAATTCAATAATTTGCAAGCGTTGTTCGTTTGTAAGACGATTCATGGTTAAATTATAGACCAAACTGAAGATGTTTGACAGTGAAACAAAACACGAAACGTGCGTCAGCTGTTTAAACCAGTGTTGCTGAGACATCTGTTTTCATTTATCAAATGTCAGTTGACACAAACAGCTCTCAATTTGGAAGAAAATCTTTCAATTTATAAGCAAAGTGTGAGTTGAAAGCGGGCGCTTGCACTAGATTTTTCGAAAGTGTCGGAAAATCCTTACGTGAAACTGCCAGACAGCGAGCTCCTACGTTTTATGATATTCGACATTCATTTCGCTAAAAAAAAACAGCACGAAGCAGTATTTTGTGACAGATACAAGGGATAAAAAAGTGGGTACAATTGTACTGCTTTCGATACAATCGCCTATGCTTTTGTACACAAGTGCACTTCCATCAAATTCAATACATTTTATGACATACTACTTGGGTTTCATATATGATACACAGAAGACAAGGTAACCGAATCCCTTCATTTTTTTTTTTTTTTTCATTTGTCGCAATCCTATTTGCAGAATCCGTCTTTTAGAAGCGTTTGAACAAATTTCGGGATTAAAGGGACCAATATGCGCGCGATTTGAAACACGAATTGCTTAATTATCGTCCTAAAAAATCAAGAACATTGATGGATGAAAGAAAAACCGGTTTTGAACTTTAAGCCGATGTCCATATCCAGGATATTAGAGGATGTGCAAAGCATTGTGGTTTGTCATAAGAATTAACTAGCATTCATTTCAGAGAGACTGACTTTTGCTTTTCGAATGCGCAAAAGAAAACTTTGGAGCTGAATATATCCTTACCTACCGACTGAATCAGGTTATGTTAGAGTGTTTCTTTGGTGTAATATGTGCCATAGGAGGTTTATATGATCATCCGAGCTCACTTGGGTTCAAATATTATTTATGTTTATATTTAGTCAACAGGAATGAAGGATTAACATCTGGTGGCGCAAACCTAGAATCGGTTATTGAAAGAGAAGCCGAAATGGTGCAGGCCGAAAGTGTACCGGTCAGAATGGAAAATGAAACCATCACTTCAGATTTTCTTTACCAATTAGTTGCTGATTATGTCAACATAGCATGCGAAAATGAGGGCACAGTAGACGAGATGGACGACAAATAGTACGACGCCCTGGAGTACCTGACTGATAATAGGGCTGAATATGCCTTATTATCAGTTCAGTGCTATAAAAAACAACTGACCAAGTTTTGTTTTGTACAGTACAGTACAATGTCTTCTTGAATTTCGATACATTTTCATGTCTCTTTCTCATCCCTGTCAGATACATAAAATCCATACATAAGTTCTTGTGGGAGCTGACGTCAACGCGACGGGATGTAGTTGCTCAACTTTCAACATTTCTCTCTCCTCCAACATTGACGGTCATCACAGAGTGACATTTCAATAGAATTTCGTGTCAATTTGAATTTTAAATTAACGTCTAAAGGTTTATTCTTCTTTATACAGTGGCGAGCAAAACTGGTCGGATGTTTGTCAAACCTAAGTTCATATTGCTGTTAAACTTGTAAAAATTACTCAATTTGCTTCCGGTTTTCAATTATTAATTCTTTATTTATTACTCTCATCATTGAATGACATAAAAACAGAAATTTCTTAGAAAAAACAAAAAAAGTCAATGCGTCCAGTTTTGCACGCAAGACTTAGCATGCAAAAAACATTATTTTACCGTTATCTTTATGAAAGTTGTCAACAGCTTATTGCGTTTCTTTAATTATTTCATAATTATAAAGTAATACGGTGAAGAGTTAACATTGTTATACCCAAAAATTGTGAAATTGTTGTTCAATTAGTGCAAAATGAAGAAAATCACTAAAGATTTGGAAAAGCGAATTGTTGTACTACTGCAAAAAAAGGAAAGTACACGAAAAATAGCTGAAAAGACTGGCGTTGGAAAGTCAACAGTGACAGCAATACGAAAAAGAAATAATTTGGAGTCTCCGGGTGATTTTGGAGGGCTCGTGAAATGGAACGGTTGCTTCGTAAAAGCTCCAAGCTAACACCTAAAGAAGCTACACTGGCCATTAACAAACCAACAAGCGAATGGACAGCCAGAAGATCAGTGAAAAGAATAGGGTTAATCGCGTCTGTAAAGCAGAAAAAAACCTGCGCTTTCCAAGATAAACATATCAGCTCGATTACAGTTTTGTAGAGCACACAAAAACGGGTCTGTTGAAGACTGGAAACGTATTATACGGTCTGATGAAACGAAGATCAATCGCTCACCGACCCGATGAGCAGCTTCAGCAACACCAAGTCAAACAAACTATGAATCATGGCGGCGGTAGTATAATGGCGTGGGCATGTTGGTACTTGGTGGCACGTCGGTCCTATCCATAAAATAGAAGGAATAATGAAAAAGGAAGACTACCTAAATATCTTGCAAACATATTTGCCTGAGTTTGTTAATCAGTGTGCGTATCCAATTGAGGAAATTGTATTCCAACAAGATGAAGACCCCAAGCGTACCTCAAAAATGGTGAAAGAGTGGCTTGAAAACCAACCATTTAAAACATTAAAATGGACTGCACAAAGCCCAGATCTCAGTCCAATTGAGAATTTGTGGGCAATTGTTAAAAGAACATTGTGTCAGCACGATTCGTCTCCGAATAATTTGAACGAGCTATGGGATCGAGTCCAGGTTGCCTGGGCCAATATACCAAACACAACAATTGAAAAATTAGTGGAAAGTACGCCAAGAAGAGTGAAAAGTGTTTTAAAAAGAAAGGGTCTCTGGTCGAAGTACTAACATTTCATTTAAATCGTTGTTTTTTGTATGCTGAGTCTTACGTGCAAAACTGGAACTTAGGTTTGACAAACATCCGACCAGTTTTGCTCGCCACTGTACATAGAAATATAAACAAAGGCTTGTCATTGTATATTTACAACGAAATACTAATTTCAATTGTGCATTTTCATGTGTAGATGACAGACTGTCAAATGAAATCAATTGTGCGTTGATGTATTCATTGTGTCCTCCCTTTCGTCGGGTACATCGCCGTCAACGGATGCTTTGACGCTACGCTCGTAAAGTATCCTATTTGCCAGTCTTAACTGAGAAAACCGCTTTGAAGTTTCACACGATGACGCTTAAGAGTTAAGACAGACATGAGTTTGAGTTGTGAGTTGACTTGTCATTCAGCTTCTAAAGTTTCGCAAAAATTGGTAGCAGCAAAAATATATTATTGCAATATTGTGCGCTGCTGATGGAGTTAATTTATCACTGTCCCCAATCTACGGGTAAATCTGTAGATAGTATATATTTTTCTGTACATGATTCATAAAGATTGAACGAAATCGAAACGTGAACGAATTCGATTTTTTTGTTGTTGATATACCATTTGTCATAAAAATTTGGTTGCCTACGGGTAGTAAAAGATATACGCATCCTATCCCCTCCAAGGGAATGTGGAGGGAATCGAGGTTTGATCAATTTACTAGATAACTCGTGATTGCTTTGCATAAATTGAACGATTTTGAGTAAATCGAAATTTGTTTATGACCAGTACTCATTTTGAATTGAAAATAAAGGCCTTGGGTGTGGCGTCGCGTAAGGGGCGGTTGGTGTGTCGACAATGGGTGAGTACTTTCATAATTAAATTTTTGAACAAATTTCAGAATTCATGGATTGACAAGACTCTGACTTCGGATAGAGATTTCAACTGTGGGTGCCCTTCGCTTCGAGGGAACAAGAGCATGTACATCACGAGTTGTTGCCCTTGCGGTTAAGCTCATCCATCCATCTGCAAGTGTAATTCATGCATACTCGGAATTGCAATTGAATATTGCTGAAAAGTGCATTGGGTCACAAAATGTTGCAGCATCCTTGGCAAAATGGTGCACAGACACTGTTGATCTTAGGATTGGTGATTCATTTAGAGTTGTTTTTTTCAATAAGGTCTTTTTAACAGACCTCACGCAACTTGCCTAATGATGTAGTGTTATTCTTATTCAGAATTGTATGACAAACCATCACGGAAAGAGTCATACCTCATCAACGTCTCCGAATTATTCAGCTTTATGGCGAAAGTCAGCGTTCTCTTGTTCAATCATCGACCTTCCAGGTCCGTTATTGTCTGCACCATCCGCAAATACGAGTCTGAGTGTACATTACAGAGGATACGCGATCGAATAGACATATTCGCCGGCAAGCCAGATACGATCCAGGCTCTGGAAGCCAACATTACTCGCGTAATTGGGCAAATGCCGGATGAGCCTCAGAATGGACCTTGTACGGCGTAGTCGCGAGCAACTTATGGATAAATGTCAACGTAGACAACACAAAACTGATGAGAATCCGCTCAAGATGCGAGGCGCCTCTCTTGCTAGGCGGGAGCCCAATTTAGGATGTCAATAAAATCTGTTACCTCGGCTGCACTTTGTGCAAAGATGGAGGTGCAGTAACTGACGTCGTGTCTTGAATAAATAAAGCCCTCCACGCTTACTTCTCGATTGGCAGCGTCTGGCTATCAACCCAACTCTCCACCTCACTCGAGCTTTGGATATTCAATTCCAACGTGAAATCCGTACTGCTGTACGGGTAGACTAGGAAGACGAACAATATGCTCGTAAGCTTCGTCAATAAATGCTTGAGACGAATCCTGAAGACCTCCTGGCCGAATGGATAACAAACGAAGAGCTGCTGCGTAGAGCTTCCCAGAAACCGATCTCAGCAGAGATACAACATTGAAAGTGGAGCTGGATAGGCCTCAACCTACGTAACGGACATCGCAAGGATGCCCCTCTCACTTGGACACGGCAAGGAGTGCACAGTCGGGGTCGACCACACTCAAGTTGGAGACGGACCGTGGAAAAAGAAGAACATCGACAGGCCGGCAAATCCTGCCCGGAAGTGACTAGGTCGGTCCAAGACCGAGTCGCATGGACATCATTCACGGAATCCCTGTTACCGCTGTATGCCCCCTAGGAGCGAACTTTCACTATATTTTAAATAAAATGTGTTATGTGTTGAATTTGTACATTTTGAAGGTTATAAATGGCAGACTCTGTTCTTTCAGGCCGTAATATGGTTTCCATCATCAAAATTATTTCTATGCGTTTTATTCGGAAATAAAAAAAAACAGGTCGTAACGAATCACAGAAATGGCTGCCTCCAGCTTCCGTTTACCCTTCAATCTAAGTCAGTCTAGACCTCATTACGACGACCCTAAACCGCCTAAGTCTTGAAAGATAAATAATTCGTAGCAAAAATGTGTACTTACCCCAAATGCGCTAAAGCGTTTCCGTCTAGGATGCGGGTCCTGTTTGTTCAAGAACACCTCCGATTTAGGTCTGGGCGGTTTTTTTGGTCTCATTATGACTCGTGTCTCTTCCCTAATATCGTCGTCGAGTAATTTACTATCTGATGATACGGACAACTGTCGCTGCACTCGGTCGTGGTCATTTACGCCACTTCGCCAGTCTGCAAGAGGAAGACAAAAAAAAAAAACAAACGGAAACATGAAGTTACAAAATGGCACAAAAAACTGCATTTTAATTAGAAAAAATGAGACAAAAAAGAAATAGGAAACAGAAAACAATTCAAACAGAACTCCCAAGGGGAAGACGACCGTCCAAACTTAGAAAGGCAGCCACCGGTTTGGTGAGGGGGGGGGGGGGGGGGAGGCAACGAAAAGAAAAGACGTGGTTGGCGTGGGATGGATATAAAACCAACATTACCTCCCTCCAATTAGAGTCGAGAGAAGCGCACAGCGGTCACATAATTAAACACAAGAAAAATGCACAAAAAAAGTTGAAATAAAATTCCTTGACTCGCTTAGGACGTTTCCTCTCCTTGTCGCCTTTTGAAATAAAATTCGAGGCAGCGTTTCATTAAATTTCCATGGCACAGTACCCTCGGTTGGTGGATCGGTGTGTGTGTGTGTGTGTGTTTGTATTCGTCAGTCTCGCCGGCAAGCGAGGTCCTTTTGTTTTGCTCCCCAGACCGGCAGGCAGCGATAGTCAACCGAATAGTCGCAGCGCGGAGTTGACGGCACTGGCCGACCACCAAAACGAATGGACTGACTCGCATAATGACATCGAGGAGCCCATAAATATTAATGCTACCCAAGCTACCCGGGCTTAGGGTTTTGCTTTCGCTCTGCGCTCTGCGCTCTTCGCTTTTCGTTAGTTCTGCAGTTTGTTTTTTCCTTTTCTTGCATTTTGCTCAGTCGTTTCCACCGACGACGACCAGGAAGCCCGGCTGGGTTCCTCTGACATAATAAATTGAAGTGAGTTATCCTTAGAATTTCGTTTTTCGTTTCGCCTCCCTGTTTGCCTGTGTCCCAGGGAGGGGGGGGGGCGCGCGCACTAATGAAAATCAGCCTGTTCTATGACCTGGTTTGTTGGGAATCTTTTTTGGCAAGGACTGTGGGCACACAAACTGGAGCAGGATGCAGGACTGCGGGTATGACACCGCTGGGACTGAGAACGTATTCGGAAACGTCCTCCAGGATGGATGGGTGTGAAAACAATGTGAGAACGGATGGAGCCCCTTTGCCATTGAATTTCGGCTGCCGAGAGCCGATGGAGGCGGCGTTGTTCCCTCGGCTCATTCATCCTGACCCAGTGACCCACTCGACAGATGCAAAGGAGCCGAGCAAAGGATCGATGCAGGGACGGCCCCGCAACTGTTGGCCGGATTAATTAGTTCGGACTGCTGAAAAATGTGTACACTACACAGCGGAGCACACTGGCCTCGAGGTGTTTGCGAAATTCATCGGGCCATGCCGACGAGTTGTTGCTGTTGCGCGGTGATTTCGCAGAAGTTTTCGGGCAAATTAACTTGCGCTGAGCAAAGCAAAAGGTTATGGTTATGTGGCTGCGGCTGGAGAAAGAGGCTTGATTACAGAACTGGAAGTGAGATGGGAAATTGATACGACTTGAGGTTCAGATTTATGGCGTGATTGCGGTTCGGTTGCGATTGTGCAAGTTACGAGGGTTATCTGCGGTTTCGATCGACAGTAAATTAGTTGCTTTTGCGAGAGCAACAAGGCTAGGATAATTTTCACAAAATCTCTGCGTTTTTTTTGTTTGTTTGCTGAAAGGCGTTTGGAGGTCGTGCAGTGGGAGAGCATCTTTCGTAGCTTTATGTGGAGCCATCCAATCTGTGGTGTCGAAAGTAAATTTGAATAAAATACATCCTTTATTTCGATTTGGGTCAAATTTCTGTTTCAATATATTGTGTGGATCTTGCTTGATTGTGATACTTACAGGACACTACCGCACATGTATTTTTCGACACATTTCGGGCAATAACTCAACCTTAACTTGTCAAGTATTCGTTTGCAATGCATCGAATGTTTGCGGATAGAATGCATAAACACAGTCTTTTGCATAGCCCCGCAATAATACATCGTACGCCGACATGATCCTGGTGACAGGACACCTCCTGTTGGAGTTTAAATCACCAAAACGCGAAACAGCTCGTCTATGAAATGTTTCTTCCAGAAAAGCTAAGACGGGTCGTGCTGTGTGAGATGTGCCACGTCTTATTGAAACCATATATCTTCCACATTTATGTGTACCTTCAATTTGGCTGTAGTGACGAGAATTGGCGGTGAGGTGCCACTGTCCATATCTCCAAAGGCAGCTCTTTATCCGACCTAATCGCATGCCATACATTCTAATGAATTTTTGTCGATACAATGGTTTTTCATGGACTGTCACTTCTCCACATGCCACGATTTTGCTTTATTAACGTGAGTGAACGATGAGCTTCATCGCTGAAGTTGTGTGAAAATACATAATCCCTCCAAACGCTGATGTTCAACCACCCAGTCGGTCTACGTATGTTCCATGCATTCCGTGCTCAGTGGGTTCCAAGTCTTGAGTATGTTGAACATTATGAGAGTGCCAGCTGAAGAGGCTTGTTGGTTGAGGCCTAGTCCACTGCCCATTTTCAAGAAGAAGATGCATGTCCGAATGTAAAAAAATACGCCATGATGTGCCGAAAGACAAGCCCAACAGATGTACTTGGCGTCGTGAGACATGGTGCATTGCAATAATGCCCTTATAACATTTGTAACAGACAGGCTCACGCAATTATACGGTCATGAGCTTGCAGTCTACGTTTATATGGACGACCATGTCGACTGGAATCTGCTTGTAGTGCGCATATTGTACACAACTTTTTTATTTGCAATATTTTTTAAATTAGGAGGACGTGGTTCAGTGGCTAAACGTCCTGGAAGAGGTGAGCAACGTGAAATCTGTGCGTCAGAGTGTTGCACATATGAAGGCGAGGCTGATCAACTCAACAACACCACACATCAGGTGGTGTAGTGGAAAAAGCACTAATAAGAGCCAACATCGGACAAAATGTTGCACATTTGTCTGACGTCCTATTTCATACATTCTGCATAAATGTCCATAAAATGTTTTACTTAAAACAAACGATTGTTTCAAGTGTTATTCGTTCTTCTTTGGTTCACCCTGTAGTAGGGGATCGTCGACATGTCGTTCATCGGCGTTCAAGCGGTTCCAATGAACTGAAGCAGTAAGAGAGTAAGAGTTAGTAAGAGTGTTGTCGAGAGCCACGTGTCGTTCGAAGGATGATTTGCATTTGTTTCCGTATACAGTGCCATTGACTCAAATAATATTCCCGACAGACCGCCAACGGCGCTTGGAATACGGCCAGATATGGCGACATTGACCAGCAATCCAGATCTGAACATTCCGGACGTAATATTTGTGGTGTTAGGTTAGGTTATAGTGGCTGACTGCTGGTTGGTAGCAGTTGTGTTGTCCGCAAACAAGTTGGCGCTTTTAATAAAGCGATGGAGATGACTGACACTGATACTACTTAGTTCCGTCAGGTTATTGAAGTAGTAGGCATCTAAGTGACTTCTTCTACGGGAGGAGAGAGCACTGCAGTTGCACAGAATATGTCCAATAGTTACTTCCTCCTCTTCGTATCTGCTGCTTCTGCAGAAGTTATTATAGGGGAAGCCTACACTGGAGGAATGTGTTCCAATGGAACAATGCCCGGTTATGACGCTTATGGTTCTAAGTTTTGGATCCCTAGGTAGGTCATAGCTAGTTTGCAATGAGGCACCCAGTGCGGTGTTATTGGAAAAACGAAGTGTACGCCAGCAAACCTCAGACCAGTGACGACCAGAGAAGCGATCGCTATACCGTCCGAGATGCTAGAAAAAGTAAAGGAAAACTAAGAAAAAAGGCAATTGGATATGACTACGCATGATTGAAAAGTGTGGCAAATTCTAACCACGATTTGGATGAGACTACATTTCGAATGCAGTGCTCCTGTTTGAGAGGACAGCATCTGATGGAGGAGATTCAACTACGAACCAACGAATCTAGCCAGGCGTCTGTAAATCCAACTTCTTAGGTGGTTACGCCAAACAAAACCCGTGGATAAAGTATGTATCTATATAGTTCAGACCCCGAGAATCTTCATCTTCGAGAATGTGGTGCAATGTAGATCGTTAGCTTAGAGAATCTGGAGCAAAGCAAATGATGATGTATTTCTGGAAATGAATTTCCGTCACTTGGTGTTTGTAATCGAGAAGCCAGAGAATGGTCGTTGGATAGGCCTTTGTTGAGACCCAAGTCCATCCGGACACAATTGCCATTTAAGGAAGAACAAGCCACGCTACGGAATGAAGAAATAATAAGATGAACTGAGCCAACAATAGAGGACTGTCTACGTCGGGATCCGACGTTGAAATGCGCTTGGCCACCGGACTCATGCTCAACAAAACTCTTATTTTGCCAGTCTGTGTGCAGATAAAAGCAAAGATGGGCGATAAGCGAACAAGCGACCGTCGAACATCGTCGAAATAAATGTCTACGCTGGGCAATGATGTAAATGCAGTCCGTAAGGGAAAGATCTATCGACTGAACTGGCCTGGCCACATCGAGCGCATGGACACCATGTTACTCCAGCCTTCGAGAAGGTGTTGAAGTCCGGACATCGTCCATAAAGACTAATCGTGAAGGCAAGACAGGTTGGTATAGACGACTTGAAGTGCACGGGACTGTCAACAAGGTAGCTATAGCCAGAACCTGCATACAGGTCTGGGAAGTAAGTAAGGAAGCAGTGCACGAACAGTAGCAGGAGCATCCTTTCAATTGCATTAAAGGCGTAAGCCTAGACAACCAATCTCATAATCAAATGCAAGGAAACCCCTTCCAAAAGGACTGCATCATAACTTCCACAACTAATCCCCTTAAACGGCAACCAAATGCTTCATCCTCATTCACTGCCAACATCGTTGGCCTTTTGCACAGACCAAATATGCATTTTCAATTTCAAGTTATGGCCGAAACTTCTCTTCCGGTGACCAGCAGTGGCCAATAACTCATTGCTTGGAAGCACTTCCTGCATTTCGCATCCCGAAGCAACTTCACTATCGACCACTAAGTACTCGAACTTCATCCGCGCCTCTTGGGTTACACCCAAACACCCACATCCAATCCTGTTTGCATTTTCCGTTTCAGAATTCATAAAACTTGCAATCAAAAGTTGCAGCGCATTGATATGTTTATGGAGATTAAACTTTGCCGAAATAGTTTCGCCGCTGCTTTCTTTATGAATATGATCGAAAAGAGGAGGAATGAAAGGAGCTGCGGATTCCCGAAATCCTGCAGACGAACAGTCGCTTCAACGTCTTTCTCCTCCGACATCCTCCGTCTTCGTACAGAGGCCTCCAATTGAAGTTTAAAAATTCACGAAATATTCTCATGCCGCCTAGATCCACGGAGTCCGTCGGTCCTCCAAGGCGAACCGGAAGAGGAAGTTCTCAACGCTGCTCCTTCCTCCTTGAACAAGTTGAGCCCTATTAAAGGATATGATTTTCAATTTTTCATTGCGGCGAATTCAATTTTAATTCATTTCACTGCCGCCGACGATGGAGGGGGTGTGTGCCATCACTACTCTCGCCCCAGCGCCTGCAACCCAAAACGAGCGCATTGTTTCTGCTTTTTCTCTTTCTTTTGAGTGCCCCTCAATACAATTGCTTTGTTGTCCTTGAGAGAAACTCTTCTAGTCAGTCTTGAAGTCGCTGCTGCTGGTGGTGGTGGAACGGCAGTTCCTGCTGCTCCGTGCACAGAGGGAGTTAGTTGAGGAAAATGGGAAAATTGGATGCGATTCAGTATACTTTTGAATATTTGATACACAATGGGAAATATGAAATTGGTTAGCATAAGGATTTTATGATGTGTACCAGGATTTAAGGCAGAGAGAGAGAGGGGGAGTGTGTATGTGTTGGGATTTCATTTCGGTTATATTGTTTTCCCCGTTTGGGGCCCGGTCTTATGGATGATTTTATCGAATCCATATGGAATCCCAACAGAAGAGCGCTCCTCTCCAAGGTATCCCCCTCAAGACTGTCCGATAAAACTGAGGGCGTGTGAGTGGGAGTCTGCCTCTGCACCTGAATGAAGAGGAGGGAAGCGCAACAAATCGAAGTGGAATGCCCTAATAAAGTAACATTATGTTGGTGCTTTTAATAAGGACGATTCCACCGACGAACACATGGCGTCTCATGTCGCAAATTGTACGTCAGAGCGGAAGCTTTTATTGATTGGAATGCGTACCGAGCGCGCACTGGAGGATCCTTATTAAATCGCAAAAAGTTATGAAACGATTTTGGGTTCCTTTGACGCACATTGAGTGCCTTTCGGATGCACAGTGTCTTTTGGAGCGTGACAAAATTCCTTCGCAAGCATTCGGGAATTCGCCCTCGTGGGTGGCTCGTGGGTGGATGTCTCCGAGGATTCAGTGAAACAAGGATTGCTTGGCAATTTGTTGTCGAGATAAAGCAATTCTGGATGACTGCACAGAGTGGCAAACATGCGTCACAATGTCACTGAAAAGTGGGTACGTGGCGGGGGGAGGTTTAAAGAAAATCTGCGTGGGTTTGCTCTTGAATTTTATTACGCAATAAAATCGCTGATGCTAACAGAGGGAAACATTTTGATTGTCTTAAATTACGTCTATTTTCAGACATTGAAGAGTTTCAATTGACGGCGGGAATTGCTTATAAGACAGACTCTTTGAAGGGCAGGCTTCCCTGGATCCGGAATTCAACTCCAAGTCGAAGGTTGTGGATGACCTTGAACGTGTTTTCATTCGAGGGAGGTTCGTCTGTTCTCACTTTGCACGTCGCTTCAGTTGGGTAGGTATTTCGCTCTACGGGTGCCCATTATAGACGCATCTCACTAAGATCAATGAGTTGAATCCAACGTGGCCGTCGATTCGGGAAGAAAATTGACTTCAACAAATAATCGTCCTCAGCTCACACGCCATGTGCAAATGAATACCATGTGCAGGCACCACGGGAATTCTGAAGTTGACTTCTCCATCACAGAGTAGCACAGATCGGTTAGACGGTTGAGAGTAGTGCCCGTGGATCGCACGACCGTATGCATGCATCCTCTAACCAAGCAACTAATAAACATTTTTCGGATGTAATCCAGTCACCTCGACATGGGTCTGGCAAGCGGTCGCCTACCTAAAGTAGTCGGAGTCAAAGCAACTTCGGACATTCCTGCCACGTGACCAATCCATCGAAGCCTTTCCATCTGAAAAAGCAGCTGCCCTAAGATGAGTTCCTCGCGAGCTGCGGAATAGCTCCAACAATACCACAAAACAGACTCATCTCGGCAGCTTGTATTCGCAATCGTATTTTTTCGGTCAGTACCCAAATTTCATGTTCATAGTCAAATATGGCCTGCATTAAGCACCGCTAACTTGGCTTTGACAGCAGCTGTTTCAATTGATGCAGCCTGGCCAATCCTCAGCATTCCTCGTGAGAAAACCCCGAGGTACATAAACTGGTCCACATGCTTCAATGGGTATCCCACTAACATGTAGTAGCAGTGCATTAAACAAGCGGTCCACGTTAACCATCATCCCAACACCAACATGCGGCCAAAAACCTATCGAGTCCTCTTTGGAGTTCCCTCTGGGAGGATGACTAAGTCATCCGCAAAAAGAAGATGACATACCCTTAACTCTGTGACACGTTAATCGCCTGGACTGCACTGCAATATCCAGTTTATATACATAAATCAAAGGAGAGGTGACAAGACGCACTCTTGGGGAAGTTTAATGCCCACGGTGAAAGGTGTTGTTTTAGCACTGTTCGAACACAGCGGCTACAGTTTGTGTATAGAGACCGAAAGGTTATGATATTCCTACAGAACACTTCAGAGTTTATGTACGTCGAGCAGCTCGGAGCAGCTGTAGAGCCGAAAGCTTGACGAAGAGCAAAACAGCATAACCGATTCTTGAAGAGTAAGAAAAATTCACTTCGGATATATGGTCCAGTTTGCGAGGAAAGTGAATGAGGGCGAAGACACAATGAGCTGTACCAGGACGTGGATGTAATCGGGAAGTAAGAAATCCGTCGACTGCACTGGCTCGATCACATCAACGATTCAGCCAAGAGGGTCTTCGAATCCGAGCCTCCCGGTGGTAGAAGGAGAGGAAGGTCGAACTCCTGGTATAAAGACCAAGTTATCGCGAGCGTAAGACAGCGTGATCTTTTGCCCAGACCCTCCAAGGATCGTTGGCCTCTAGTGATAAGTAAAAAAGCTGTAAATTGGCACACTCTTAGGAAGACCAGAATGGATATACATATAAGCTTAGCCACAGATGTGAACGTATATACTGATAACTCAAAGTGGAAGTGCAGAGTTGGTGTGGTCGTATACCCAAGACCTTTGAGGACATCAGTAGGTTACAGACAACCAGGGATCACGGCTTTAAGCTTGCCTTGATTCTGTCACCAAATCTGACTCCCAATGCAGAGTATAATTATTTTTGTTGGCAATTAGGCTTAACCTCGATACTTGTCAAGGAATGACGCACTGAACCATCTGCATTAGCAGAATACTTCAAGTTAACTAGCATTTGAGCTCCAGGGCATCGGTAATGAGCAGGCCGACAAATTGGCCAGACAAGAAGGACGACTTCGACCGACATTTCCCTGACTTGAGGCAGTCGTGGTAAGAATTTCAACATTTTTCGAGATAAGGCCCTAAAATCTAGAAAGACATCTCATTCACAAAGAACTCGTTTAGATATTGCAATGACAATAGCGAGCAGTAAAGAGCAGTGGCCGACAGGACATCACGACTGTTCCCATGACGCTCACTGCCGCAGATTGCCACAGCAGAAAAATAAATTCATTTCATTTGTGCCTCGTTGACGAGATGCCGATGCAATAATCCACAACAGCCACTCATCAGAGCTACGGCATCAAAGTGGCATGCTTTTGCTTATAAAACATAAGTTGGGCCTGCTTTTATGTCAATGTGGAATGTGAAGCTGTCGATAACCCCACTAACTGTCCGCCCAAGCCAAGTCAAGGATAAGAGCAAACAAACACGAGACGCCGTCTTAAAAATGCGGTCCATTCGAAAAGTTTCACATACTTGTCCACAAGAACGGTCCTCTTGTTGGTCAATCAAGAGGATATGCGTTTGATATTTAAATCTGCCGACGCCAGTGTGATTGCTTTACAAAAACTAACTGGGTAGTGCGTGAGGAAGGAGCCACTTGCTGTGCGACTGGCTAAAAGTCTGAAGAAGAGAAACCCAAGACGGGAAAAGAAATTCTAGCGCTAGGCACACGTCCAACCAACTGAAATGTAACCAATGAGGATGCAATTCAAGAGCATTCAAGGCCAAATTCAATCTGCTCGAGTAACAAACGCTGGACGATGATTTGGTCATCAGCAGCAGTTTTTCCCATCAAACACCACTGATCCAGAAATACCAATTGAAAAAAAACAATGACACGACCAGCGGTCAGTGGGGATACCAGCTCAAGAATACAGTTTGCGAAGCACCGAGCGTTGGGGCCGTACAACAAAAATCATCGTCACAAACGGCGATAGTGATGAATGCCCCACCTGAATTAGCCGATTTTCTTCAGTTCTCTTCCGCTGTGATCTGTTCGAAACAATCGTTTCTAGTTTCTCTATGTTCTACTTGTAGCCTCGTTGCGAAGGTGTTTTTTAGACATAAACTCTTCAGAATCTCTTTGCTTCGGCTTGCAAATAGCAAGCGTTGCAGTCTCCTCTTTTTTCTGCGACAGTCGACAAGTAACACTTCTTGCCCTTTTTCCTTCAACCCTTAAAGCTCCCATGACTCGTATTTCTCATCTCACTCCTTACACACTCATGTCCACCCCTGACCACACACTTTAATGTTCCAGCAGCGCTTATTTGGTGGTCAGGATTTTATGGACTCCTCTGTCGAGAAGAGATAGTTCCAGGCTGATCAGCATCGAGCCGATTAGTTTGATGTCCGTTTTGGTACTCAGTCCACCCTTCAGTTGCCTTTGATGCCGTTGGGCTTTATAGACCAAAGAAGTGTGACATCATTTTGAATGCCTGAATATCCAGAAAGACGTTGCCTCACACGCACTTTAACTTACATCGCACACAGAACTGCAAACAGTTGCTCTGAATGGTGACGCATGGTGACAAACACTGCAAATCAAGCGCGTTAGCCTTATGGAGCTAACAGAACTTCGTCGTCGCGTGGTGACCATGAAAAAAGTAAGTACGCCTTAATTGCCCTCCACAGAGGGATTAGACCATTGTATATGGAAAACTATGAAAACGAACTACAACTGCCCATCTAATCCTGCTCTCGCCGCCATCACAGTCACCCGCAAGTTAATCCCCGAACCGTGGGCGTGGGCTGAACAAACAACGGAAACATTTCCCACATCCCGCCACCCAGCCTGACAATCCCTTAAATCAAATTTCATTGCCGGCAGATCCACATCAAGAAACACAACGCCTTTGTCTCTTCTTTGAGGCCGGCCACTTCAGCGGAAGGCGACGCAAAAAAAGAAAACAAAAGCGAACATGAAAACCAATTCTGAGTACACGCTCCACTATAAATCATGCGCCAGACGAGACGGCGACACTTAATTAAAAACTACCACCATTCCATTCCGAGTCGCGTTTATCGTTTCGTCTGGCCACACGACGAAAGCCCCCCCGCTGCCGCCAGTGCAGCGGCCTGGAGCTTTGACACTAGTCGCTCGAAAATTTAATAAAAACCATCAACTATGCAGCGAAATGACTTTTTTTGTTTGAGAATGCAAATTTTTTTCTTCATTATTCGCGGCTGTCTGCAGGACACGGCGGGAAGTGCACATGCAACATCTGTTGCGTGACTGAGAGACTAGCTTTTGCTGTTTAATAAATAAATTCTCTCCAGACGCTGATTACCATGTTTACGAGGCGGTCTCTGTCATTCCATCCGAAAATCAGAGCCCCCCGTTGCCCTGAGACATCAATCTGACATGACGCAAGGCATCCCTGGAATTCGTCGTCTGTCCGTCGCTCGCTTCCTCGAAACGTTTTAATTCAATTTCCCGTTGAGTAATAAATCACAAAAGGCAAGGAATTCCTCTCGTTCCCCTTCATTTCTTTGCGCAATGAATCTGGCTTTAACCACTCGCAATGAGCTCAGGACCTCATATGTAGTCCTACATGGGAGCGACGTTTGTTTAGATTCAATGGTGATTCTGGCAGGATACATTCATAATCCTTGTTCCTATTCGATGCGGGCACACTCGCAAACACACACGAGACGCTGGTTCACATCGTCCTTGTGATGCAGTGTGGCTTAAGTTGCTGTTGGCCGGGTTTTATTATGAAATAATCCATGCATGTGGCATACGTCGCATAAAATGAAACATCAAGTGGATAATATTTTTTCGTGTTCCTTGCCAATGATAAGGACATTTACATAATATTTTCACTTCCTCCTCTTCCCCTCCCCCGCTGCGCACACCAGCCCACCCTCCCTAGAGCCCGGAAGCATTCATGTTACAGTCTGATGGTGCAAGTAACATGTCAAAGATGACACCCGGAGGAGGTCATAAAAAGCATTTGCCGAGTAACGCACTCGCTCGATGCACGATGGGTGGGTGTGTGTGTGTGTGTTTCTGAAGTGAAGTGTACTCGTACAGCAAAGTGGATGTCATAGATCGACGATGACGAGGAAATGATTTTGGTTAAATGCACCATGGGTGGTGGTTGGCTGTGTGTGTGTGTGTGGGGCGAGGGTTGGGGTGGCATTTATTTTCCGGGGATTGTGTTCTTTGGACTGATCGATGAGTTTACCGATGAATTTGACGGTAAAGTGCTTGAAGTGTATTTATTTTCATTGGAACGTCTGTCGAAGGGGTTGCTGCAGTCAAAAGTGCTTGGCAATGCTGCAAGGACGCTCTGTCGAAACCTTTGTGGAAAGGAGAGGTAGTGGGATTGATGCCGTGAGCCCACAATACCCGCAGACGATTCTTTCAGACTTGTGACAGACTAAAGAGGAGTCGTTCAATGTTTGCCGATGCTGCATGCTTTCTTAGTTCAGATGCACGTGAACAAAGATATTCGGTTTTTACTCGTCACTGCATACATACTAGAGCTCGGGTACTCGGCAAGCCAGCTATCCGAGAACCCGCATTTTCTGGTATTACCCGGGTACCATAATGTCGGGTACCTGTAAATTCGCTGCCACCGATGTCTCGTAAATCAAGAAAGACAACCGAAAAATAATAAACCCTTTCACAAAGAACAAGGCGAGTTTTGTTCAATAAATAGTACCCAATGGCAGATATTACCGGGTACCCGCCAACTTGGTCATTACCCGCATTGCTTAAGCAAGTATCCTGAGAATTGATGATTTGGGTATAATCCGGAGATAATCAGTAGCCCTTGTCCAAAGAAATTCATCGGCTACACGGACACGGCCATATCACGGACACCAAGGCTCCAGCTAAGAGGGGCTCGTGGTCTCCGAGAATCTAGTCTCGAAAGGAAGAGAAGAATGCCGAATATTGGGTTAAAGACCAACTCAACGCGGGCGCAGGTCTGAAACGTCGTGCCCAGGACCAACGATGTCATTTCGAACTCAGACATGAGTCTCAGGCCAGTAAGACAAGAAAAGACGGACTACATCAAGCTTTGGTTGGAGCTTTACAATTGGCAGCTATAACTAACTAGTCGGGCACTTCGCCAACCTCGAGGTGTGAGGAACTGGAGGTAGCTAGTCGGAGATCGCGGTAACTGCTGTTGATTAACTGGAAGAGAACCTCGGATTCGAAGCGCCACCCAAGGCAAGCTGAAGACGCACGCCTAAGCAAGGGCGGCAAACAGATTGAATTTCCTTCAAAAAATCGTGGTTCAGTTCACGAAACTTGTTAAGTGGATAGGTCTATTTATGCGTGAATAGATCCGTCAATAAACATAATTGTCCGATAAAAAATGGAAGGAAATGCACAATCTTGTATGAAGACGACGCACAGTGGGGTAAGTCAGGATAAAACATCAACAAAATAAAATGTTGACTGTTTGATGGCATTTTATGAAAGCATACAATTTTTGCAAATGACGCCGTACGGCAATCATACCTGACATTTGTGAACTAGACAGCTGCAGTATACACACAGCCAAGCAGAGGAGCGTTATACTCCCCAAGAACGTGGAATAATTGTGCTGGTTTTTTTGACCAATAATTATTGCTCCGATTATAATCGGTGGGTGGTGTTAGCGCAACGCGAATTTCGACGTCGATTTCATAATTGTGTCGCGCCAACTGGGCAAACAATCCGGTACTTAGCTACTCGACTCGAGCAGACTGGAACCACAGGAGACCATGCAGAGTGTGGCCACCACCGGAGAATATCGCGAGTATGGCTGCCTATGTCGCTGAGAACGAAGAAACATCAACCAGATGACGGACCACGTATTTGGGCATCACCAGACATGCAGTACCTTACAGCGAATTTTAGTGAAAGAAGAAAGATCAGTTGATGCCTCCTGATTGTCAGTCTCGTATGAATTACTGTCAAGCCATCCTCAATTTCAACAACGAAGAGGACGCGACGAGGCGTATTTCCACTTAAGTGGTTACGTAAATAAGCAAAATCTGCGTACGAAGAGCCATTACATCCACTCAAAGCCACTGTGTTGGGTGCGACGTTCGGTGATTCGGTCGTAATTTTTGAGGACGCGATCGGCAATACGATCACTATTACTGGCGAACGATACAGGGCCGGAATTGGATGAGCGGGGCTTGGTGAACATGCGGTTTCACACAAGACGGTGCAACCGCACACACAGCACGAGCCATAATGGATATTGTGAAGTGCAGATCGCGTAATCTTCCGTTTTGGCGATTTAACCATCCCAGACTTTTTTTTTGCCAACAAACCGCATACAATCGCAGCCCAGAAAATTCGACAGGAATGTCATCACTTATCTTCAGAAATTTTGCGGATAGTCACGGAAAATGCGATAAAACGGGCATATATGTGTACCAACACCGGCGGCAGCCACTTGGCGGATATAATTTTTTCCATAAAAAATTGTACACGTCCAAACAAAGATTTCCATCACTCAAAATCATACTCTTTTCATTTACTAAAAAAATAATTCCCAAACAAAAGTGGACGACGAATACCAAATATTCCTACAAAATTTGTTGACAGGTCTAAACATCTGTGGGAATAAGGCCATAAAAACAAAGGTAATCAGGAATAAAAACTGAGCGTGCAATAGCTTATAACCTAAACAATGAACAAAATGGATGCCGGAAGTGGACATGGCATGTTCGCTTATTTCTATTTCAATTATAAATTATAAATTTTTCATAATTTGTTTGCATTTTTAACCTGAATTCCAATTCTATACGACTCACCATGTCGAGATATGCATTATACCCACTTTTCTGCCCCACTGGGCGAAGTTACATAGGTAGGTGGGCAGGTAATTGAGTGTCCTGACGGTCATATGGCCGTGGCTCTCACTTACACCAACATGTTGGGTCCTTTGTCCCTTTTCTAGGGGATTGTTTACTACCGTGAGACCTACTTTAGTCCTAAAACCACCACCGCTTAAGTCCACCAGCACTACGAAAAAGAACTTTCCTAGGAGCTGCCTCCTTTCCTTGCTAAGGCTGGGCAGTCACAGAGTAGATTTTGGATAGATTCTGGTTCTTCCTCACCCCTGGAGCTTCTGCAAATGTCATTACGCTGTAAGTTCAGACGCACAGTCCTCGGTATGGACTCCTATTAGCATTCACACGTCTTTGCGACTAAATCCGACCAATCATGTTGATCTCTTCTTGCTTCGATCGGTCATCCTTGCCGTTGCTCCAAACCCGAACCAAGCCATCGAGCTCTGTCTCTGTTCAGGACTTCGTCGTCCAACTGGACGTTACATAAACGATTGACTGTCTGAATCACTGGCAGAGCGTTGGCGTCAATGGAGAGCTTCTTGGAATGAAGTGAATGAATTGTCGACAAGACAAGCAGCAAGTCGCCTCGTGGTCATTTGTCGAAAGGGGTGTCGGAACTGTTGACTGACGGAGTAACCAATTCACAGTCCAAGCATTCCTCTGATTTATGCATTTCCGTCAAAAGCGTGGCATTTCAATGAATATCAGTGTGACCCAACCAACCATTGTCTGTGCACATTGCATTTGCAGTGACATTCTGTTTTCTAACCAAGACATCACTTTATTAAAATCCTCAAGAAATCAGTCCATGTCAACAGCTCAGCAGAATTGAAATTGTACAGATGACAAACTATTTCCGAAGAATGACGTCCTGTGGTGGCTCATCCTGCGTGCAGTAGAAAAAAGCAAACATAAATCTCTTAAGAGAATTTCATTTCATTTGTGTACCACCCGCCCCAAGTGCCCTTGTCCCATGGCTGAAGGAGAACACAACAAGGATTGTACACGGAATTACATTCATTTGTTCGTTCTTTTTACGAGAGCAACACAGAGAGCTCAGCATTCACGGAATGAATCTGTTTACCGATAGAGCCGAGGTATGGATTCAGATTCAGCGAATATGCACAGCATGTCTTGGCCGGGCACAGGGAAGAAGAAGACACATTCGTTCCATTGACTTACGTGTATTTCCCATGTGATGTCTTGTGACGAACATACGAGCGCACCTCGGCCCGGGAGTCCTTGAGGTGGGCCGCACGAGTATAAAGGTGAAATTTATGACGCAATTTTCGGAACAGCAAGCACTCCTCCTTTTCCGCCCAAGTGGGCAGCAGAGAGGCTGGGGCTAAATTAATTTCACCACAACACGTCTTCTTTCGTTTTATTGAAGACTTATCTGCGAATGATCGGCGTTAGCCAGGAGTACCGAATAAAAACGGAATAAAAGTCGAGTTAATGTCGTGGCCGGGGAAGGGTGACGGCGCTGCGGTGCGGACGCTTATGTGAGGGCACTTATTGGTTTTATTTATTGACGTGGATGTCTTGCCGGAGTAATTAAGTGGCCGAGTGGGGCGATTACACGTTTATCACGAAACGCGAAGAATGGCTGGCAGCAGGGTGGGGGCGGAGGGGGGACACATTCTTGTGTGATAAGTGGCTCAGGGTGGACTTATTTGAATAATTAAGAGCTGTTCGAATGGGAAAAGAAAAACGTTCGCATTTATTTTCTAAGTATCGGACATTTACGGCTCTATGGAGCTGACGGCTGGATAGTCCAACAATCAATCGAATCGCGCGTGTCCTCGTTCACACAATGAGACTTATAGTCAACTGGCAGGTATTCTCAGTGCACGTGTTTGCCACACTTGGGAGGTTAGCACATCAATAGACGACCCTACTACGTCACATCGAAGAATGTAGAAGGATTGAGCTATGAATTCATGCAATTTCGACTTCAAGTGAACATGGCCTTAAACAGATTTGATCCTGTAAGGAAGTAGGGACAAGTATTTGCACAAAATTCGAGGCAATGGGGAGTGCAAGATCCAGAACGCCACGTCAGACTTGCTCCAATTTGAACGGCTGCCAAACGTTTGGTACTTCGAAAGGTGAGTTGTACCTCTGTCACAGGAACAATCAACATGAATGAATTGTCTCGAATTTATCCATTTCAAGTAATTATAATAAAATTGGTGGCGCCACAGCGTGTCGTGGACCTGGTCGTAAATTCAATGACAACCAACTCGTGCTGGCTGTGTAACATGTTGTCACGTTGTGCTTGTCCTCTGACGAGTACACGGTGATCTACAGCCGACTACGAATGGGGAATTTTGATAGGATTTTCGTAGCTAGGCATTGTTAGCGAAGTGGTGGAGCTGTAAATCGAATACGAAGAATTTTTTGCCGTACAGTGAATTGAACCTAGACACCGTAGAAGTTGACACACTACACACTGAGTCACGACATGGCGGCAACGGCGTTTACTACGGGCGATATTCTGAGTTGTTGCATACACGGGCTCAGAATTTCATATTCAATAATTTCCACACGTTGCTTCGCTGTTCATCATGAATTTTGTGTTTACTGACCCCAAATCCACTAGTGCTTATGCTGCTTTATCGACTCAGGAGACTGGGATTTCGTTCCCTTTACGACAGTAAATTGTCTGATGAGCCCACCAAAAGACGACACGAAGAGACGAGAACCTACAATTTCACGTACGATCACGGGATGTGCGTGAAATTAGCATGTGCGTAAAATAATAAAGAGTGACCATATAGCAATGATAGTCTATCCAATTGTTGTGATACAGCAGCTGTCAAAGCTACCAGTGACATCGAGCTGTCAAAATATTCAGTCAGGGATGCCATTTCATCACGTATCATTTCACGTTTGCCGAACGTTCGGAAATCATTAAAAAAATATAGAAAATTAATTCATTTTGTCATTACGGTTTCAGTGTGCAGGCAATTCGTCCCACAGTGGAAAAGTTTGAACGTAAGTACACTCTCTTGGAGCTCAATACACCAATTAGATAGAGATTGTTGCAAAACGAAGAAAACATAGCCGCCGTGGGGGCCAGTATCGAAGAACACCAAGTGATGTCGATCCGTGACCGATGAGGTAAATTGAGCATCGCCAGAGGGACTGTAGTGTCTGCTCGCCAGTACATCCGCTCTTGTCTTGTGGTCAGACCACCACAACCCTGAACATGATTGGACATGCACACAAGACAACAGAGATAAGATGCTTATGACATATCTAAGAACACATTCCACGTTCTCACGCTCTACCGTAGTGTTGCCAATACAATACAGGGTCGACTCGGCTTATTTTGCGCTTGGAGCTGTTCTCATTTACAGTGTAATGTAGAACGAACGTGATCACGTGCAATAAGAACATTTCCGTAACCACGTGATATAATTTCACGTATATTTAGGCTACATACGTGATTAAGTGCATTTCGTCTAGACTGGAACGTACGTATGTGCCACGTGATCGCGTGAATTTTTGTCTAGTGTTGCACGTACATGTGCCACAGGATGACGTGTAATTCCCAGCACGCTCAGAATTTGGGGCTCTAGAAGAGACACTATTTAGTATGGGTTTACTAGAGGAATCCAAAGTGTCATAAGTATTTTCCAGCACAAGTCCACAATTCGTGGTTGAATCTGCTGAGAAACTTCGGGTCGCACGCAGAACTAGTTTCGCAAACAAGATGTTATCGCGTTGTGCTGCGAGCTGATCAATTAGGTGAACAGAGGATGAAGTTCCAACAAAACGGTGTTATATTGCACGGAACTCGAGCTACATGCCGGTGTCCTTTCCAATGTTAACCTTATCAAGAAAATAAAATTAAATGTACCTTGTGTTTTCTTTTCATTATTTTCCGGCTCCCGGTCTAAAAATAAAAGAAAACAAAAAAAAGAGAACGCAAATAAATTATAAGTTAAAGGAAAATCATAAATTAAATGAACACTGAACAAAGGAAAACTAGACCACAAAAGAACGGAGAAACAAACGAACAGCATGGCCAAAGGTTCACAAAAAGCGTTTCTTATGAACGACATTCACAATCTGGACAAGGACACTGGCTACAGTCTAGTGGCAGGATGTGCTTTGTCGTGAAAACTGTGGCGATGGAGTAGAATGACATAATCAACCACACTCTACATGCATTCAAATGAACAATTAAAATATGAAAACACACAGCAGAAGAGATGAACAATGATTTCCATCAAATTAACATCCTTTCCTTAACCGAGTGCGCAGCAAACACGACCCAAAACAAAAACTAAAAAAAAAAATGATAATTATAATCGCAACGGAAGAGCATGGAGAAATACAACAATCAGTTGGCAGGGAGCAAGCGGCCCGCCCTCGCTCCCCCGCTGTGTGCTAATGAATGAATGAAAAGCAGGAAAGGAAGGAGAACTGTGCACATTTTGTGTACAAAGAAGAGAAGAAATTAAGACGGAAAGAAATGTGACAAGAATAGTGCTTGACCAAGTCGACTATGGAGCAGGAAGACCACAACAGTATTTTCGGATGCAGTAGCGATTTGGGGCAATTAATATGGGTCGGAGGGTTGAAGGGAATAAGAACATCCCTTAAGAGACTGAATTAGGTAAATCATCAAGTAAGTTTTGTTGACTGTTACGTCAAAGGGTTGAAATCCTGCTCACATTTAAGTGGCGTCCATGGCCAGAAATTCACCAATCGTACCTGGATCACTGTCCAACAAAGCAACTGGATCTAGGCCACAGTAAGTTTTGGCAAATAGGCTTGGAGAAATAGGCTGACCTACTCATCCATCGAATTTGTTCTTAACTGAAAAGCATATTCCCTACAATTTTTAAAATGTTGATGTGCGTGCATTCTTTTTGGCTGCAATCGGGTGATGTTAGTTTTAAAACAATGTACCAGAAGGTTGAATAAATGGACCTAGATTGTAAATACTCTAAAACTTTTGCAATAAACTCGATTCAAATTCAATAAATTGCTCGTGTATGACAACAATGAGTGGAATGAATTCACTTAAAGTCTGGTAGGTAGGTACTTAGGCAGGTAAAGTGTGGTCAAACTTTAAGGCCCGATGTTAAATGTGAACTACACCTAAACAAGTTTTTCAGTCAAGTTTTTTTCTGCATTTCATTTAACACTTCTCAATTTCAGACTAACTCAATTTTAACCATGGAAAGATACACAATCGAGCAACGCGTTAAAGTTATTGAGGCTAATTATGAAAATGGCCGTTCAAATCAAAATGCATATCGTGCACTTCGTGATTTTGCATAATCGACCAAATGTGTCCACATTTTATTCGTTAATAAGCAGAATTGCCGCATCTGGGCGAATGATAATTTAAGAGTGATTGTCGAAAAATCAATGCACCCACAAAGAGTGACTGTTTGGTGCGGTTTATGGGCTGGCGGCATCATCGGGCCGTATTTTTTCCAAAATGAGGCCGGTCAGGCAGTTACTGTGAATGGTGTTCGCTATCGTGAAATGATAACGAACTTTTTATGGCCCGAATTGGAAGATATGAATGTGGACGATATGTGGTTTCAACAGGACGGTGCCACTTGCCACACAGCTAACGAAACAATGGCTCTTCGATCGCGACAAATTCAATGGGCGTGTTATCTCACGTGGTGGCGATGTCAATTGGCCGCCAAGATCATGTGATTTGACACTGTTGGATTTTTTTCTTTGGGGTTATTTGAAAGAAAAGGTGTACGTCGATAAGCCAGCAACAATTCAAGAGCTAAAGGATGAGATAATTCGGCACATTAACGGCGTAGAACCTCAATTATGCTTTAGCGTCATCGAAAATTTGGACCATCGGATGGAGGCGTGCCGCCGAGGTCGCGCCGGCCATTTGGTCGATATTTTTTTCCATACATAATTGAACCATACCCATATTATCATAATAAAAAGAAATGACACTAATTTCTTAAATAATTTGTATTTTATTCAAAATCAACATCGGCCCTTAAAATTTAACCACCCTTTATAAGTGTCTGGCACAACAGCCCATTTAGACCCCATTACGGGTCGTCCATTGCGATGTCACCTATTTTCAAGTGTGCTTCAATTATATGAAGCAGTAATGCTGTAACATTTCCATATAACGTATGCAATTTTCAGTTTCCAAGATTCAGTAGTTTATTGAACGCATATTTGCCTAGAAACTTCTTTCTGGTTACTGGGAGTGGTGGACAGGTTCCGAGATAGTCCCTACGTGTAGTTGCAGCCTGTAAGAGATACCCATTCTCCTCGCATGGTTGCCTACTAGTCATTGACCGTAAATATACGCTGATATCTGCTCTGTTAACAGTTAGGGGAGTTCTGGTTTTGGTTCCTTTCTGACTAAAGACCCCAGCATGATTGACTTAAATAAACAGAAGCTTATATCTGAATTGAACGAAAATTAGAAAGTGCCCATAACTGCTTCTGGAAAACGATGCGAGATTCCAACATTGTCTGTCATTTAAATGCCAATAGATCGAATTAGTTTGTTCCCACTTAAATAAGAAAAAATGAACGAAACTTAACGAAACTTAAGGAAAGCGATTATTAAGTCACAGACTGTGACTCGCAGTGTCATCACTTCAGTGTCATACTCTCTTGCGTGTTCAAGTTGACTTAAGTGTCCTTACGTCCATTTGGGTTGGGCGAAACTTAAGGAAACTTAAGGAAAGCGATTATTAAGTCACAGACTGTGACTCGCAGTGTCATCACTTCAGTGTCATACTCTCTTGCGTGTTCAAGTTGACTTAAGTGTCCTTACGTCCATTTGGGTTGGGCCTTAGTAAAAACAATGGTAGTCTTGCGTATATGGCTAAAAGCCTACATGTCTTCAATTCTTTATGTCTGTTGGCAGTTTTTGACAGCATCTTTTAGTGTTTATTTCTTGATTTATTGAAATAGGGTCCTGGGCCATTCCTGATTTAATATTACTTGTAATGTGATGCCCGTTCCCAGTTAGAATGCCTGTTACAGAGAATAGCATTATGCCCAGGCTTCACCATAGGGTGAGATTGCAACTGACCAATATCTCCTGCAGACATGTGCAACAGTTTTACCATCTAATCTTTATGCCGATTGCCGGAGCCTTCTTAGGGATTCGATGATGGATTGGTGTCTGGAATGCACTACAATGATTAGGTTGACGAAAGGACAGGATAGAGGCAAGTTTCTAACGCTTCTCCACTCGTAAGCCATAGATCCATTGATGTAGACTTCCAGAGCAGTGGGCTTGGCCTTGTCAAGTTGCGTACCTGTTGAAGTTAAGTTCTCCATGTTTTGGTGTAGGCGTGGAAGGCACCACCTAGGCTTTTACCTTCTAGTAGAGATTACAAATTGGGTCTTGGATGGGAGAAGATTTAACTCGATGGCGTTCCTCGGTTTTGCCTGGCTATTCAGAGGTACTTCGTGTCTTATTTTGTTTGTTACAACACAACACCAATGTTATCCCCGTGAGCAGTTGGCCTGGATCTGGTGTTTTAATATATCCAGACAAAAGGACTAGACAAAGCATCATCTTCAGGTTAATGCAAGTACTTTTCCGGTTAATACTGCACTAAAAGCAAGCCACAAATGTCCGATACCTTTCGAGACTTTGTGTCTCCTTTTGAGGTAATAGTCCTCGAGGAGAGCAGAAGACTCGACTCGTGGGCGGCATTAAAATCTTCCCCCATTTTCACCTTCATCTCTAAAGCAATCAAGTTACACCGCAATTCAATCTTCAAAGTAATGTTTCTCCCAGAAATTTCTTTGAAGCTAATGACCTCCCCTGCCTCTTCGCAACCAACTTCCAGAAGGAATTAGCGCTTCCGTGCCGAGTTCAGAGGCACTTCCACCCCATAAAGTTGTAATTCCTTTTAGGTCTTACACTCCTAATCAGAAGTGACGTTTGCAATTAGCATACATCAAGCAGCACTTTCCATTCAACATTCCCCCGTGTAATGCCAAGTTAATTGGGTCAAATTGATCCCAGCGAGATGACCTCAATCCACCATCCGCAGCCGGGATGTGCCGGCAGAAGGTGAGCAGTCTGCCTACACCCCCGCGCGCCATTCAAGAAGCAGAACTTCCATTGATTTATGCACCACCTGTACAAACCAATTAGAAGATTATTTCCATCAGGGGGCCGCTCTTCGTGACCGGGCTAATTTATTACTTCATCTTTTCCCCATAATATCGCCATTTGTTTTCTTATTTTCATTTTTGTTTGTTCCGTGCGCTGCAGCCTCCTTCCCCCAAATCCGACGTATCCTCGTAGGATCCATTCATTCTTCTCGGCCCCCCGTCCCAATGACTTCCGTGTAGGCAGCGCATCCATCCCCTGCCTGGCAGCAGGGCGTCCCCGTCCATCGGCGAAATTTATTATCACGAAATCGAATTTGTTCGTGCGGAATGAATGAATTTCATTCACATCCCCATTGCGAGTGTGTGCCGTATTGTCGGCGGGGACGCCATTGCAAGATCAGGTTGTCTTCTTCCGCTCTTCTTAAATGCTGGCCTGTCTGCTTGGAGTTCGGTTCGCGCCCCCGCTCCAGCCGGCACCGGTTCACTCGACACAACGTGATGAGTTTATTTCGTCTAACTTTCGTGTAAATAGCCATTCGGAGAGCTAGAATTTCAGCAGCAGGCGCCCCCACAAGGACGAGCTGCGATGGAGAAGTTATTAATTTCCAGGCGAGAGGACACGCCATGATGGTGTTTGGGTGTGAGGAGTGTGCCGCAACTACGATGGTGTCGACAACACTCTAAATTGCTGAGAATTTTCGAAATAATATTGAATCTTTGATGTAATTAATCGAGCGGAACATAATTACACGGCATCAGGGCTCACTTGATGGCCAGACACAAAGGCACGCTCGTGGGGAGGGGCGCAGGCAGGAAAAAGGGTTTCATCGATGATATACGAGACCAATAATTGGCTTTTATGTCGTGTTGAGTAGCTGATAAGTTATTGCCGCGTATTGAGTGCTAAAAGGTCCTTCAGGGAGCATGAAATATTGGACAAGTGCATTTGCATATTTGAAAGTCGTGGGGGGGAATGGGTCGACTGATGGGGCTTAAGAGATAAAGTGCAGCGCATTCGGAGAACGGGAGGAAAATTAATCCAATAAATGTTGGCTGGAATATTTTGCATAAATTCCTGCTCCTTCTACTGACATCAATGAAGGATTAATTTACTGAGGAATGATTTCTGCATTGTGGACTGCAAGTTCAATGAACCCACACTTAACGGAGACGGAAGTAATGCATCTTAAATACTGGCTCAGCAGGACACATTCTGCGTTTTCTTGAGATCATGGGATTATTTGAAAGTCTGTTGAGGCAGGCAACTTTTAATGCGTGCGTTTGAATCAGATGAGCCAGACGCAAGAGGTTCACTCCCGAAATGTAACACCAAACAATGGTTTTGGCTGGGCGCCATTTCGGTTTGGATGACATTTGTCAGTGCACATTGAACAGTCGTGCAGACTTTACTACATTTCATAATCAGCCCGAATCACAGATCTACTGTTTGAGTGAGTGTATGTTTAAAAAATAACACTTTGAGCGACGACGCAGATTTAGACGTGAGTGCCTGTTAACAAACAGGATACCCGCTGTTAAGCGACCGAAAGTCCTTACATCATAAATCGAAATCTATCAGTCCTGTCGATTATACGTCAAAGTCATCGTTTTATCGTATTTTTTTGCGGATGTTCGATGCAGTTCTGTAACACATTCTGTTGGCCGCTATTGGCAGATGTTGAAAAATTTTCCTGTTCTCAAATCTGATCAATTTAGCCAACAGACCACGTTTGTCGAACGAGACGGTGACACATAGAGGGTGGGCCATCTAGTGGTTTTTTTTTAAATCATAGCTTATTTTGACACTGACAGCTGTTTCCCTATCGAAATCTAGACAGAAAGGGAGTCGCTTAACGACAAATGACTCGCGTTACAGAAACATTGAAAACGTATTTCCAAAGTATATGCTATGTGCGCTCAAACAATGCAATTTTTTTGAAAAGAAAAAATTTTGACCGAAATGATGCACCCACCACGACTGCTGTACGCAAGTTTGTGCAAAAAGTTTGCGACAGTGGACAACACTTCTGGTCCCCGTCATCGTACGTGCACAGAGGAGAATGTGACTTCTGTGGCCTTCTTCGAAAATGAGGCTGGGAACAACGTTTCGGTCAAAGGTGGGTGTTACAGAACCATGCTAACTGATTTTTTTTTTTTACTGAAATTGAATACATGCATTTGGACGACCTCTGGTTGATGCAGGATGGCGCGACATGCCACACAGCCAATGTCACAATCGATCGATATGTTGCGCATAAAATTCCGAAATCGTGTTATCAGCCGTCTTGGCGATGCCAACTGGCCGCTTGGGAGCTTCGATTTGACCCCTTTGGACATTTTTTGTAGGCAACCGTGAAGGACCGATGTTATGGCAACATTCCGGAAACGATTCAAGCACTTAAGGTCAATATCATCCAAGCAATCAGTGAGCTACAGCTCGAAACCATCTACAAGGTCTTGGAAAATTGGGGTGACAGAATGCGCTACTGCAAAGCCAACCGAGGCAGCCACTTGAACTTCGTTGTATTTTATAATTAATGGGAATGTTTGTTCTTACTAATGAAGCCATAATACATGAGACAAATTTAATTTTGTTCATTTTATTGCATTTTTAAAAATAAACTTGTATATGGCCCACCCTGTCAAACGCAGGCTAAATTTCTCAAAGAATTTGTTTTCACTCGAACTGTGTTAAAAAGCGGTTGTATCTATGGTTCCATTGTCCCCACGAAGTAAATTGTAAGTACATTCGAGTCACGTTATGAGTTGTAGGCTAGTCGGATTACAGGGGGTGCCAGCTAATACAGTGGACGGACTACAACGTGACACCATGACCTTCTCACGAGTCGAGTCGACTTTCCCTGTACTCAGTACTGGCTCTGGCCAGAATCTGAGCCAGGAGAGGAATGTAGAATCTTCACGGATGGCTCCAAGGCCAAGGAGGGGTCTGGCGCTGGCGAAAACATTAGACTGCAAACCTCGTTAGGTAAATTTGCGTCGGTTTTCCAAGCGGAAAGGTATGTGATCCTAATGGACACGAACTAAGTTCTGAAGAACAGCTGTAAGGGGCGGAGTATTTGTGTATGTAGCGACAGCCAAGTTGTGCTTAATGCCTTACTCAACCCTTAAACCAGTCCAGGAATGCAAGTCTTCTCTGATTGATCGGCAGCTTGAATGCTATAAGACTTGTCTGAGATCGTCGATGGACTTGCTACACAAGGATCAGGGGAGGTACTCAATCTTAGGACCCGAACCTGCGTTGGCACTACCTGCGTCCTCGGTTAGAGTTTACATCGATGGTTGGGCTTCTCGACAGCTCAACTGGAGGTGGCATGAATCTTCAGTATGTCGACAAACCAATCGTATGCTACCTAACGTCTGTATGACATTCGCAGCATTTTTAACAGAAAAGACTGCAGACGAATTACCGGCGTACTAACAGGCCACTACACTTTCGCCAAACACCAAAATTGCTGGGCCTACGCTATGAAACCCTCTGCGATGCCTGTGGCGAAGACGACGACACTGTAGAGCACTTCCTCTGCCACTGTCCCGCCTTTGCTGGGATCAGGTGGCAGTTATTTGGTGCTGATGTGGTGAGAGCTAATGATGTAAGCTCCTCATCGCAGAAGCGCCTGCTGGTACTTTCCCGAAAGACCATGAAATTTCGTTAAATGTTGGTTGCTGCCTGGTAGAACAATGGACCAGTTTTAAGTCTGAGTGCAGAGAGAAACATAACCAATACCGAACTCAAGCTAGACATAGAACCGGGCAGTATAAAGCTTTCGGTTTTGTTTTAGTTTCTGCAACTTGAATTGACAAAAAATTTACTCGGTTTGTACCCACTTCACTCCCCACCACTTGTTAGGGAACAACAGCGCATACAACAGGAGCAATCGATTTACCGCCAACCAAATTAAAATCGGTCCATTATTTGCCGGTGCTTGAGAACATGAAATCAGTTTTCATTAAAGTACGTCGCATTCGATCGAACATCAAGCAGTTTCAGACAGTTTTGTAGCGATTTAAATATATAGAACCTTTAAATATACGATCCAGGTTGCCCAGGCCAGCTGCACAGCTCTGCACATCCTTCGTAATTAACTTCGCGCTCATAAATTCTTCAGCAGCCATAATCCACAAACGACGGATGACTTCACCTCATCAGTGCTTCCGTCTTTACCTCAGAGACTGACCTAATACTCTCCCTGAAGAGCTAATTCTCACCATCAACTGCCGGCGCGCTGGCAGCCACGTCGTCTACGGCCTCTCACTGGCGACGTATTTATAGGATTCCGTGTGCAAGCCACATTCTCCGTCTTCGCATGGCTCCCTCGGCGGCCATGGCAAGTGAAGATGAAACACGCCAGAAGTGTAATTTATCAAAACGCTATCGCATCATTAATAATTCTTTCGTAACGGCGACTTCAAGTACGTTGAACGAGTACCTCCAGTGGCAGTGCTCCTCCTCCAGCAGCAGCAGCAGCAGCATCCCAAGCAGTCCGTCAGAGCGGGCAGGCCCGCGCTTCCTCTGACGGAACATGATACATTATGACACGGCCGAGGCAAGAAAAGAAATGAACGAGCCGAAATGACAGCCGTAATAGTCTGCATAAGCCAGGTGGGGGTGTTGGGGGGCGAGTGGCTCCCTCCGGAGCTGTTTGCACAGCGAACACAATCGCGTGCTGCTTGAATTAAAAACAACGAAAAAACGGGCAAAAAAAAGACCGAAACAATTCTGAAATTCAAGAAAATCAATAAAAACGCCGCGCCTGTGCCGAAAATTTGCACAAAACCCTCCCCCAGCCGGGGTGGGTGGTAATGGTGGCCGCTTACATGTAACGTCACCTGGCAAGGAAGGGAAACACGAGCACGTACCGAACATGAAAGGTGAATATCTTATCACGTTAATACACCTTGAAGTGTAATAAATTCTGTTCAAGTGAATATTTCGCGTTGTGTATAACATTTTTCCATCGGTTGCTACGGCAGTGGTTGGTGGTGATGGTGGTGTACACTGGAGTGGTGGCGAAGAGACAACCCCCGGGGCCGCCATAAGACATACCTGTTGTTGGCTGAAGAGGGTGAAGTGGATGTGGATGAGAAGGGGATGCAGCCGCATAATGGTGAATCTATGCTTAGCTGCACTCTGGCAGCACTCTGGATCCATAAATACGTGTATGCACGTGCTTTGGGGGATCTCGTGGGTGTACTATGTATCTGAATGAAGGTGTTTTTATCAGTCGTCAACAATCCATTAATCATCTCTCCTTTCTGAGTGGTTACATGGCGTTGCGTCGGAGGAGGAAAACTAGAAAAGGACTCATGTTTGTGCTCAACCAACGAGAAAATCGAATAAATGTCGGAAGTGTATGATGTTCGGGAGGAACTACTGAGAAACTATACATTTCTTGCTGATGTCGGTGTTGGCGGGGTTTGTTATCCAACCTTGACGCTCTAACTCGTTAAAACTCGCTCAGGATTGAGACTTATCTGAAAGTCTTTAAGAGGGTTTCAGGCACTTGACTTCAAGTTTAAATCTAGTCGTCCATGAACTGAGGAGGTGCGGGAAATAGTCTCAGATGCGAGAGTAGTTTCTGAGGAGGCTTGTGTAGAAATAAGTGAACGATTGCTTTGCTTTTGATCTCCGCCAAGGCGACACAGTTTGTCCGTTGATGTTGTAACCTCTGTAAGCCCGTCTTATACAATTCATTTGCGAAGAAGAAGCGCATGCCTCAATGACGGCTCGCTGTGTTCTGGCAATCACGTCAATGCGATCCGCGTATGCTAACAATTGTATGCAATACAGGAAAACCATGCCTATAGTGTCGGCGCGGAAGTCCTGCACGATCTTCTTCAGGATGATGTTAAATCCTTTTTGACAGGAATGTACAAACTAGACACGACGCTGTTAAGCACATCTCTATGCATGCTGTCACATCCAGCCTTGTAATCGACGAATAGGTAGAGGGTGTCGATTTGAACTTGTTGGATCTTATTCCAGGATCTGCGGTAGTGAACTGTAATAAATTGGAAATAGTGCAAATATACTTTAAAGAAGAAACCTAAGCGAAGAAACAGAGGACGCCCAAGAAGGTTAGATTGGAGTGGATAGATTAGGCCATAGCTGACCCCTTGTGTTACCTAGCGGATCTGATTATTCTTATTTCCGCAGACCAACAAGCGCTTTTGATAAATCAAAGGCGAAATAATAGGCGTCTAGTTGACATTTTCTACGGGAGGAGAGGGCACTGCAGTTACATACATAGAAGATGTGCAATAGTTTCCTCCTGATCCTCGTTTTAGCAGCTTCTGCAGAAGTCATTATAGGGGAGGCCTTATCTGGAGGCATGGTATAGTGACGGGTTATAACGCCGATAATGGTTCTGTCTACTCATTTTGATCCGATTGCTGTGAGCATTTTGGATCAATAGTCGCCCAAAGTCTACCTAGCACCGGTAGACCATCTACGTACACGGAAAACAGCTCAAAAACATGATCACTTAATAGCCGTGGAAGTAAAACTCGATCCCTTTATGTCGTCAGTCAAAACCGTCCAAGAGAACAAATTGATTGCAAATCTGTTCAAGGACTGTACGGAGACGATTCGGGTAGTCGAACCTTTCATCAAGAGCTTCCAGGAAAATTCCACTACCGAGCAACAAACTACTAAGCAAAGGAAGATATTTGCTGATCAGCATAAAACTTGATCTGCGAAGAGAGCGTATTAAAAAGTGGCGAAAGATTCTCTGGAGCGATGAAACTAATTTCAATTCCTTTGGATCAGATAGCAGACGTAGTGTGAGGCGCCCTCCCAGCGCAGAATGGAATCCTAGCCGCCTAGAGCCTAGGTACATCAAGAAGACAATCAAGCATGGTGGTGTGGTAGCATTGTGGTATGGGCATGCTTCTCTAGCTTCAAGTGTGTCTAGTTTTTTGTCCATGACTGTATGTTCCAGCAGCTGTTAAAGTCTTTTACTCAACTGCCTCTTGAGCTCAAAGAAACAGTGGTCGACAAGAGTTATTCTGCGTTTAATCTAGGTATTGGTAGTATTCGCACAGTCTACTTGGAAGACTTGAAATCGACGAATATGTGGTGAGTGTCGATTTGAACTTTTTGGATCTTATTCCAGGATCAGCCGTAGATCGATGTGAAGATCTGGTCCATTGTGGACATCCCTGACCTGAAGCCGCACTGATAAGGATATCTCAGAAGGTTTATAAACGGCTTCAGACGAGCACACATAACGGCAGAGAAGATCTTGCAACAGCTGCAAATCCGTGTTTCTACAGTCCGTGGTGGAGTTGGATATATTCTCTTTCTCTATTCGTCTCTATCGGTCTGTTCGATTCTACAGCAAGCACGTCAAACTGGCGGCCCGCTGCTAATAATTGTTCGGTCCAGCAATTGAAGTCTAAAGGGTCTGAGTGCCCTTGTTTATACGAAAATGTGAACTCAGTGCCAATGTGGACCACCAACCAAGTAGTCACTGCCGGGAAGATTTCTCCACAAGTAGAAAAGCTGGTAGCAGAGAAGAGATGCAGAAAACAATAGTGTAACCTGTTTTTTTTTTTTTTTTTTTTTAAATGAATTGGTAGAAATTCCAGTTTTTCTTTCCTTTTTTTGCGGTCCACGCAAATTTAGATCCTGCTCGATTGGCAGGAATCACTTTTTTTGTGCGTGCTTTTGTTGTTTCACAACTGGAATGGATTCAGAATCAGTTCAAACGTCGATGTTGGCTAAGCTTTTTCTAGACAGTATACTAGAGCCATCTCTCCCAAGCCATGAATTAAGGAAATTTAATTGTGTTGTGCAGTCAACCTAGCCGTTGGAGTCCAGGTACCTACCCACTATTCAACACCCGCTACATCGATTGATTATGTCGCGACATTGCTGTTTATGTTCTACAACAGAAGACACTTAGGTGACGGTAGCTGATGATGGAGATACCCAAACTATTCTCCTGACAACCCAAGTCCAAAATACGTCTTTTTTGACAAAAGCACTACCTTTGAAGTATGCCTAAACAACTTGCAAAAAACTGATTACATTAAAATAGCAGTTGTTTCGGTTATCTAAATACTTCTTCCACTCCCACCGCCAGTTTTTTTCTCTCCCAACGCAGAGAAAGGCTTCGCTTCCATAAAAAAAAGACGGATCACTGTCCGATCCAAAAGCCGCGCACACTCCTCCCAGTCAACCGACAAACTCTACGGAAGTAATCACCATGAGTAACGACCTCTGAATCATTTCGCCGAAGCAAACTATCCTCTCCACTTCATTCGTCGTCTGTCGGCACTCAGTGATCATTTTTTAAATTACATCCATTCTCGGCCTCGTCGCGACGTAGGAAAGGTTGCTAACCTCATCACTTATTAACTCTAAATGTCCATTCCGCCCCCACCACCACCACCGCCGCCTCATCAGACACCCGGATATCTCGTAAAACTGCACGAAGGAGCTGTGCAAAGTTAAAAATTCAAAACAATTCCAATTTGTAGCCCTCAATTCCATCCATTCCTACATGTCTGATGGTGGTCATTATTCCCAGGATTCGCATTCTTCCCTGAGCCCTGAGCCACCCCCTCAGTCTCTAGCCGCCGAAGAAAAGAGCAACTGTACGAAACAATGAGGCGGGGAGATCACCCTCTCCTGCCAGCCCATCACGAATGATGATGTTTCCCGGGAAAGAAAAAAAAAACCAGGAACGTATCCTTCTGGGCCGTTCTTCCCTTTCACCCGTGCTCCTCTCTGTCCTTTCATACGCTATCTGTTCTGGTTCTTTATTTGCTTTGGAAATATTTTATTTATGAAACAATTCTCACATTCGCTCGGCGAGTCCGCCGCTCTTTTGCTTGTCCGCCCCCCCTCCCCCTAAGAACAACTGGCACGGTCTTCGTAATCGTCTGAAGTAATTTATGCCTGGAAGACAAAGAAAACTGTTCCTCCTCGTCGAAGACGTGTGGCGGACGTGTTCGTGGTTCGAAATGTCTAAACAAACACACGCACACACACTCGGCCTCTGAAATGGAAAAAGGAGAGTGCAAAAGTTTTTTCGAGTTTTCTAAAGAAAATCGAGTTTTCCAACTTTCGAACACGCACCTCTGCGCCTCCGTCGACCAGTGTGTGGGACACGATCCGAACACGACATAACACAGGCTGAGTGATATGTTCCGAAGGACTATCATCGCATTCCGGTGCGGAGCAGCAAACGGGCAGATTTGACAGAACTTGATGGAGGCAGCAATACGTTCACCGTTTCTTTTTCTTTTCGGGCCCATTTTCATTGTGTAATCCTCCAGAGTGTGCGGGTGGGTGCGAGGCGTTCTTTTTTTTTATTAGTCGTTTCAGGGAAAAAAATGTTGTGTACCTTTCTGGTGCGGGCCGCGGAGAACGAAAAGCGGAACAGTTTCACTCTGACGGATGGTGATGACTCGAGAGTCGCGACTTGAAAATTTATTACGGCGCCGAACGAGAGGCGAAAATGAGTGGAAAACTTGGAAACCGTAGAAACCGACGCGTTTGCATAAGGAATGCCGATGCTAAAGTTTGATGGTTGTTTTCTTATTTCTGCCGCTGTTTTCTTTTCGTTTTTCCTCATGAAAGGGAGAGGTGGCCACTGATAGAAGTTGTGCTCACTGCGGGAGGAATGCACATAAAAATTTCACATATTTCTTCAACTTCATCCGGGGGAGGGGGGTTGGGTTTGTGAAGGTGGGAGGAGGCATCGAATAAAGTGGCATACATGTGTCGTGTGCATGACAAACGTTGGATGGCCAGTGTGCACAGGTTGACACTGAAGAGCGACGTCTTTGAACCTTTATTCACTGCATGCTGGATGAGTCCTTCATTAGCGGAGAACTCTTGGAGTGCTGATGTTGTGGGCTCCACGATTTGAAACAACTGATGCAATTGTATTTAATGAGATATATGAATGAATGGGTTGGGTTCTCCAAATTAGGACTTGACAACTATGAACTCTCACTGTCAACGCACCCGGAAACCAATGACGAAATGTTTCTCAATGTCCAACCATTCGATAAGCAGAACATTTTCATCACGGTGAAGTTTACGAACGAAGAACGTTTTAAAGTACGTGAAACGAGTCGGTGATGGAAACCAAATTTGTCGGTCCATTTGTAATTCTCGTCGCATTAGACAACCAATCCATAGTCTGGTGAACAAATTTGTGTCTAAATGTTCGCTGTTGGATATTTCCATGCCAAAGAGACAACGGGTTGGTTAAAGTGAAAAAAAAAACACTGCTTCCGTTGGAGCGTCCGTCGCAAACGAACCAAAGAATTGATTCTACGCCGATTTCAATAATTGAGACCACACCATGGCGAATTTTGCGAAAGGATCATGGCCTGCACTCTTTTAAAATGAAGTAAATTCTATAACTAAAGCCACTCGATCATATGTTGCGACATAAGTTCTCGAATTAGGCTCTCGAAATGTTCGAAGATGAGAATGACCAATTCCATCACTTTTATTGTCTAAACGTGCCTTGTGACTTTGCAATGCAGTATGTGTTGTCCTCAAGAAAGGACAAGATGGCGGTGTTTTATCGTCATCTTTGACAGAGCATCAGTGTAGCTAGCTAACTTGGATGTAGTTAAGGACTTCGCCACTCATCTAGGCTGGAAACGAGTAAGAAGAGGGAACAATTGTGAACCTTCTCCGCAGCGACCTCTCCTCTTGAAGGATATTGTCACCTATTTAGGTGCTTCATTCTTCAATAACCTAAGCTAAGCAACGTTAGTATCAGCCATTGTCATCGCTTTGTCGAAAGCACCTGGTGATCTGCCGAGTAGGATCGACTAGATCCGCGTGTTGACACAACGGGCATACACTGTCCTAAGCGTGACATCCTGCATGTTTGCAGTCAGACATGTAAATCCACTCCAGATGGGGACATCCTGCCACATAACACGGTCGGCGATGCCATAACAAGGGGCTGTCAGTGAACTTCTTCATGAAAATGATGCAGTATTTTGTATTTCTTAGTAACGACCTGTGCAAGACCTGCCCAAGACTTGATTTCGTTCTGCCCACCGATAGGAGTTTCGGTGAACAAGGGATTCTGCCAGAAATTTGCTACAAATTCACGTGAAAATGCCGTCAAAAGAAGCTAATGCCTGAATTGCCAAAGAATGTGTTTCCAAACGTTAGCACAAAGAACCTCAGTCACTCGTGCACTGCTCCGCTGTCAAGGGAAAATCCCTCCCTGTCGCATCCACCAACAATAGCGAGGTGCACTACTTGCCTCCGAGAAAGCAATTCACATTCAGGTCTGTCATTAGAAGGAAGGAAAATATTGGAAAGCGTCTCGCACAGGCAGCCACACACACCGTCGTTGTCTTAATTGAATCTAACGAAAAGCCTCTCTGTGCCCACACAGCTCACCTGCTTCCACTTGAAGTTGATTAGTTTGGCAGCTTCCCTCGACTATGCTCGTGCATTCAATTGGAATTAGTGCAGCAGGCCCACCATCTACTCCCCCCACACACGGAGTAGGTACTCGCATGCAGCTTACAAATTCTACGACACACAGCGTACTCATTACTGCACACAAGGGCCAAACGTAACCACACCCATGCCCACACTAACATTATGTGCAAGTGGGGAGCTGCATGCATCGCGTTGGGGGTGTAGGGTGTGCAACTGCTAGTGTAATAAATGTTTACTGTAACATTAACTCAAGGGTGGAATTGAATTTAAGTTGCACTTTGTTTCATTTTGGGGCGGAGTGGGCGCTCGTACTGGGGTCTGGTCTTAACTGCGGTGAATGGCCTCAGATGTGACATCCTTTGAAACTGAGCCTTGAGTTAGTGTGCTTTTCGTGCACTGAAACATGTGCGCCTTTGTGTGCCCACGCCGGAGTGAGGTGATTTTTCATGCTGACATTACACGGCGGCACATTCTGAATTATTATGAAGGGAGGAATTAATTTTTCAGAAAATATTTAACTGAACAACGCAGAGTGGCGTGTGGTGGGGGCATTGTTTTGGTCGTTTAACCTTGTCACCCTCGGCAAGTGCCTAAGAGCTGTCGTTTTTACTTTGTTTTTCTGGAGGATGAAAAACGCTTTTCAAGGACTGCGCGCCGTAATTGAGGTGGATTTGTTAAAAAATAACGGATTTTCACACAAGTGCGCGTATAGTGCTGTGTAAAGTTTTTGGTAAATTGCTGAAAAGTGACAGTTTCCGTGTATTTGCGAAGGAAATTTTAAGAACATTTCAAGGATCACTGAATAGAGTGGATTCTTGTGAGTATTTTCCGCGCGACTTTAATTTGATGTTGAAGCAACCACGAGCTGCGGAAGGGAATGTGAATGGTTGTAAACATTTTCTGAGGACTAGTGTAGAAGTGAACACATCCGTTTTAAGTGCAGCAGTGGAGGAGTTTAGGCGCACTTCGGCACTGTTGATGCAACTTCGGCGCGTGTTATGTTATGGTTGGCACACCAATCCGAGGTGGGCCTGGGTTTAGCTTCTACAGGATTCACTTGTGCTTTGCCTTTTAAGTGTTCTATCGAGACATCATTCATGAGGCATCTAAACGACGAAGTCTGAGAAGGTTTCTGATCATTTTCAGTCACTGGAGAGATGTCTTTAATCGCGATCGCTATCGGGATACATATATTGGAAACCTTTATCTTGCTTGAACTGGAAGACTAAAGAGCAAGTTTTTCCAACAAGAAAAAGGTACGGCTGCACGAGTCGACGTTCTTACAAATTTGGCGGAACAGACACCATGTACGTAAGTAAAGGGTGTTTGTTTTAACCCAGTGCGAAGTTCAGACAGCTACATATACCTGCCAATCAATTATCAGATTGTAAATTGTCTCAATCCCAATTTTTTTCAGCTGTCTGTCGCAACACTTAATAACGTTACCAAATTTTTGAAATTCAGTTCCAAAAATGATGGCTCTGTGGTTCAAACTTACATAGCATTTGCAGAATATTGAACTCAAACATTACATGGTTGCTTATTACTCAGTACTGCCTTTTGGGTGACCATACAAGGAGACTTAGCGTCTGACTGAAGTTGCTTGAATGAGGTTGCAATAGAAACCGCAGCCCTTTGTTCCTGTTCAGCTCTGATATCAGACAGATAAAAACTCTTGGGAGCTCACTTTTTCAACGACTTAAGCTACCTCACGATTCCATTGTGAATGAGATTCACTTTATTCTAAGCTCCAGTTTGTTTCCACTAGCGGTTAATGTATTAACTCAAATTGGTCCGAGTAAGAGTAAAACGGACCAGTGAGCTCTAAGTGCATCTCCTCTGTCTTCTTAACTAACATAACAAACAAAAATTGGTCTCGATGGTTTTCATGCTTTCACAAGATTTTCAATAAGATATAGTGGCACTGCGGTCCAAGTGAGGGATGAGTACGTAGAATATTACATCAAAGGGCAAAAATTGATTGATTCCTCCTTCATAAAGTGTTAGTCCTGTTCCGTCTACTTTATACAATTATCCCTCCACTTATTATAATTTTCCGCAAAAATCCTTGTTTGAAGGCTTCTAACTTCCAGATCGAGCAAGTTTCGAAGCAGAATGTCCATCGTTTGAAATGACATTTCGGTTAATGGGACCAACATTCAACTCGAATTGGAAATGTTCAGCGATGTGGGCTCATTTTCGGTTGAATGTCGAATCTTGTGAGTTGATGTCTCTTGACTGTTCGCTGCAACATGTCAAATTGCTAGTCTGCGCTGAGAAACCAATAGTAATCATAGCATTCGAGGTCCTGGGCTCAAGACTTACGTACTTCATTTGACAAACGACCTCAAGGGCTTGAAAAAAGTGGTCGAAAACAAGTTCCTTCTCTGGCGACATTAAAAGACAAGCAATAGTGGTTGCATGCAGGAAGAATGCTTGCATAATTGCGTCGATACTGAGCTTCTGAGAGCTCTGAGTTCAATCCCAGACTCGTTCAGCAGGACAGTGACTACAGTAGTGCCAGAAATTCCATGTTCCTTGATCAAATTATAGTAAAAAAACAATAGCATTTACTGCCAGACAAACTAATTTAGGTCACACGCTTTCAGCAATCGATTATGTCAAGGCGACTTAAAACCCAAGATGAACTGTCACGTTTCAGCTATTCACCAGAGCCCAACACAAACAATAGTTTCAACAGTGAAAGAAATCCGTGGCATCCTTGAATATTCGCATCAACTCTTTATCCATCTTCAAACAATCAGCGAAAGTGTGCCCCACGGTGTCGTGAATAATGGAAGCTTAGAACGATCCATAAAAAGAATCCTCTTGTTCTTCTTCCTCCCCCATCGCCTCCTGCCTCTCTTCAATAAATCCCCGATAGCTATAAAAATTCACATCACACTCCCCGCTCACTGCAACACACGAGAATACGAGAGCGATTGGAGCATATTCCATACGCAGCGCACACACCCGGACCGAGGCGAATAACATTCAAATGCAAGAAAAGGATTTGCAATGAATGGTCCTTAGCAGCGCCATTGAAAACACTTTCAGACTTATTTATGGATTCTGCTGGATGGAATACACTCGCGGCCCAAGCGAGCGAGCGAAGACAGCCCGAAGAGGCGTGTAAACAAAACAAGCGCTGAATCTCTCCGATCCGCCATCGCCTATTGGTATTCCGACGGGGCACCGATATGTCATACGCACAACATCCTTCCGGGTTGTGTTCGTGTTGTGTAGGGATTTCGCTTGTAATTGATGACGTGTCCCGCTTTATAGCCGAAGTGCTCTGCCGCTCCTCTATGCAACAAAAACCCATTCGCTATGGAAATTTATTTGAATTAATAATAATTATGTGGAGACAGCTTAGGGTCGGGCGGGTGGCACGGAAGGGCGGTGGGAGACCTCAGGCATTGGTTGATGCTTCCCCGCGCATCATAATGACGGTTATTTGACATTTTATGGTTGAGTGTGGTAACATTTTATTGACAATCGTCGTGTGGGGCTGTTGGTTGGTGGGTGGCGTGGTGTTGGATTGCGTGATGGATTGAAAGGTTTATTGGATTAGTTTTATGACCCGCCCGAGGAAGGATCGTAAAAGAAAAACGAACAAACGTCGTGATGAAGCGTGGGATAAGAAAGTGTACATATGCAACTGCTAGAGCATTGTTGTCGTCGAGGAACTGATCATGTGAGTTCTAGGTGAGATTTGTGGGGATGCCATTCGGCTAAGCGGGAGGCAGAGATGAAGCCTCATCATATTTTAATTGTGTTCTGATTGAAAGACGTGGTGGCGAAGGACGGTGATTGATTTTAGGAAGGAGCGAGAACCTGGAACAGAGGGTCTTACAAAGTCTTCAAGGATGCGACTCATTTCAGTGAGGCACCCGGGAATGGGAAGAGACGACTAAAAGGTCCACTATGTCCCTTACTTGTGTCTTGTCGTGGTGTTGTATGGATAAGAGTAGCGCCTGCGGATTATGCAGCAGTTGACGAAGCAAGAGCTGGTTCAGGTCCATCAAACCATAAATCGGATAGATCTCGTATACTTCCCTGCATCTGATGCACGTCGCGCAGCAAGGACTAAGTCAACCATTTGTGTGCAAGACCACCGCTCAACACAAGACCACGTCGACCTGGCCGAACACCAATGCCCAGCTTTGACTACCTCCATGCAATTAATTGGAAATTTAGACATATTCATATGCATCACTTCATGCCCGAAGCGAAGAGGTCACTCGACAAACTTAATATCTTCTCGACTCATTCCACTTCCGGTGAGGGTTTCAATCACAGACGAATGAAACTCACCACCCTTTACGACCATCGAACATCACATCACACTTTAATTAAACTTTCCGTCAGCAGTCCTTCAGGGGAGACCCACAGTGCGTCGCGCCAACTCCGACTGGACTCAAATTCGACGGTCCATAAAGCAAACATTTAGCACGAGCAAAAGGCAAAAAAGTTGACGGCCACTTTGTGTCATATTGTCGAGAGAACAAGTTAGACTCCGACTCCGACTCCGCCCCAATTGTTCAAAGGGATATTACAAAAGCAATAAATTATCTGATTCCCATATCGGATGTGACCGATGTTACAAGGCAGTTGCCTCCCCTCCGTGGCCGTGGGCCAGTGTCTGACTGGGGGGTGGGTGTGGATTTTGATGATGGTACGGAATAATAATTGTAATTACAAATGCAGGACGTCAGTATCATCATGGACGGATGAGTCCGGACAAATTCAACTGAATGACACTGTGTCGAGCACACCGCAGTGGTTCGTGAATCGTGAGTGATGAGATGTCCGCGGCACGCTTGTTTATATGTGCGCTTGAGTGGGAGAGCAATGTGTGGTCAGCAGGAAGGAAGTGAAGCATCAATTGGAATCACAAGGTTGAAGAAGAAAAAACAAAACAAACAGCATCGAAATTAAACTTCCACCGGATGGTTGGCATTTCCGAGTGAAATTGATTTTTCCTCCTCGATATGGGCACGTAAGACAAACAATTACCTGAAGCGCAGGAAATAGCGCCGGCTAGACGGGGCATATGGGAGTACACACTACACACCCGATGGCAGACAGAAATCGAATAAGATTTAGGATTATGTGGATTGGTGGGTCTTAAGCTCAACTCATTCTCGCATAGTTTGGCTTCTACTGCGAACGAAAGATAGTGACTTTAAAAGTCTTCTGTTGGTTGGAACGCGGGGAGTTAAGTGCTTGCAGGAATAAACAGAAATTTGAGGTCTTTAAGTGCTTAATTGTTCGAGGATTCTGATGGGAAGACAGGATGCAAGCGAACAAAAGAGTTCCGATTTGATTTTCATGTTAACGAAAGAACAAGTGAAGGGAAAGTGGAAAGTGAAAAGTGTCATCCGGCAGTATCATCAGCGGAAGCTAGGTTCAAGATTAGTTCAGAATGCTACATATGATCTCTCGCTGTACGCGGCTGATGGAAAGGAATGCTTTGAGCTGCGGATCAGGATTTAATTCAGTTATCTCGTCAAAAAGAGATATAGAGCACTTGATTTATTCGACGGAAACATCTGTGAAATATTTTAACAAGATTTTTGACATGCGCCCGAGGCAGTGCCTTCGAAGGACGAAGTTCCAATTTCCCACCACTATTCTAGTAGCTCGCGGCGTCTATCAGCAACAGTGCGGCGTTTGAATTTTTCTAAACCTTATTTTTAGACCACCGACTTGACACAGGTCCACAGAAAACAGTCCAGAGGTTTGATGTCACATGATATTGGGTGTGACGCGAAATGAGGCTGAGATGAGAACTAATCTAAATAACACCGATTACTTTAAAATTACTCCCATCTGCTTGTCAGTTGCTGAGGTACCCTTAGCGGAGTAATAGTGTCGAGGAAGTGGCTTAAACGCCTTGAAAAGGGGAGTTAGTATGAATAAAGGAAGTGGACAAAGCACCCTTGCTTACGCGTCGGTAGTGAAAACTTGCACTCAATTCGATTTGAAAATGCAAATCTTGATCTAAGTTCACGTCACCAACTTTGGACTTTGGAGTACATCGACCATTCCTGTAGGATTCGCCAAACTGGTTCTATTTGGAAACAGCCTGGGAGACCTGCAAGCAAGAAGGCCGAGCTTGGTGTCAAAGCCAAGCGGTTTTTAGCTCAGTTTTTGTTCTAATTCTCATCCACAGCCATGAAATGTGGTTACGTAATGACTCGCCGTGATAGGGTGACAAACACGGCAGTGCTAGCGGATTTCCACATTGGGCAGCTGCTTAGTCGAACGGAAAGGGCTATACATCGATGGATTGGTCAAGTGGCACGAATGTCTCCACCATCACGACTGCAGCGGTGTGCCATGAATTCGACTTTATGAGGTAGGCGACCGCTTGGGCTTGAGATGATGATGATGATGATACAAACGATCTACCATAAAACCTCAACTTCAATTATACCGTAGCTACGTTTCGGGCGAAATGAGTGGTTTATGTTGAGCGGCTCGAAACATTTCCGCGACGTAAGTCCATTTAATGTAAAACAACAAAGCAGACTGACAACATGTCGACTCTCAATTGTCATTTCGGATGTCATCACGATTCGTGAGTTTGTCTACTTCGGGGCTAACGTGAACTTCGACATCCTTGCGGAGAGCCGACGTAGCAGACCTGTCAAGCTGAAAATTAATCCTCTGAAAACCGCATCATCCCCCACGTCGTAGCATGCATGCCGTCGCATAAGAAAGGATAGTCTGGAAGTAGTGCAGGAAACTTCCAGTGCAACAAATTTGGTGCATACATATAGGCGCAACAGATAAAGTTGCCACCGTAGGTTTGGTGAGATGGTAGACAAGATAGAGAAACGTTGAAACGATCATAGTAGTGAGAGAGAAGTCGTGAGGCGGTAGTTTAGAACTATTAAGGAAAGCGGATACGTGTAGTGGACAGCCGAAGCTTTGGATAAAATTTAGTGCAGTCCAACGCGGTTATAAAAGATGGAGCAAAATTAATTACCCTACCGGAATAAGCTATAATTTTTTTCAAATGGAGTTGTACGTCAATTGCGCAATTATTCCAAGCTCTTGATGAGTATCGCGCTCCATTGTTTGTCTGTTTGTATACTGCAGCTGTCTAGTTCGCAAATGTCAAATATGATTGACGTACGACGCCATTTGAAAAATAATAGCATCTTTCGATGGGGTGATTCATTTTACCCGACCTTGTTTGAAACTGAAGGCGCCAGTGCAAAAATCGTCGAATAATTTCATTAAAAAGAGCGATAATGAACATCAGGCGACATAAGTTCACTTCAGCTCCGAGCGAAACGTAGAGATAATACATTTTGACCATAATAACCACTTCGTTCAGTTTCGTTGAGTTTCGTTAAGTTTTGTTTACTGAAAATAGGGCGAAATAGAGCTCGCTCTACATACGTACAGACATGGACAAACAATTAAACTCACTGGAAGCTGGAGAAACATGTCCATATCATAATGATACCATCGCTATGCTTGGTAGTCTTCTTTGTGTACCTAGGATTTGTTTGCTATCTGTACTCTAATCTAACCAAGCCTATGACCGATAAGCCATCACCCCATCACCGAAACATTTTCACTTTCTCATGCTATGACGTTCCTTTTGACGACGAATGCAGCCGCTTTGGCCCAGAAATTCGCTGTTTTCTTTCCATCGAGCCAAGTAGACTTTAATTCTTTAAATGGCAAATCAAACTGACCACAAGACAACTGACAGCCACTTCAAGTGTCTTGTCCAGAAAGAAATCGTTGCCAAAATGCCTCTAAAAAATTAAATGAGTACCCGAAGATGAAATCTCATGAAGGGAGAACACCGCCAAGTCCTGCGCTTTGTCTGCTTCCCCCTCACAATGCTCCAATCAATAATAAAAAAAAAAAAAACATACCACTATCACTAGTCCGCGTATCAGCTCTCCATCAGGACAGGGATTCCATTACAAATTTCCGCCCTAGGCAGTGCGCAGAGGTCTAATCACAAGCTCAATATCTTCTCAGACAAATTGCAAAATCCGCAATTTCATTTATTCCTCCTCCTTTTCATTTTCCTTCTCTCCTGTTATCGCCGCACTTTCAATTCACAGAACAAGATCAATCAAAGGTGAATTGTCTACACTTCATTGAAGCGAATAAAAATCTCCTTCAATCGCAGCCAATCCCACACGGAGGAGGCCGGCGGAAGTCCCGCATACCCTTGAACTGCTCGAAGCAGGAGGGGAGGCGACCAGATGTTCGCCAATATTGGCTCCTGTCCATTTCTCCATCATTGTTATCCTTTTCCTTGAAACACATTGTTAATGGAAAAGTTAAATTGAACACTGGATGTTTCAATTTGTCTTCGCCAACCGAGTTCAATCTGGGGACCGTCTTTATGCTCCTCCATTGTCATGTCACGGTGTGTTCGAATGGATGGCAGGACAATGGATGGTTATGAATGGAAGATGAGGCAATCTCAATTGAATCGGAGATATCCTCTTGGATGAGCAGGCTTCGGTTTATAACTGTGACAAGCGCCACATGATGACGATGCAATGATGAGACATCAACTCTTAACTCGTCATCCCCGTCTGTCGGCTGGTGGGGTGATGAATGTGAGACGTATGCAGTCATTTTCTCGGAATGTGTGATACACAGCTGCACTATGCATAAATTGAGCACTGAATCAACGATCGGGCGGATGAATGTAGGCAGTCAAGGCTGGTGACCCTACTGAAGAGCATGTGCATCCATCAGATGGCTAGTCATCGGGATGAAAATATGTTTTGATTGCAGGCTCTCAGGATTAAACCAGCACATGATTTGTTGGAGTTTAGCTGGTGTGGGAGGGGTACGACGGTCCTTGCGGAACTCGCATCACTCTTGTTGTGGTAATCACATCTGGACAGCCCAACTGAGATGCCAACGGATGATGGCATGCTTCAGTGGTATTTGAACACAGCACTGCTTCCATTGGCTCCAAAGTGTAATTAGTGTTGTCAGACAGAAAGTCTCTCCTGGAACTGCAACGAACTCGATGAAGCAAAGTTTCGTTGGAATTTTGACAAGTGATGTTACCCATCATACTTTGCTTGTATACCAAGAAGGATATTAACTCAAGGAGATCGGTGTTTATTTGATAGACGAACTCTTGTTGCAACCACGTCGACGTCGTCTCTACGCTGGAGTATTCGCCTGTGTCCATTCTTGAGCCGGAAACTGACACTTAACGACACTCTTCGACGTTTCTTTGTTCTACGAGTGGATGCAGTGATCACGTCTGAGTGGGTTCCTCCACGTGGACATGACTAAATAAGATTGCGCGACAATTCGAAGCTGGTGCAGCCTCTGCAGCAACCTCTCGTGTTAAACTTGCTATTTGTTCTCTAATGCGACGAAGGGACACAACTTTTTATGTCTTATGGAGTTGGAGACAGTTAGAGTCCCTGAGCACTCTCAGCAAATCGGGGGGCAAGTAGAGTCGTGAACTGTGATTGTTGCTCCTGTCGGGAATAGACCACAGGCACCTAGCATCTGAGTCGAAGCACCAACGTCGTGGCAACCAGGTATAGAGCTTCTTCCGATCCAGCACAGAGTCTGTCTAGGTTATGGCCCAATTTTTACTCGGTAGGACTATTTTGAGGGTGTTGATGGAGGAGTCAATTCAATTGCTTCCAGAAACTGATGGATTAGCGGTTGCAATTATGGAGGGAAACCGGCCGCCTACTTCAGGATGTCATGGATGCATCTTAGATCAGAGCTCTCTTGTTGCAAACGAGATTGTAAATTCGGAAGACAGCGATGGGTTGCTACCGGGTACTCATATCGATAGCCAGACTGAGAACCCATTCACAAAAAATGCGATCCTACCTCTTACAACAACTGTAGGTATGGTACATCCCTGCTCAAAGTCGCCTACAAGATCCTGTTTCGAGCAAAGTGTGAACTCTCGCTTCCGGCCCAGCAAATCGACTATAGACCACATCCTGGAGAAGAACAGCGAGTTTCAAATCGATACGCACCACTCTTCTATCGCGTTTAAAGCAGCATATGACAGCACTCATCGCAAGGAGCTATTCGATGCGATAGCCGAATTTAGGATTCCGGGAAAATTTATCCGATTGTGTCGAGCCACGCTAACACATACGCGATGGACTTTGCAGTTTAGTTCAAGGACCTCTGAGTCGTTCCAAACCTGCACCGCATTTCGGCAAGGAGATGCGCTGTCGAGTGACTTCTTCAATCTGGTACTGACGAAAGATAGAGCATTTGTAAACACGGCAGACACTATTCTACAAGTCACGCAAGTTGTTTGTGGCTACACAGATGACACCGACATCGTCACGCGTTCCCCAACGTAGCGTAGTGGAAGCTTTCGCGGCGATTGATGAAGAGGCGAAACGAACTGGTCTTAAGGAAAAGTCGAAGTATATGCTGTCGATTAAGAAACGTTCCATCACACATCATCCACAAAATATCAGAAGCGACAGCTACACTTTTGAGGTGGTGAAGGAGTTTGTCAACCTCGGGGCAAACGTGAACTCCACAAACGACGTCATAGTGGAGATTAGACCTAGCATCGTCCATGGCAACCGGTGCTTATTCGATTTTTCGAAACAATTGAGCTAAAATTGTTTGACTCGTATTGCCAAGATCGAATTCTACTAGACCAGAAGGAAAATACCCGACGACTGCACTGGCTGGGCCACATCGAGCGCATGGACAACACGTCTGTTGGCAGGACGTTAGAGAAGGATCGCTGAGACTTAGAGATACACTTAGACTAAGTTGGTTCGTTGTCCTTCTATTCAGATCATTTGGGTACAACTGCTGGGGAGCCTTTCGGAGCTTTGTATAAGGCTATGTTAATTTGCGATAGAAAGTCTCCTTAAGTCACTTGAGTTGTTGAAGAAGTGAGCTACAACGATGTTGTATATTCGGGAGATCAGCCAATCATTAAGACGAACCTTTTTGCTTCTTCGTTGAATTTAGTCGGCACTCGGAAGGCTGGTAGCGGCCGTTACTGCAGTACTACAGACTCACAGACTTCTCATCTCAAAATGTAATCTCTTTGTAAATGCCACAATCCTTTTTCAACCAGCAGGCCTTCCAGATTGGAATGAAAGTCTGACATTCAGGCGTCGGATCATCATCTGCGAATCTTCATAGAGGGATCGAAGACGGAAAAAGGAGAGAGTACGAATGCATAATTCGTTATCTGTTTGGACAGGCAGAGTGCGCTGCAATCCTTGGTCATTGTCACTTTCTATCAAAAGACTTCCTTTAATTGCCGGCTGTGGCTTGACTAGCTGGCTGATCGTTCATGCGGGTGTCGGGGTATCAACGTAGACATTTCCATATCAACAAATCTTGTTTGTCGTATAGAAGCCGACTCATAGCTGCAGAAAGGTATACATTCACATAAGCTTGTCATAAACACATAAACCCGTCACATTTCATTTAACAAGCACACCCTGGCAAAAAAAGCCTTGAAAAGCACTCAGATTCGAGATGATTACGCTTATTCGTTTGACATCCAGTGAAGTTCTTCTTATACACCACTTCCATGTGCTTTACTGATATAATCGAAGTTCATTTCTGATTTCAACTTCGTGACATCCCGTCCAATTGAGAAGCCGATGAGCTCACTAGGCGGGGTGCAGCCATTTCCTTTTCACCGAGAGGAAGACCAACATCAATGGCTCTCGCTGCAAAGACACCATTCTCTAGTGCATGGAATCAGGAAACAGGGCGTAAATAGTTGGAAGGCAGCACAGCTGATTTCTACACTTAGTTTTAAACGTACACTTTGTCTGCCGAGACTAGGTAGGGCACGCAGGCAGGACATTCATCAAATTGCACTGCTCACCTTCCCTACAATGACTTTTGTAGAAGCTGCAGAGAGGAGGCGACCATACATCACCTCCTCTGCTCGTGCTGTGCCCTCGCTACTCAAAGGAATTTGAACTGAGGGACCTTTAGTAGCAACTTTAGTAGATTTAGTACCAAGCACCAAATGGTCTTAGGAGTAGGATGTGTTTAAAGCGTGTGATGTGACGATGGCACACATTAGCCTAAGTTGACTACTCTTTGCAGTTAGCAACTAGAACTAGAACACTGTGCCAGGGTCACCAACAGCTAATCAATGTGTGCTGTGCACGCTGCCACTCTGACACCTTGTCAACCGAATGAAACTAGTCTTCTCGACAAGCCGACAAGAGAAATGAGTAGCTCCCCTTGTTATCCTCATCATGTTGGGTTCTTAGCATGTCATGTAATGTACCATGACTAATTTACTCCCTTTCTCATGCACTTGCCAAGCACCCGCAGATAATTATGGCACCCCCGCCGAAATAAGTAACCTACCCTCCCCACACTTCGTTGTAGTTTCGTTCGAATTAATAACTCCGCTGCCAACTGCCATACCCTCGCGCAGCTCTACGTTGAAACAAAATCCAAATCAAACTTTCAGCAGCGATTAAGATTTCATTCCCTCCCCAGCCGCCCCCCATTAAGGCCAGCCATCAGCTTCAATGTGTGCTCGTTTCGGAGGCAATTACTACGACTCCCAGTGCTCTGCAACAATTGAATGGCCTCATTTTTACATCCTCCCCCCGCTCCGGCGTATCGTCATGTGCATAAATTTGAATGTGCCCCAGTTCCCCGGCCGCCCCCCGCCAATGAAGCCTAAAATATCCCCCCGAAGCGGTAAATAATCCATAAAGTAGTTAAGAATGTTGCCATTTGTTCCGGGGAATGTTCATTAATTTTTGAGAGGGACCACCGCTCGCACATGGACCACCAGCACAGGCCTCGTGGGCGTGCGTGTGTGTCATCCCCGAGCGTGATGAGCACGCATATGATGATAAGCCATTCAAACTTTTCACCCTGCACCTAATTAATGCCATTTGTCAGTTATAGCAAAGTGCTTCTGATGGAGTTCCTCTGCAGCGGGCGTGCTCCACCGCTCCACCTCTGGTTGCGTCCCAACCGCAGGCTGTAGTAGCTTCGTTTTTAACGGTGGCACAGCAGGGGGCAGGGGACATCGCAACTTTCAAAATTAATTATGAATACAAGGCTCGCACGAGGAGAATGCGGAACAATGGCTTTGCGTGTGTGGAACGCCTTGAAAAGGGATACGAGAGGGTGGACTCGCATGAAAAAAGAGAAACATAGAAGAACACAATTGACGTTACCCAAGGAAGGTGATGGTGTTGGTGGCGACGGAAACGGGGGGACCAGTCATAGTAAGTGGATGGATGAATGAATGGATGGATAACACAACAGCAGCAGCAACGACGACGATGATTACACAACCGCCCGACCCCCCCGCCTAGGTGCTGCGAGTGGCAAGAACCCTTTGTGGGTTGGTTTCTGTTAAATTGCTGTTTTGTTGTCATTATCATCATCGTGGCTGTCATCATCGGTGGCTGTTGTTGCTCTTAAAGAGTCCTGCAGGAGTGCTTCTCGAAAACTGACACATCCATGCCCCCACCCCTACCCCCAGCCTATCCCATGCTCAAGCGGATGTGTTATTTTTTCATTATCAACAATGACGTATGATGGGTACTTGTCGTAATGAATGACGTTACGGTCTGGAGTACAATGCCTTGTGGTTGGCTGGGTGTGAGTGTTGCCGTGCAATGTGATATCGACGAGGGGCGAATGTGTACGAAATGAAAGCATATTGACAAGTGACAGATCAAGTTTCTAATTTTACTAAAAGTCCTTTGTCTTGGAGCGGCAAACAAAGGGATTTATACCTTGACGGTTAAGGGCGACGTCTAATTAATGAAGTGTAGGTGTCTGTTGGGAGAGAGAGAGAGAACACAGGGACGACGATGATTGACATGGGGTAGGAGAGATTATGTTTCATCAGCAATGGCTGCTGCTGGTGGAGGGAATGCCACTGTTGGTCGGATTATTATTCGCAAATCGTAATTGGAAGACTTTGACTAATGAATTCGATGTCAGAGGCAGATTTCCTCTCGCTGATTGGAGGGGTCTTAAGTGCTTAATGATGTCGGCCAAGGAGGGAATGCGTTTTCTTGGAAAGATCATTAAGCAGAGCTGTCGGTGCGACGTGCGTACTCATATGCGAACTGTCGGATATGATTTGCGACGCGATGTCTAGGGGAATGTGGAGCAAAAGTGCGCTCGGACGGGTTGTTAGGCAAATAAATGTCGCCTGGAATAAAGATCCGTTCAACCCGAATGTGAGGGACGACGTAGATCAACAATTCCGTCCAACCGACCCGAATTTCACTTCGTCCATATCTAAACTGAAATCCCCGGCCTACTGGCCGAGCTCTTCAAGGCTTCAGTCGATGACTCGCTAAGGAGCATGCACCAACTTATCTGTAAAATATGGAGGAAAGTATGCCCGATAAAAGGAACCTTAGCACTGGTTGCCCGCTCCTCAAAAACGGAGACTCTCTGAATTGTGCCATCTGTAGAGGCACCAGTCTTCTGTATATCTTATCCGCCGTGCTGTGTGAACTCATAAAGCCGTTCGTCAACAACCTGGTCGGTCCATACCAGTGTGGCTTCAGACCAGTAAAATCCACCATCGACCAACTAAACCCACGAGCAACAGTTCCATACAAACCACCTTTTCATCGATTTCAGGGCCGCGTATGACAGACCAATATCTAGTTTTGGCATCCCTACCAAATTCGTCCGTTTGTGTAGGACGACGACCGAGAATGCACGCTGCTCCATCAAGGTCGATAAAGACCGGACAGTTGCATCAAAGAGCATAGCCTTTGACGTCAGAAAAGGATTCAGACAAGCCGACGCGCTGTCCTGCGACTCCTTCAACATCATTCTTGAAAAAATTGTTGAAAACTCGTACGCCGCCGGAAGCAGAATCTTTCAGAAGAACGTCTTCTTTGCTTTACTCGCATATGGCGACGACACAATCGGAAGGACGCAGCTTGATGTCTACGGCACTGGTGTGAGTATTGAAACGGAGGCCGTGAAGATGACTTTAACAGCAAATGAGGGCAGGTATACGCTCTCAACGAGATAGACACACAACACCGACGTCTCGGACAGAACGTCTCAGTAGACAGATATAGCTTTGAAGTAGTAAAAGACTGTGTCTACCTAGGAACCTCTATCAACGCAGACAATGACGCCAGCGCTGAAATCAAACGAAGAACAACTCTTGCCAATCGCTGCTTCGTTGGGCTAAGAAAGCAATTGATAAACGAAGCCCACTCTCGAGCAACCAAAGTAAAAGACCTTAATCGTCCGATTCCTGCTATATGTCGTAGATGCATGGACTTTGTCAGAAGCGGACGAGGTTGCTCTTGGCTGTTTTGAGAGGACATTTTTTTGGGTGATTTTCCGTCCCGTCGGCATAGATGGTGAGTTTCGGAGTACGTATAACAACGAACTGTCCAGCGACATCGACTTAACCAAAAGAATGATGATCCAACGATTCAGATGACTAGGTCATGTAGAGCGGAATGGAAACCAATGCTCCGGCCCAAGGGACAGCACAATAGAGGTAGACCGTGACTCAGGTGGATCACGCAAGTGGAAAGCGACCTCAACCAACTATACGTTCATACCTGGAGGAGCTAGCTAAAGATCGACCTTGCTGGAGACGCTTGTTGGTTGAGGCCCAGGTCCACCACGGGCTGTTGCGCCACCTTAGTTAGGTAGGTGATAACCATGGTCAGACTAGTGCCACTGATCGCTAACTCCAGTGACAGTGCCGTCAATGATCCCAACGGCAAATGGTGACTGAACCAGATTTGAAAACCGGATAATTTGCTATCACTGGGATTCGAACCGGAGACCCCTCTAACCAAGGGCAGACACTCTACCACCTGCGCCATCCAGCTGTCCGGCATCCTTTAGCAAGTAAGGAATAAAGATCCCATACAAAATTCTTATTCAGAAAGGAACAGAAGTGGACACACTGGCGATATATACGCTCATGGTGGACAAATACTAGTTCGCCTCTTTCGCGTCACTCGACCATGCCCGGGAAGCTGTATTGTTTAGAAAAAGATTCACAGAATATGGCAATTCGGAGTCCGCATAATACTGTACGTCCACTCCACTTGCGGGGAAACAGAAGCACACACAGCACCAATAGTTGACTTTGTTGGCATCTATTCCCAATCTCCGTGTTTGCGGAGCTGTGTTTCTCAACGGATGAACGGATTTAAATGAATCTTTCTAGAAATATTGTCCATCACCTGGATTAGGATATAGGCTATACAACAGACAGGCATCTCGAGAAGTTTGGCTTGAGTTGGATTAGGTACCCATGGTTGACTGCATAGAATAGTCACCCACCCTTGAATCCAAATTAAATCAAAACAGCCATCATTCTGTTTTGGGCAATCTGAGAATGTTGTCTTAAATGATGTCACTCGCCGTTTTTGGAATATTATCCAACCTACTCGTTGTTTTTCACAGAAGATGATTTTCTGGCAAAAATGCGGTAATCCGGCCAACATTTTCAGCAACCAATTAGCGAGCTCACAGCGGTGTCTATGGTCGTCCGGCCTCAATTCTTGCGTCCACACAATCTCCGCCATGGATGCATGCCCAAGACCAACGTCAAAATAAGCTGGGTTGATTCTATGGCGATGTCCAAGTCAGTTGATCGGCGCCGAATCGACATTTCTGGGTCTCTGGGTCTTCTTCTTCGATACTGGCCGCTTCGGCGACCTGGTTTTCTTCATTTCGCACCAATCTCTCTGCGGCTGAAGGCTTAAGGTCAAAAACAGTGTTCCATCATCAAACTTTTCCAAGGTGCGATGAAATGTCTGCCCACTGAACTAATAATCATGAAAAAAATCAAGTTGAGCATTTAGATTGAGCCGGAGTTTCGATGACATTTTTGAATAATTTCGTCCGACAAGCATGAAACAATGCTTGCCGAAATGGCAAGCATTGCTGAATAATTTGGCAACTGGATGTCATTGGAGACTTTGATAGCTGCTGAAATATAACAATTGGAAAAACTTTCATTGCTAACTGGTCATTCTAAACACCGTCCTAGTCAAGATGGAGATAGTTGTCGGCATGGACTAGTGGCTAGGTTCAATTTCCGAAACGAACACAAATTCTCGGCTACCCTCTTGCAAGTCACTTCGATGTTGAGGGTCGGCAATACATCTCTACGTCATCTCCTCTCTTAAGAGAAGAACTGGACGCCCAACACGAGCGGTTGTTGCAGAAACCAATTACAGGGTTACCTTCGGTTGTAGCTTCAGGAGAAGAGCATTTCTTAAGCGCCTTCATTCCCTGAGATTAAATCTCTGCACACGTCTTCAAACTTTGACAGAAAGCGTGCCGAACTGCTTAAGACACCCACCGTAACCCGCATCTGTTCCCGTCCCAGTACACCACAGAAGCAGTTCCGCCATTCGATGGACTAATCTGTTGGCAATTTAATTACAAAGTAATCCCTCATGACCGTGTTTCATGAACCGCCCGCACAGCAAAAGTTCTTCAAAAGAAGAATACATTTTCCAAATTACCAACCATCGCAGGGCACCTCAATCGATTTTTAACAACTAAACCAACAAGATACCTCTTTCGGAAGGATAACCCTGAAGGATGAGCAACACACAAGATGTGTTCCAGCAAAAAAAAACCGGCTACTCCAACATTGGAGGAAATTAAAATCTGCTGCATTGAGTCCGTGCTTGGACCTCTTTCCCTTTTTCAGCACAAACACGAGAAACGAAGTAAAGTACACGAAACGAAATGAAAGGAAAGCAAAACAAAAACATGTCGAAAAGGGCGAAAAGAACTGAAAACGAAAACTTTTGTATCCTTTTCCCATTTGTGCGATATCTGATTGTGTACATAGCCAACCGAAAAAAGCAAGAACCAACACAATTTCATGAACAGAAGAAGAGGATGAGAATCAAAACATCACAGGATACAGCAACTAATACTATGGCACAAGGACATCTCCCCAAACTAAGGAAACAATGGCTAAACTTACCCCCGTATCTACAATTTGATTTATCGGCTGGGATGTTACCATTCGGCTCCAGTCTGTCCAGATACTCCTCGGAGTTGTATCCATTGTAGGGAACTTTGCTACCGTGATTGTGACCACCCCTATGGTGGTGGTGGTGATGGTGATGATGGTGGTGGTGTGATTCGTCGCCGTCTTCTCTTGAAATTGCTGAAAGCACACGAAATAAAATCGAAAATAAATGCAAAAATTCAAACAATTAATCATAAAAGTTTGATTTTGCTTCAGCTCAACTGGGTCCTTGTGTCTTTGACATAAATTTACAAAATTTCCCCCCTAATTAGAACCACAATTGGCTGCGCGCAAGCGAATTGATATAATCAAATTTTAAAAGGAAATCCATAAAAAAAAGTACGCATACGCCCGGGGATCCCAAACTGAACACACTCACTCGGCGCTTGTTTACGATTGCCGATTACGACAAACTCATTTCGATTGGACCTGATGACCGGAAAATGAGATCCATCAATCCAGACATTCAATCAGATGCGAGGCCGTTGAATTGCGAATCAATTTGTAACTACTCTAGATGCGGATGGATGGCTGTTGGATTAGCGAAGTGCTCGATTGGGGTAACAGCAGTTCAAATACAATTAGGGTATCAGAGAGCTTTCAATTTTCAATATGAGGGCCGATAATCAGTTTTGGACTGATTTCATAATCAGACTGAAGCGGTTAATGTACTCATACTCAATTACACTTCATTTTGCAATATTTCTGTGGCCCTGCACGAGTCACTGCAGAGTTCTTAACTCTTCAGCCGCCACATCCAGAGATAAGCGACAGTCTGCTAACCATTTAGAGATCTGAACAACCCCAACCAGCCGAAAAAAACGGAAAGTTAATGATTTTTTGAACCATAGACAAGAGGCGAGTGTAAACGGCATTTTTGACGATCAGTGTAAAAATGGTGCAGATGGCAGCTTCCACTGCCATTTCCTTAAATCAGTGCTCTACACCGCTGCAATTCTGCCGTCCTTAAAGGATTCAACTTGCAACATAGACTCTGGCGCACATTCTTTCCAGTCAAGATGATCGAAACCCTGATTGCAGACAGGTAAATCTGGGCGAGAAATTACACTCCCTTCGGGATGTCTCTGCACTTCTTCACTGACGATTCTAGAACGGAGGAGAGGGCAGACATTTACTCCACATCTAGTCTTCTAGACCACTCTAGCCTATTTCACGAGAACATTATAGAGATTCTCGAAACACTGCTATGGCTAAGATGGGATGATGTATCAACTCGTGGTATATCAGTTAAGTCGGCTGGTTGGGGTTGTTTAGATCTTTAAATGGTTAGCAGACTGATCTCTGGGCGTGGTGGCTAAACAGTTAAAAAGTCTGCAGAGGCTCGTGCAGGGCCACACAAATATTGCAGGTAACTGAGAAGAGATGAAAGAGAGCCTTATTCTTCTATGCTCGAATCTATATTGATACCCGTCGTTACTACGAATTTATAGCTCGGTAAGACGCAACCTTTCTGATCAATGTCAGATGGATGGAGGGTATAACGCGGCTAACGTTACGTCCAACATGAACGGGGGCCGAAACTTCCTGTTGCTGTTCCTAAATAGAACGCACTGTCACACTTTCGTGTCGTTACAGGACACTGTTGACTGAGAGACTAAGCTGGACGACTTGACGCCACCCGGGTTACACATGATTTTTGCAGAACCCACATGGACTAGGAGGAGAGCTCAACATCTCCTATGTACGTTGCCGGGCCTGCCATCACTGGCACAGATTCCTAGGAGACAACTTCTTTAATCTCAGAAATGCATTTGAAATCTCCATCGATAATCAGCATCACTTGATCGCGGATCTTCGATGAACTCTTCGAAACGTCCATGACACTAACAGACGAATGTGGCATGGAGTGGCTACTCTAGGCAGCACTGGCGTTGACAACAACGCAAGAACTAGAGGACGGTGGAGGCAGGCATTGATATTGCCTAAGAGGTCTTCTTCTGGTTGTGATTTGCAGTCGAACACAGTGCCATCTGTGATTGCATTGCACTGCTGCGAATCCCACGACTTTGGCTTGGAACATGGCATAATCCGTCCGTCTCAGAATTTTATGAGTTGCTGTTTAATGATTAAATGTACTGTCGTCAACATAACGAGTGGAATATGAAGCCGGTCCAGAAGACGATCACATTCTTCAGATCTCCGAAACTACATCACATTTCTCTTGGAATGTCTTTAAGCAACAAGGATGTAGTCGATTAGTTGGTGATGTAAGCATTTACCTTCAAAGAACTCAATGAGAAGTTACCGAGTGGGTCGAGATTGGCTGATCGTGGAAACCAGAAAAAATGTCTACCTAATTGGTGGACCATTCAGTTAGTCTACGATGATGTTGTATGCTTTGATCTATAAATTAAGAGTTTGCACTCCACTTAATTAACAAAGGCACTGTCCAACTGAGAATTTGATTGGTTTACCATGAATTCTTTTTTCAAACAAATGGTGATCGTCTGTACTTCTGTACGCCATTCGCCGCTGTTAATAATAAAGTATTTTCGTTTGACTTCGCGACTGTCAAGAGACAACTAAAAATTTAGCTGAAATGGCGCCCGAACGAAATCCACTTCAAACAGACGGTATAACGGTCGATTCGGAAAGAGTTGCAGAAACTTTAATTCAGCTGCCAGGATGAATTCTGCTGTTCGGATGCAAGGACGTCATCATCAAATCTAAGGCAGTTGTGAAATTTAGATTGAAGGACACCATTTGCCATTCGTCTCCGTCTACTTTGTGTGGCGCTACAGTCAAAGGAGGAACTGACTCTAAACCAACAAGTCTCTCCTGCTAACACTCCCAGATAGAAAAAACCAAGTTGGTTGATGTCATTATCCACTTGCGCGCACTCTCTTAAGCACCTTTGTTGTGTTGTCCTACTGGTTCGTAGGCGAAGGCTCTTCCGACTGCAACCAAGTGGCCCATGGGACTCTACATGGCCTAGCCTCTTGTGCGTTGCATTTGTAGACGCCTGTTTGTATAGACCGCGTCTTCTTGAGGGAATCTTCGCCTCCAGTCTGAGAGAACATCTTCTATCGGACAGGCGTCGAAATCGAATGCTATCTGTGATTCATTTTCCCCAAATTAAGACTTTTTTGACGTTTTACAGTCCTCTTGTCGTTACTAGGACCATACCGGGCTGCTACGTTCGTCTCAAAGATGTCCTGCGACCTGACATGCCACCATGACTCTAATCAAATTACCCTCCATCTCCGACCGCGCAATATTTTCAAGCGTCTCCTCACTTCACCGTGTCACACCTGAGACTGGGTAATTTTTACAACTCCACCGAGTTCCAATTTAGCTAATGCCGCCATTACCACACAACTGAAGTGCCACATACAGACACGCTCACACCAGGAACTCCCTTCGTCCGACAAGATGGAAATTAATTAATTCGCACGCTAATTCGCACAACGAGACTAATTAGGAATTTATCGCGTTGCCCTAACTGCGCACTCAACCGTGGAGACGTGCGGTTTCGCAAGCGACGCTCAAAAACCTGCGAATCTGATTCTGATGCCCCTCGCAATGGGCCCCCCAGGCTTTCAGTCTTCAAAATTTCAATTTCAAATATTTAGGTCATGCTGGGGGTTAGGGTCGCATGCTTAAAAAAACACGAATTATTTCATGCCTTCGTCCTGTCATGGCCAACTGGCACTCCCCACAAACACACGCACAGAGGCAGAGGCGGCGGCGGCGGCGGCGGCTTAGTGAAAAATGAATCCTCACGATGCACAGAAGGTCCCTGCCTGAGTAAATTCAGAATTCTGCGAACAGCAATTTCGGGGATGACAAAGGATTAGTTCGGGACAAGCGCCGACCGATCCTTCAGGTGGTTTACCCACCGTGCCGCTTCGGCAACTGCCGGAGAGTGTATCTCTGTGTGTGCGAGAAGTTTTTTATCACGTTGCTCATTATGCGCCGGGGTTCTTTTTTGCTCGCTTTACTGCATGTCAACGGTGTTTGTGTGGAGGATTAGACCTTGGCAAACGGCTACGTCGTCGGCCTAGTGCTTGGTGCCTGTGTGTGCGACTGCAAGATTTTTAAGTTTTAAAATTCAACACAAGCACACGGCGGCCGCACCAACAGCGAATACAAAAGACGGAGGTTGCGGGCGAAGCATACAGGGCGTCCTTGTGGGAAACACACCGAGGAGGGTAGGGCGCGCTCCAAAGGTGTTGGGGGGTTCAGCAAGAAGGATGCCATGTCGAAGCGCGCTGACGAAAAATATAGAACAAGCACAGACAATGGCATGAGCAGAGTTCAGGTTTACATCCTCGTTCATGTGTGAATTTCAGGGTTGTTCTGCTTGAATGGGAGTTAGAAGAGGGGGCGGCGGGCATGTGTGTGTGCTGTTTGCACTTTTTTGCTCCCTTCTTTTCCTTTTCATTTTGCATCGCGCTGTTCGCCCGCCCAGTCGTTCGCTCGTTGTCATGAGAGATGTGACATCGATTTAAATTTATAATAAAAAAAAAAAAAAAAAACAGCGCATGCATCATGGAGGGGGGTTAGGGCTGTCAAGTGGGGGAGCGGGATGGATATTGAAAATATGGAAAAAAAGAAAAACTACGGGAAGAATTCTGAGCATGCATACATATGCGATGAAGTGGGAGTGATGCTTCCGAGTTCCGATGCCATTGTTATGCACTGCGAGTGCCAAAGAGGTCCTTTGAAATACAATTCGAAATTTAATGGAATTTTTCAGACCGATTTCGGATTCTTTTTTTTCTCTGTTTTTCAGAAATTCTTGCTCCGAATCGAGAATGGAATGAATTTACCGGATTTTGGTGGCAGTTTTTGTTTTGAATTTCGATTGTGCTACTCTTTGTCCGTAAATGGATGCCATTAAGTGGTGCTGTGGATGGGGGGGGCGGGGGGGCCTCATCGATGATTTCTGTGGATATTTATCGACACGGAGCAATCTCGGATTCGTGACTAATGGAGCGCGATAATAGGCGGAGATGTCTTCACGTTGATTAGGTCACGAGCTCGAGGCAAACTTGAACGATTTAGACAAATTTCGATAAGAGGCGCCTTGGTTATCTTGCGACAAGGCCCACCATGGGGGTTGCATGGGTGTTCGTGTGAATAATAGAATCAACGGTGGAGCGTTCAATGGAAGACTGATTTCAGATTTCATTTATTTTTTCGCTATATTTCTGGGAAAATAAGGAACGAAGCTGGGAGGTGTTGAGAATGTGAGCGTATGATGAGCTACTTCTTGTTTAAGAGGGGTTCTCAACCGTGAAAATGGTGGAAGGTGATTTTTTTCTTTTAGAAGACGGCGGAGTACTTTCTGAACTAACGACAAATGCAAAATATGAACACTTTGTAGGCGTCGGTCTCCGGTTGGTGGCTTCATATAATTGGAATTGAATAAGGACTGCTTCAGAATTTGCATATTTGATGGGTTTTTTCAACCAAAACTGTTTTGGAACTATGTCCGGGATTGTCTCAAACTTAGATTTATTCAACAAAATCGCGAGAATCAAACCGTATTCAAAAGACAGCATTGAACTAGAGTTGTGCTAAACAATTCCGATGATGTAACGGACATGGAACGTTGAACGCGGAACTAGTTCCCGGAGACATGTCCGCGGGACTATGTAGTTCAATTGACATGTTAGTTATGCGTGGACAATCCTCACATCAGAATATGTTGGTAAAAGAACTAAAAACATATTCACACGTACGAAAACAACAACGATTGTTCGTCGAGGAACTACATAATGTGTGCCATGTGTGCGAAATTGGGTTGCTTGACATGTGAATACACGCGTTTGTGCTTTACATCTCGTTGAACATGTCGGAATTATAAGACATGCTTAAGTGAAGGATGTGGAATTATTGGAACTAGTTTCGAGAATGAACATATGTACTTCCAGGAGCTGTACAGGTCCGAAACGACCCGACTCCAGTATAAACTAAGCCGAGCTCGGGTTATGCAGAAGCCACACTAAATACAAAAATAATCATATTTCCTTGGCTCATACGACAATATTAGATTGTAAAACAAGTCGACACGAAAGTACACGACAAGGAGCAGTACAGACCACCGCTCTGAATGGAATTTGTCGTGCATCCTCGGGATCGATTTCACTGGACCGGGAGCCAGTTTATTAACGTCTCTCCCGATGCGGTAATCATATTAACGAGATGAATAGCTGTGTCTATTTGCCTTTTCATAAAACACACACCAAACAAGACAAGCGAAATGTCCTGGCCTGTTACAGTGTCGGTCTTGTCTAGTCCTGTGAAGCATCACCCAAAGTTACGTCAACGAACTTGACAAAATCCATAGACCTTTGAAATCACGGGAAGGTGCTAGGAAACTTTTTTTCTTTCTCCCGGAACAGATTCAATCGATCTTCAGAGATGGCCAGCGAATCAAACGAATGAAGACTGTATTGTATGTAAGTCGTGCGGATTGTAGCCTATCAGGATTGGCATGCAATTGCAGGCCCCTCAACCTGTGATCGAACAAAATCACGTAAAATACGAGCGGTTGTAAAAGAAGTCCACACCGAATTTTCAGGCATGTGGGGCACTGAAACCTTCATCGTCTGATGCTATTGCAGTTCCCCTCGGAAGAGGGACATCTTGGTCAAAAGTCAAATTACGCACACTTAACTCGTGGTGACAAAACAGCTGAAATTCATCCATACCTTTTGGACCAAATTGGGCCAACATTGACAGAACTTGGTGCCAATACTCCTGAAGAGTTGGGTTACGACGCATCTGAATTGGCTCTGAAATCCGTTTTCGACATGTAAATTATGTAGTCAATTTGTGAAAAACCTAGTTGATATGCGTCAACAACAATTGCAAATTAAACAAATTAAAATTAAACAAATAAGGCAATCCAGATTCCAAATACTCGGCATGTCTAAGAGGGATCTCTGTCTTCGGTCATGGTAGCACTGCTTATGCGATCGCTTGAATTGTGGGGATTCCTTCCGACGGCTATGATCACACAGAATGGTTCCTGCTGGTTGTTTGACGGCATATCCCACTGAACAGTGGCAGCAATCTTTGCACAAAGTAGGAGACAACAAGATCAGTGCGGTGGCTTTTTCTGAGACATTTGCAAGTGTTTGCCATTGTTTTGTGTTTACCGATGAATCTCTTCTTTTATGGCTTAGATTTCTAATCATCAACTTCAAACTATTTTGGATGAATTTAAGTCTCATATTCACCTTATTTGGTATCAGGTGTCCCTCAAGGGTAGATTTTATGTCCGAGCCTCTTTTTTTATTTTTACAAATTATATGTCTGGCACATCTAATATTAGTCGCCTCCGCAACAGTACTTTCAGGTTTGGCTATTCGTTGCAAGACTTAAGTTTCTGCCCTTCCAACGAAGACAGTGTATGTTAAGCATGAAGGTGAATGATTTGATTGCTGAACGGGGGAATTTTTGACGTTAATCAGTTGCAATCGATTGTATTACAACAGAGTTGAATTTAATGAGTTTTAAATAAAATCAATGCTGAGACTCAGAACGTCCACGGCTTGCAGACCTGATAAGTAAGTAAGCAAACTCTTGAAAATCAGTAATGATCCAATAATATCGCTTCTGTCGATGAAACCGAAAGACTCTCTATCCTTGGTCATTCTTGGGTTTCCTCTAGCGATCCAAGAAAAGTTCACAACCATCTGATTGGAAGCACTTGGTGTTTAACGCTGTCTGATGCCCTCCGGACCATCTACTAAAGATAACGTCAAAACGAGCGATCAAATTCATAGAAAGCAATACAATACCACGAAGTGAAACCAAGTAGCTTGAACTGCCGCTGTTCTGTCTCTATTTCAACAAACGATGCTCAAGGGAAGCTGCCAATTGCTTCCATTGCTTCCATGAATTCAACACCAATTCTCACCCTCACCAAGAATGGTCATCAGATCACACTTTCTCGCCCACAATTCAAGTTCAAACTCCTTTAAAACCTTTTTTAATCATGCCACATGAAATTGAATTGCTTTTCGCAGTCCCCTTTTTTCCCACGCACTACTATCCACACGCACTTAAGGTCAATGTGTACAGTTAGCTACAGTCAGCGATTTCGCATGCGTACGTGGCACGTACTAATTGAATTATTTTCACGTGAATCGAATTACACGTGAATTTACAATTTTTTCATTGGCTTTAAAAGTCTTCTCTTACCTAAGTAAAACCCAATTACATTGCAATCAATTTAACTAATTTTTCAGTATAGAGTACGTGATCACTTACATGTGCGCGTGTAATACGAACACGTGATCACGTGATTTTTGTATAATACGGCATTTGATCACTAATACGTAGATTTGCCCTCAAAATCTGAGGCACTACACGTAGCTCCTCTCCCATTCTCCCTTTTTCCTACCAGTCCGGCCAGATCGTGATTTTAAACACTTAAGGGTATTCCTCGCCACTTTTGCGCAAATAATACAAAATATGTTCAAAACTCGACTTCCCCTCAGCATAGCTTCGACAAATGATTTCTTATTCAACTGCGTGCGACTTAAGCTCAAGCCAAAGGAGAATCCACATCCATTCCGCCCACAATAGATCTCGTTAGGTAGAGCTACAGTTTCAAAGTCCTCAACTAGCATCGTCTACAATCACATACATTTGACCTTATTCAAATTAACTGCCTCAGAGGGGCACGATGGCACCAGGGAACCACCCAGAACACACCCACCCTCTTCCCCTCCCCCTTCCACTAACATTACTCGAAATGTCAATATAATCCTCATATCTATTACGACACCAATTTGAGTCAGAAATTCTCATTCAATTCCGCCCTTAAACAGAAAGGACCCAAGGTTTTCTTTTTTTTTTTGCTCCCAAATTGGACCTCGTACGGAAGCTCTAAATCAACACAGCACCCCGAAACGCCGCGCCGCCTTTACAGCACGCCGAGAATAAGGTGATTTGTCAAAGTCCAAAAGGACGTCGATCTAAATCCAAAATAAGGTCAGATGTCAAAGAATATCCCAACCCATCAGCCAGGACGTTCGTTCGTCAGTAATCCTTCACCATTCATTTCGGCCCACACCGCCCCCCCAACCATAACTAGATTCACCCATTTAAATTCAAAAAAAGAACCCCCACTTCTCCTCCCGGAATGAAAAATGTGAGTCCTTTTTCGAAAGGTCACTATTTGAATGGCAAAAGCTCCCCGCTTCGGTGTGCCCCAGAGTGTGATAAATCAAAACATGCCACGGAGTCATATATACCCCCCGTCCGTCCTAGTGGACAGTCCTCCTGACTTATAATTACAATTTTTCATGCCACACAAACACACGCGCACACAAACAGGCGAAATGTCGTTAGCAATGGCATTCGGCAAAAGGATGAGGGGCATGAAGCTAATATGAACAAATTAACCCCATCCACGGCTATTTATTTTACCATCAGCATATACAACAAACGTAATAAGGACTCCAACAGGATGCCGTAGTCGGGCATGGAAATACCACGGACTCTCCTATATCCCTTCCGTACTCGCCGCCGCCGCCTCGCCGTGCAGTCCAAATGGTATCCAACTTTAACTCCAATTATGAGTCATAAAAAAGGACATTATTAATATTTACGAGCGTTAATAGCGGCAGAGACATGCCCCTCCTGTCATTGATGGCTGCCCATGGAGGGGGAAAGGGGTTTCGTAGGGAGACAGCAATTTATTTTTGCTACAATTCGGACTGCGTACTGTCGTCCTGAATTATTTCAAAACTCATTAAAATTGAATTCGTTCATATTTCTCGGCGAAAAGGCATCTGAAGTGACAACCAGAAGGATGGGGGGGGGGAGGGGACGAATGTATGAGAATTTATTTAGGCGGGGGTCGTGGTCGTCTGGGGATGGATATAACGGAATTCCAGAGCCACCCTCTTCAGTCTGATTGAACTTAAAATTCAAACGGCACAGCAAGAGGGATTTTTCCTGGAATATGGACACGCACTCAAAACGGTTTGCCGTTGGCCTTGTAGCCCTCAATCCGCCCCGGAGACTGGCCAAGGGTGGTGAGAGTAAATGATCTCACAGAGGACACACAAAGCTCCTTGCATTCTGTCCGTTTTTGGAGGAGGATTTGTATTTTCTCGGTTCATTCTGCCCGTGTTCCGACACAAGCACAAATGGCTTTAAATTCGATTTTGCTTCGTTGTTTCAATTTGTTGAAGGACAAGTTGCTCGTGGCTGGTGGGTGGTTGGTCGACTCCAAAGGACCTTCTTTGTGACTCAATAAATCATACGAATGTGTGCTAGCCTCTCCATGTATGCATGTTCGAGAAAGAGATTTACTTTTTTTCTTTTTTAATATTCTTTGTTTACTCCAATTTCGTGGCAAGGACGAGTGGGGGCGCTTTGCTGCACAGGACACACATCCACACACGAAGTGTGAGGACTGCTTCCTGCAACGAATTGTTGTCGTCGTCGTCGTGTAGTTATGCAAGAGAATGGGTTAGTTGCTCTCTCTCTCTGGCACACTGGCCAGGATCATAAATGTGGGGATGAATATGTAATTGGCTTCCGGTTGTTTGTGTCTATCGTGAAATGGGGCAATGGGATTGTAATTCATTGTACAACTGAATTGGGGATTACGGAAACAAGGTGTTCTGTAACCATTTCGGTTGGGAGGGGCTGCATTTAAATTTGGAAGAGCGGCGCGTGGTATGTGTTGGAACGTAATTTAAGGGCAACAGTCATTTCTGGCATACAGCTTTTGGACAGTGAGAATGTTGTGTTATGAAACAAATGAAGGTCAACTGCGATCGCAGTCAAGTGAGTGCTAAACTTTGTTGCAGTGAAGAAGGGCTCGCATGAACTCGTCAGAATTACATAATCATAATAATAATATTGGTGGCGCTACAGCCCGTAGAGGGCCAGGGCCTAGCTTCTCAGCAAACACTCGTGTTGTGCGTGCTATTGTTCTATCACGAGTGAAAGGGACCTACAGATTTATGCCGACTCCGAACGGCCAAGTTTGAGAAGCTTTATCTAGACAGTTATACTCTTTGAGCATTGTCAGTGATGACTCGAAAGAGGTGGGGCCATGAAAAGTATTTCTTGTTGTACGAAGAATCGAACCTAGACAGATTGGTCCAAGAGCGTAGGAGTCGACGCACATACCCACAACGCCACGGGCCACCACCAGAAGTACATCCAGATTTTTAAATGTACGAGTTAGTTTTGTGCTATCGCCTGTGTCCAGGTTCAGAAGTCGTGACTCTGGATTTCGGTGTATGTCTTAGCTAAATGCTGAATTTGTCAAAAAGAAGTTATACCATTCGAAATCAGTTGAAAATCGCAGTACTTTTACGGGATGTTCTAAAAACTTTATTTTAGTCTAAACTAGAATCTGTCGTGTTCGTGTGCAGGTACGTTTCGGTAGCGCCGCAGAAGCAGACCTGGTAGCCTGTTGCACATCCATTTACTTATCATCTCGTCTACGTATAGTCATGATTGTGTTCCGTCTGAAGTGCGCAGAAAGAATAAGTAGGGTGGGCGAAATACAAATTACTTTTTAAAAATGAACAAACTTAAATTTGTTCCATGCATTATGGCTTTATTAGTAAGAACAAACATTCCTGTTAATTATGAAATACAACGTCGTTCCAGTGGCTGCCTCTGCTGTATACGCAGTAGCGCATTCTGCCACCTCATTTTTTCCAAGACCTTGTTGATGGTTTCGGGCTGTAGCTCACGGATTGCTTGGATGATATTGGCCTTAAGTGCTTGAATCGTTTCCAAATTGTTGGAACAACATCGGTCCTTCACGGTTCCCCACAAAAAAAAAAGTGCAGCTCCAAGGCGACCAATTGATATCGCCAAGACACAGTAGCCACACTCTCATCTGTGTCTCATTGTTGGCATAACATCGGTCCTGCACGGTTTCACACAAAAAAAATGTCCAAAGGGGTCAAATTGCAGCTCCAATGCCGGCAGTTGACATCGCCAAGACGGCTGATAGCACGATTTGGATATTTGCTGCGCAAAAGATCGATTGTAGCATGGGCTGCGTGGCATGGCGAGCCATCCTGAATGTCCATCCAGGTCGCCCAAATGCATGTCTTCAACTTCAGTGAAAAACAAGGTCGGTTAACATGGCTCTGTAATGCCCACCGTTGACCGCAACGTTGTTCCCAGCATTGCGTTAAAACATCCCCTTAATGCAGTACCTTGACCTCGAATTGATTATTTGATAAAATCACTTCCGCGTAGTATCTCTTCGCCAGCGACGATGCATTTGATGATACTGACAGCGTGGCGGACGTTCTTCCAGATCTGAGGCTCCCTTTTCAAGAGGAAGCCATTGAAGAGGTTGAAGTATTGCAAATCGACGGAATTATTGAGGACCTAGCGCACGGAGTCCAGCCACCACGAAATCTTCGCTTCGGTAAGGACCAGCAGCACGTCGTTAAATAGAGCATAAACTGCCTCAACTATGCCGAGTAGCAACATTCGTCACCGAGAGGGTCTAATGATGTACATCATCGCAACGCGATACGGTAAGTGCCTGCGGGATTGGATATCCCGCTGCAAACGTGACACATTTTTGTACGCTGGATGGTTGCTGGAGGAATGGGAGCCTGGAACTAAATGAGCAACGGCTCCGTTTCACGGGGTTTTTAGACCTCGATAATCGTGTCCTATCCTTTTCAGTTAATTTTTAAGCTATTTCCCAAAGAATTGATCTAAGATATCGCCAATCAAACAAACTGGTAAAAACCGCGGCTATTCGGTTGAGTATGTCAGTCGCGCGACCGATTTCTCGTCGGACGGTTTATCAGCACAACTGGTTCTGCCTCAAAGGACCAAAAAAGCATGCTCTATGCAAATATTTTCTTGCCACTTCTGCTCTATTTAGCGGACAATAAGCAAAACAGCAGCTGGTTCTTTGTAGCGTCGAAACGAAAGTTCTACATTTGATGTCGAGCGAAGTAGGTGAATGGAGGAGAAGACAAAGCCGCGCTGTATCAAGATGTGAATGTAGTCGTCGGCCACATCGAGCGCATGGACACCAATACTGCAGGTAAGAGGGCCTGAGAATTCGAGCCTCCTGGTTCGAGGAGAACAATACGGAATCACTTGTTAAAAGACCAAATACTACTGGACGCAAGACAGCTTGATCTCGGTGACTGAAAGAAGCCTGCTTTAGACAGTCATCGATAGAAACAAGTTGTAGCTCATACCTTCCATACGTCGCAGGTAAGCGTACAAGGCATTGCTTGATGGACGCAAGGATTTACCATCAAGCAATGCCTTTAATGTCCACCCACAGACTACTTCGCAATGGCTTCTCAATGAATTTCCCAAGGTTTGCGAGCAGCAAATAGTATTCCTTGCCGTCGGCTAACCTCAATGACTTCTGGGTATTCTCTCAGAATTCATTTTGTCTTGTTTATTGCCCGAAATGAATAAGTCATTTCATATTTTTGAGGAATCACTTGCCGTTGACAAGTGATTCCATTTATAGAAAACAATGGCTTCCGTTTGTCCTTCATAAACAATGCTGTGTGGGTGAGTGGAATTGTTCCCAGACTTACAAAGGGACAATATTTATGTTCGGTCCCATCCAACCCAGACCTCCCACAGGAGCAAAACCATCTTGAAGCTGCTTAAAGCTGAATATACGACCATTCCTCGCACACACTCCCTCTCATCAGCGAACATCCGTCTTCAAGTTCGCTCAAAGGAAAATATGGAACTACACTCAAGACAAAGATGCAACCAGTCAACACACTCCATGCACGACTTGACAAAGTTCAAAACTCAATGCGCTCCCGTCCGTATCGCCTCAAATAACAGCCAGTTCCAGTCCATGACTAGTCACTTTGTGTTAGGGACGGTAAGCATCTCTTAATGAAACGTTTACTTCACACTTCACTTCCACCCGGCTAGGTGAACAACGACTTTACGACTTCAAAAGTAATTCTCCATCAAAATTTTGCTCCTTCTCCTCCTCGGCCAGCACATCACACAATTCACAGCGAATTCGTTTCGGAGAAACTTCAGCTGCTCGTTGAAAATTTCTTCGAAGAACCACTTGAATTTCCATTCTTTCCCTCCCCTCCCCACCCCCACCACCGCTCGACATCTCCCGTTTCATGCAATTACCTCCTAATCCACGATGAAAACTTTCTCCATTTCGTCCCTGAGGCATGGCCACTTGAAAATCTCATAAAGGAGATTTTTAATTAAATGCGCTCAGGACTATCCGTCGTGTCTTTGCGACGACGACGACCACGGATGGCGGGGGGCCATGGGCACGGGCACGGCCACGTTTGAGGGCGGTTTTCCAATTAACGCATCTAACGTGAGCCGTACACATTCCGTCAGTGCTAAGGGTCTGGCAAATAGATATTAGCTCCCATCACGAGTGTGTGCGCCGCCGTTTCACGGATCATGTCCTTGAAAATCGTCGACACCTGCCTTCATTTACATTCTCGAGCGGCGAATCTCGGCGTGCACTTACGTGCGCACTTGGGGGCGACATCGAGCGACGTTGCCACCTTAAATGAAATAATTTCAATTTCAATTAAAACGTCGAAGTGTCAAAGCCAAATCAGCATTCGTCCTGAGACACATTCCCTTTGCCAACCACTTTGTGCGCGATGGCTCCCCTCTACTTGCTTCTTTCCTCTAATGCACTAGGCCTACGGTGCTGCGGTGCGAGTGGAGGGGGAGGAGAAACAGTGAAAAGGAAATGTGTAGTCCTGTGCGGCAAAAAAGAAAGGTGTCACGTTTGCAGGGGATATCCAATCCCGCAGGCACTTACCGTGTCGCGTTGCGATGATGTAACATCGTTAGACGGAGCGGAGACAACTTACGGCTGTTGTACCTCTCGGTGGCGAATGTTGCTACTCGGGGATACAGATTTCGTAACAAATCGGGGAGAAAACAGTCTCATCCCTTCGACATGCCCGAAGGATCTTTCGACTTTGAGCAAGGCGACAGCACTCAACCGATGACGATGGCTGGGTTGATGACGAGTGTACTCCGGTGTAGTGCCATGAAAACGGAAACAACGTGCATTGATCCTTCAGGGAGGACAAGTGCTCTCCCATCAGACGGGGGCGAACAGGAGACATGGACATTTCTTTTGCAAATGGCTGATAAAGCTGCAAAGGATCTTCGATTGGAGGCTGCGTGTGTCTTTGCGAAGACAAAAGGAGGAATCTTACGGAGGGTTGGTAATCGACGGCGGCCCTTAAGTGCGTTGTCTGCCGTCAATCACTTGGCGAAGCGTTCATTTCTCTCTCGTTCGTGACATCGAGTACTGACGGATTTGTGAACTAATGATGAGACTTAGCGCGAGTGGCTGATGCCTTGGGCGCCGAACTTGTTGCTTTAAAGAGACCTTAAGAGGTGCTCCGGCTGTCATTTGCACTCCGGTTTGATGTACATTTATTGCATATCCCGAGGCGCAAATGGAGTCTTTTCTGAGTTAATTGTGATTAGTGAACAGCTGGCTGGCTCTGATGTGCTTGGAGGGAACTTCTCATTGCCCTCGGTCGTCACGAGGTACATGCGCTTACATTTTATTGAAAGGTTGCCTGTGTTCGGATGCCACCTGGCGTGCAGTGGCTGGCAAGAGTTCATCCTTCTTGAAGAGCAGCCCTACTTCACGACGGTGTGGCAAAATTGGAAGCTAAACGAAGCGAATTTCTGGAATTTTTTCAACAGAATGGATTCATGTTTAGACTTTCTACAGTTTAGTGCACTCTTCTTCTTTGAGAGGCGCTACAATTCGGCGTCGACCTGGGCCTCAACCAACCGGTATGCTCTGGCTAGCTGCCTCCTTTCGCTGAGGACGTTCGCCACTTTTGTGCGCCTCCATAAGCTCGGGCTTCCTCTGTTGCGTTCTCCAACGGTTTTGGAGGCAGAGAGTAGTCGGCAAGGAGGACAGTTGTCTACGAGCTTGACATGGGTCAGCAAATTTAGGCGTTGGGTCCATTCGATGAGGTCAGAAGTGTGCACCGCTTTAGACTTCGACGCCACCTGTTGCGTTGTCCCACAGTCTCGGTGGCAGAAAGTCGTCGGCACGAAGGCCAGTTGTCCATGCGTTCGGCATGGCCTAGCCAATTTAGGCGCTGGATCCGTGTGCTGAGGTCTGAGGTGTGCGCCGCTTTAGACTTCGGCTCTTTTTGTGACGTTGTCCCACAGTCCTAGAGGCAGAGAGCGGTCGGCATGCGCCACCAACTTAGATGTTGGACCCGTAGACGCGTGGCTATACTCATGTCGCCGTGCAGTCGGTACAGGTCGTCATTGAATTTTCTGCTCCAGATGCCAACAACTTGCCCACAATTGTGACGAAGCAAGTCACGGCGGTTAGCCCGCCAGAAGGTGAGAGTCAGACGAACGTTCATAAAGGTGTCTGCCAACTTCGTTAAATTTCAATTCACAAGGACCAACGAACACATGGCTCATCCCTCGGCTTTCCCATCAATTCACCATCTAAGCCGACACAATTGAATTTTGCTGTTTCCGGCTAAAACAGTTTCCCACTCCGCCGCCACCACTCAGACATCAGTCAGCCCACCGCCGCCACCCACGACGCATTTACATCTCCCACCCCATAATTAAATTTCCGTAATTCCCCTCGGTTATTGAAATTCGAATTTGATTGCAACACATACCCAGCAGCCAGTGCCTGGGATACGCGCTTCACCCACCCACGAAGGTGCGACATAGTCTTGCCAACGGTTACAACCCTCACACGTGACGCTTTTCAGGCAAAAAAAAAGAGAAGAGAAAATCATGTTTCCACCTTCGCCCGGAGCGCCCGAATCGGAAACGCCTCTAATCAGATGAATATCAAAATTGAATAGGGTGGCGCACAGCGGCAGATACCGGGTACAAGCATCCCCCGTCGATGGGGGAGAATGCAGGGCAAGCAAAAAAATCGAATCGAACTCATTTTCTGTAACTGCAGGCGAGCGCGAGGGGACTCTGAAGGACCCTCGAAATCGATGCAAACTTTCTAAAATCTCACAATCGTTTCGATCCCGTATTCCATCGAGGGTGCACTGCCACTGGAAGTAGGTTGAGATTAACTTTCGGTCGGAACTCGGCGAACCCTTCCAGCGAACACGGAAGTAAACAAATCGAGCAGTCATGGGGTCAGGTCGGTTGGCGGGGGGGAGGATGACTAAAAGCTTTTTACTTCCCACACTCCAGAGGCGTGCACACTCGTTGAGACAATACGCCAGGATACACACAACCATTAAGTCATTGCAGGGAAATGGAAAACGCCTTCGAGCGTACAATCGTAATGACATCAGGACCAAACATCGACCACGTAAGGGAAATTTCATTGTGCGCGCCCGTGTTGCTCTCTTGCTTCCCAGATGCATAAGATTACACGCCCGGCTGTGGATTAAAAGTGAGCCACGAGGGGGGAGAGTGCTCCACGCTGGGAAGACGGTTTTCGACAACCGCCTCGGGGGAAGGTGTGCGCGTACATCCGACGAGGGGTCGAAGTCGACGCGACGCTGCCAACGATGACGTTGAATTAAATAAACACTTCGCTACGAATTGCAATTAAATTTAATCAAGCGTTTTCTATTGCTTTAAGTGTGTCTACGACGTGATCTTGAACCGGCGCGAGGGTGGGTGGGAGAGAGGCTGGGCAGGGCTGCATTAAATTGCTGCAAATCACATAATCAGCAGATATTCTGGTGAATTAATAGGTGTTGCTTAAATTGAGCTGTCACGGGAGGGGTGGGTTGCGTTGCCGATGTCATTAGCGTGTGTTGTCTGCTGCTACAAAAGGCACAAGTGCTTGTGATAAAGGATGTGATTTGAGAGGTTTTTGGAAGACTTTGGCACGGAGGATCATGGTTGATACAGCCACGAGGTAAGATGAAGCTGTTCATTGAAATCATTTACAAATTAGATGCTATGTGAACACTACACACATTTGCAAGGATTGCTGAGTTGTACGTAAGCTTGAGTTATTCTTCGGTTAAGTGGCGCAGTTTGAACGAGTAATTCTTATGTAGTCTTGAAAAATTTGAACGCGATTTGCATTAATGATTAATGAAGGCGGAATACCAAGAAAGGCTGTGCATACAGGAGAAAATAACAATAAAAATGGCATTGAACGGCACCCCTAGGAAGTTATAAAATTTAAGTGAGGAACGTTAAAAGAGGTGGTCGCGTTATCCACAGAAAAAAAACAACATTAGGTGGGCGATGAAGAACAAGAGACTCCTGGTACAGTAGTCACTGCTCAGTATAGGCTAGCAAGAGATGTTTATGGTCATTACTGGGTGGAAACTCAATATAAATAATGAGCAGAAGCGGAAGAGCAGTTTTGTGGAAGGGCAACATCTTCCTGTTTGTCGCATGAAGCCCAAATTTTACTAGAATAATCATTTCGAGTGATTTGATGTTTAAATGTTTGCGGAGCTCTAGCTCCCAAACGGGTGTTCAAATTTGATTAAAACTTGGTATACAGACTGACTTGTATTCCGGATTATGACATGATAAGTACTTTAACTGAAACTTCAACATAAAACGAAGGTATACAAAAAATATCATATGACACGACGCCGCTTAGAAATTGTTAAAACTAAATTGAATCAACTTACATAATGTGGCATTCAACGCAAGAAGCACACAGTCGTGTTACGATATATTTACCCTCACTGTCAATGAGTCAGTGACTCTCACGATCTCCCTGTCTCAATTAAAACGCAACACATAAACCAGATTCCTGATCCTTAATGACAACATTCGAAATGATGTTGCTAAAATATCACCAAAAGCCGATGGAATTGTTATGAATAATATGAAGTGCTTGTCCTTGATCCACCACGCCGAAGGCCTAGATCAACTTATTGTCGTCTCAATGTCAAACTTGTGAACGGCTGTTCCAATTTCCATGTATTTTGATAGATTGACTGTCTATGGCCTGATTTAAAAAAATATGCTGATTTAGATGATATGTATGTAGACTTAATGCGCTGGAATCATTGGTCCATATGTCTCCAAAAATGATTATGGTCAAAAAGCTAGAACCAACGTCTACAGTCAACTTTTTCGTGCATCATTGGACACTCGACGCGTAATCGAAATACAGCGTTGAAATTACAGTATATGTAATTTGGACTAACAGATTGCTGTAGATCCTTATACTTTTGCTGATCATGCGTTCTGCGTGGTCATACCCCTTAAGCGCTCTTCAGACATCTATGTAGGCAGACTGAAATCTCTGTACATCCTATGGTTTCGAAAAAACCAAGCTCTTCTTCACCTACTTTAACTATTCTTGAAACTGTGATAAGGAGCAGGATTGATATGATCAATGTCTTGTTTCAGCTTGGTGTTTCGAGAGAGGATCCACAGCTGATTGATATTAGTCTGCTTATCGCGACGTCGAAGTGAACGAAGTCTCTGACTACCCGAAGTTAAACGTGTCCATTGTGACGTAGTGATTTTGTGCGTCCTTTTTCAGCTTCGCCTAGTTTCCCGCCAGACCCATTCTAATCACTTATATTTAAGTGTCAGCGAACACCTTATTGACGGCACACTGCGTTCGACCAATCAAGTCAATGTCGTCCGCGCATCAGCAGTATAAGCCATAGAATTCAGCGGGAGGAAGGTTCTACTTCATGGTAAGTCAGTTTTACAGGATATTCTCAAGTTCGATCTTCGAATGCTGCTTGCTATTGTTCTATCACGGGTGATCTTTGATCATTGTCTGCTGACTCGAAAGATGTGAAGCCGTGAATTATGAATGTTGCTAAATTCGGGGACTAAACCTAGAACCGCCAGTGCTGGAGTCGACGCACCTATCCACTATGCTACGTGCTTCAGTAGTATACAGTAGCTGCATGCAGAACGAGAAGTGAGCAAACTGCATCTTCTTGGATTCTCAGGTTGGGAGTGAATATATTTCACAGATTGGCGACTCTTTGTTTCATCGCCATCGTTTTTGTTGCGACTTTCCTATAAGGCTCCTAAATCTTTTTTCGTGCTCACAGAGCGTTCGAAATCGAAACGTTTGTAAAACAAAAGCATTTGTCGATTATTCTGTGATCGGTCACGATATGGTATTTAGCTCAGTTCCACACTAAAGTGCCAGTCAAGAATTCAAAGTTCAAAACATCCTAACAGACTTTAGTACGAAAGAAAGTAATCTCGGAAGAAATACTGAAAAAAAAAACGGCTAGATTTCGACTGCATTGAACTTCACGCGGGTGGAACCTTATGAATTATTTTCGTTGCAAGTCTTGCCGACTGACATAATACATATTTCTATGAATACATGGCTTTGAATATATGATACTCCGCTCCAATCCAAGCAATATTTTTCGTATCAAAGTCTGCGCATGAGAAGAAAGTTTTTTTTAAAGGACTTTACAAAATTATTCGTTTTCACTCATTTCACTAACACGAAATCAAGCAAAAACTTCTTCCCACTTTTGCTATTCACCATGACTTTCATCACTTTAAACGCATAACCCCTCACTTGACACTGCATTTCAACTGCAGGACAATGGCTTAGGTTAGAAACTTTCGAAAACTTTAGCAGTTCCTTCTCCACATTGAGCCCCTGCACTTGAATGTGTACAAAATTGTTCACAATAGGCCGCATGCCAGCACGCATCCCTTCATCGTATAATGCTTCATCGTGCAGTGAAAGTTGAGCATCTTCCGGAATTCGCGGGCAGCTTGGCATTGCCGTTTGCAAGCAGCCCCCATGTTGAATCATGAAAAAAAGCCACATCCAGCCTGATTGACTGATGATTTACAATCACCCCTCGTGCGCAGAGACCAAGTCCAATTAGCCACATTTTTTAATTAAACATCTGTAAATGGATAACGGACTTATGGCCGTCTGGTGTCCCAGAGGGATCCGCTTTTTGTCCGATTATCCCTCGTCAGCAGTGCGCCTTTGATATGCTAATGAACCGCAAACCCAATATGTGGAAAATTGATTACAAGGATCAAAAGGATTTCAACGTTCGTCCGTCTGCATGGTTAATTAGCGAACCGCATCCGTTTGGATTTATTAATTCTACATCGTGTCGACGTGGTCAGACAAATCGAGTGTAATCCTCGCCCGTTGACGGGTCCCCCAGACGCGCTCGCCAGACGCCGGCATTTAATTTCATATCCAAGTGAGTGCTAATTCCGGTCCCATTCAACAGCAACAATGCCCGAGATCCGGTGCGAATCCGCATGGCAAATTGATCGATACTCGCATCTTGGATATTGCAAAAATCTCCCCCTTTTTGCAGTGGCGCGTTACACCCTTCTCGGGGCGGGAACAAACAGAAAAAAAAATCTGTAAACGAAAATCCCTCATCGATATGATAATGTGTGCACCCGCAGCGATTTGCTGCAAATCCCTTAGACACACACACGCACACACTGGCTGAGGGAGAGAGCTAAGCGAAGACGAAGGGTGGCTAAGGCGAAAAAACAATTCTTTGGACAGACCGAAAGGACGTTCATAATTCGAGGGAAAGGAACCCTCTGTGTTGCATGTAATCTCTGGCAATTTATTTATTTATTGCGCAAGGGTCGAAATGTGGAGCTGGAGAAATATGATCCCAACTGCGAGTGCGAGTGCGAGTGCGAGTGGTGCGCGCAAATTTGTTGCAATTTCTGATGATTTCCCAACTTTAATGGACAATGTAACTGAACTCCGATTCATGTATTATTCAAGTAATTTGGGTCACATAAGGATAACGAAATCAGAGAAATATGACGGCTTGTCTGAGAGATACCCATTTGCTGTTTACACTGTGCGCCAGATGGGGGATGATGGTATTAAAATCCTCCCCATTCATCGGCCGGATGCGTGCGAATGGCAAATCATTAATCAAAGGAATTTTCTCATATATTTTGCTTCCTTTTCCTTTTCTTTCTGAATTGTGATATGGAAGGAATGTGGTGTTGTAGCAGATATTAGTCAGCTGAAGACAAGTTATATTCAAAATTAAATCATAAATAACCGACACGGCCAAGGGGTGTGGCTTATGAGTGGCTGTGGAATTTGCGCACGAGTACGTAAGAGGTTGCAGATTGAATAGAAAATTGATTCGGGCTTTACATTCGTGTCATGGGATGGGCAGCACATCATTATAATGGCCGCCAAGGCTTTGCTGGCAGTGCTTCAATCGATCGGCGACCAATTTGGTGATCACTCGGTGCAACAAGTGCAACGTTATTCCGGCAATATCGTCTCGAATGCTGACCTCGTCTAAAATGGGTGTCTTGTTAGCGTAGACTAAGGACTGGACGTAGCCTCAGAGAAATTGATCGGGTGTTGCCAAGTCGCATGATCGCGGCGGCCAATTTATGGAAGACTTGCCTACAGATGACCCTGTCGGCAAATGTCTCCTTTACAACTTCGAGCTTTGCGAGCTCGGATATATCGACATTGTCGAGCTCTGGCCACAGGAAGTCGGTTAACATCGCTCCCTATACCTGAGACAATTCAAAGCAACTATGTCGCATTCCTCATTTTGAAAAAAAATAAGGACCGATGATGCCGCCATGCCATAAGCCCAACCAAACAGTCAATTTTTGTTGATGCATTGATACTTGGTCGAAGACTTGTGTTGATTGCGCTGGCATTTGCCATTTTTGCCTGACATTGGCCGTTGAGCCAAAAATGGATCTCGTCGGAGAAGATGATTGTCTGGCCAAGATCCGGATCTCCAGTCAACATCTCCAGGCGCCCAATTATCAAACTCATGGCCTTGTCTCTGGTCGGCCGGATTCAATTCATGCAATCTTCAATCTTATACCAATGTGGGACTGTCTGACTGTTGACTCTCTGGCAATGTCCAACGCAGCTGATCGAGTGTACTTAGGGTAAAGTTTTTCCTCGGTGCAATGAATTGTCTGCACACTAAAGCCACGACAAAGTGCCTATTTTGTAAAAGTCAACAGACGTATGGGTAAACAGGTTTACCACGTACATTTTGATGACATCTTCGGAATTAAAGTGCCATCCGTATTTTTAAGAGAGCGACACAGGTGGTAGTCAAAAGGGCCGACTCTGCAGAATCAATAAGACCTTCAATGTCAAGAAAAGGATTTAGAAAAGGCGACACGCAGACATGTGATTTTCTCAACAAAGTTCTCGAGAAGGTCTCGCTAGAGGTCCGTAGCACACGAGGATGACATTGACTCGAGCCGTCAAAGACGCGTTTGCTGGCATTAATACAGAAGCGGCCAAAATTTAGTCTAACGGTGAATGAGGGCAAAATGAGGTATATGCTATCTCAAAAAAAAAGGACACACACCATCGACAATTTGGCGACAACGTCTCCATATCCAGACATACTTTCGAGGCGAGAATACTACTACTCTACTACAAGGCGTGTGTTCCCAAGTAAACATTAAGAATACTATCAGTACGGAGATTCAGCGCAGAGTTACTCTTACCAATCGCTGTTTCTTTGAGCTCAAGAGATCATCCCAGTCTTTCTCTATGGCGCGGCAGCATGGAGAATCATAAGAGATGAAGAAGTCCTTGGTCTTTCCGAGAGAAAGATTCTGCTTGCGATTGTTAGACCCCGGACTGTGGTTCCAGTAGAAGAAGAAAGCGGTTTGTGGTAGTCTGGCGTTGTCATGCGGAACCCAAAATTCGAACTTTTTCGACATTCCAAGTCTTTCCAGCTCCGTGTAACAACGTTAAACCGCTAAGCGACCTTTCACATCGTCAAATGGCAGTCAACGGTAACTGCTGCCAAGACTTGATCGTCGTCTGTGGTGGGTGGACGATCAGAACGAAAGCAACAACACGTTTCGTATTTTCTGAACGAAAGCATGTAACCCAATGCTAATCGCCGTGTCCGATTCCCCATACACGCTGCAAATTTCGCCTTGCCTTCTGTCGCTTCGATAAAAAATCAACATATGCCAAACATGTTTTTTTATCGCCCAAAAATAAAGACACGTCCGATCACAACAAATTCTGGTAACAATGTGAAGAATAGCCTTCGCCATTGAAATAAACACAAACATTTTCAGAATGGTACACACAGAGATTTTCTAAAGCCTCTACACACAAGTTTTGAGAAAAAAAACCGCAGAACTTATTGAACAACTCTAAATTTCCGCACGTTTTGCAAGCGTGAAGGGATGCACAAGCCGTACTGAATCCTTGGTAAGTTTGACAGCTGCTGAAAAATACAGTCATGGACACCAAACTAGACACAGTTCAAGTTAGAGAAATATGCCCATGCCACAATGTTACCACGACCATGCTTGATAGACCTCTTGGTGTACCTAGGAGTCCATACTGCGGTGGGTAGACGTCTCACATTACGTCTGCTCTTCGATTCAAATAAATTGAGATTTTTTTAATACATTCTCTTCGCATCTCCCTTGCTTAATAGTGGAACCATTCTGCCATTCTGGGAGCTCTTGATCGAATGTTTGACTCCACTTATCATCTCCGTACAGTCCTTGAACTGATTTGCAATCAATTTGTTCTCTTGGACAATTTTGTCCGACGACATAAAACGATCGTTGCTTCCAGATCTAGATTTTGAGCTGTTTCGTGGGCGTAGATGGTCTACCGGCACTAATTGTGTCATTACAAAACAAAATGCTCACCGCAGCCGGATCAGAATGAGTAGGCAGAACCATTATCGGCGTCATAACCGGTCACTTATAGTGACCTTAGTCCTTATAGTGACTTCTGCAGAAGCTACAGAGACGATGAGAAGGAAGAACCTATTGCAGATCTGCAGTGATGTCTCCTCCCGTAGAAAATGTCACCTAGACGCCTACTATTTCAACAGTCAGGAAGACTAGTATGAGTCATCTCCTTTGCTTTATCAAAAGCGCTTGTTGGTCTGCGGGAATAGGAATATTCAGATACACGTGGTAACACAACGGGCCTACTATGGCCTAAGTATGATTTCTACCAACTAGCAGCCAGTCTCGTAACCTTCGCGGGCGTCTTTTGTTTCTTTTCTCTTCGCTTTATTCTTTAAACTATTTTGGCACCATTCCCAACTTCCTTCACTTTTCAATGTTTGTCATTGCAGACAGAAGTCGTAGGTAAGTCATATATGGCCTATATGCTAGTGGGAAGATGAACTAGGAAAAGGCTAATCACAGTTTACAAGAAAGCAGCAATTTATGTGACGTGTGTGTGACGAAAAGCGACACCACTGTGCACACCAAGGTGCCTGCACATGTGTCCTACGGATGAGCCACCACAAAATGTTACCAAATCCCCATAACCAAAGTGCCATCATATGTAGCCTCACACTTTCCAGCGGTAACTGGTAATTTTGTTAAATCTCCCCACGTGTACACAAAAAAAAAAACAATTTTGAAATTACTGAATTCATAACTGAAGGTGGCCGAAATGAAATGACACAGCTCACACCACACCCTCCTCCAGCCCTTCGTTGGCATTCATGTCAAAAAAAAAAATACAAAACTCCGAGTGAATTAACCCAAAACTGCTTCGTCATGAAGGACTACACGAGACTTTCTGTTTGGTTAAGTTCACACCCTCATTCGTACGTGTCGCTCACTTGGCACGTACATTTTCGCTGAGAAGGCAAAACAAATCGCTTCTACTCGCATATCGTGAAATCTCCATACGGAGGGGGGAGAAAAAACAACCCAAAAAAAAAACTGATGTCATGTGTCACCAGACAAGGACAATGTCATGTACGCCTCTGACATTCGCATTTAAGTGGAATTAGGTGTCGGCGCACCTCCGGACAGCTCCCTAAACTAATTACTCAACTTATTGCATGTGTTTGCCGCCATCGCCGGCCGCCTCCGCCACCGCCTCCGTCGGACATGTTGAATATGAAAACACCATTAACTGATAAAAAGGAAATTAAATTCGTAACTAACGCTCTGGCCCGTTATCGCTCACAGTTTGCAATTTCCTCGTCGCTATCGAGGGATGAAAGTGTGACACAACCCCTGGCTGAGGGTTCAAAACTACAACTACATCCGTCGACGAGTCCTTTTGAGCGAGACCGAGACACGTCACGTTGCCAGCTAAATTAACCATTAGCCCAGTGTTCCTTTCGAGTCTGGCCTTGTTTTTTGCTGATCGGCGTTTAGCAACCAATCTGAGGGGGGTCCTGCAACAACCGACTCTCAGTCGGTGCTTAGAGCTTCGCTTTGTTCCGACAGCCCATCATCAGTGGGCATTATTTCGGATAAAGCTGCTCCGTTGAGAAGGACAACGAGGACGTATTTCACGAACAGATATTGAAAAACGTTATGAGACCCTGTTCTCTGTCCAGGCACACCGGGGACACACGACAACGATTTCGGAGAATCGGCCTCAATAGGAAATGTCAGAGCGATTGTGCTGTGCTGACAGTGCTGGAACGAGTCCTGCAGGTGTTGTTTCAAAGGGGATTTGTGAAAGCAGCCCCTGACTGCAGGTGAATTAGAATTTCAAAGGAGCTCTAAGAGGAAATTGTTTGTCGTTCCGAAGATGGTGCGCTCTGGTGCCTGGAATGCACACTCACGTGTGGGTGGGGAAAGGACAACTTTGAGCTGAGTGCACACCTCCTGCTGGGTGCTGCAAGCAAGACTCGTGTGTTGTGTGGGCGCATCAGACAAGTTAAAGGGACTTGGGTGAAAAGGAAAAGAGTTCTGTGGACTTGATAGACTCTCTGATGGACGGGACAAATGGATGTGGCCTCGGGCTACAGCCAAGAGACATCACACGATTCAACCGATAAGACGTGCAACAAAGCCAAGAACAACACAATCTCCGACGTCCAACGTCAAAACTCTTGGGGGCACTCTCAAGACGTGTGAAGCACCAGAAGGGGTGACGACTGAATCGAAAACAGAGACTGTTCACATCTGCAGAAGGCCTTGGGTGAAACAGCACATTCGACACCACCAACCAAGCCAAATCGAGGACCACCACCCAATCGTGCCCTCGTCGGAACCTTGTCAAAGTTCGATAACTTCCCCTCCATTGTTGTCCTTTCCAAAATGCAACCAAGGGTGACACGACGTCCCACGGCCCGCTGGGCAAACATTTCAACACCCATCCAATTCGGTCCACCAAACTGAAGAAGAAAAACTACATTCCCCCGTCGCGCACACATCCGCCGATCGCAAGCCACTACAATAGCAAATAGTCCCCGAATCGATGAACCATATCCACCACGGTGATGGCAAGAATCGTTCACTGTGACAAATTCATTGTTTCAATTGAACCATTATACACGGCGCTCCGCACTCCACTCAGGGAAAAAAGAGACACTCGCTCGCACATCCACGCAAAAATGTTCAAATTTTTCCCTCATTGTGCACACAAATCACGCACACAGTGAAAGGAGGAGGAAAAAAAACAAAGGACACCTCTCCCTCCTCAGCAAACACAAGTAAGCGGCGAAAAGAAGCAAAACAAGTTTCACTTAAAAATCGTTTCACACTCGATAAACTTCGAATAAAGGATGCGAAATCTTCGATAACAATTACGTCACATTACGCCATCGTCCTCTGGAAGTTGAGACTGCTGTCAGAGCAGCCCTGGGCATTTGTTGCTGTGCTACAGTGCGCACTACTCCACCTAGACCACCCTGGACCGTCATCATCGACTTTCTCGAGATGAGGAGAGGTGGTGAACGCAAATGCAGACTCCTGCCCTGCCCTAGCCTGGCCCCTCACGTTGTGTTTGCTCAAGGATGCACGACACACACCACAATAGAGTGTCATGTGCACGACACATTCATGTCCAGAGATCGCGATAACGACTAACGACTAACAACGAACGACGAAACACAATTATTGCTGCCACTCTACTGCCGATGTGGGTGGCGAGTGGGGTGCCTCGCCCAACACACAGGGAGACAGACACTCGGATGGATTTTCAGGTGAAATTTGAACTGGAAAATCCGCCTCAGCAAGCAATTCAAGCCGGTCACATGGTCCGATGACGCGCTGTGCCTGGCTCTGCGCTGTGAAACCGTTTAACCTGCTCTGAGCGCAACCTTCGTTGTCGCTGTGCATCTCATCATCATGTCGCGTATGGGTGATGGATTTTGAATAAATTTTCCTTGCCAATGGTGCACCCTGTGTGTGCGATGGGGAAGGATGTGTGCGCGTGTGTGTGTGTTGATTGGCACGAGAGCCCTGGATGCACCGCAGCCACCACCTGTACGTCGGTTCCGTGTGCTCCGGAATTATTGGCACGTACACAGAGACAGAGATCGAAGGTGGTCTAGAGGTGGTGTTTAAGAACAATGCGGTTCAGTGAATGGTATTTTTGTGAGCTGCCTACAGTGCGGCGGCTTTCGCTTAGATTCACTTGGATTTTTTAATGAAAATGTTTTTATGAAGGAGTTTGTAGAGCGATGTCGTTGGGAACTTGGGGGTTTCCTTTCGGGTGTCATTTATGGCATAAGTCGAGGGTGGCTGGGATTAAGGGCGTACACTCTCCAAAATGAAATGAGACCAGTCTGGATTTCCGATAGAATGTGTTTGAAATTCGGCCTTTTTTTTAGTAGATCTACGTCCACGCCAGTGATTCATAGCCCGATCCAGGACAAGCCAATTTAATTTTCATGCCACCAATCTGAAGTCATTGAAAATGCTAGGAATTTATGTACAAGGTGGGCCATCTAGTGGTTTTTTTCTTGAATCGTAGGTATTTTGACACTGACAGCTGTTTTCCGCTCCAAATATTGACAGAAAGTTAGTATCGCATCTGCGCGGAACGAAGAGTAGCTTTACTCTTGAAAAACGTTGGGAAATATTGCAAACTTATTTCCAAAGTGAGTGCTGTTTAGCCAAAATAGTGCGTTTTTTTAAAAGAAGAAATTTGACCGCTGTACGCTAGTTTGTGCCCAAAGCTCGTGAGATTGGTATGCTAGTGGACAACACTCATGATCCCCGTCGTCGTACGATGTGCCCAGGTAAGAATGTGGCTGTTGTGGCCATCTTCGAAAATGAGGCTGGGAGCAACGTTTTGGCCAACGGTGGGCGTGCTAACCGACTTTTTTTTTACTGAAATTGAGGACATGGATTTGGACGACCTCTGGTTCATGCAGGATGGCACGCCATGCCACGCAGCCTATGCCACAATGGATCTTTTGCGCACCAAATATCCAAATCGTGCTATCAGCCGTCTTGGCGATGTCAACTGCCGGCATTGGAGCTGCAATTTGGCCCCTTTGGACTATTTTTTGCGGGAAACCGTGAAGGACCGATGTTATGGCAACAATCCGGAAACGATTGAAGCACTTAAGGCCAATATCACCCAAGCAATGCGTGAGCTACAGCCCGGAACCATTTGCAAAGTCTTGGAAAATTGGGGTGGCAGATTGGGCTACTGCGAAGCCAGCCGAGGCAGCCAGTTGAACGATGTTGCATTTAATAATTAATCGGAATGTTTGTTCTTACTGATGAAGCCACAATACATGGACAAACATTTAATTTTGTTCATTTTATTGCATTTTTAAACAGAAACTTGTATTTGGCCTACCCTGTACATATGTCCCAAAAGTCGATGGGAAATATAGATCCACCTCACTCTTGGGCGAATTGGGCAATTTCGAAATCAGCAATGGGTGCTGAAGAATCTTAGCTCAAATTAGAAGCCCAGATTCTGATCGGACCTCTAATTACACGTGTTCACGTGAAACACACTTACCCGCAATATTTGACCGAATCCCCGCGAACAAGTGTGCTTTCTGAATATTCGCGAAATCTATTCAAATGATCCCGTGAACGTCGCAAATGCACGTGAAAAGGTACGTGAGCGTGTAAGTTTCTGTGCATTATACTGGAAACGAACGGGGTTTGACTGTAATGGACGCTTTTTCTACTGATGTAAAATGGAGTGTGGCGTAGGACCAGTGTGCATTAAAGAAGAATTTTGACTTCAGTAAATTCACGTGTTATTACATTCACGTGAAATTATGTAAATCACGCTGTCACGTACAGCTATTATATACACTATTTCATGTACATAAAAATTCCACGTTAGCACGTACGTGCGCAACATCGAAGGGTCAAGCTCAAATCCACCTCGTAGTGGCGCCTAGTCAAAGAAAGGAAGAAGTAAGCGGCTCTTAAGTGTCCATCCAAATTAGTCCTTGGAGGAAAATCGAATCCTTTGTCGGCATTTTTTCACAGTCCCCTAAAGTACATCAATAGAAATCATAAGTCGACGACATTTAAAAAGATGTGACTTTATGAAAAACCGACTGACTGTCCTCAAATTTCAGTGTGTGCCGAGCAAATGACAGGCAATTCCTGTTGCGCCCGCATGTAGCCGTCAATTTTAGTGCCCCAACGAATTACAATCGCCTTGTAATTGTCTCAGCATAAGCAACAGCTGCCTTGCTGGCAGAAATGGAATTCCCTTTGATTATCCAAAGTGACAGCATCACAGGGAGCAAACACACCTCCCTCGAGTGCAAACACCTCTCTTTAATTAGCAAAGTAAATGCTGTTAATTACAGCAATTCCCCAACACCCTTCCCCGCTCATCTGAGCTTATCAAAGAGTCCCTAGATTATGGAAACCTATTTCCAGCGCCGCGGCGGGTGTGGCTGTGCGACAATGTCGACGAGACGGGACTAATTCGAATTAAGGAGAATTCCATCCATGTCATGGCGAAGAGTCGATCAAGTCTCGTCAGTTGTCGTCGCTCAACCGAGCTCATCTTGGAGGGCGGTGGGGATGGCATGGAGTGTGCACGGTCTTGACTGCCGCCGCACACCAGAAGTTGCGGTCGATTGTATCGCGTGCTCGCCCCGCCTGATGGAATAGGGACGAATGTATCGCAGCGAATTGCGATGCTCTACTCAATTATTTGTCTATCGGCTGCTGCAGCAGCACGACTCAAGCATGAGCAGTGGCAGTTGTAATTGCAGTTCATTACAGTAATTAGTAATTAGATAGCATTGATGGAGATCCACTGTCGGGGATATAATGAAGTCTTTTGATGAGTGTTAGTCACACGATTACAGAAGAAGACGAAAGGAATTCCCTAATTGATTCATTGCGCGCGGCGTGGCGGTTCTCCGAGGCGAAGCACAAAGGTAGCGGCTCAAGAGGAAAACTAATTAATCAGATAAGATGCCAAAGTGGCCAGGGTTCATTCGGCCGACAAAAGGGAGATATTTTTCCGCCATCAAAGACGGAAGTGAGTAGTTCTTCGGATGGGGTCATTAAATGCGGGGAATGTGGTCATCTAGTTTGGTAAGAGACTGCTGCACGACTGCGGCTGAAGGCATTTTCTTTCGTTTCGTTATGTCTTATTCTTGAGATTTTTTTCATGGAAAGCTGCAGTTATGTCCTTAAAGAGGCTGCAGATCGCATTAGGTCGGTCGTATCCTAGGCTGAGTGTACAGATCAATTCGCATTCCTCCCTGCAGTCACTCGGAGATCTGGGCTCATAACGAGAGGCTCCCACGGCATACAACTCTAGGTCTCATCCAACAGTAGCATTTAAAGGACGTGCTGAATATGATAGCTTGTGGTTCTACTTAGTTTGACGCTACAGTTGCGTTTTTATGTAGCACGACATCCTGCCAGTTGTTTCCAAATCTGACAGCAAGTAGGAAGAGCTCCTTCTCCATTTACGTGTGCCACCTCAAACGTAAGAGTTCTCTGTTCGACTGGTTCGTAGTCGAATGGTGTTGCTTCCGCGGTCAAATTCAAGCTGCACATGACCTCTAGCCTAGTAAGTGTGAGCATTGTATTCATAGATGACTGATTGGACTCATGTTTCGTCGTACAATCCCAACCATATCATTCGTGATTTATTCTCGTCTTCCAATTGCCTTCAAAGCAAACAGGACCAAACACTCGGATTCAGAGGGTTTCTCTCGATGAAATCCAACCCAATGTTAGGTTTAAGTGGCTGAGTACCAGCATGCAGCGGTCGCAAATTAGACCAGCGGAAGCCCGGTTTGTTACTACGTGGATTTAGTCGATCCTACCCCGCAAACTAATCAATGTATTGACAAGGCGATGAAGATGGTTGACACTAATGTCGCCTAGATCGACAAGGTTGCTGAAGAAGTAAGACACTAGGTGACTCTACCTTAGGGAGGATAATGTTACAAATGCTACAATGGCAGAAAAAGTCTTCCTTCCAAAGATATAACCAACTGCTCTGCGTTGTAGTGCACAAATTATATCGTCAATGCCCAGCTTAAATTCACTCGAGAGCCTAAACAGTGAATTGCAATAGTTATTCCGTGTCTGACCACTGGACTGATTTTTTGATGTTCGACCTGTTTATGAAAACTTAACTTACTCCGTTTCAAACTTACTACAAAGTTTGGTTTCGTCTAGTTATGTCATGTCACTTACCTGCAAAGAAAGAAAAAACAAAAGAATAATATGAGATCGAAAATTATTAGATGTTGTAAGATTCAGGCAAATAAGGTCAAGCTAAATTATATTTATGTGGCCAATTGTGACATTCAATGGAAGCTATCAGAATGAGAAAACAATCAACTGTTGGTACCCCTTCGGGTATTAGATTAAAATATACCCGAAGTGAGGCATGCCTGTGGTCAGGAGGCGATTAAAACCCTGAACTAGAGCCACTGGTTTAGGATACGTCCATACTCCAGTGCTCGTTATTGTGTCGGCTACAAGCTCATAAACAATGGATTTTTGTTGACAGTGGCCAACGATTGCACATAGAATGACACATCACAATAGGCGGTTTGTCCTGGTTATTATGGCATCCTTCTGAAAGTAACCATCCGTTTTCGAAAGCTTGACCAAAGGCTATAGTCTGGTGCCACGAATGATCAGGAAATATGCTGAGACCTGAATTGGTCTCAGCCTGATCGGTTGGCCCCTGATGGTTGGCCCCTTGTGGGAGCGTCGGGGTGGCTGTGGTTTAAAACTTAAAATGATTATAGCAGCATGTCTGAGAGTTTATCACGACTAAAGAGGGACAGCATGTGCGAATTAAAAAAAATAACCCATATTTGGTACTATTTCAAGGCGTTGGTTCAACGAACTGGATCGTAGATAAGAATGCCCCTGATATTAGCCCTTATTGGCAGTCGATCACGAAAATCATGAAATCATAAAGATCGGTCTTAGTTTCAATTACTCCTAGGAATAAGTGTCTAATCCCATGGTGCACACTCTATCGCCAGTTCTAGAGGCCTATTGTTTCCTTGTCAGCACAGCCAATATGAGTACGCTGGACTAAATCGGTCGAACTGAAAAGAGGCTATGTTGACTATAAGACTATACCGGAGTTGTCAGAGAAGAATATGTGAGGATGCAACTGTGTAGATGAGAGACAACTGTTCCTTCAGTGTATACATAGTTCTTAAAATTTAAGACAGATCCGATCCAATTTTTCACGCGCGACCATGCACAACGTCGAAACTTTCAAAGATTCGGTGAAGAAATAAGGATTTTTTAAAATAATCGGACTAGGAGACCTCATATCTAACACTGGTCTGGATACACAAGCACACAAATGAATGCTCTAGGCTCCATGCTGAACGTCAACCAACAAGCCTCTCCATCTAGCGGGATCACTGACCAGCTGCCCCAGTTTCGCACGCCAAATTGGTTGAGGTTCTTTTACACTTGGGTGCACCACCGTAGAGCCGGAGATGACGCAAATGCGTCCAACGACTCTTCTCTTAAAGAGACCGATGACCGATCTGTTCCTGAGATTGTTCATGCCTCTGCGCGCCACAACATGCCTTCGATGGTATGTGTCTTGTATAGAGTCTTCAACCTTCTAGAGGCGGATCTTCCGCGACTTTCCAAGAACGTGAAGAAACAGCAAGCAGGAAGCAAGTGTGAATTCATTTCCGACGAACCTCGTTCTTAGGACAGCTACTGATACGATTGAATTGAGACGGGATGTGCTTCGTTATAGAGTGACGAATAAAATGTATTAGTTGTAAAAGTAATAATATAGGTGGCGCTACAGTCAGAGGTGGGTCTGGACCTACCTTCTACAGCAACCACTTGTGCTGTGCGAATAGAGGGTACGTACTTGCATGCCAACTACAAAGTTTGAAAGGCTTTTTTCAGGCTGGCTTCTTGAATATGATACGAAAAGGAGCGGACATTGAGAGTATTTTCATTGTAATATCCAGAGAAAAGTAAAATCAACTCTTTCTCCACATTTTCCCATGTTATGAGCATTCCCATCACCCCACCACCTCCCAACAGTCCTTAAACCAACCGACATCCTCATTTCACTGAAACCTACTGAAGTTCTGTGATATAGTTAAACATGACCCAACTACGCCATCAGAACCCAATTTCCTGCAATCATTCCGAACTAATGTCCGCTCGCTCAAAGGGAATTTACAGAAATTTGATTCACGGACAAAGCAGCAAGTCCCCAACTGACCATGTCCTTAAGACCTTTTTATGGCTTTTAACTGCATGCACGTTTGAGTAAACCCATAAAACTCATTTGCCCAGCTAACGTACGACCTAAAAGCCGTTCTTTGCTCTCCATTACGAGTACAAATTTATTTAGTTCTCCTTTTTTTTCCACTTTTTTTTTGATTTCAACGACCATTCGATACGTTTTCCGGACAAAGACATAAAACTCATCACCTTCTCAACCCAAAAGCACTCCCACTGACACACTCGCACACTCCTCCTTCAATCTTTCGCTCATCAAGGAGTTTTTTGGTCACGATTCGTGTACGGATGTGCGCTGGAAGGAAGCACCCTTCCCGGGCCATGTGTGTATGGTGTACCTGCAGAAAATAGTAATAACCCCCGGGGTCCACCCGCCCCGAGCTTGGATTTCGTTTTCTTTCTAAAGTGATTGTAATAGTTGGACTCGTGTGTGCACTGACTACAGACAAAAGCAGACAAATGTAGACCAAGAGGGACTGCGCGGGGGGCAACAGAAAAAAAAACAAGACAAAAAAGGAGACATTCAATTTTGCTTTTAGCCTTCAAAGAGGACATAAAAGGATTTCTCATTTCTCCGCCACTCCCACCTCCTCATCGTGACGGAACGGAAAAAGGAGGGTGGGCGGGTTGGAGTAGGAATCGCACGTTTCCGTGTTGAAGCCGTTTTACGCTCGAGATGATCCTTAAAAGTGTACAGGAGCAGACGAATATTACACTTAAAGGACACCATTGGCGAATTATCACGTACCTTGCGGGTGTGGGTCCAATGGGTGGGCCGGGGGCCACCATCCCTTCGCCAATATGTGGTGAATGTACATTGTTTGTTCATCCCTGAGGACGTGACCAACTTCCACTTGACCCCTGCTCACAAAACATCCCACTTCGGACAGGAGGACACGAGTTTACGGACTCAATTAATTAGTAACTTTAGGAGCTAACGCCGGCCGATGCAAAACTGCCTTCGGGCACAGTGCCTGCAGGAGAACAACGGTCAAGTCCGAGTGCACCTCGAAGGACGTTCCTTGAACTAACGTTGGTCAACGAAGATGCCCGTTGTTCCGTGCACATCTCGTACATCATCTTTAATTGCATCCTTGCAACCCCCCCTGCACCAGGTACTTCTTGCCGGAGAAACTTCTAACCACAGACCGGGGTCCGTGTGTGCGTGCAGATATGACGAGCGCATATCCTGGAGGGAATTTCGTTGAATAACTCATGCGGATGCTGGTCATGCATGAGCACGAATTCATATTCCTACAGGACTCATCCTGTTTCCCAACTGTCTCGTAAATAGATCATGAGTCCAGAACACCCAAACAGGTTGGCCCCCCTGCCACCGAGTTGTCTGCCTGCCGTCGTGTCTCTGCCGCATTCGGAGAGGTACCCTTTGCGGTGAGAACGCTTGGACTGTGAATTTTTCACAAACCGAAAAACCGGAAGAGAACGGGAATATAAATCCCAAAGCCATTCTGTTGGATGCAAATAATATAATGCACCCGATACACTGCCAGCGAGCTGGATTGCCATGGCATGAGCCGGAAGTGGGCGAATGGGTCGAGTCCAGTGTGTACGGGGAAAACTTTTACTTTAATTGCTTTGTCGACTTTGATTCTAATTGGAAAACATCTACCTTGCCCACCCACCCTGCCACGGTGGTGTGTGCGCGTCTCTGTGTGCCACTGTGTGCGACTGTGTGCAGAGGGAAAAGTTCTGCTCCTGCGGCTGCCGGTGGAGTTGTGGAGTCTGATGTGCTGTTGTTCTTGCATGAATATCCTCGCAATTGTGGACTAATTCAATTAGGTAGAGTTTTACTGTTGTAGCCCAACTCCATGACACGGTAACCGAAGAAACTTTTCCACTCGACGTTGCATGCGTTATCCGTTCGAAATTGAACAACTGCTTCTCCCTCCATCGGCTAAGGTAAATGTAGCTTACAGTGTATGTACTTACCGAGCTGGTTAGCAATGCAAATGTGACGTTGCACGAGATGTCAATCATTTTAGATCGAAAAATGGCTTTGAAATGCAATCGACGTGAGTGCGGGGATTTAGAATATTTGTCTGCGATTAGTCTCTTTCTCTCTCTTTTGTCTGACTTCGCTCAGTTTGGGCGAGAAGTCAAGGAGCGCCGAGTGCACAATTTATTTTCAAAAAGCTGATATCTAATAGGTAGGTGGGCAGATGGGTGCAGTGACGGCCATATGATCGTGGCTCACTTAGACAAAGGTGTTGGGTTCATTATTCCCTTGATAGAGTATGGTTTACCACCGTGAGACCTACTTTATTCATAAAACCAACCGGATCCACATATGAATCTTCGGAGCTTTCCGTTCAGCTCAACACCGCTTAAGTCTTCCTGTTCAATGAAGAAGTGCTTTCGCAAAAGCTGCCTTCATTTAGTTGCTAGGCCCGGGCATTCGCAGAGTAGATGTTAGATTGATTCTGCGGTTTATGGGCTGGCGGCATCATCGGACCGTATTTTTGTCCAAAATGAGGGCGGTCAGGCAGTTACTGTGAATGGTGTTCGCTATCGTGAAATGATAACGAACTTTTTATGGCCCGAATTGGAAGATATGAAAGTGGACGATATGTGACGGCAACAGGACGGTGCCACTTGCCACACAGCTAACGAAAAAATGGCTCTTTTGCGCGACAAATTCAATGGCCGTGTTATCTCACGTGGTGGCGATGTCAGTTGGCCGCCAAGATCATGTGATTTGACACCGTTGGATTTGTTTTCTTTGGAGTTATTTGAAAGAAAAGGTGTACGTCGATAAGCCAACAACAATTCAAGAGCTAAAGGATGAGATAATTCGGCACTTTAACGGCATAGAACCTCAATTATGCTTCAGCGTCATCGAAATTTTGGACCATCGGATGGATGTGTGACGCCGAGGTAGCTTCGGCCATTTGGTTGATATTTTGTTCCATACATAATTGAACCATACCAATATTATCATAATAAAGAGAAATGACAATAATTTCCTAAATAATTTGTGTTTTATTAAAAATCAACATCGGCCCTTAAAATTTAACCACCCTTTATTTCTTTCACATCTCTGCAACTTCTGGAAAAATGATTGCGCGGTATGATCAGACGAACTGCATGTGTACCTATGGCACAGTGTTCGGCAAGGACTCGTATTAGCATGCGCACTTCTTTGCAACTACAGCCGATCACAGATGTTGATTTCTTTTTTCTCAGATTCGGCCATAGAGCCCTATTTGTTGCTTCAATAATCAGGTCAAGTCATCGAGTACTGGCTCTAATTAGAGCTTCGTCTACTATGCTTTTTTAAACGCCATTGACTGGCAGAAAATAATGTGATCTATCGGTCGACGTTGTGGTCTGTCAACAAGAGTGCGCCACTTTGGATTGAAGTACCCTACAGTCGTCTCTTAGTGACGGAGGTTTCTCGAATTGATCACAGAAGTCCCACGAGCCTGTACCCACGCACGTCTTTGAGACGTATGTGTATAGGGCGATCTCCCCAGAAAGATCACCATCGGATACCTCGCATAACTGCCATACTTTAGAATGCTTCTGAACAAAACTGTGTGTCTTCAGTCATATTCATTGATGTTTTTGAAACAGGGAGAAATACTACAACATTTAACATCTCTGAGATATCATATTACGGAAGCAAAAACTCCGCAATGCCTTAGCGGATGACACGAAGCTGTCGGTGAAATTCAAAATTGGCTGGAACATGCTGGCCTGCAACTTGCTGCTCATAAAACTGAGGCTGTTCTCATCACTAGAAGCAAGAAAGCGGAATAAGCGAGCTAAAATTCCTTGGCTTAGCTTTCAGACAAGGAACAAGGCATCGCTGATGCAAGCAGCTCTCTCTCGGATGCTTCCAAACGTTGGTGGGCCTGGATATGTCCGTAGGATTCCGACATCCAGAGTGCTTACATCGGTCCTCCTCTTCGCTGCCCCCGTTTGGGAGGAAGCACTTTCAGTGGAACAACAGAAATGGGGGGATGGCGTCTTTGCACAGGCTTTGCGCGATAAATTTGCGGCTTCAGAACGCTATCTCAGATGAAACAGCTTGCATGCTAGGAATTGTCCCCATAGACGTTATGACAAACGAGATAAAAAGGGTGTACCTTGGGCGAACCGCAAACCGTCAAGAGAAAAATTCATGCAAGCTTAAGAGGGGGCTATATCAATAGCGCAGTGGCAAGACTGGTGGACCAAATCCACGAACGAGAGATATAGCAATAAGCTTATACCTCATAGGAATTTCGACATCAAGGCAGACAGAAATCAAGTACTTGGGTATGCTAATCATGCACGTTAATGGCAAAGGCTATTAGTATTTCAAGAAGATTGCCACATCCATGGACGCAACCAAAAAAAAAAAAGAACAAGAACAGACAAGGCTTTGTGTGTTATATTGAGGAACAAATGAGTTCCACTCTTTCCATTTTGCGCCAGTTAGAAAGGGATCAAGATGACTCAGCTTGACTAATTCTTCAAAAGATGCTACTCGTAACCCTAACCTCCTAAGTGGCGATCTCGAATGAAGAGGATACTACAGAAGCGTCTCTGCAACTTCCACAGAGATACATTCTTGTAATGGAGACCCATAGTGTTGAGCAAAAAAATCCCTAACTGCGATTTTTTCACTGTGATTGAAAAATCGCAATCGCTCTCTGCGATTCAGTGAGCTTTAAACTACGACTGGGATCTAAACTGCGATTAGGATTGAGTTGCTACTTTTTCACAGTCGCAGTTTAGAATCATACGTATGCATGCTCTTTTTCACGACCCCATTCGCATATTGATTCGCACAAACGATTTCATATTTAACGTCATGCCAGATGCGAATGAAATGGTGGGCCCTAGGATTGTCCTTCATGCCTTGTGATATTACTCTTTTATTATTAAGGTACCTCCGTCAGAGCCAATCCCGGTTGCCTTCTGCATACAAAAAGTGTTCAAAATTGGAACTTCATACATGCGATTGAGGTAGGTCTCTAAATCAGAATGTCGTTGCCTCGTAGGGCAGCAAACAAAGAAAAATGAGTAGTTTAGTAAGAGTGGGTCATTCGATGTTTGAATTCACGACCTAAAAACTCAGTATCACTGCGATTAGAAAGTCGCAATCACATTTGTTCCCGTGTATATAAAATCGCAAATTAGCCAAATTCTAGAGACCAAATCAGAAAGCTTTGTACCTCTGGCAATGAGTCTCGTTGCAATGCCGAGGTGTTCCTAACTGACTGCTTAGTTTAGCATGGCTACTATAAACGAACAATTTCTTTATTTTATTAATGCGAATATGAACGAAAAAACCTGAGCACTATTTTCAAGAGTATCCAAAACAAGTACAAACTCAAATTACTCCTTTCAGCCTACCCGCTATTGAGACATCGCGACTTGTGCAAAATTTGAGTTCACCACAACATGTCCATCCTACTGTCGTCTCCCTTCCACAAACATTCCGTCACAAAGTCAAACTCCAAGTATGGACGCGTAACCTCAGTTACCCTGGCATTCCCTTAACATCCAATCAAACTTAAGACCTGGCCAAGCGTGAAAAATTTTATGAATTCCTCCGTACAACCGCCGCCTTGAGCAACATTGACACCCCTCTCAATCGACCTCCAGAGAATTGCCCTATCGCAAATCAAAAGCAAAAATTTGCACAAAAAAAAATCCCTACCTCTGGCTTTAATACAAATTTCAGATAATTCGTTTCATTTCCCAAACGATTTCAGCAGGTAAGCAGCAAACATCTCCCTCAAGACCAACAGCCCATGTCAAGTCACCGCCCTCCGCCGCCTTCGTGCAGATGATGAAATCTCCGCAAAAGGATATCGCTATCGTACAACACATCAAAAAATAATATTTACTTTCGGAAATCGTTCAAACAACGCTGCGAAAAGCGCCCCCGGGGGGTAAGAACGAGTTCTTTAGAACAATCAACACCGAACCGAAACGAGGGGTTTGAAGTATCGCAGTAACGAGTCCTTTGATTTGTATCCGGTATCGGCATCCGCAAGGATCCTTGTCAAACAATTTGATGCTGTTTTTTTTTTCGTTGGTTCGTTTTTACTCTTTCTTTCTTTACATCCAACATTCAACCCCTACTGCAGGCGGCTGGTAAAGAGCTCTAATTTAAGCCAACGAGCGTCGATGAGGGTCCTCGGGCCCGTATCCACCACTCACATCAGGCGACCACTCTTGCATGTGCAGCCGGGACTTGCTGCTTTTTTTTTTTGCGTACCTTCCGTCAACCCTTCGGCACTCTAATTGAAACATCCCTCCTTAAACAAAGACGAGTGCATAATTCAAATCTATTATTGGTTGCAGAGCCTGTTAGACGGCTCGCCTGACGAACGAAAGGCGACCTTATGCAAATGACGGGTAACCCCATGCAACCGTCCCTCGAGGACTGAGGAAATCGATGCTTGCACACACACAAGTCTCGCTGCCGGTGGGGTGCGCCACTGCTCTGGCGGAGTTCGTCGTTTAGGCAATGACATGAATACCGCGCCAGCAAGCTTATCGGGCGACTGCACAGTCTAAGCCATGCAACCCTCCTGCTGAAAGGGTATTTTACATAAAGCACACGACACCGGACCGAGAAGGAAAAAAAAAAAAAAACAAAAAACACGGACTGGCGGAATGACAAGGAGAAGAGATAACAAACCCCGCGCCACGTTGTACATTTGTGTGCATGGACTGCCGGTATGCCAAGATTCGGTGCGATCAACCTCATCATCCGTCGGCAGGGATACATCTGGCTGATGGCGAGACACGTGCGTTAGTATTGCCGCAGTAACCGAGGGCGAGAGTCTGTAATTATTTGTGAAAGAGTCGCCGAAAAACACAAACACGCAAGGGATGTTGCGAAGTAAGTTATCCGGGCGACCGATAAATGTGTCGCCCCGTAGATGCAAATGTCCTGATAGTGGCGATGATGAAAGCGAGAGGCGGTTGTTTCGCTTGCCGGTTTTATGATGTGGAAATATATGCTCTGACTTTTTAATCGGTCAGCCAGTGAGGGGGACGCATTTTTGATTGGGGTTGAAGGTAAATAGAAGATACATTTCCATATTCGGAGACTGAGAGGCAGACAGAGGGTGATAGAGTATGAGGAAGACTCCCTTGCGGGCATTCGAGGTGCGAGGTGGACAGAGCTGGAGTGTGTGAGACATGCGGCGCAAAGTTGCCTTTAAGTTGACACTTTTATGCATCTGTAAGAGAATAATGGCGGTGCTACAGTACGAGGTGACGTGGCGACCAGTCGAGCTGTGCGTGCCTGCGGTGTTCTGTCCCGAGTGAAGGGTGCATGACGTTTTGTGTCGACTCCAAATGGGAAAGTTGGGGAACAGTCTGCAGTTCGACAGAAGTAAATTATGGCAGCAAGCTAGGCAGCCAACGTTAACGAGTCGACGAACTATGGCACGATTTCTGCATCTCGACGTCACCGAAATTCGTTTAGTGCTTGCAGGAGCTAGTCCAATTCAATGACGATCAAGGGCGGAGTCGATATCTGATTCAGTTTAGATAAACGTTGAACCTTGCGCTCCGATACATAGACACAATCTATCAAAGGGCTTTGACACTCCAATACCCGAAAGACGGAATGGCAAAGCAGGCATATGTGCAGGGCTTTTAACTGGGCGAACTACACTGACGACTCTAAGATGGCCGGCGGAGTCGGTGCGGGTGTCTCCTCGGAATTCTAGAACATTTCCAAAGCATCAAAAAACTGTCGGACGATTGAGTGCACCTAATAGCTTGTGTTTGGGCCGGTTGCTTGTATGAATTTTAATTCAGTATTCCGGTCGGTGTCTGTAATTAATTCGCACAAGGCGAGATGCATGATACGATACGATTGAAAGCATTTAATTACCAATTTTGCTTGGTCTGATCTATTTTAAAGACTTTTGTCACGGAGATATGCTAACCTTAGCGATGCTCCACTTTTGTGACGGGGCACAGATTTACATCCGTTTTTAAGTGCTTCGGAGTACACATCAAAGATTGATTGAAACAGCTTATTGAAGTGACGTCAAGGAGCGTGTCTAGTGGGGTGCTGCTCCGAAATCAAAGAGAATTCTAATTCGGTGTTTATTGGTGTTTTTTTTTTTTTTGTTTAAACTGACGGAAGTCAAATGTTTTTTCAAACAATCTCGACACCTTCCTTATTTGAAGTTGTTGGTACTTGTTACTTTACTCAGTTCGTTAAAACTTAAAAGCTGATTTAAGACGCTAATGGATGATGGTCTGATAGTCTAGAGACGGGAATGCTGGCGGTCATTGCTTGTGTACCAGCATGTGCTCTACAAGCCTTAGTCACATGTTTAAATTCAATTGTTCAGACTGTCGACGGTTCTCACATCGAAAGCATGGAACAATGTCGTTGATCACCCAAGTACAAGTCGTTGACTTGCGAGTAGGTTACATCTTTTGTCATATCAAAGAGCTTAGATTACAGAAAGAAAAGACAGCATACAAGACTTCGAATACGATCATCTTCTCGTTTCTATTGCCACCACCTGTGACAGCTTTCAATCCAAAATGCCAGTTTCACTAGCTAACAACTACTAAAGGGTAATTTTTTAGCTATTATCTTTTTGGCAACACTGGTTTAAACAGCTGACGCACGTTTCGTGTTTTGTTTCACTGTCAAACATCTTCAGTTTGGTCTATAATTCAACCATGAATCGTCTTACAAACGAACAACGCTTGCAAATTATTGAATTTTATCATCAAAATGGGGGCTCTGTTAAGAAAGTTCATCGCGCGCTTCTTCCATTCAGCGACGAAGCTCATTTTTGGCTCAATGTGTACGTAAATAAGCAGAATTGTCGATTTTGGAGTGAATATCAGCCAGAAGCATTGAAAGAGCTAGCAATGCATCCAGAAAAAGTCAGTTTGGTGCAGTTTATGGGCTGGTGGCATCATTGGACCGTACATCTTCAAAGATGATGCGAATCGTAACGTAACTGTGAATGGTGAGCGCTACCGTGAGATGATATCCAACTGTTTATTTGCCCAAAATGCTAGAGCTTGACTTGCATGACATGTGGTTTCAACAAGACGGTGCCACATGCCACATAGCGCGCGCAACAATGGACTTATTGAGGGGCGAGTTCGGTGAACATTTTATTTCACGTTCGGGACCGGTCAATTGGCCGCCTAGATCGTGCGATTTAACGCCTTTAGACTATTTTTTGTGGGGCTATGTTAAAGCTCATGTCTATACAGACAAGCCCGCTTCAATTGACGCATTGGAAGACAACATTGAAGCATTTATTCGTGAGATACCGGCCGAAATGTTGGAAAGAGTATGCCAAAATTGGACTAAGCGGATGGACCATTTGAGGCGCAGTCAAGATCAACATTTGCATGAAATAATCTTCAAACATTAAATTATCTGGACCGTACTATCGATTCAAATAAAGATTTCCTGCATTTTTCTGAATTTTATGTGTTTTCTTTTTTTTTGAAAAACTTACATATAGCTTTTAAAAAATCACCCTTTAGATTGGTGGCGGTCTGTATGGGACACTGGCCGATAGGAGATCATGTCGTAAAACTATGTAGATATCCCTAATAATGCACATTGTCGCAGTGTCAACAACACAGCTGAGAGGGAGACCTTAACACATTCCATTTGTGCCCACTCGGCTGTTACTAGAGTTGGACAGGGAGTGCTTGGTAGACCCTTCTCCAACTAACTTGATGAGATCTTGATGTCCTTAAAGACCTCACGTTTGACTTAGAGATGTCTCAAAATGCAATTCAATGGTAGATTTGAAGAATTTCTAGCACGCATTGAATTGAAATTCACTGAATATTGACGTCAGAAACTTATTACTTATGCTTCGGGGACGTTTCCACTTCTGTGCGCATTCACGGTTGTGAAACTGCCTACTCTGTGCTGACCACACCAAAATCAAAGCCGGCACAAAATGTTTCAATGAAGAAACGTGTGGGTTGTCGTTTAGTTTCTGCGTAGCCCTAGAACTGGCGTTTGTCAGGACAGCTCATAGTGTAGGCGTTACTCAAAATGCAGCGTCACACGATACAATAACGCGTTTCCATTTTTGACAACAACATCACAAGAATAATGAAAGACGGCCACAATTCAAAAATGTGATACAAAATATGATCGGAATTGTGTGTTAACTTCTTCAATTGTGAAAAGATTAGGTAATTGAAAAAATTCGGGGAAACTGAAGATTGGTTAAAGACGCTAAACGCACGGGTCGTCCAAAAACAATCCGTTCAAATGCCAATATCCAAGCAGTGCTTCAGAGTCTTGCTCAACATAATGACCTTGTATAGCGAAGAGAGTTCGTTGCAAGCGCTGCATGAACGAAATTCTCTACAAATCGGCACCTCATGATTCATCGTACGTCGCACATTTTTATCGCCATCAACGCGACGGCTGGTAAGGGTTTAGTACAGACGTTAGAATTTCCCAATTGCTATACCCAAACTATCATCATCATCATCATCTTCTGACCCGCATGATCCACTAAAGGGGTCGCGGGAGTAAACCACGCACGAGAAATCTCCAGGCAACTCGATCCTCCGCCATCGACTCTAATTCATCAGGAGCAATGCCCAAGCGTAACCGGGCGAGTTTTTGGACTTGGTCCAACCACCTCGTCCTGGGTCTGCCAAGCGGTCGCCTGCCTGATGGAATCGCATTCAACGCCCACCTCGGAAGTCGTGATGATGGGGACATTCGTGCCACGTGACCAAACCACCGAAGCATAGCCCTTTCCGTTCGAAGAAGCAACTGCTCAATGTTGAGTTCCTCGCGCACTACCGTGTTTCTCAGCCTATCCCGGCGAGTAATTCCTACAACAGCACGACGAAATCTCATCTCAGCAGCTTGCACTCGCGATCTTATTCTTTCGGTCATTACCCAAATTTCATGACCATAGGTGAGAGTTGGAACAAATACTGAGTTGAAAACCGCTAACTTGGCTTTGACACCAAGCTCGGAAACTACCAAGCTGTGTCAAAACTGACCCAGCTTGACCAATCCTACCGGAAAGCTCAGCATTACTCCTTCCATCACCCGTGAAAAAGACCCCGAGATAAACTTCTCCACCTGCTTCAATGGGACTACAAAACTACAAAACAAAACAACTGCTTGAAAACTCTACTTCTAAGACACTTAAATGCGCGTACAAAAATGCTGTGACTAAACGTAAGGAAATAATGTTAAGCTGACTTGGCAGTCAACGTTTCAAGGGCTGGGCAGATCCACATTTACAAAGATTTGATGTTTCACTAGTACACCCTTCTTTTTGTGGCGCTACAGTCTGGGCTTGCTCTGGGTTAACCATCCAGCCTCTCCAGCTGTCTCAAGCTCTTGCCAGCTGCCTTTAATTCCGCACACCCAGTTGGCCTCGCCACCACCTTAAAATCGTCTGTTATCCCGTGCCTCGTAGTCGAAGTCTCCTTAATTTCACCATTTTGCTATTACTGTCACCGTCTACACCAACTAGGTCCAAAGTGATACCAAACGAACTCCGGTCCGCTAATTAGGCTCTCTGACCGAACAACAACTTATGCAAAAAAAAAAAAAAAATAACTGATATTTCGTAACACGAACGTTGATTACATCTGCTAAACAACTGTCCCCCCTTTCAGCTTCACATGGTTGGGTGAATTCTTGGGAACCACTTCCCAATTACCACTGCACACACGCATATCGCGTGCTAAAGTTTCAAAGGTTTGTTTGACGTTTCATTTAGGGTCGTGATTTTTTCGCGACTTATTGCATGACTGCATGTCAATGAGTCCAGCCGTGTGTTAGCTTGTTTGGATACCAAGCCTCGCCTGACGAACTGTGTGGCAGCGTTTTTTGTCAACAGAAATCAGTTAACACCGAAAATCTGTTCCATATTGTGTGGAGATTCGTGTAAAAAGCTAAAAAATAACAAGCGAACAAAATTAAGTCCTCATTGGAATTTGAACAGACTCGTTGTCAATTGAACCAAGATTTTTTTTAAGTTTTTCGAGAGCGACTACAAATCTAGGAATGCACAAAATGTCAGCAATCAGCAGGCTAATACAAAATTTGAAGAATTTTCAATACTCATTGATTCGAAATTAGCCACTCAATGGAGAAAGGAACATATTATTCATGCCTCGGGGACGTCTCCAAAATTGGACTCTCTCCAACTCCACCACATCAGAAGACTATGACGCGATGTTGCAAAATGTCATCCGGGACAACTTGTGCTTTACACACAAAGCACACAAGCTATGGTCATCCACTCTGAACCAAGAGGCTTGGATTCGAAGTCACACTAGGCCGGACTATTAGTGTTCGTTCACTCGATATAGTCAGCGTAACTTTACCTTTACCAGACTCTGTTCACATCTCTGGACCTCATGTAGTTGTTCGCACTTGTGTCTTCTCCTCCATTCGCCTTCTCCGCCACAGTTGGACTAAGGTACAACGATGATTGCTATAAACGCGGTGATTTTAAACTGCGATTGCGATTGTGAATAAATAGCAACTCTATCGCAATCGTAATTTAAATCACAGTCGATCACTGTACCACTGCACCTCGAAGTCACCAAAATCTGCTTTCCAGCCTTCGCCTTCATTTAACAAGACTAATTTTGGTTCCTCGAGTCAGGAGGTTTAACTCAAGGCAAACCAAAACAGCAACGGTCGCCGAGGATCATTCGTGGTCGAATCTCATTTGCCTCGACTACGATAGGCTCCTTAACTTCTTCAAAGTTGTAGCGGTCAATAGTGACTGTTCTGTCGACGGTTTCGAGCGACGAATCAATTCCTGATCGACGACATTTACTGGGGTTCGGTTCATTTAACCCAAGACCAGCTTGTTCCAGCTGTTTTTCAATCGCTGTGAAAGCTTAGTCCACAGCACGTCGAGAACACAGTGCAATGGGATTTACCAAGAATCATTTAAGGCAAAGTTGAATGACTTTTGGACGATTCCATGTTCGCTGTATTTACAGTATCCATAAAGTCAACTGCACGGTACACCATGCGACACAACCGAATAACCTCTCCATAGATCACGAAGTGTCAAGTCTAGCCATGACTTCTGTCGTATGCGGCTTCCAAATTATTGGTGTATAATTCACTTCATTTTGTAAAGAAACGCACGTGTATAGAGTAACTTTTCACGTACATTGAAGACCTATACGTGATTACGGGCAATAATTTCATAATTAATCACGTGAACTTCGTGTAGTGATAAATTAATTTCATCATTAATAAACTCGCTGTAGTGATCACGTGTAATTAGATGTACGATCAGATTCTGAGACTCTAGTGCGTATTGATTTAAAACTTGTTCCATTCCGCCTGAATTGGTCTAGGGGTGAATATTTGGTCTACAGTTCATCTGTCGGATCCAGACGCCGCACTGGCACGTGGCTATATTAACGGAGTGGAAAAACATGTTTAACTGTGAGCCAACGCAACAGAGGAAGTCCGTGCACATGGGGCGCATACAAGTCGAGGGGGACGCCAGCCGGTTTGGTGTGCAAATCTGGAGACAGCTGGCGAGAGATCGTGCTCGCTGGATAGGCATTTTGGGTAAAAAACCCAGGTCCACCTCGGACTGTAGCGACCTAAGAAGAACGAGATGGTAGACGTTCATACAGTAAGTACTCTGGGCAGGATCTTGTAGGCGACTTGGATCAATCGTCTTCTTTGTGGTCGGGACTGAAAACACTTGTAGACTATGCATCCCTTGTTGACTAGGATCCGACTTGTCACAGCAACCACATGCTACGAAAAAAAAACCTCCTAAGCTCGATCATAATGGACGCCTAATGCCAACTCGAGAAATCAAGCGAATACACAGGACTGATGCTCAGTTCTTATCACTTTCGTTAGGTTCGTTAAATTTAGCTCGCTTAAGTGGAAGCGAAATGTAATGCCAATGTTGTTAATGTGAGTTGGTACATTTTGGAATTTAGCTGAAGTGCCCAAAACCAGGGGTGGGTACTGACAACGCTGACAAGCTTTTAACTTCTCGCTTTCGTTAGGTTCGTTCAATTTTAATATGCAAAAATGGTTCTGTCCGACTCAAGGGCAAAGCATGTCCATTAGTAGCCCAGATGAAAGAAGGACTCTGACCAAAAACGTTACTCGTCCCCAACATTCTTGAATGTGCCATGAGATGAAAATGGCTTCGCTTGCCAGATTCTACGTGCCACCAGTTAAAGTGAAGTTGGTGGTGAAAGTGGGTGTCATTAAATAAATTCAGTGAATCCCACTCAAAGAATGTAAAGCTTTCCACAACAGCGTCAACCAAGCACACACGACAATGCTTACGCATTCGCCTTAAACAAATAAGAACCTCATTATTCTTCAGAAAAAATGACGCACGGAATCGAGATCCCACTCTCGGCTCGGTAACCAAGTGACGGTTCCCCTGCACAACCGCTTCTAGCGGCGCTTATGTGACAGATTCCTCGAAGGAAACAAGCAACATTCCCGCCTGACAACGACCGTCGCCGTATCGAAGCAATGAAGACCGCACTGTGAGGCTCTAATCGATACACCTACGCCGCCGCAACCATCTGTATCCTTTCTCATGCCCCACATTTCTGCGCGCGGCAAATCAGGCGTCAGCTGGAACTGGAAATCACTGCTCGCACACTCAGACTGTAAATAATTCATTCGACGGAAGGATATTAACTTGTCCCACACAAGGGGGGCGGGGGGGGGTGATCGGTTCGTTCCTGAAAAAGAAAGCAAAGCATTCCCGGCGGTGCGACTTGTGTACACCTTGACGACCTGTGAATAGAAATTCCGTGAATTTTTCGCGTGGCTTTGTTTTCTTTTCCTCAGCAGATTCTCGCATCTCGCCCTCTGTTTTCCTTTGCCTGTGTGTAGCCAACCGCCCACGTGTACACCGCCCAGGCAGCGATCCCGGACACAGAATAGGATGCCATGGCGATGTAAAGAACCTAATTTCTGACGTCGACGGCGAAAGGTGGCAGACTCAGAAGTGCGGAGGAAATGAGTCTAAGGATAAGCACCACGGCTGCGTGGGTGTGTGTGTTGGAGTGCTGTGGTCGATGTGTGTGTAAAGAAGTAGGCAATGCGTAGGTGTCGTCCCATTCAAGGATACGGCCGTGTCTAATGAAGGCAAGTTTATCCTCATAACAGGGTTCTGTTTGTCATTCTCATTTCTATTTGCTGAACTTGAAGTGAAGTCCTCCTTTCTGTTTATCCTTCGCCTGCCAGGGACAGTGACTGTTGAGCACCGAGACGGAGAGAGAGAGAGAGACGGCGGCTGACTCAGCCAATATAATAAATTTCACGTAAAACGCAAGAAAACAAATTGGGCAGCGTTTGTTCCGTTGTCGCACGCAGGACACAGATCTTTTCATTTGAGTTTACCCCCTCCTCCCCTTTCAGAGTGGTTCGAAGGAAACGATATCCCCGGCGAAGATACATATACAGAGGGCTTAATAAGGCTGAAGCGGAATTATTGTCACGTTCTGGACTAGAAGAGTTTATTGGATTTAGCCGTGCCGTGCCGTGGCGAGTCGAGGCGAAAGGCGGTCTGTGAGGACTTAATGCGGTAATCGGATGTAGGACAAGTGGAGAGTTTTGTTTGGCTTTTGCTTCGCCTACGAAATTAGTTTGCGAACTTAGTTGCACTCCGGACTCAATTAGTTTGGAAAACATTTTCCCGGAGTCAGAGTGAATATAATTCATGCACGTCCTCTCGGGGCGTCTGTGCGTGGGTGGCGGGCCTTAATCGAGAGCATATGGGTGAGGTTAGCTTACTGGGACACACCATGGCTTGGATGCGGTTTAATTAGAAAATAGCTTTGCATGGACGTTCATTAATCGTTTTGTGGATTTGGGACAGTTATTGATTGGCTATAGGGAAAGTTTTTCGATTTGCTCGACGCGCTGTTTTGAGGATGGAAAATCGAGGGAAAATCAAATCGCTTTCGGGATGATTCTCTGGCATTTGAGGTGGGTTTCTTGAATTCGAAGCAAGGACTTTTTTGATGATGCTGTGTGCTGTTGGATTAGACTTCGATGGCTTAAGTGGCTGCAATCAGTGATGTGCTTAATAAGAAGACATTTAGAATCTCCCACCGGAGTAGCTACTGGACTGCCATCCTCCTGGAGTGTGATTAGTTTGGGAGTAGCACTTAGCTGCCGCCTTGTTCCGGTTTCCATTTAATCTATGTACCCCCTGTGGACCTACTTTTTGTTCAGGTGTGGGGATGAATTCTAAAGAGGGCATAGGTACCTAATAACCAGTTTCGACTTGCTGTGGCGTCTCCTCCTCATCAGCAGAGGAGAGCCCTTCAGTTTTATGCCAACTCTCTCAACACGAACCCGAGTTCATTCTCAGTGATTCGATAGGAATGGCGATGCGTTCTGAATCGAACTCAGTTTTCCAGCGTTGGAGACGCCACGCAACAGACTCTGATGTCTTGATTAGACAATCGTGACAGATTTTTTACCCACCTTTTATTGGGTTTTGGGATCAATCATGTGACGTAATTTAAATGGTTTTCTATTGACATAAACCGAACTGGAAAGTAGGGCTTAACCATAATCGAGATGTGTTTAGGTTAGGTTAGCGCGAACATAGGCATTGGCTGGCTGCGTCTTAGGACCTATGCGACCTATGCCCGAGTTTCTCGTAACTGCCAAAGTTTGTTCTGCTGCATTGATAAAGGGTGTCCTGTCATTAATAACTTCTTACAAAATTAAAGAGACAGGCGTTTATTTATCGGCTATATCTTGAAGACCGTTGAGCAAGTACACTCTTTTTTTTCGGAGGGTTTTAACAGTACAGTGGATCTCTCAGAGTCAGAAACCGGTCCATTTCACTACCAGGCAGCAACCTACATTTGCTGAAATTTCATGATCGTCTCGAGGAATTTCAGTAGGCGCTTCTATGAGGAGGAGCCGAACATCATCAGCTCACAGGTTCACAGCTCTTCAGCAACGAATAACTGCCACTTGATTTGAGCAAAGGCGGGACAGTGGCAGATTAAGTGCTCTGCAGTGTCGTCGTCTTCTCCACAGCCATCGCAGAGGGTTTAATCGCTTATGCTAAGCACATTTAGGTGTTTAGCGAAGGTGCAGTGGTCCCTTAGTACGCCGGTAAGTCGTTTGCAGTCTCCTCTGTCAAGAGATAGCAAGAATGCCGTGCTTTTCTTATAAACTTCCTGTAGAGTCATGCCACCTCCGGTTGTGCTCTCGAGAAGCCCAAGCATCGATGGAAGCCCTAACCGAGGACGCGTCAAAAGCAGGTTCGGGTCCTAAGAGTACCTCCTCTGATCCTTGTCTAGCAAGTTGAACCGATGCAAATTTTTGGAAGCTGAAGGAGAGAATTTCAGAAGTTCATCAAGAGCAGAGCCAGGCGTACTGGGGAAGGTGCCTATGCAGTCGAGACAGACCGTTGAAAGCAGCAGTCAAATATCTATTTACGCGAAAGCTTATGCCATCAAACGACCGATACACAGCGCTGTAGATCCAAACGGATTTTTTTGATGATAGACATCAAGGCTTGCCGAAAATTCCCTTACACTGCCTGAAAACTGACAGTGGCTTGGTAGTTTTCGACTCTATCGTGATAGTTTTTAGTACTAGTTCAGTCAGACCAGTCAATTTCTTTGTACAAGCACTCTGCAGTGTTCCATTTTTGAAATGTTATAAACTGGTCCAATAGGCAGATCAATCACCCCTGCATGCTTCATCTACCATCGCCAGCAACTTTATGATGCACTGAATGGCTTTACTGGTTTCAGCACTGTTGAGAGATTTCGCCTAAAGCGACTAGTCTCACAGGTGGAACACCACATACTGTTCACTGGATCTAGGGTCTTATCTCTCCTTTTTCGTCATCATCGTCATCTGGTGGCTTGGTCAATTAGATTGCTTGTGATGGATCAATGTCGTCCCATTTCGTGACAAGTCTGGATGTTCCATTCCATGGCACTAGCATTCCGGTTCCAAGCTATAGGAGGATCAACGAGAAGTCAGGCAGTCATTCCCTTAACAACCTTGAAAACTTGACAAACGTAAGTTTTAAGAATATCTTAAGATACCTGGTTTTAACTGGTTTTAAGATAGTCACAGCAGACAACTGAAGATGACAAAATTCCCCAAGACAATGAAGCTGCTGGAAGGTCAACGCGGAGTCACGACTTTACAGGTCTAAATAAAGCATAGTTTTTCTAGAAAACCAATACATGCTAGGCACCCCTACCTCCCTATGTGTATTCCTGCGACTGGGAAGTCGCCTTAGAAGCATCGAGTGTTGTGAATCAGGAACGATACATTGCTCCCGGCGTCATGCGACTAGTTTCAAATTGATTTTTGCTGCTGAAAGTGCTATAAAGGTCGCTTGACTGTCGATGATAATTGGTGGTATTTATGAATGTTTCTTCCACAGCCTGGACGGATTAAGAATTGACAGAGCGTCCCACTGAGCAGTCTATGTTCAACATCCCGAAGAGAGTGCCCGCACCAGAGTGTGTCCATGTTATCATCTTCGATCTACGACTGTAGGACATCATGGCCGTATTATGGACGAGTTCGTTTGACACCCATTCAATCTTGGTTTTGGGGAGTTACGGTCAAGGGCTGCTCACAATTCGAGGAAGGGATGTACATTGCAGTAGTCTATTGGTAGTAGAGCCGTAGATTCTGAGCGTAAATCACACATGATACATGATAATGTGGACGTTTCACACTGCACCGTGATATGTGCTGGAAATGAGCGTGCTTGATTGCCATGGGATTGTTTTCTACTAATGCTATTAATACAGTTCAGAATTTTCTGCTTTTAGGGAAGAATTTATGATTTTGGTAAAAAATTGTTGCTTCACGTGAATCTAATTACACGTGAAATTAAGTCACAAACTACGTGTCACGCACAAACGTGAAATCGTAGGCTCTAGTAGGGCATGCAATACTGCATACCAGGCAGCTCCTAAGAACGCGTGACTCATAGGCATACAAGTTTTAGTATCTTTTAAATTTCAATTAGTGGTGCTTGGCTGTCACCAGACTATGCTGCTACACGCCAAAATGCATGAAACTGCTGAAAATCGATGTGCACATCCACAAGTGATTGGATTGATTCCCATTTCCTGCTGAGAGCAAAGAATCTTAAGCAGAGGACAGACAGGAAGTTACTCAGTGAATGGCTTGAACACGAAGTCATCAGTGGACCCGACATCCAGGCGTGAACCGAAGAGATTCTAAGGTAGTTTTGTCCGAAGACAGTAAAGAAGGCGTTTCACTAGTAGAAATGCAAAAGGACGTACCCTCATCTCTGTGACACCATCCCCTCAAAAGCGACGAATAGTTCGTAATCAGAACAGGTTGTGGCGTTATGGACCTCAAAAGTATCGTCAGAAAAACCTGCTGTCAAGGCGTGAATCGAGAAAAACACCGACTGCCCGTCCTGCCCGAGAATGTGTTTGGTTTCAATCTTTAATTTGGACTCTATTAACGCACTATAAACTTAGCTCACGACAGAGATAAAGTCCAGTATTCTATTTTAAAAGAATCAGCAAGGGAGTTTGTCTTGACACTTTGAATTCGAGGCACTTGGCGGGGGGATCTATGTAGGAATACTGTGATCCAGAGAGCCAGGGAACTAGAAATTCCGTGATACCGGCCTTAGGTCAGAGCCTTGGACGCTTTGCCCAAGAAACAACACACTTCCTCACTTCGCCACATGCATCGCAATGGCCACAGCTTGCCACCATTCTTCACCGCAAAACAGACTTCAATCACTTTCTGAGAAAGTAGCACACAGAGCAGGGTTTGATTACCATTAATTCATACTCTAACGTCAGCCTCGTTAAATGTAGTCTCGTTAGCAGCGTAAATGAGACTCTCTCCACATAAGCTGGGGAAAAGCAAAATCACCAGAGAAGACACACGACACGTCTCCTTCTTAATTGGACCGCCACATCGACAAGTGTCCAAGATTACAATCCAGTCGCAAGCACTCGACCGAAAGGAGGAGGACAACCAATTTGTTATGTCAGTCATCGTCGCATTTTTGAAAGGAAACATTACAACCGCCACCTGAATCCTGTTCGATCTCCGGCATGCAAAGTACATCCCAGGAGCTCCAGGCGAAGGTGGAAAAAAAAATTGTATTTTGCGTACCTCGAGTGCACTGCGAGGAGTTCATCCAGCCGACAACGACGACGCGTCCGTCTCCAGACCAATATTTGTGTTTACCTTTCGTATTCTCGTCGCATTGACTTGCCCCCACTTTGTATTCCATCGGGGAAACTCGCTCGTCTCATCTGTCAGCCACTTGTGGTAAGCACGAATCACAGCGTAAAGCCCTTCACGCCCTTATCCTTCGACGCCGGCAGCTGCTACCCGTACAGTCGCCACTTTGACTTGAGATGCCAATAAATAAATTTGATATTCTTCGGAGGAGTAGGAGAGACTTCATCACCGTCGCCTTTGTCTGTCTGTGGCTTCGTTGCGTTCTCGTCCGAGTCTCTCTCCGACGATCTTTCGCTCTTCTTTTTTTTTTCGTTTCGTTGCCATCGTTCTGGAATCTTCTTTCATTACTCATTCGGAAATGTGGCAGCTGCCCCATCAGGTATTCCGAGCTGTCTTCGAATTGTGGATTCATTATTATTTACAACATCCATTTGGGAGTTTTCGTCGGGCACACAGTCGGTCGGCAGTCGGCAGTCGGCAGTCGGGACTCGGGGCCCGTCTCATCTTGAGATGCAATGTGTCGCACGGGCTACTGGATGTTGGCGGTCGCGTCACATTTGAATTTCAATGAATTTTAATGAGCACACCCCATGGTCTAGCCGCCCCTTCCGACGACGAATGTCAATCAGCGAAGGTTGCGTCTAAAAATACTGTAGCCCCTGCGGGGGAGGGCGCCAATGTGGAAACCCGGTCGCAATCACTGGCCACCGAGTAAGTGGTGCCTATTGATTTCCATTCACTGCCCTGCTGCTGGCTGGGACAGCGGTAAGCTGCAATTAGGATATCCTTGTTGTATAAATTGCCCGTAAACAGCACTTGGACATGACCAGTGAACCGTTGCTTTAGTGTCCACTTAAATATGGGACAACATCACCTCGTGGCGAATGCAGAGCCACAGAGTGACAGACACAACAGCCAAGGGCACACACCCGAGAGGGCATACACAACATGTGTGAACGTGTGCACTGCTGGACGGCCTAATTGAGTGTCCTGTGAAAAAAAAAAAATGGTGGTGGTTGGGCGGGGGGATATTGATTGTGACCAAGACATCAGCAGCCTGACCTTTCCACTGCCAGGAAACCATTTGCCTGTGTTGCTCGTGAGGAGAGGCCTATTTTTGTGCGCCTCCTCCACTTACGTGACTTGTAGTCTTGGTCATTTGTGACTCATGCCAGGCGGTAGGATGGGAGGTGTGGGTTCAAGTGCGTCTCAGTCGCTAATTGCCGGCTGGCCTTGCACGGTGTCGATAAGCTAAGCTTGTGCGATGGCAAAGAAGGTGACTCATAAGTGGCATGCGGCCCTGGAGGAAATGCAGCTGTTGATGACAGACTTTGTTCAGTCGAATGGGACTGGAAAGAGGAATCAGCGTACATGCTTTATTAACGCATTTAATTCACTGTCTAATGTATGAATGTTAGTCATCGATTTTCGGAGAATTTCGCATCCAGCGAGTGCAAGGATCAGCCGATACGAACGTTTCGATCAATCCAGGTTATTCGAACGAAGTGTACGCATCCTCTTTGCTTCAGACTCAGAGTCTCAAAATGTGGCGCAACTGGGTTCCAATTGCTTACGTCACACAGGGGTGTTCAAGAACGGATGACTGGATGGTCTCTGAACAAAATTGAGATCTAATGTGGGAGTAACTTCGAGGGAAATGGACGCTGTAGTGCATTGGCAACACAGCGGTAGAGCGTTCGAGGTGCTCTGCTATATGTCAGAACATGCATCTTAGCTCGCTCTTGCCTTTGTTGTCTTGTGTGCATGTTCACTCGTATATCAGGGGAGTTGTGAGGTGACCACCGACAAACGCGGATGTACTGGCGAGCCGACACTACAAACACGTTTACACAATTTTTTTGTATTTAAACCGACAAACGTTGGTTGGCATCATATTCGAACAATTAACTCATCCACCTATTGAGGCTTGAATACAATCAAATTCGTGGTAAGACCGTGGTAACTCCCGGGGCCTGGATGGCGCAGTTGGTTGAGTACTAACAATACTAGAAGCGCTAATTCCTTCTGGAAGTTGGATGCGAAGAGGGAGGGGAGGGTCATTAGCTTCAAAGAAATTTCTGGGAGAAACATTAATTTGAAGATTGAGTTGCGGTGTAACTTGATTGCTTTAGAGACGAAGGTGAAAATGGGGGAAGATTTTAATGCCGCCCACTAGTCGAGTCTTCTGCTCTCCTCCAGTACTATTAGCTAAAAAGGAGACACACAGTCTCTGAAGAAATCAGACATTTGTGGCTTGCTTTTAGTGCAGTATTAACCGGAAAAGTACTTGCATTAACCTGAAATTTTGGAGCTGCTAGAAGATGCTTTGTCTAGTCTCTCTATCTGGATATACTCAAACACCAGATCCAGGCCAACTGCTCACGGGGATAACATTGGTGTTGTGTTGTAACAAACAAAATAAGACACGAAGTACCTCTGAATAGCCAGGCAAAACCGAGGAACGCCATCGAGTTAAATCTTCTCCCATCCAAGACCCAATTTGTAATCTTTACTAGAAGGTAAAAGCCTAGGTGGTGGCTTCCACGCCTACACCAAAACATGGAGAACTTAACTTCAGCAGGTACGCCACTTGACAAGGCCAAGCCCACTGCTCTGGAAGTCTACACCAATGGATCTATGGCTTACGAGTGGAGAAGCGTTAGAAACATGCCTCTATCCTATCCTTTCGTCAACCTAATCATTGTAGTGCATTCCAGACACCAATCCATCATCGAATCCCTAAGAAGGCTCCGGCAATCGGCATCAAGATTAGATGGTAAAACTGTTGCACATGTCTGCAGGAGATATTGGTCAGTTGCAATCTCACCCTATGGTGAAGCCTGGGCATAATGCTATTCTCTGTAGCAGGCATTCTAACTGGGAACGGGCATCACATTACAAGTAATATTAAATCAGGAATGGCCCAGGACCCTATTTCAATAAATCGAGAAATAAACACTAAAAGATGCTGTCAAAAACTGCCAACAGACATAAAGAATTGAAGACATGTAGGCTTTTAGCCATATACGCAAGACTACCATTGTTTTTACTAAGGCCCAACCCAAATGGACGTAAGGACACTTAAGTCAACTTGAACACGCAAGAGAGTATGACACTGCGAGTCACAGTCTGTGACTTAATAATCGCTTTCCTTAAGTTTCGTTAAGTTTCGTTCATTTTTTCTTATTTAAGTGGGAACAAACTAATTCGATCTATTGGCATTTAAATGACAGACAATGTTGGAATCTCGCATCGTTTTCCAGAAGCAGTTATGGGCACTTTCTACTTTTCGTTCAATTCAGATAACGGGTGATTTTTTAGCTATTATCTTTTTGGCAACACTGGTTTAAACAGCTGACGCACGTTTCGTGTTTTGTTTCACTGTCAAACATCTTCAGTTTGGTCTATAATTTAACCATGAATCGTCTTACAAACGAACAACGCTTGCAAATTATTGAATTTTATCATCAAAATGCGGGCTCTGCTAAGAAAGTTCATCGCGCGCTTTGTGTTCAAAATTGTGTTCAGCGACGAAGCTCATTTTTGGCTCAATGGGTATGTAAATAAGCAGAATTGTCGATTTTGGAGTGAATATCAGACAGAAGCATTGCAAGAGCTACCAATGTATCCAGAAAAGGTCACAGTTTGGTGCGGTTTATGGGCTGGTGGCATCATTGGACCGTACTTCTTCAAAGATGATGCGAATCGTAACGTAACTGTGAATGGTGAGCGCTACCTTGACATGATATCCAACTGTTTTTTTGCCCAAAATGCTAGAGCTTGACTTGCATGACATGTGGTTTCAACAAGACGGTGCCACATGCCACACAGCACGCGCAACAATGGACTTATTGAGGGGCGAGTTCGGTGAACATTTTATTTCACGTTCGGGACCGGTCAATTGGCCGCCCAGATCGTGCGATTTAACGCCTTTAGACTATTTTTTGTGGGGCTATGTTAAAGCTCATGTCTATACAGACAAGCCCGCTTCAATTGACGCATTGGAAGACAACATTGAAGCATTTATTCGTGAGATACCGGCCGAAATGTTGGAAAGAGTGTTGGAAAGCCAAAATTGGACTAAACGGCTGGACCATTTGAGGCGCAGTCAAGATCAACATTTGCATGAAATAATCTTCAAACATTAAATTATATGGACCGTACTATCGATTCAAATAAAGATTTCCTGCATTTTTCTGAATTTTATGTGTTTTCTTTTTTGAAAAACTTTACCATAACTTTTAAAAAAATCACCCTTTACAACAATCTCAAATCGCAGTGATTACGTGGGGTCATCAACTATTAGCTCGTCAGCAAGTTCAACAACAGCAGCAACTTCTTCAACAGCAGCAACAACATCAACAGCAACAACAGCAGCAGCAACAGCAACAACAGCAGCATTACAATTACAATAATCGTCGTCGGACGGGCTCTTTCGGTAGCGGTCGTGTACGCTGCGGATCTCTAGGAAACAAACCGCAAATAGCCAATCGTAATTATCACTATGTATGACCAAATACCGAATCAACATTACGTCGTTCTGGTGGCAGTGTAGGCAGCAATTTAGGCATCGGTCCCTCATCCTCCTCATTAAACATTAGATGTAGGAATTTCAACTACAACCAAAATCAAAAACCGAAACCACTGCAAAGGGGAGGCGGTGCCGTAGCCTGTGCCAGTGTAGCAGAATGCAGAAAAACAACAGTAATAGCAACAGCCACAACAACAACAGCAACAACAACAGCAGCTAACAGTAAGGGCATCAGAAAATAAACTATTAGCGTCGTCGGAGAAATGAAAATAGTTTATTACTACTTTTAATATAAAGGGTGGTTCAACTTCAAGGGCCGATGTTGAATGTGAACCACACCTAAACGTCAAGATCTTTTCCTGCATTTCATTTGACATTTCTCAATTTCAGACTAACTCAATTTGAACCATGGAAAGATACACAATCGAGCGACGCGTTAAAGTTATTCAGGCTTATTATGAAAATGGGCATTCAAATCAAATTGCATATCGTGCACTTCGTGACTTTTTCGGTCAATTTAATCGTCCAAATGTGCGTACAATCGGAAAAATCGGGTAAAAATTTGACCAAACCGGGTCTGTAGGAGATGTGAAAACACCAGTGCATACTCGTACAGCTCGTACTGCAGAAAATATTGCTGCTGTTAGCGATAGTGTCGCTGAAGAGCCGTCCACCTCAACTCGTCGTCGGGCCCAACAAGTGCACCTCTCACGCTCGTCGTTGATGAACATTATGCATAAAGACTTGCATTTACACGCTTACAAGGTGCAATTGACTCGAGAACTAAAGCCTCTTGACCAATGCAGGCGTCGTCAATGGTCAGAATGGTGGCAAGAAATGGCAACAGTGGATGATTATTTCAATTTTCGAAGAAAATCATTTTCAGTGATGAGGCACATTTTCATCTCAGTGGATTCGTCAATAAGCAGAACTGACGCATTTGGGCGAATGATAATCCAAGAGTGATTGTCGAAAAACCAATGCACCCACAAAGAGTGACTGTTTGGTGCGGTTTATGGGCTGGCGGCATCATCGGGCCTTTTTTTTCCAAAATGAGGCCGGTCAGGCAGTTACTGTGAATGGTGTTCGCTATCGTGAAATGATAACGAACTTTTTATGGCCCGAATTGGAAGATATGAAAGTGGACGATATGTGACGGCAACAGGACGGTGCCACTTGCCACACAGCTAACGAAAAAATGGCTCTTTTGCGCGACAAATTCAATGGCCGTGTTATCTCACGTGGTGGCGATGTCAATTGGCCGCCAAGATCATGTGATTTGACACCGTTGGATTTGTTTTCTTTGGGGTTATTTGAAAGAAAAGGTGTACGTCGATAAGCCAGCAACAATTCAAGAGCTAAAGGATGAGATAATTCGGCACTTTAACGGCATAGAACCTCAATTATGCTTCAGCGTCATCGAAAATTTGGACCATCGGATGGAGGTGTGCCGCCGATGTCGCGGCGACCATTTGGCCGATATTTTGTCCCATACATAATTGAACCATACCAATATTATCATAATAAAAAGAAATGACAATAATTTCATAAATAATTTGTGTTTTATTCAATATCAACATCGGCCCTTAAAATTTAACCACCCTTTATATATATTTTGTATACTACGATATAGTCCCCGGTTCGAATTCCAGTGATATCAAAGTTAATAGGCTTTACCCGGTTATCATATCTGGTAAAGTCAGCATTTCCTGTTGGTACCAAATCAACGTCTGACTATGGGTAGCTCAATGGACCAACATCACCTAAGTTTGCAGGCGATTTCGCTGGCAGCCCAACTACCTATCCTAACCTAACAAGTTTGCAGACTTGTAGTACGGTAGAAAAAGCATTTTGACTGTTTTTCAATTTGTATCGTCAAATTGTTGAGTGTGAACGCCGCTCTGGTGTACCTGCTTAAAAAAAAAAACGCCTAGCTTCCACACTGCCTTTCTTCGTCCAATCAACAATTTCCTAATCTGTCAGCTGTCATGTTGTCTTTTATTGACACTACTTTAGCTCACAACGAGCGCAACCCTTGCAATTTGGCACGACATTGTTATGAAATACAAATCTCTTCATAAATTGCGTTCATCGCCAGTTTTGTTATTCTCCGCTACAAAAATAATCTCATTTGTCGTCCACGTTACGGTCAAGTACGTGGGCCCTTTCCAATTAGTTGGCTTCACCTACTTATTTCCACTTCCGGATACGAGTTTTAAAAAACCAAAATCTATTGTCAACCAACTGCCTGCACCCACATTTCTGAACAGATGCGTCTCAGACTGAAATTGCAGCCTTCTCGAATGACTCACTCCCACTTGTTGTTCATTGTCATTTGACGAGGGAACATTAAATGCCAACTTGTAAATCACCAATTTGCCAAACCGAGTCTGAGTCACAGATCGATAGATCCAGTCCCTTTGTCCCGCCCCCCCAACCCTTTCCAAATCCACTTGACAAATGAAATTGACGTCCTTTTCCAGTCGCAGTCCAAAAAGAAAGTCAAAAACAAACAAATCCTTCTTAATCCGAAATTTATTTGCCGACCAGCGTCACACATGCGTGCGTAGGTATGCGTCACGCGTTTCCAAAGATGTTTGTCTTGCCGCCCCCTCCCCGAAAAAGGGTGATGGTTCAATCGATTCTCAGTGACGCACATCGAGAAACTGAATTGTCGGCCACACTCACCAATCAGCGACTGTCATGCGAATAGTTTCCAATTGATTCGAGCACCAGTCGCCTGGTCTAGTTCAACCGACTGGCCAGTGAGTACACGCATCGTTTCAATTCAATTCTGCGGCGGGTGGAGAGAGGAGATCCTTTACAACTGACGGCGGCAAGTTAAACTAATGTCTCCTTGATGGGCCAACAAATGTATCTGAATGATTTACAAGCAAACTCTCGGCCAGTATGCTCGTAAGTGTGTCGTAAAACCCTCATTCGTCTCCTGTCTAGATCAATCTGCACCCTTAACGAAGCAATTACCCGACTGCGACACCAGTACAATTTTCTAAATTATCACACCATCCTCAAGTAAGCAATTTTCCCTCAATCAATTTCATTTCATTGCATTCATCGCACGGGATACATGGTCGTTCGCCGGAGACGGAGACGTCATTACAGATTGGACGATTCATTTGTCCAGTGATGGTTCGCCTGCCCCTGTCCCGCAGCTCTTCTGTCTGTCCGCGTCTTGATCAGTGGAATTATACTCTCAAGTTGGGCCACTCTCACTTCGTCCGCTACGGTCACGGTGCCACAGCGTGTACGTGTGTACGGCACCGTGTCAGTGGTGACCTTGCAGTATAGTCGTCACTAAGAGGACAACCTCAGCGAGCGATGGCGCGCTGGGACTGGTTTTGAATTGCATGCGGGACCAGCGCGCACGACTGTGTGCCATATTCTGAGAAACCGGAAATGAGTCATTTTAACCGCAAGACACTTCGGATGCAGGCGAATGGAGATTTCTCTGAATCGTACACCCGCACACAAAGGCGCGCGCTCGTCCTCCTCTGACGGGGTATGGATTCCATTCGAGTTCGGAGAAACTTCGATTTCAATTCTCATTCGCCATCGGATGCCATGATTCTTGTGATTATCACCACAACCGCTTCTCGTGTGCGATACACCCCACCACGAGATTACAGTTGCCATTATCGCTTTAATGGGGTTAAAGAGATCTGCCTCTCGCTCTTTTTCCTCTTCGCCGGCTCCCCACCGAGTGGTGGCACCATCTCGAGGTGGGTGGCATTTAATTGATGGACTTCGATTGGAAAATCATGAGCCCCAGCCAGCGCTGGCTGGCTGGCTGAAGTCTTGAGATAAGGCATGCTTGTGGCACTTTTTGTGGTTCTTACACTCTAGTCCGCTCCAAGTGCTGTAAGAGGAGGAAAACATAAGCAAATCACTGATATGCTTGAGCTGGCTGTGGTGCCGGATTCGCCGGGAAAGAGGTCAACAACGGGGGTCGATACGTTGTGCGATTGTGATTTCTGATTGAAAGGTACCATGAACTCTTGACAGTACATTGTTTGTGTATTCCTAGAGAGGGGGGAGGGTTAAGGAATGAATGGCCTTTGAGATAAGGAAGTGAAGCTTTAACAGACGAACACACACAAAGGGAGGATGTTCATATGCAAGTGACAATGACTGAGATAAGGAGGCCTGGTTAGGTGCAGTAGTTCTTTTGTAAGTTCGACACAAGGCGAGAGAGAGAGAGAGAGTTCGTTGACGTCGTTGAGAGTCGTCCTCCTGTGGTCGTATCAGTTGGGGTTAGAACTGTTGGGAAATGGCGTGCAGTTGGGATGTGAATTGTGATTGCTTTCCTTTGGGAAACCTGCTTCCAAGAGGTACCTCGTCAAAACTCATCAAATCGCTCTCAAGATGAGCTTCAAGGGGTTTTGATGGTATAGTGATGCCTGGTCTATTGCGCCAAGTGCGATTTCGTGGTTAATTCCACCAAATTTGGCCATTTTCGATTGACGCAACTACTTATCCAACGATTACTGTCGCAGAATTGTGAAAATTCCCTGCCTTCTGTCCCTCAGAACAAGTAACGTACCCACCACCCATCCCTGTGTCGTTCCACACTGCGATTCGAATCGACCTCCATGTTCCACCACTTGACTGAAGTGCTATCACGATGCCATAAAATCCCATTCATTGCGTATTAGCGGTCACAGTCAATAACCCTGCGGTCATCCATTCGAGGAGCCAGTATCCCACATTCGATTGGCTTCCATCTAATTTCGTCGCCCATCTTTCAAATCCACCTCATACCGTGTTCAGCACTGATTCCATCGAAAAACCAAGTCTTTTATGACCACTTGCCTCTATTGCCTTCCCCGTCAGCAGCGTCAAACGAATTGTTGACAAAGTATCACGCGCGTCCCCACCTCCATCCTCCGCTGATCCCACACCATCTGGAAACGGCTATTCCTTCGCATCAAAACAAAGTCATAACGCCGTCGACTTACGCAAAAGCAGCCGCTTTATGTGTGTGTCAGCGGAAAGGAAAAAGGTCCTTAAATTCTGTCAATTCTCTTACTAATGAAGCCCCCCCCCCACCCCAACCAGATTGACGCTGGTTTATATCCTTTCATAAACAGAATTCCGAAATCCACACAATAACAGTTAATCACGGTGGAGGATGAGCTGGGAGAGCTCCCGCATGGCGCACGTACACTCGAGAACCGTGTGTCTCCCGCATCTCCCAAGACGGCGGTGGATCTTTTTGTCTGTGAATGGCTGTGTCTCATGCATTCGAAGTACATTCGGGAGCCTCGGGCACCACCCACGTCGTAGCCGCGACCTAAGGACACGATATCTTCATTTCGTGAATGGATATCGACGGGTTTATGACGGTCACCGTAACGATGGCAAATGGCTTTGTAACTATTCATTCGTTTGCCCGTCACCACCGGCGGATTAGGGGGGCGGGGGTTGTCCCTTAACGGAGCACCGTCGCGCATCACGTGTTGTCGGCTCCTGGTGCTCATCTCGGTCGTGCTGGCTGGCGCATTTATTAGTATTCAGCATGCCACCTCGGATTGTGGTATATTGGAGGTTATGGTCGCTCCTCCGACCATTCCGTCGCCCCAAGCTCGGCGACTGGGTGAAATCCGATCCGGGAAAGTTGCAAATGATATCGCGCGGCGATGACGATGGCAAAGACAACAAGCCGGCGACTGCTGCTGCGATGTGGTACAGCCACGCCATCAAGGCTCTTGACTCCGGTTTTTCGCCCTCTTCTTCACTCTCTGCCTGGCCACGAGAGTGTACACTGTACACTGTACACTGTACACTCATCGGTGTTATTACTTCTGCCACAAGCATTGTTGTGTGGCTTTGTTATTGCCTTATGACGAGTTGGATGACTGCTTGTCCGGCGCGCGTGAGACGGAGAGCGAAGCACAAACAAAGCGACGCGAGGAGAAATCTCGCAAGACTCTGTGGCGCGGTGTGCATTTGCCGTCAGTTGGTGGACACTCGGGCGAAATACGAGTCAAGTATCTAAGCAATGGTTGGCTGAGCATTGTCTGTCCAAGTCCAACGGTCGGATATTCGAATGAGAAAAGGGTAACCTGAGGACTTGGCAAATATTTGCGTTACAGCGTTGATTGTGGAACGCAGTTAATGCAGGCTGCTGCTCTGTGACACGGCGAAGGATTGACGCGGGAGCGGCGGTGTCTAGGTTGTGAATGAATTGCTTGATGAGGGTTTTTTTTTTTTTTTTTTGCAGCAACAAGGGTGGTGGCGGTGGTGGGAATTCCAGTTGGAAAGTCGGGCCATCATGATGCGGCGGAGATCGTGTTCTGGTTTTGGATGTCATCGTGTTCTGCGGTTGAGTGCGGAGCATCACGCAGAAGTTGTTTGCTGACTTGTTTGACGAGTGCGGCAATTGTCTTGAAGATTCGCCGGGAGTGCACTCAATTTCACTCTTCGGGCAGAGTTTACATGCAAACACGGCTTTGAAATGGACAGTTTCCAATCTGCGAGAATTCGACCGACTTTGACTTCTGTCTCGACAGTGTTGTCTTTAACTTGTCTAGATGGGAAGTAGGGTAAGCAGTGCAGAATGCGCCTCCCTACTAACCTACACTCTGCACACTTCTACCACTCTCCCCGGGGAACTGACGTTAGGTATTACTTCTCACTGCTTGTTAGCAAATTATGTTACATCCTTGGTGGTGGCCTCTTAGGCCTTTCTGCAGTTTCAGTTGCACATCAAGGACGTAAGAGCAAATTTCTGTCCTTGTCAAGTTGTGGATCAAGTTCTCTGCAATATTGGCAGATTAACTAACAGCCTTTCTGCCTCAAAACGACTGCGGTCAAAGACTCCGTGCCCAGCGCGTTCTTCCACGTTTGGACATTCCGGAGAGAAGGGCGAACTATCGTGTCCACACTTATGTAGGTATTTCCGATAGCCACCGTGTCCAGACAGGATCTGCGTAAGGTGGTAGTTACGGTAGGTAATGAAACAGCGTGCCTCAAACGTGATTGCAGTTAGCAGCACAGAGTGTCGGTTGGATAACAAGGCTCCATTGAATTGTCTTGTAGTGAATTTAGAACCATCGTGCGGCATTAATCGGGAACATTAATTATTCGTTGATGCTCCTTTCGAAGACCTCGATTAAAGGTTTCAATATCCGGTCTGTTTAGAGGCTTTTGCACTGGACATGCCCACAGGAACTGAACTAAGGTCTCACCGTGAACACTTGTAAAGGAACAAAACATTGGTGACCCTCCAGTGATTCGCTGACATTTAAATTATTACAGTTTCTTCACATATCAGTGGTGACCAAGCCAGTCCCTAGTGTCCCACGATGATTTCAACCAACAGTGTGCTCTGGGTAAAGAGTTGATGTTTTGTTCACGCCATAGTCGAGCCAGACGATATTGGTTCATCATCAATTCCATGGAGTTGCATGCCATTTTCAGTGGTTCACGATAGAATTGATGCATTTAATGTTGTGAACGAGAATGTTTGTCTGCAACGGCTGTTCGGATTTAACTGAAACTTGGTAGATAGACTGCTTATGTTGTGGATTATAACATACGCCATAGCACCGTGGCGGCCGCCCGTTCTGTTAAGTATTCAGATAAATATGACAGGTCTCTGTGTATTTTCTGCAGACGACGCTATCTCGGATGCAATCCGACTACCGAACCACTTCAGAGTATTCCAGGCGGAAGTAACAGCTGTTCAAAAGGCAGCCATCCGGCTATCAATGAGCCCAATAGACGGGAGATCTATTGTTTTATACGTAGCCAGTCAGGCGGCATTAAAAGCTCTGGACACACAATCAATAAACTCCAAGATGGTGAAACTCTGCCGTCTGTATCTAAAGGAGATAGCGGCCAGATGCAATCTCACCCTATGCTGGGTTCTCGGGCATAAGTGTATTCCGAAAGAGCTGATGAACTAGCAAGAAATGGGGCGGGTATGCCAGTGACAACAGATCAGGAGACACCCCAACCCCCACTGAAATCACAACGATACAAACCGCAAATGGTCTGAACTGGACACTTGAAGGATATCGAAAGCAATCTGGCCTATGCTAAATCAAGGAAGGACTGATTACCTCCTAAAGCTAGACAGGAAGGTTATTAGAAGAGTGATAGGGGTCCTAACTGGCCACTGTCTTATAGGCAGCCATGCCAGAAGACTTGGCGCACCTTATAACGACTTCTGAAGAAGAAGAGGAAACAATATTACACTACCTCGGCACATGTCCTGCACTTGGGGAAACAAGAAGACTACTAGGCGAGTACTGCATCAACAACCTTGATGATCTGAGGAACATTGACCCAAAGGACTTACTACAATTTCTTGGCTATAATGGCTATAAAAAGTTCAGAAGAAATCGCACATGGCCAACAAATCCCAAGAGGGAAGAACTACAAGGTCAAAGGGACAAGTTTTGGACACAAAACCGAACGTGACAGCACAATGGACCGGATGGTCTATGTGAGCATGACATCCATATCAGGCAAGCAGTCACCCTACATACCAATCTATCTTTTTGTTGCTCGGTGTTCACAATAAAGCCGAGTTGTCCATAATTCTCAGTGAATCATGAGAGGGGGTCGAGGGCATGCTGGGACCTAAAGATCGTAGCTTCAGACATTTTGACATCGTAGCTGATTAGGCTGTGCGGGCAGAGCATCAATGGGATGTCCTTGGTGAACTCGGTGACCCTGTGCTGGGTAACGAGGCATTCAGGAATCCAACGAAACAAAAAGAAAAAACCGGAGCTGGGAGAATCTCTAAAGATCCCGTATGCGCAGCTCCATAATTAAGCAACAAGAAGACAAAGCCATGGATAGAGTCAGAACTTGGTCTGGCTTGGTCTGGGAATCAGAGCAACAGCAAGGGCTCTATGGCCGACGCAGAATAAAAAAAGAGATCAACATCGTTGATGCAAAGAAGTACTCACGCTAATAGGAGCGAATTCGCCGGCACACTCAGCCCATGTTGGTCCATTGTGATACCCACATAGTTGACTATTACCACTGATTGACAACTCCAGTGATAGTGCCGTTAATTTGATTCTGAAGGCAAAAGGTGACTGGACCAGATTTGAAAATCGGATAAAATCATATTAACTTTGCTTCCACTGGATTTCGAAATGGGGACCCCTCTAACCAAGAGCAGGCACTGAACCAACTGCGCCATCTAGCTGTGCGAAACTTCTTCTTATCAGGCCGGCGACCCATGGAGGGTCCGAGCCTGAGCAATTGCTGCCTTCCATCGTTGACGGTCCTGGGCACGCTGCTTCCAGTCCTTAAGACAAAGCTCTCTTGCATCCTCGATTGCTTGGTCTTTATACCGGGTCTTCCTCTCCTTCTCGAACCAGTAGGCTTGGATTCAAGGACCCTCTTTGCTGGAGCATTCTTGTCCATGCGCTCGATGTGGCCAGTGCAGTCGACGGATTTTTGCCTTCCGGACTACATCCACATCCTGGAACAGCTTGTAGAGTTCGCGGTTATGTCTTCTCCTCCATTCGCCTTCCTCGCAGACGGGACCATATATCCGACGTAGAACTTTTCTTTCGAAGCTACCAAGAATCAGCTCTGCAATTTTGCCTAGCGTCCAGCTTTCGGCTCCATAGATCAGGACTGGCAAAATAAGAGTTTTTGTAGAGCATGATTTGGGTCCTTCGAGTCAGGAGTTTTGAGCCCAGTTGTTTTGACACTGCACGACATCGCGTATGTGTTAGCGTGGTGCGACAGTAGTGGGCCAGGGCTTAGCTTCTCAGCAGCCACTCGTGTTGTGTGTGCTATTGTTCTCTCACGAGTGGAAGGAGCCTACAGTTTTATGCCGTCTCCGAACGGCCATGTTTGAGAACCTTTTTCTTGGACAGTTATACCCTTTGTCAGTGACTCGAAAGATGTGGGGCCGTGAAAATACTTTTTGTCGTAACTAGACGCCCAGGTTCAAGTGCGTAGGAGTCGACGCACAGACCCACAAGGTCACAGCCGCCAGACACAGTTAAACAGTGCTGAAGAAAGCCGTATAGCCGGTGGAATCACCCCTCACTGGATGTCAACATCAGTTCGAGTTAGAGTATGGTTTTTGTATGAAAAATTTAAGGAAATGCCAAAATATGACGAGCAAGAACTTCGAGTTAGAGAGGAATACGACTTAGAGAGAAATTCGACTTGGAAAAAGTCGTCTTATATAATTCACTCAGTAACGACTATTCTCTAACGTACTTCTTAACAAAACGTTACCTTCAACGGTTGCGAAACTAACGACTAACACAAGTTTTGTGACGAGTATTCGGACTAAATACACACACACTCAGCTTAAAGCTGCTTTCAAAACTTCATTGCTAACAGTCCACGAACTTAAATTGGGCACGAACGTCAAGAAGCCACATGTGAAGAAGATGCCTGTAGAAAGATCATGGTCCTAAAAGGGTGTTTTTTTTTCTACGGCTTTTCAAACAGTGGTGTGGATGGCTGTTGTGCACGGACAAAATGTTCGAGTAAAGAATTCTGAAAATTAGTCAAAACACATGTGCAATCACGTCACTGGAGAGCATTTTAGAGTGCCATCATCGAACCATTATTCTTTGAAAATGCGACCAATGTGATATAACACAATTTTCTGTGAGAAGTCGATTACTGTGCGAGTCCGATGCCGATTGTATGATTTTTCGTTTTGGTTATTTGGCGAGGGGCAAGCCTTACACTCTTGATAGAACAATAGCACGCACAACACGAATGGTTGCTGAGAAGCTAGGCCCTGGTCCTCTACGGGCTGTAGCGCCACCCACATTATATTATTATTAAGCCTAGAATGAAAGCGTTATGCACTGTATACGTTTACACGTGAAAACATCTCATCCTTCTTGTCATGTCTGTCATCACACGAATGTCCAAAAAGTCTGTGCACACTCTAACAACCCGACGTTTAACATTTTATTTAATTTCTTCTCAAAATTGCAACCTCAAAGTGAAGTAGACACAATTACTTCACCCGTTTGTTAACCACTCAATCGCCTTACACCGGATTCCTGAGTCCACAGCAGCCACACGGATTAGATCCCTGAACAAATTTACTTCAAACGAACCTTATAGACGAAGCATCTACATCAAATAGCAGACAGTCTCGTCAAGCACATTCATTATGCTGCCCTCCCCGACTGCCGCAGATGCGATTGAACTGACAAGGGAGTGGTAGGCAGTAAGTAGCAAACCGAGAAAAGTTCAAGGACATTTTTCATTCCAGCTTATCATGCCAGCCACATCAGTCGAAAAAATGTCATACATCCACGACCATCCATCGACTGTGGAACGAACATCTTCAGCCATTCGTTGACCTCGCCGACTGCTTGTGCTCCAACTTTTCAATCACAACACAAACTACACGATTTTATGCGTTGCCCAGATCGCATTTCGAATTAAAATTCACTCATCTTCTCTGTCGCCACCATCGAACAAAATCAAAAAAAAAAAATTCAAAATAAAAACCAGATATCAGAGCTACTTGAATGAAATTGCTTATTCGGAGCACATCTGCGACCACCACTCGTCGCTCGCACACAACACCAGCGACGCGATGATTCCGGCAATCTTCAAGTCCGATCGAGAGGCATGTACACCATTGCCTGCCTTTGCGCTTCGAATACACAAAAGCGAGACGGGCAATCCTTCACCTTTACCTCGAGAGCCACCTCAGCCCGGTGGGAAACACCTTGCGCACTTGGTCGGCGGGGACTCGTTAATCAGGCATCTGCTCGTTGGCGTTGTTATCCTGCGAATAACCTCGATTCACCTTCACTTTCGCCTCAGCGATTCAATGCCAAGACAATGGGCTGTAGCTATTTCCCTCTTCAAGGGAGACGAGCTCGTCGTACACCAACCGTTCGGACAGCCGGCACTCGTGCTTTCAGATGTGACTCGGCGCGTGTGGAATACACAAGCCATCATATAGTGGTGGCTTCGCTTTTCCTTCGAATGCTAATTGATTTGCGCATGCAACCAAGACCAAGCCCGGACCGGACACGTCCACACCTCGTCCATTCCAGCGCCATTTTGGTGTCGTGTCGCCTAAGCTCTTTAGCAGATTTAGCACCGGAAGGCACGGGGGATCCCGACCCGAAGGCTACACAAAAGCGCACTGCCAAGACCAGACCAGCCGGACGGTCGGTCGGGAGGGAGGGACTGAGGAGAGTAGGCAGGATTTCGGCGGTTCATTTCCCTTTTTTCGGGCGGAATTCCATGGAAATGGAAATCTAAACAACAATACGTGGGTCATTTTCCTAATGAGGAGGAAAAATGTTTATTTTTACGGCCACATCCCACGCACATGCTGGCGGGACGAATTGGATCGATTTGGAAGTTCGTGCACGTTCCTTGCAGCGTTGATTTGATTTCGTATTCAAATGTTTGCGACCGAGTGGTCGTCGTCGTCGTCGTCATCAGTCCAGAGAGTGGCTGCTTTGGCCCGCCAGTGATAGGCGGTGTTGGTGGGGCGCGTTGATCATTCTCTCGTGAATCGTGAAATGAAAACGAGATTAGCGGGCGAAGTGTGAAAGAGTCGTGCCTCGTTTGTTGCGACTTTAAAGTGCGAGCGAAAGGAGAAAGTGTCAAGTGAGTGGATCACATTCTGCGCTGACCAGATCGGATGCGACTTGTTCAGAATTCGGAAGCAATCTTCGCTGTTTGCCGCGAGGCATGAGATGGATGGGGGTAGAGTTGACTTCCCGTGGTTCATTGGACGCAGAATAGAACGATGAACGCTCCAGAAACACCCGTTTTGAGGGCAAAAAGGAAGAGGGCGCGTTACTGATTGAAAGAGATTCTTCAGAAGCCTGTGACAAAACAGGGGGGACACCTGCATTGAATCGAAATCGGTTTACCCTCCCTAGGCTCCGAATCGTCGACTCGGAGAAAAGAAATTGCATCCCATCCCCCACCCTCTACGAACAGCAAAAGGATCGTTGCACTCCATTTGTTTCGTTATTCTTGTGCTCTGGCTCGTAAACCTCAGCGTCGACAGACTTCCTTGCGTCGTTCAATTTCATTACAGCGACGAGATGCTGAATAAATCCCTTTGAATCGAAACCGGGCAGAGAGCGTCCCGAAGATTGTACAACAAGTCTATGTCCCAGTAATGGCTGTCATTGGCAACCTACTGATGATAGTCGTGGTGGTTCTGCAAAGCAATTTGCATCCAACTGCAGCCACATGAGCACTCGTACTTCGATTCACCACCACCACCACCACCACCACCGCCGCCGCTGCCATCATCATCATCAGCAGAGGAGCACTACACCACACTCCACTCCATTCACAAAAAGCTACACAAGATCTGCTTCAAAAGGCGGCACTAAACCCTTTTATGTGCAATTTGCCCTGTCTGCCGTTCATTCCTTCGCCTCTCTCGCTCTGCCCGACTGTCTGCATTTGCATCTGCAGGATATTCAATAAAAATTCGTGCTGTTCACGAGTTCAGTGCGCAATAAAATGTCACTGAAAGATGATTTAATAGAAAGACGACGACGAGTCTGGGTCCTCGTACAACCGTAATCGTTTGTCGTACAATTTTTCTAAGTCATCGCCAGACCACCCATGAGACAACACCAACGCCCCACCACCGCACTCGGCCAGCTAGAAGACGACACCCAGACCCAGAAGAGAGAGAAGAGGAAGAGTGTCCCGACGAGTGACGCAAAAGAGAACCGGAAAATTAAAAGCGTCCCGGAAATTCCCTTAGCCCGCTCAAAATCGACTCAGCATAATGGTCAGAGAACTCGAAGCCACACCGGAAGCGGAGTGATTCTAAGCAGAGCGGCCAGCTGATCTCTTCCCCGACCAGCTAAACCAATTAATTCCACTTTCGGCTGTCGCCATCGCTGGTCACCCGTGTCGGAGGTGATGTCCGAGTGAGTCATCGCTGTGACCGGCAAATCGAATCGAAAACGATTTCAAGTTTCCATTTGAAGCCCCGTCAAGCCCGCGGTTGTAGGTAGGCGGTGTGTCGAGATGCTTTTGGAGTGTCGCTCAGCCTCCACCACACGCGGCGTCACTCTCGAAGTTGCGGTTCGTTAGTGGGACGGAGCGCAGCGCTTTTGTGTCGTCGTGTCGTCGTGTCAGCGCCGATACCTGCGGGCGCATTTATCCCGGCTAGGCCATTGAAATTGAAATTGAATTGAATTTAGTGCCATCACGTGTCCGCCTCCCTCTCGGTCTCTGTCTTGCAAGCGAATTTAATTCCATTTAAGTCCCAGAGCGTGTCACCGCCGATGTGGGCAATAGGTGCGGGGATGGATGTTGTATCTGAGACTTATGCAACTTCCTTTTGAACACACACTCACACTCAGAGAATGAATGAAAAATGAGGAAACATTTTCGTCGTCCATTGTGTGGAGGAGAGGCGGTGCATCGGGCTGCCAAATGGGTTTTACACTTTCTTTGTGATGCAAGCGCTACAAGTGGCCCAACTCTTCGTGCTGTGTGCGGATGATGCAATTGAGCCAGTTTCAAGCCATTTGGCTCTCGGATTTATGCATCGTCTTTTCTGGATCAAAAGCACTTATTGGCTGGCAAGTGGCGATGTGATGAATATGAACGAAGTCAAGGGTTCTCTTGAGGGGCCGCATTGATTGCGAGCCGTCCAAATGGTTACGGTGTCAGTGGTCTGAAATGAAATGTTGCTGCCGAAGCGTTATCCTACGAGATGTGATACGTGAGGACAATCGTGGCGGAGACGAGGAAGGACAACAAATCTAGAGCTGGTCTTGAGGTCTATGGAAAGGGCTATGTTGCTAATGTTTTTGGAGGATTTGAGGAGTAACGCGGTACTGCCAGCGCGTGGTGCATTTGAAGGCACATTGTATCGATTAGATCTAAGAATAGGTAAGTCTTCGTGACTTTGGAAATTTTTGGGGTTATTTAGTGAAAGTGCTGGCGACAGGGGCCACTATCTTTAGCGGTGTAGTAAATATCACTTCAAAATACTGGCAGTTGTGCCCCATGCATTGTGTCACATGTATTTTTTTCTTCGCTCAGATGCAGAATACGGCAAAAGATGATAGGCAACAGGCAACGTTTAATGCCTATAACCGATTCGTACTCCAGCCTAAAACAGTGGCAAAATTTCACAAGGATCGGGCCAATAGTTCAGACATTTATCGTGCACAAACCTTGGAAGAACTAAGGCCTTCGATATCAACCGATGTCCCACCATCAGATATTACCTTCTTTGATGACAGCCAGGCTGCACTGAAGTCAATTGAATCCTGTACAATGAGATCAAGAGAACTGCCGCGACTCGCTAAACTCTATCAGTCACCACAAGGTCAAACTCTGCTGGGTGCCGGGCCACAGCTCAATAGCAGAGAACCAGAAAGCGGACGTATTGGCCAGACAAGGGTCTCAAATGGACACCGACACACCACTGCGACCGTCGATCAGTGCATTATACCGGACCATGAGCGAAACAATACAAAAAGACGCCAACTCGCAAGAAATGACAGTCACAAGACAAGATCAACGTGGCCAGAGCTTAGTAACGACAAAACAAAGACGCTTCTGACGTTGGCCTGTAACTCGATCCATGTGCTCGTCGGACTGATCACAGGGCACTGCTTCATCGGAACAATGCTCCGGAAATGGAGCGCAGAATCCAGCGATCTCTGCCGGCGCTGTGATGACGAGGAAGAGACCGAGACGATCCATCACTTGCTCTGCCAGGGCTCAGATCTCGAGAATCGGAGTCTAGCTTTGCTGGGCCAAAGATTATTCACAGAGAATACGTACTTAGCGAATGCAGATACATATATCGGATCAGATAAGATTCGGGCGTGGTTTAAGCCATCACGTGGCAGGATAGGTTGACAGAATGTGTAGTCGACAAATGAAGGGATTTACAGTGGACCCTAAGGCCTCCGAGTGGAGTGATGTTCAACCATCACACTCCCCTTCCTAGACCTAACCTAAACCTAAAGCCTTCGATATGGTTGACCACAAATGACAAATCAATTGTACGGTGCAGGGTTCTGAGGCTTCATCAAGGCAGAAAAAAGATTAGAGATCATAAAAGTGGACGTTCCCCAAGGATCTGTCCCTGGTCCCTTACTGTTCCTAATCTATGTTAATTAAATTGTTAGTCTTCCGTTCGTCGGCGAGTTAAAGGCTTTTGCTGTTAACCTGTTCCTCTTAGTTGTTGACATTAATCGTCAGCAGTTCTTTAGTCTCACCTCCATAGAAACACTCTATGTTAACATGCAGCTAGTTGAGAAAAATTCTGCATATTTCCATTCAAAATAGCTTCAAAATGAGAGACGTAAAGGAGAGAGGGCGTAACTTGTACTACACATATGCAATTATGTTTATGGCACTGCTCCATCGTACAACTCTAGATGTCATTACGTATCCGAGACACTCAACAAGGTTCAATGGTTGGCATGCCTCTGTATTACAGGTGCCATGAGAACTTGCACAACTGCCGCCACGGAGGTGCTACTGACTACTGGTCGCAGAATGTGCAAATAAAACAATCATGAGAAGGGATAGGAAAAGACAGGCAGGTGCATTACATCGAGACCTGGCCATTCCGAAGATGACGCGATTAAGAAATTCAGCTGGCCGGAATTTTACGGAGAACATAGTCCGTCGTTGAAAACATGCTGTTTTGTGATTTCGACGCTGTACAAGTGATAATTTTGACACCGAACACGTCGTTGACCTGGCCAAGCAAACAAGTGCGAAGACGACAATTTAGAGGCATTTCTCTCTAATGACCCATGACAAAGGCAAGAATCGTTGGGAGTGACGTAAGCTATTTCCAAGCTCCTGGAAGCATTGGGACTCATACTGTGTGTTGTATATATAAGTTGGAGCCAGTTTTTATCGTCTCATTGCCACACCAATTCAAGACTATTTTTCAAAAGTGAATGGGATATCTGATCGTACCTACCACCGAAGCCTAAGAGGAACCCTGCTGACAGCCCATAGTTTTAGCTTGGACTTTCTTATCCAAATGCCATCAACGCAAACAGGCCTAAAGACTGAAGGCAGAACTTTTTCCTCTAAAGTGTCAAGGACTCCCTCATCTGCTCTTGAGATTGTCCATTTCTCTCCGCTATAAAGGAGGACAAGGATGCCATAGTCGTTATATAAATCAACTTGGCCCGTGGAGAGAGTGCTATACTGCTCAGCTGCCCCTTGAGCCACCATAAAAAAAAACTGATTGGCAAGACTGTTTCTGTGTTTAATCTAGATACTGGAGGTATTCAGACTTTTTACTTGAGAGCCCTCTACTGCATATTTGCTTACGGTGACATTGTGGAAAAGTCGTCGATGGTGTGTGTCCCTCCTTAAGGACACCGTACGTACTTCGTTTACCCTTCATTCTCAGCTAAACCTATTTTGGCCGCCTCCGATTCAATGTCAGTCTAATTGACTGCTCGCTAGGTTCGATCAATCACGTCAATGTCGTCCACGCACGCCAGCAGTTGTACAGGTTGTTGGAGGATCGTGGTACTTGTGCTGGCGAGTGAGTAATGCACGATTTGAAGATGTCACATAACACCTCATCCTCTTGTCCTTTTGGCACTTTAAACTTCGGTAATCGTTACCAACCTTGTTGGAGCAGCGCTAAGTCTCCATCGTCATCGCGCGCAGTCTGACGGCATTGGCACGAATGTCAAAAGTAGACATAGCTCATCCCTAGTCACGTCCCGTCACGTGCGCCCTTGAAATCGACGAACGAAAGATTGGTGTTCATCTATGGACCACCCTCTGTATTCTTCGCCTCTTTATCATCTCAAAAAAGCTACTTGTCACCGGCCTTTCCAATTTCTGTAAAATGTTCGCGACCTTTCTGCAAACTCAAAGGAGCCGTGAAGTCAGTAAGATATTGAGGTCCTCACAAATCAAAGCTTTTTCAGCGCTAATACCTCGAATAAAGTACTCGACAACTCAAAAGGGTCGCAAGTAAATAATCGTTTGAACGGACGAACGCTTATAACCACATCCTTCCCTTCCGTGTGCCAAACACACACGCACTCTCTAGAAACAAAAGAAATTTCGCAAAACTTACTCAATCTTCCAAAACTGTGGGATAGCCTCTTCTTCAGCTTCTGCAGAGCGCCACCTTTTTTCTCACGCATTGTCACACCTGTAAAGAGAAAAGCACAGAAAATGAAACCAAAATAACGTCTAATTAACAAGGCAATATGGTTTAATTATGAGCAACATGCAACATTGTTCGCGACTCGCACTTCACACGTTTCACTTGATTGGGCGAGAAATTCCTAGAGCAGCCACCGCGGGCCAGCCACTCAGTCACAGTCACAGTCATGTCTAATCGCATGCAGACCGGTATCTGTCCGGTTGCATAATGCATTCAAATGAATTTCACTTGATATCCAGCGGAATCGATATGGCAATGCGAAAAAGTGAATGGCACGCCAGCACGGGTAATTAGTAGGCTCTCGGCATGCAATGCGTTTCGGGGTGTAGGCAGTTTGCCAGACACACTCCGCTTTTGCATGCCGAAGAGTCCAAAAACGCCTCAACAAGCCGCCGTCGTCGCCGTGTCGTGGCCACTGAGTAGGAGAGCACGTTCTTGCAATGCAACGCCAACAAAACCCGATCCCATAAACACGCCCATGGAAGGCGATGTGTGATTAATAGTGCCACAGGAAACATCCATTGGAAGACAAGCCATTTGCTAAGAAAACATTTTCTGATCTGGAAATATGTTAATGGATTGCCGCTTGCCGCTGCCGTGCTGCTGGTTTCGGTTCCGAGCGACCGAGCGATGCCGGCATGCAGCAGCAGATGTGAGGCAAGTGGAATATGAGTGGTGTGCGGACCATTTGAAATCGACAATCTGTGGAGCATTCGAGTAATCAGAGAGAAGTTAGCCAATTTTCAAAACAACAAAGCGAGCTAGCCCTAGGGGGTGCTGTTGCAATCGGCCCGACGGAACGTGCCTTTGATGTCCATACGCCATAAACGGACGGATACGAGTTCGTACTCGAAGAGATGTGTATTCAGCAGCAGCAGCAACTTGGTGGAGTGACGACAAACCCAAACGACACACCTTGTGCACGGCCGAGCATTGTGTTGGGAGTCTATTTCAGGGACATACGAGCATTATGGCCGGAATATTGCGGCTCAAACGGGGGACTCGGGGGAGACATGCCTAATTGTGCTCGCTTGACTGGTAGTCGATAGTCGATGTCGATGAGTTGGCATTTCGGTAACCAGTCCGGGGCAGGTATTGTGTGAGGTTTTGATAATTTTTCGGGATGTTCACGTAATTCCGTCTAATTCTTGTCATTTGGAGCAGGTTTTTGGACCGTCTTTGAACCGATTTACTGAAGAAATGGAAGATTTGCACACATTTGAGCGTTGTGCGGCAATATCCAATTATTTCTCTTCACTGGCCAGCATCTTTCCATCGTTTCCTTCCATCTTTAGGGGCCCAAGTTGACCTCTCTACATATGCTCTTAGAGAGTCTGTGTTTAAGCTAAAGTTTCCATCGCAGCCCAAGTTGACCAGGCGTCACCGACCACTTGTTCTTCAGCCCAGCATTTCCACCCGTTTTTTAAACCGGAAAAGCATTCATTTCTGACTTTGAAGGTTTCCAGAGAAGCCCACCGACCAAATTGCTTTGAAAATGCCAAGGACGATGCATTTGACACCTCAAGCCTTTAGCGATAACTATGAGGTCATGTAGGACAAAGTGCTGTTTATCTAATAAGCACAAATCGGTGAGCAGTACTTTACACAAATTCAGTTTTGATTGTAGGTGCATATTGCATGCACTGAGTTATGATGTTCTATAGACCATCAATAGGCAAGCTGCTCATTTGAAAGGAATTTTGGGTAAACTATGTGCCGACACACATCACTGAGCAAGCATTGAATGTAACAAAGAGCTCTTGTACGGAGCTGTGAGTGTCTGGTTAGCATTTAGTGGCTGTCATGTATGCATGCCAAGCGGCTGCTGGAATGTTTGATCCATTCGCATGGTTTAATTGTTTGGGATTCCAGCTGTGGTCTTAAAGTGGAACATCAAGAGAATGAGTCCGGCTTCTAAAAGGCGTCGTTTGGCATCCTCAGCGCTATTCCGGACGTCTAGTATCAGACATGCTGCTCTTATGATCGATTATCACGCAGCATTGACTCGAAAGGTTATTACATGATGAATGGCATCCTTCTTCGCGACTTTAAAACAATCTCATTGCAAAGGGAACAGACTGTGTGAGGACATTTTTTGGGTAATTCCGGCTTATTTCCGATTGTCCATAATTCAAGTAGTCGCTTACTTTAATCTTCGTGGTAAGGCAACAATTAGGACCTCTGTGTGGTTGGCCGTATTCAATCGAATGCCAGGATTTTTGTTTGATTCTGATCCCAATTCAAGCGACAATCAAACCCACATCCTGGCGCGGTCAATTTGACGTTCATCTTTGGCGTTCATCTCTTCGACGGGACTCAATGGAGAGCAACCGTCAAACACGAACGATTGCTCCGACTGGCGCGAGTGACTAAAAAAAATTGCTTTAAAGGGATTACCTCTCGTTTCAATAACTTCGTCCAAACCAAGCACATCAAATACAAATCGGGAGTTCAACATTCTTCAACGCCCGAGAGGAGTGATTGATGATCTTAAATGGCATGCAACGTAGTTACAACGTTCGGAGTGACAAAAATGCCTCCAAAAGTGGTTCAAACAAGACACCATGGAGCATATGCTGGAAGCCATATTCGTCTTTTGTCACCAGTTAATGAGCGTCATTCGCGGCATTATGAAGCAAATCTTAATTTTTTTATTGAAGTCCCACACTACTGCATATTTGGACCGACATCTTTCTTTTAATGTTGCTTAAAGGCCACCAATGAATTGATGGCTCATCTCTAGTTTTTTGGAGATGTTCGAGGAGCGTTCAATATATTCTCGGTATCGGGGTGAAGCTGTGGTTGTATATATAAATTGACTTATTTATCAAGTAATACTATTATTCTAGTGCATTCATGTAAAATTTCATATAAATGTGATTATTAATTCGCGTTTTATCTCCAGTTAAACAGAATCATAATGGCAATTGAGATGATGATGGTGAAAATTGAGCATCGCGCTGTAATTAAATTTCTCACTAAGCAAGGGAAAAGTCAAAAAACTATTCATGAAGAGATGGTGGCTGTTTACCAGGGTTCCGCACCTTCATTATCAACTGTGCAAAAGTGTGAGTTCAAGAGAGGCAGAGAGAGCATTGAAGACGACCCCCGCTCCGACGCCCCGGCTACTGCTTGTACGGGAGAAAGCATCAAAGAAGTCGAAAAACTTGTTTTTGAGGATGCCCGAATAAAGGTGAAAATGATGGCAGAGATCACCAAGCTTTCAATTGGTACCATTCTTCATGACCATCTTAACCTTTCAAAGGTCAATAATAGGTGGGTGCAACGAATGCTCACAGCGTCTCAGAAAAAAGTGAGAATCGCATGCTGCAGAGAGCTTTTGGAGATGTGTAGTGAGAACGCGGAAGGTGTTATGGATCGAATTGTTACTGGTGACGAAACATGGGTCCACCACTATGACCCTGAAAGCAAACAAGAGTCCATGCAGTGGCATAAAAAAGGAACAGACCCCCCGAAGAAGTTCAAAGTCAATCCGTCTGCCGGGAAGCTCATGGCCACAAGGTTTTGGGACTCAAAAGGAATCTTGCTCTGAGTACAAAAAAAAAGGTGAAACCATCAACGCCACATCATACGCTTCCACTTTGCATAATTTGCTGGAGGAAATTAAAAAGAAAAGACGGGGTAAACTCGCAGCGGGTGTGTTGCTTCTTCATGACAACGCTCCTGGTCACACGGCGCGAGTTTCCAAGGCTGCTGCGCGAGATTGTGGTTTCGAAGAAATCCAACACCCACTCTATAGTCCAGACCTTGCCCCTAGTGTTTATTTCCTGTTTCCGGATTTGAAAAAATGTCTTCGTGCAAAAAGTGTTTCGGATGATGAAGAACTCAAGTCGGCAATAAAAGGGTATTCTGTTTAACTAGAGATAAAACGCGAATTAATAATCACATTTATATGCAATTTTACATGAATGCACTAAAATAATAGTATTACTTGATAAATAAGTCAATTTATATATACAACCACAGCTTCACCCCGATACCGAGAATATATTGAACGCCCCTCGTATGTTAGGTTAGAGTGGCTGACGGCTCATTGGAATCAGTCACACTTCAGAATTAGGCCGTTGTGTTACCACGCGGATCCATTAGAGCCTATTCAAAAAACCGTTGGATCAGCGGCTGATGCTATGTCCTTAGTTCAGCCAGGTTGTTGAAGTAGTAGGCTTCTAGGTAAGTCTACCATCGGGAGGAGAGAGCGCTGCAGAAGATGTAAAGGCTATATAAGCACTTCTTATCATTAAATGTCAAAAAAACAGGGTGTGCGAGATGTCGTCGGCGTCATTATTGGTTTGAATGGCCTATCGATGCCAGTATGTGTAGAATATAACGTTCATTGGCACGTCGCGGTTTCTCTGTGTGCCGCTCATACAAAAAGTCCAATTGCCCTTGACTCTGGTGCATAAATTCGATAGCATCGGTTAGGTTGCCTTTAAGAGCTGCCGTGTCATGTAGCTTTTTCACATGGACCTGCGACTTCAGAAAAAAACCACAAGAAAAAGAGCACGATCTCGGGGGCCAGTTCGCATCACCTCCACGTGAGATGACCACTCGACAATCGCGCGCTCGTCCAGAATTTCTATTTGTGGCGTGAGCTGTGTGGCACGTAGCGCAACCACATGTTGTTGGTGTACATCATATCATCAAATTCAGGCCAAAATAGGTTGCTAATCATCGACCTATAGTGCTCGCCGTTGATGGTGATGGCCTGGCCAACGTTGTTCTCTAAGAAATAAGGGCCGATGGCGCTGCCACACACCAAACAGTGACGTGTGAATTGGTATCGTCCCAAATTCCACAGTTTTGTTTGTTGACGTACCCATTAATCCAGAAATGGACCTCCGCTTATGGCGACCGTAAAATAGGCGACAGCGAGTTACGTTCATCGAACAGAACACCCATGTTGAGAAAGCTATTTAATCATTTGCACGTGTTGTTGAACGCTATGTCCGTCCATGGTGATTTGGCAAAAACAGCCTGAATAAATGACAGCAAATTTGACAGATGTAGCTTCAACAATATCGCCGCTATCAACTGTCAAAGTTAAGAAGTTGCAATTGGAGGGCCTTTTACAACAGCTTCGCCCTCCTCCTCGTCTCTGCAGATGCTCAAATAGCCATTATAGGGGAGTCTTAATCTAGAGGCGAGACTTCCACTGGCGCTGTGCCCGGTTGTAACGCCGATGAAAGTTCTGAGATTCGGCCCCACTCATTCTGATCAGCCTGACTGAACGTTTAGGCTCGAAAGTAGGTTACAATTTTTCCGAAATGTTGCATCCTGTGGCAGAAGGCCATGTACATATGTGTACATATGCGTTTCAAGCTTCAGTAGATGTTTTGCGGTGGCGATTGGCATGAATGGCAGATCTCCATCGGGAAAGAGTGCAGACGCTATGCCCTAGGCGAGTTCGTCCGCTTCACAATTCTGTGGGATTTCACAGTTGCCCGGCACCCACACGATTTGGATGCTAAAATACTTGGCAATCTCGTTGAGAGATAGGCGGCAATTCAGGTAAGTCTTTGAATTAAAGGTGACTGCGCTCAGAGATTTGGTAGCTGCCTGGCATTCTGCCTGAAAAACGCTACAGTGTAGGCGGAATGACAATATAATTTGCGCGCGCTCAAGGGATTGCTAATACCCTTAAGTGTCCGGGGTCAAGACACAGCACGGGCCGAAGGTATAGAGGGAGAAAGGGAGAGGAGGTACCTACGCACATTGGTCTTAAATATCTGCGGGTTGTAGTCTGTGGGAAATATAGGACTGGGAAGAGCGTTCCAAATTCGCGTAGTACGGCTGAAGAACGAGTCTCTAGATTTAACTGTGCGTCCGAAAGTAGGCTTAAGGGTAAACTGATGAGCATTCCCGGCGAGACGAGTATTGCGGGTGCATTCATGGAGAGGAGGAATGCAGTTGGCTAGCTCACTTGAGCATCGTTTATTGAAATAGCGATAAAATACGGACAAAGGAGAAACGGTACGTCGATGTTCGAGCGAGTCTAATGACTTTGCGACATTGTTGTCTCCTATAAGTTTTATCGCTCGCTTTTGGATGCTATCTAGTATGTGCAGGGTGGTCTTTGGGGCACCAGACCAGATATGAGCGTTGTACTCAAGCTTGGGGCGGATATACGCCTTATAAATGAAAGCCATATCTGAGGGGCTGAAATATTTCTTGCATCGATTAAGGAAACCTAAACATTTCGCAGCATTTTTGGCGATCTCAAATATGTGAACGATCGCAACTAAGTGTTGTGTTGATACGCATACCAAGGATGGAAAGCTTTCCGGTTTCATCGACACAAGCGCCATTCATGGATAATGGCTGATTAAGAAGGGTTCGCTTGAGTGACATCAGACAGCATTGAGTTTTTGAAGCATTGAATTCCACTCTGTTGTTGTTTCCCCATCTAATTATGCTGTCAAGATCGGAATTCAATGTGCTTAACATACGCTGCCGGTCCAATTCAACGGCCGAAGGGCAGGGTCGTGAGTCTCGGAACGTATATGAAAAGCTGAGGGTGCTGTCACCAGCTAAGGAATGGATTGGATTAGAAGTAGCAGACAAGAAGTCATTAATAAAAATGAGAAAGAGTGTAGGAGACAGAACAGAGCCTTGGGGTACACCAGCCATTATTTGGTGCATATCAGACTCGAACCCATCCAAAACAACTTGAATTGAACGGTTCGAAAGGTAATTTCTAATCCATAGAAGAAGAGATTCATCGGTACCATATGCACGCATTTTCGACAAAAAAGCTTGATGCCAAACTCTGTCAAATGCCTCAGAAATATCAAGTGTAACGATGTTATTTTCGCCTGCATTATGCAAAGATTTGTTCCACTTTGTTCCAAATTGAATGTTTATACCCTTTGACTAGACACCCGTTAAAAGCGACTGCGCTCAGAGATTTGATTGCTATTTGACTGTCAGAACACCAGAACAGAGGATAGAGACATACTTTGTGCAGAAGATTACTTCTTCTTGTGCTTCTTGCTACAGTCCGGGTTGCTCGTGGACTGTAGTCTGAAAGCACCGACGGGCGGAAACCCCTCAGAAACCAGTTTGGCTTCCAGCATGTATGACAAACATGAAACATCTCAAATAAAAGCTGCCATAAACATTCATCGCCGCGAATTAAGTTTCAACCCATCACACTCCATACGCACCCCTCGACCAATCCCACCGCAAATTCGCCATCAGCACTGTTAGTAAACAAAACTATCTGCCGTCGTCAGAAGCACCTCAAATTTTCTTCAATAAACCAACCCCACCCGCGTTTATGAACTCATTTCACGAAGAAGATCCACCACTGGCCGCGGCAAATTTCTCGTGTCTTTTTCCAGCAAATTTCGGGGGATTGCGTGCCGGATTGCAGTAAAAGCGAAACGCTAATGGCTCACACAATTTCGCATCAAGCCGCACGCCAGCCGCAAGTCAACTGTCAGGACACGGGGTGTGACGTCCTGCCACACCAGCAGCGTAATGTTTGCGTGCTCGGCACTCGGCACTCGGCACGCCAGTGGGTGGGTGACCGGGATGAATTAGGGTTTTCTTGCGAAAAGTCAGAGAAAAACCGAATTCAATCCTCCTTGTTGTCCCCAATTCGCTGCGAGTGCTTAATGAATATTACCCACCTGACTGAACGCTGAATGGCCCACCAGAGACGACGACTCCGACCGGGCGGCGAGAGAGGACTCCGCTATGAATGAACACAGCCGGAAGGAGGACGCAGGCCAGGGGACATATTTATTGGAATTTCTCTGAGTTATTTATTTTTAATTTACTTTTACGACACAAAGTGACTCCTTGCAGTGACAATAAAAACTAATAAACGACCCACCGTGAGCACGTGTAATAAAAATTAATGAAGATGTCAATTGGAATTTCGAGGAGGAGCGAGATCCGCCGCTACGGTGGATTATGAATCTCGTCACTGGCCATGAGTGATTGTGTTGAAATATTTTATCTGCATCGCATCGACCGGATGGTACGGATGGCTCGTTACACACGCGACTGGCTGTGAGTTGTTCTTTTCTGTTTTAACGGCGAACGTGTGTTTATCTTTATGAAGGCACAAGTAATGTTTATAAACAAAGGCAATGAGGAAAGCATTTGTGTTTATGAACGAACGATGTTTGCTGTGGGCGCTGATGGGCGGCGTGTATCTCCGATGAGGACGCGGTTCATTTGAGGAAGTCGGCTCTTCTGCTCTTGTTGATTAATACTTGTTCTGTTTTGAGGAATACAACTCCGACGCGTGGAAGTGGTTAATTAAATTCTGAGTAGTCTGTGTCTTTGCACGGACGGGGGCCATTCCACAAGGATGAACGATATTTTATTCGTCCGCCTGTTCAAACAAGAGCTCGTAAAGCGGCCACTTTTCACTGAGGAACGAAGGCTGCGCGGCGAGGCTGATGATTTCACAAAACCAAGTGCACCCATTACAAGGGCCTTGTCGTGTCCTGCTGTTAAACAAGTTCTGTGAGTGCCACCACGTCAGGAGTAGAAAAACCCGCCGCTCAAAGGCCAGAACCATCACAATACTGGTCAATTAGTAGAGACGATTGAAATGTTGCACTGACGCACGGAAAATGTTGACGCACTTCCTTCCTCAACACCGTGGAATCATCAACCAAAATTCCACTTAATTTAAACGGCCAACAAATGACTCGCCGACGGATGATTTTCACTCGTACGTCAGTGTTCTCCACATGGCCGAATCGTGGCATTATCCGCCACCTGAAAGTGCTCTAAAAATATGCTTCGCATCAAGTCCCGCCCCCCGCTCAGCATGAATGACGTCAATTTGGCCCACCAGCCAATGGATTATGGGGCACTAAGTCTCTTTGACAAATGCCTTCATAAAACCCGACACAATTCAATTTGCACATAAATTTTAAAGTAAGCCCGCATTGCACGCGGCCGTTCTCACCCTCACCACCACCACCCCCCAGCCCGTCTCATATGCGGGCGGGCGTCCACACTCATTATTGAATTCCATAAAGCGATTATGACCGCCTTTCAGGAGTCCTCCAGTGTGCACTGTGTGCACACATATGTGCGCGGCACGTTCTCGTAAATATGCGCCCTTTCATCGAGGTTGTTAACCCGAGTTACAGCCAGCCAACCGTGAGTAACGAAAAAGAAAATCGATAAAGAGCATTAAATTTAATTAAGTCATCGAGCGTCCCTGGCAACCCTTTCCACCTATCCTAACCCCACTCTCCCCCCGTCGTTAACCACAATCACCAAGACCAGACTAATCGATTCAAAATTTCCACTCACCGCCGCAAAGGAGATTGTGTATCTGTATCTAAGCAAATTGACAATTAAACCGTGAGTCGTCGTTTCTGGGAAAATATTTGCATCGTCAAACAGAGAAAAAAAACCCCCACACACACCCAATTCATCCCCCACCCTCCGCCAGCCAAATAATGAGCCACTGTGTGTATCGCAGAGATACCTATCCGCCCCGCACTTCGTTTATCTCTAAATCATAGGCAAACTCAAAAAGTGTTGACACTTTTTTGGCAACTTATCAATTTGTCAATATTTGGTTTTAACTTTTTTTTTTGTTCCATTTTTCCGCCTCTTTTTTGCGTTCGCACCCGTCCCGGGTGCAAGGCTGGTTGACGGCGTATGTTGGTGGTGAAAATTAGCCCTCGACGGTGTTGGGAAAAGTTGATGGCATTTGTTGGGGGAAACTTTGACAATATAATTCTTTTTTTTTTTTTTTTTTCCTGAAACTTGAGCGCTTTGGGGGTGGCGAATGGACGATGAATTCTTTTTTCCACCCCGTTTGACGCGTTATCGTTATTTTTTTTGCGGGGGATGATATGATTTCGAGTTGGAAATAACAGGAAAAGTTTCGGGTCGTCCTTGTGCACTATCTCTGTGCACACACACACTTTGCAAGCGCGGGCGGATGGCGGAGGAATGCAGATTCAACTTCGGGACAAAGATCATCCTCTTAAATCAATTAGGGACATTCGACGGAAGTTTGAGCTCGTTTTTTTTTTTTTTTTGTGTGTTTTTAGCGAACGACCGATGGTGTGGGTAGATGGACAGGTAAATTGGGTTTTAAGTCAATTTTGCGAAAACTCCGACAAAGAGGGTCGACGACTGATTTGGGTTCAGCAGATAGGACCCTGATTGATGTTTTACGCAAAGTTTGAGTGGTTTTTGCAAGAGGCAGTGATGTCGGTTAGGGAGACATCGAGTTGAGGGAAACTGCGATGGTTTAGGGGATAAGAGACTTCTGGGAATAAGTTTATCCGATTCTTGGTGCGGATTTGACATCCTTGCATCAATCACATCCATCGGATCGAGCTTACAGCGGAGGTGTGTGTGCTTAGTTTACAATATGTAGAGCTTAACTATCGCTGAGCGTGTGGACATTGTGAAAACGTGTTACGAAAATAGTGAGTCTTTAGTAGAAACGATTCACCTGTGAATGATCACTTTGCGGACACAACACTCTTATCAGCTATTATTCTTTTTTCACTCAGTGGATACGTTAACAAGGTATACGCCTGCTTAAAGTCGTCTATAAAACCCTGTCCAGAGTACGGTGTGAACGTCTAAACTGTCCCAATGTGGCTTCCGGTCCTGCAAATCGACTATAGACCAACTATTCACACTAAGGCAAATCCTGGACACTGGAGACTAGTGAGTTACTTACCACCTTTTTATTGATTTTAAAGCCACATACGAGAGCATTCATCGCAAGGAGCTATTTGACGCGATGGCGTAATTGTGGATCTTTGGAAAATTTATCCGGTTGTGTCGCACCACGAAACACCGTGCAGTCCCGTTTAAGAGCTTCCTTTTCCTTTTGAAAATCCACCGAATTTCAGCAAGCTGTCGTGTGATCCCTTCAAGCTGGTAGTGAAGAAGAGAGTGCGGCGGGCAGCTGTAAGCACGGAAGGCACTGTCTTCTACAAGTCAGTCCAAGTTACGCAGATGACATCGACATCGCGCGCATTCCTCAGCGTCGCGTGCTGGAAGATTTCACGTCAATTGAAGGACCGACGCAACGAGCTGGTCTTAAGGCCAATGAGGACAAAACAAAATAAAGGGTGTTTTTTTAGAGGTTTAAGTTGGCAACACTATTTTAACTGGAGGCCATTTTATCAGCTGTCAAGCAATTTGTCCTTAGTCAGGATGTCACATAGCTCGTGGTGTCACAACTGATTTACTGAAGGAAACGTTTGGTAACCGCATAACCCGTGAATTGGCCTCCAAGTTCGTGCGATTTAAAGCCGTTGGAGTATTTTCTGTGGGGATATGTGAAGTCACTAGTCTACGCTGATAAGCCCGAAACGATTCACCACTTGGAGAACAACATTCGCCGTATTATTGCCGATATACGACCACAGATGTTGGAAAAAGTCAACATTGGAAAATTTAACCTCCAGTTTAGACTACGTCTGAGCGAGCCTTGGCGGTCATATATCATAGAAATCATATTTAAATTATAATGCCAGAAGATTATCTTTCGAATTATGTAAATTTCATGTCAATTTAAGAAAATCCCTTTTTTTTTATTCCATTTCAAAGTTCTAAACATCTAAAAAAAAAAAAAAAAAACACCCTTTATATACTGACGAGCAAAACACGTGCCGCCGCAAGCCAACTGGACGAAAACATTTCGCTCCAGGGCTACAAATTTGAGATAGTAATGGAGTCTGTCACTCAGACTCACATCCTCCTTGGGTTCCACGTCAGATAAGGAAAGAAACTTGTCGTCGCCTTAACTCGGGGCAAGAGTTAACTCCACAAACGACATAATCGTGGAGATCTCACATAGAACAGTCCTTCCCAACCGCTGCAACTTCGGTTTGTTGAAGCACCTGGGCAGAAAACTCCTGCCTCAAAGGACTCTCTGCTCTACAAAGCCCTTATTTTGCCAGTCCTGATATACGGAACCGGTAGCTGGATGATACGCAAAACGGCAGAACTGATTCTTGGTGCCTTGGAAAGAAAAATTCTACGTTGACAACGTCACGTCTGCGAGGAAGGAACATAAGTAAATGCTGCGAGCTGTACAAAGATGTGGATGTAGTCCGGTGGGCAAAATCCGTTGCCTGCATTGGCTCAGCAACATAGAGCGGAAAACACTGCTCCAGCTAAGAGCGTCTTCGAATCCGAGCTTCCTGGTTGAAGACGGATAGGTAGACCGAACCTCCGGCACGGACCCAATTATAGCGAACCCAAGACAACTTGACGACCGGATCGGAACTTTTATGGGTGGCAGGACTGTTGAGGGACACTGTGACATCCCAGAGAATTGTGAAGCGGACGAACTCGCTAGAAAGGGCACAGCGTCTGTACTTTTTCAGGGTTGAGATCTGCCACACATGCCAATCGCCACTGCAAGACGTCTAGTGAAGCTTGAAACGCTTGCTCATACAAACCGTGGATGGTCTCCGGGAAGTTTCATTCTCATCGCTACAGCCGGGTGTTAACCAAACCGTTTTGGCTTCAAACCGGAGAGGAAGTGAAAAGCAGGTGGATTCACTTCTCCCACAAGAAGACCAGCGTCTTGGCATTATTGCGAGATAAATTTCGAGTTTTTTTTTGTCTTGAAGTAGCCAACATGACTGGAATTCTAATTTGTGTGCCCGAGCTGTTTGACGAGTATTCGTCAAATTATGGAAGAGTTACTGGCCGATATGTGCCGAAAAGTCATCGAAAATTAACTTGTTAGAAACAAGTCCTTTTTGAAGGACTCCCGTGGAGGGCATTTGAAGGACACTTACTTTCATTCATAATGGCAAGATCTAGGCAATATTCTGATATTAAATTTTTATCGAAATCCAAGTCATAAATGGGTTTTATGTGAATTTGCTTTTGGAACCACAAGCTGGATGAGTGGGGTCCTCCACACGTATTATTCAACCACCCCCCTTTGCAGGGTCAAATCGGGACACCTCTTCTAATCACACACAGAGATTTACAGTCAAATCTCAGCAGATAGCCAGTGAAACACGGTGGAGCACACCTTTCCATTCCATCAGTGGAAGGTGCGATGACTTATGACTGACGGACGATAAAAAGAACACACAATTGCCCGTGTTCACTAGCAGGAGGACCGAATGGTCACCAAATCGACCTAGCCTGGACCATATGCCTCCATCAACCCAACCGACACTTCCTTTATGACGGACGCCCACAAAAGTGAAACAAGCATCCTCCTCCAGCACTCAAAGAGGACTCAATTTTTCACCAGTTTATACGAGAAATACGAGCCGATTAAATAGAGGTGGACGACAAGCACCATCTCCTGCGCACAACCTCTCCCATTGACGGCCAATTAAATCCTCACCAGTCCGTTCAATCCGCGCTTAATGGCACCTTTGGGAATGAAAAACCCCATTCACCGACCTCTGGCATATGACAGGCAAGCCGTGATATCAAACTTTTATGTGACGAATGAACTGTAGCGCTCGTTTAGATAATGGTCCGACTTTACGGCCATATCTGTGCGCCGGGACAAAGGCATTGGCAAAGGCGCAATTTTACAGCACTTGCCCCTCGGGTTGCCGTGCGTGTGGAGTGCGTCCCATTCCCGCCGAATGGGGCCAACACACACACAAAAAATGCCATCAGCCCCCTTTTCAAAAACCGTTCACAGTCGTAACAAAAAGTTTAATAATTAAAATTGAAATTAAACTCCTCGCTTCTTGTGTTGTTTTTCTGTTTTCCATCGGCGCGCGGTGTTACACTTACACGCACCCAACGGGGTAATTTCATTAAGCGTTCGCTTTGTGTGCATGTTGTGGGCCGCCTGCTCTTTGGGTTTATAGTCACCTCCTTTACGATATGGGAAGCATCTTCTTCTCTCCGAGCCAGAACATGGTTTTAATGTTTTAGTAATGAGGCAGCATTGCATGTTGGCACATTTTTTTTTGCGCTAGTCCCCGTCATGCTCATCCCCATCCGAGCATCTGGCGGCTGCTCTTGTTATCTGCCACAGTGCGTGTGTGTTGCCAGTTTATTTATATGAGCCTCCAACGACGGCAAACGGGGAAAAAAATACGCTTCCCGCCGCAGTCATCTGCTCCAGCAGTTCCCAGCGCGAAGCATCCCATTTAGGCCGACAATGACAGCGGGTACAACAATGACGATGACTACCACACGACCACCGCGACTACTTCTGTGACAACGACGATGACGATGACGACGACAGCGCGGATGATGATGATCGCACGACGTAGTCAACCCACAGAAGGAGGAAGCAGGCCGCCCCACTGCGGGCATGCGAACTGCTTTTATGTGACAGTAAACTGCCTCGAAGGCATGTGTTGTCGGCGTTGAGCTCGTTTTTTTTTTTTCTTCTTCTCTGTTTTGTTACAGTTTCGGTTTACTTCCGCAAAATAATTACAAACAAAAAAGTTGATGTCCGCTTAAAGGCCATGTCGATGGCTCCAGCGTCCGCACCTATCTACGAGCAGCCGATAAACAAGTGTGTACCTCGGTCTTGGGCAACCATTTAATCCAGAGTCAGGGACGCTTGTTATCGCGATAACGTGACACCCGCACACGCACATTCAACAGGACACGGGCGCGGGGTGGTGGCGCATGCCTTAGCTTTAATGACATTGCCCCAGAATTCCCAGTGATTTTGAGTGTCTCTTTGGTGATTTTATGGCAGTCGGCGGGAACAAGAGAAAAAAAAGCAAATTAAATGCAAAGTGTTTCAGGAATTCAGAGGATTTGCTCAAATTGATGACTTGGCAGAATCCATTCGCTGCACGGGGCTGGGGGGGAAGACTGAGCAATTTAAATCACAACCGGCATAGCAAATTGAATTTGCAGTGCCGCGACGAAGGTCGGCAATAACTTGAAGGGTTTAATTGGAAGAAAAAGTTTTTTAATTGACTGACGCTGGGGATTTGAAGAATTCTGCGATCTGCAGAAACAAAACTGAAGTGTTGGCGTGATTGCCTGAGGTGGAGCGGACGGCTGAACGATGAAGTGTACACGAAGAGTGAATGGGCATGTCTAATTCGATGGAATTCTTGCCTTGCATACGGCCACTGCTGTTGGGGCAGGGATCGGTTTTAATTTAACGAATTAGTCAGAGTTTGATGGTGTCTGTTCTGTTCATAAATTCTTGAAGGCAATTGAAAGGAGAATTCTGTAGATTCTGAAAATTAGCCTCTTCGAATGATTTAAGTGCGGGAAGGGTCCTCGGGCATTGAAATGATTCTCTTCGGGCATCACTGGGTGTGGTAGCTGGGATTGCCAGTGATGAACAGTTTCCTACCTCAAGTTGGCTTGAGTCAGCAAACGAATAGGTTTGTGCGAAGCTCCAGCTCAAACCCCCACGAGCTGCAGATCCGACAAGTAAGTAAGGAGCGATGGTAAATAAAACGAAACCGGTTGCCCTGGACAGTCAGGGCAATATCGTAGACTTTAAGTCAAGGCAAATGGTGGGCTATTGACTACATATCCTCGTCCAAAACAGTCTAGATGTATTTGGAGTCCAGTTCACTCGACGATTTTGAGAGATAACACCCCAATCAAGGAGCTTCTTCAATAAATTCTGTTTTTGCCTCGTATTGTGCGGCAAGTAGTGCTGCCTTGTAGACAACAAATCTCGCCCATGCCAACTCCAATTGGGCGACAGAAGTGTCAGTGATCTTGACAAGCACAAGTGTGGCGTGTATGGGCCGCTTTAGTGACGTTCTTCACTGATCCTTGCCATCTACTCAGCTTCATCTTAAGAGCAGTGTGGGCAAATGAAGCGATCGATGCATAAAGCAAACAAACACGTGGCATTTTGTGATGTTACGATGTCTCAACAATTGACAGAAGATCTTCTTAACTCCAGCTCAAGCTGTTTCATTTATTGACTTGATTTACCACGTAGCGCCTCGACACCGAACAGAATTGTGTTCTTAATAGAAGAGAACCATGATTCTTAAAGGGTCCGTGGATACAAATATTCACCCAAATAGGGTGAAGTGCTTCTAACCATAGTAAAATGACAAACCATTTTGACAACAAATTGACTGTCACTACGAACAGAGCTGCCAAGATGAAAGAAAGAAAAAAATAATAAAGTGCTGCACACTTGGGACACGTCTTTCGAACTGCGGACTTCGACAGGCTCTGACATTTCATTCACGGGGAATTTTCTGCGTTCGCAGACGCTTGCTTTACAAATGTATTCTCACTTAACTCCTCCCGGGTAGAACTCGCGAATTTTTCAGTCGTGAATTTGTGGACTGTGTCTGCCAAAGAAATGACTAATTCACAGAGGAAACACGCTGCTGAGGGTATTTAAACTAGATTTAGTTAAAATTGGTTATTTCTGAGAATTCGCAGTCGCAGTTCGCGGCTCATGAGTAGAGCACTTAAAGGGTGGACCATGCTGCTCTGACACTGAAAGAAGTTTTTTGATGGGTGACGCTAGAGACCATAGAGGGCGGGCCAGGGCAGAGCTTCCCAGCAACTACTCGGGTTGTGAGTGCTATTAATCTCTCACGAGCGGAAGGGGCCCACAATGTTTTTTTATGACGGCTTCGAACCAGCGTTGCCGGTTATACTTCAATTGAAGTTTTTTTACTTCGTTTTCATAGTTTTCAATACTTCAACACTTCCTCTTTCACAAAAATGCTTCACTTTTTGTTGACTTTACAATTTCCCTCCCAATCGGAAAATTACGTTATTCATCAATGAACTCTTCCATTAAGTGCCCAAAACACTCGAAAATCTATTCGATGACCACATCGATAACTGCATAACTAGTCGTATAACACAATAAAAATATAAACTTTTATAATAATACTTCAGTTTTCAGCTAAATACTTCTATTTTTTTTTTTTTCAGGAAAATACTTCACTAAAAATTGCCAAACGGCAACGCTGCTCCGAACGACCAAGTCTGAGAAGCTTTTTCTGGACAGTTATACTTATTGAGCATTGAGGAGGTGGGGCCGTGAAAATTATTTTTGTCGTACTGGGATTCGAACCTAGCCACCGAAGTTTATGTGCGTAGGAGTCGACACACAGTGTGGTGCAAATGCAATGCTGTAGACCAAGTGAGAATCTGTTCCACTCTTCAGCACGTCTTGATGAAAACAACCGAAACCTTCGAATAAGCACATTCATTCTTACTAAGATATGACAAGATATGACAAAATTGACTTGATGAATGATGACGATGCATAAATTGAAAGAATGGTGGGAAACGATCCCAACTAACTAAGGTTAATACTTTTGTTATTGACTTTATTCATTGTTATTTAAATGAATGAGCTTTTCGACATCATACCCATTGGTCTATTATCATGGGTTTAGGCTGCTCTAGAAATTTCGAAAAATCATTTCTATACTTTCATAAGACCTCAAAAATGATATCTCAAAAGATAATGGTCGGATTATGGAAAATCTCCGATTCTAGTACAAGGTCAGGGATCCCCCCTTTAGTGCTCAAAACTTCAAAACTCCTACTACAACGCGTGTATCTCAAAACAGCATTTTTAAATTCGGCCGGAAACATAACCATTTTCAACCGATTTACATGAAATATTGAATATACCTTGAAAAATACATTGTACAGTAGTTTTTTTAGAATTCTTCATTTTTCATTTGAAAGCGCGTCAGTACTTTCATATCAGTTATTGTACAAACTAAAAAAGGCTTTATTATAATTAAAAAAATACAGGAGCTGTTTGTCCGACCGTGGACCCTGTAAAAGCGGAGACGCCATCGGAGAAACGCGCACAGCCGTCGTCTTGAAAATAATGGCTTGACAAAAAATCGCTGTATAAAGTTAATGATATGTATAATTTATTGGAACCTCGATTTATTTTGTAGCATTTCTGAAAAAAAATCCTTAAAAAGCCTATATCTCCAGCATCTACTTTTTTTTTTTTTTTTAAATTTTAATTGGGCACCATGATGCTTCAATTTGATGAAACTTCGTTAACAAATTATATTGACAGGATAGAATATAATAGGAAACAACTATAAGAGAGACAACCAACTTCACAGCTGATTACCTCACTTGTCCACAGACGAATTTCAGGGACCTTTCGATAGTTAAACACGAAATTAGTCAGAGAAAGTGATTTAGAAACGCTCTCAAATATTTTAAGGGTCTCGTTGGGTAGAAGTTGGATGCCCCAATATGTTCCGAAAATGCTTCATAATCAAACGAAACGCTTACTGTTTTCAGTAAAAAAAAAAAACAAAAATCGTTGACTCTTCGTAAGAATTTTTGTTCATAGCCTTTTTCAAAAAAAATCATTCACAATTTGTGATTATTCGAATTACTGTAGTATACTGACATCGAGAAAGCATGCACAACATCAAAACTCGGCCAGAACGTCACCTTAGGCAGCTATAACTTCGAGGTAGTAAGGGCCTTCGTCTACATCCGCATTGCGGAAAACAGTACAGACAACATCAGTAGCGAGATCAAACGCAGAAAAACTCTTGCCAACGGCCTTTTTTTTTTTGGAATGAAAAGGCAATTCAGTAATAGAGCCGTGTCTCGGAAGATCTGGATCATCCCCGTCTGGTTCTACGACGAAGAGGCGTTGACTATATAAAAGGCGGATGAAAAGGTTCTTGGTCTCTTCGAAGGAAAAGTTCTGTGCGTGATTCGAGGTCTTGTTTGTGTAAGTGGCATTTGGAGAAGATGGTGCAATCGCTAATTGTACAGTCTAGCCAGGAGTCGACACGAATAAGATGTCTAGACCACGTTGAGCGTAGAGCACAATTTAGCTCCGCCAGTGAACTCTGAGCCTGTGGGACAACGCAACAGAGGACGTCCACTCACAAGGTGGGTCACACAAGTCGAGGGGGACCTCAGCCGGCGAGAAATCATGCTGGTTGAAGAGCCAATTTGGGTGAGACTCAGATCCACCTCGTACTAAGAAGAAGTTCATGACGTCAATGAAGTCTGATTGATTAGACACCCCCTCAATCATCTGCCAACGAGAAAATAGCCCGTCGCCCACGAAATACTTCTCCTATTTCATTTTTTTTTGCAGACATTCGTATTGTCGCCACAAAATACATGACGACTTCCTGGTAATTGTAAGATGATCGACCAGCGCAAGAGTACACTTATCACCTAGCAATTAATTACTTCACGTGACACATGACGACGCGTGGTCGCCACACCGCCTGACTGATCATGTCTGGCCTGTGTCACGACAGTATTGACAACTTCCATCGGTCACGATATTTATTAATAGAATCATGTTGATTCTCCAGTCGATGCTAATAATTTAATTGCATGATCCACGGAGTCATTTGTCATCCGATTCAGCGAACTAGCGATAGTCCTTGTCACAACAAATCACAAAAGTATGCATATTTAAGTCCAGCAGTCGCTGTAAAATCGCCATGATTGTTTCCACAGAACACCGCATCACGAGATACAACGATACTACCCCCCTCCCCGCACACAGCAGCATCAAATTCATCATCAACGTCTAATTAAAAACCATCCAACTGTGTGTGCATTGCACTTTTCCGAAACTATTACCGATTCCGAGTGCTTACTGCGCTCAGAGGCAGCGGATCTCGTGACCCCGATATTTCCTACTCGCTTTTGTGTGTTCGTAACTTTCACACCCACGGTCAGAAGTCACTGCCATCAAGTGTAATTAAAATTTTTTGCACTAAAGATACATGTGCACACATCATTGAAATTCAGCGAACGTCGAGGGCGCGAATGTTAATGCAAAAGCAACATGCATTCCACCCCACTCTCGCCGCGACTAGAACGAGGTGTGCATCGCGTAGAGACAATTTATTCGCGCACATCTCTTCCTCGTCTCTCGGCACGGCTTAGTGTCTAAAAGCGATCCGAGATGCCAATGACCTTAGCTAAGTACGTAGGCCAGGCCTTCATACCGAAGTGTCAGCCTTCGATTTTCACTCAGATGATTATCGATAATGACGATGTTCGAGCGAAAAAAAGATGAAAAAAATCGTTCACGTTGATTATTTATAAATGCGATTGCGGCGTATCACACCGTCTTCCTTCCTTCCGCTGGAACGAGGTGCTCCACAAACATGAACGCTCACGACGGTGGAGAGACAGTCAGTCAAGAGGTAGGTATGCGACTCCAAAGCGAGCACCGCCGTCATTAGTGTTCGGCTGACGTTCAATGTGTCGCGCAATTAATTGCGTGTGACAAATGAAGACCGTAAACGGGCGAGCAAGAAATGCACATAACAATGGTATTTCGTGGAACATGACCAAACCAGGCCAGAGGCACAACAGCGCGCACAGGAAAGAGAAAGGTGAGCGCGACAGCAGTGTCCGTGCACGCTGGTGGTCTGCATGACATGGATGTAAAAATAGCACTGAGTATGAACGGAGCCACCTCGCTTGTCCAAGTGAGCGCGCGCATTCACCTTGAGAATGGCCTCCATGGGCATAAGGCATCCATCATCAGTCACCGGTCGCCCGCCGTGAGGCGAGTGTTTTTGTGTCATGCCACGTTTGCTCCTCCGCCTCCCTCCCCCTCACCGGGAGCCTCACCCAACGGCAATTTGTTTTGTTTTTCCTCACTTTTCGTGTTCTGCTTTCGTTTTCGTCGCTCCGACTCCTGGAACTCATTTAAATAAATGAAAAGTGAAAGAGCGCAACGGTTCGGGCTGGGCTGGGATTAGGCCTGCTGATGACAAGCGGGATTACGGAGTAACACCGGCGACGGGCAAGTGAGGCATGCAGAATGTCCATTAGGCAGGCGGGGATTACATAAGCTTTAGAGAAAAACTTCCCGGAGTGTCTGAAGGATCTGCGTTTCTGTTTTGTTTTGGAAAAGTTAATGGAATGGAATGGAATAGAAATCCTCATGTAAGATGTATACGCAGGCGTTTGCAAGGGAATCGTGTTGTACATGCACACATTCGTAAAATTGAGTTATGACAGACGGGGAATGGAACGGAAACTGAAGGCAAGCACGAACTTTGTTTTCTAAAAGGAACTCGCCGAAAACCAGGTGACAGTTTGAGAAGAGAAGACGTTTTAAATTCAATCTCTTGATCACTAAAGTGAATGGGACCAAGTTGGGAATGCTGAGGTACTTCAATTTTCTTTGAATCAAAACATAAATACTTTTCATTTACACCACCAGCTGTCGCACTGTCTCTCGATGTCGCAGAGCTGCTTGGATTTTACTTACGAATTTCGATTTGAGTGCTTGTCAATCTTACCTGAAAAGAAAAAAGAAAAAGGTGTTGATAAAAAATGTAATTTAAACTAAATTTGTAACAAATCAACAAGTGCCATTGAACGTATTTTAACATAAAATTGTACAATAATGTGAAGCGAGAGCTTAAGTTAAGCTACAAAATTGGTAATCAAAGGGAAACGAATGTAAAGTGAGGACAATGTCGTCCTTTCTGTTGTTTCTTCCAATTACATTATTGACAAGGCATTTTTAACATTTAAGGATTCAACTGCTTGCCGAGGGAAACAAGGGTAGCTTTGAGATCTTTGTTGTATTTGCCATTATGGGATTGCTTTTGACTACAACTAGGTTTACTCTGTTTAGTGGTGACACTATGGACCAATAGGTCCTTGCGAAGGCTCAGTCGCCACCCGCCTCACCTGAGTTTGTCTTAGGGTAGTTTAGATTAGGTTAGGATAGGTAGGAAGACAGACGGACGTAAGCCGCGTCTGTCTTATGGCTGGCTATACCATTTGTGATAATAAATTCGCTATAACTTCACTAAAACAGGCCGACATCTGCCAAAGAAAGTACTACATCATAGGAGCTAAGTAAGGTTAGGTAGTAAGTGGCTTCAGATGCACTTAGGCCAAGGTAGGCCCGTTGTACTGCCACGTGGGATTGCCTTACTATGACAGCCAACCTGCTTTGTTGCCCATAATGATCCATTCCCTCGTCCATCACGGAGGTGTGAGCCGGCAAGGCGTCGGAGCGGGGCAGAGGCAGGGCGTGCAGATGTCGCGCATAATATCGTCGCCGAGGGCAAATTCCTGGCATGCATGCGGGCTGATCCACGTCCCCGTGGAAGCGCGCGCCCGGTAATCACAATGTAATTAGAAATTGCTTCATTTATCTCCGACCAGGTGCCTTATCATTCGCGTCCAGTTCGAGGTGCATCTATGGACTGGATGCTCGTCTAAGCTGCCGGCCGGGGGAGCGGTTCGCAGCACATTTAGAATGCACCCTCGAGGCATTGTGTGCGCCGCCGCTCCGTTCAGCTACCATTCAGTTTGTGTGCATTTTTTGCTTCGTTTTGTTTGTCGATTCTCTCTGGATGGATATGAAAGCAAAATATCGCTCTGCTCCATGCCTGTTCTAGTATTGATTTGACAGGTATTTCACAGAGGTCACCTAGATTATCGAATAAGCAGGAACCCAATATAGCTCCAATTCCTGATCAAGGCTAGTGCAGGGCAGCTACAGGGAAAGTGTAACACTTTTCTTCTCTTCTTCAGCTAGACAACTGCTGCATAAATCATTTGAGAATAGTCCTAGTCTTTTTGCGTGCAGACCTAATACGCAGTATCCGGTAATTATTCCCACTGCAGTGTCCTTTAAGGAGATCAAGCAATCTGATTATTTTGGATAGAGACGGGGCCAAATTTGCTTGAAGATTTAGCATGTAGTGCCTGTCTAACATCTGGTGTTGACTTTTTGTTTACTGAGAACTTGAAGGTGGCTAAGTGAGTGCCTAAGTTACAAGGGGGCAGATTTTTGTGAGTTTGTCAGCTTCACAGTTTCCCCTAATGTCTCTATGGCCCGGTACCCAGCAGAGGCGAATGTGAAACTGTTCGGATCTGTCGTCCCGAGATGTGCGACTAGTTTAGATATTATAGAGAACGAAGTCAAGGATTTTATTGCTGTCTGGCTATCGTAAAGATACAGATATCGCGGGCGGATATCACGTTCCACCTCAACCAGAACAGGGCTCCGCTGATCTCTAAGCGCATACAGGGCTAAGGAAACTGTATGATCAGTATGTCGAATTCAAGGCCTCAACATCTTCACACCCCGATTAACGAAAGTTCTGGGTGTCATGTACGAACCTAAGGCAGTGGGACTATGCAAAGAAGAAAAAGTGATCAGTCCAGCTAACGACTCAAGCTATTTTCACTGTACACACTAACATTTGACCAAGTTCTCAGAAAAATTGTATGCTCATTTCATAGAGTTCATCAGTCCACAGAGTTCTAACACTTAAAAGAGTTTCCAAGCTAGGACCAACAAGCGGCTAAAAAGCCCTTAAATCTGAAGGAGGAAGGCGTTACGTGGCATTCTACAAGTCAAAACGTCCCTTGAGAAGGACATGGGGTCTTAAACCACGGATGTGTATACAACATGACCCATCTTGTTGTCTCCCATTCGAAGTGACTGTGATACAGGACACAGCACTTGAGTTAGGAGACGACAAGTGGCAATAAAAACCATACCATTAGGCATTCCGGCATCGAAATTGGTCAGATTATGCAGACAAGGCATCAGTGAGCTATCTTTGGCTAATAAAGTGACTCTATGCTGGGTACGGGATCATAATGGCATCCAATGAAACGGCCCCCGTCAAAAAATGATCTGAAATGGGAGAATGGCAATCCCTCGTGTATATACGCAGCTCAGTAGGATTTTCCAAAAGGAAACAAAATTGGAAGACGGAGCTCTGGATAGAGTACTCGATGGCTTAGTCTGGGTACTGCAGCAAGTGCTCTGTGACCGACGCTGAGCAAGATGAGATCATCATCATTGACCAGTTTTAATCGGAAGGATGGGCGCTTGGACATCTGCATTGCGTCTAAACATACCGCACGACTTTTACAGAAGCTGCAGAGACAAGGAATATAATCTATCCAACATCTGTTCTGCAAATGCCGAGCAACCCTAGCAAAGAAAAGGAGGCAGTTCCTGGGAAAGGACTTCTTTTCAGAGGTGGTGGACATGAACTGGTGTTGAACTGAAAAATCTCGACGAATCTTGATGGTTTTAGGAATAAAATAAGGTCTCACGGTAGCAAAACATCAAAGCAGTGACTCAACTCGCGGGATTAAACTCGAACCACGGCCGTAAAGTCGTCAGAGAGCTCATATATCTACGGGGGACGTTCAATATATTCTCGGTATCGGGGTGAAGCTGTGGTTGTATATATAAATTGTACATATAAATTGCTTATCTATCAAGTAATACTATTATTTTAGTGCATTCATGTAAAATTTCATATAAATGTGATTATTAATTCGCGTTTTATCTCTAGTTAAGCAGAATACCCTTTTATTGCCGACTTGAGTTCTTCATCATACGAAAATCTTTTTCCACCAAGACATTTTTTCAAATCCGGAAACAGAAAATAATCACTAGGGGCATGGTCTGGACTATAGGGTGGGTGTTGGATTCAATTTATATATACAACCACAGCTTCATCCCGATACCGAGAATATATTGAACGCCCCTCGTACCTCCTCACTGGGTATACGACATGCTTTCATTCAATTAACAGCCATAACAATATTGATTGTTACGACACAATACACCTGGATGAGCTCTATCCTTACAAGAATTGTAAATCACACATTTTCGCTGTCTCGATGTTTGCGCAGCTTTATCTCCAAAACGGGTGCACGGATTTCGGTGGAATTTGGCATACAAATGGTTTATGTTCTGAATTATGAATGCTTTTCCTGAAACCGCACTTCTAAAAAATAAGTCTTAGAACGTCCATGTGATCCAGACTCAAGTCGAAAAATCAGACAAATCTTCCCAATCACGACCGAATCTCTTTATCGTACGTAGATCTCTAAAGCCAATTATCATGTTGGCACTTTAAAACCTGACAGCTCAGGAAATTGAGTCGATCGTGTACAGAAGTAGCCGGCAGTGTGCCACGGAAATTATCATACATCGACCACACGCTTCGATCAGGCGCTAAAATGATTCCCAACGTTAATCAAATTCCGTGTTGACTTCACGTAGCAGCGTCACAAATTTATGGTCAACACAATTCACTCGACTGTTATTGTTACTGACGACATTTTTGGAAAGAAAAGGGGCTTCGTGCGGGCACTTTTGGCTTGAGCAACGATCATGAGTTGTGATCGGAAATAGAAAATGCACGCTATCACTGAGGTGGCTATGGATGACCTTTAAAACAACTCAGAGGTCAGTCAAAGCTAGATTTCTTCTTTCTATTTTGGAAAGATCACCACGATCAGAAGATGTTTGTTTTTGGAGTACAAGAAAAACCCTACAGATTACCTCCGGCTAAGGGAGCCTTCGTATTCAAGGCATCAGCTTTTAAAAAGAAGAGGCAAGCAGAACCCCAAGAAGATCAACTGATCGCTGGATTGAACTGATCGTGGAATCAACCTGATAGCGGAATTAAATTGATCGCGGGATCAAACTGTGATCGCAGGCTTGATGACTAGAACCATCTAGAATGGACTGCGATAAGCAATAAGCCACGCGATTTGCGTTCAAAATAAATTAAGTCAATCAAGTGGAAGATCACTTCAGAGGTTCACTTCACAAAAACACCCAAGACAACTTAGCTGCCTCATCACATGCGTAAGCCATTCCCTCCCTCATGGAATATTCATTGACACCGCCTTGAGCAATTTTAGGCGGCAAGATTTGCTCCGATAAACGTAAGAGGAAGAGCTTTAAGTATTTAATGCGATTTTTACGAGCCATCAATCACTGAAGTCACATCAAACTCTTCGTCGTATAAATAGCGCTGAACTAAGAACGCAGATTTTCGCATTCAACCCTCGCCCAAGTGTGGACAAGTTTAGGAATGAGATCAGATCAGTGGAAGCCGAACAGAGGCCCCTCTGTAACGAACAGATGCCTACTGATTAAATTACCATAATGTGACCGTCGCCTTGGCGCTGCGAACCCGGACGGGTTCACCGAATTCGAAATGAATGAATCTGCTGATAAAACATTCATTTGTTTGGATATTCACTGAATCGGCGGCATTCCAGCATCAACAGCAAACGCAAATAATGGCGGCAGCTCCCCAAAAAAAACACCTGCTCAAGAGTTCCTAGCTCACAAAAAGAAACAGATGTCATTTCCTTTGTGTTTCATTAGCCAGATGTGCCGTCTTTCCACGGGCACAGCGCTCCATTGGATCACTCATTCAGCAGCCACAGAGCTCGTGGTTTTATTTTTGGCAAGAATAAAAAAAAAATAACATTCCTAAGGTGTTCTCAGTCGGAATCAATTAGCGCTACTTAATTACCGTCATCGGGGAAATCTACGTGCCGTCCCATTAGAAACACCATCCCCAGTCGTGACGGTCATTAGCCATCATCCCAGTCCGCGACGTGTCCACTGGCATACAGAAGTGTAATTAAATCCACAAACACATGTGTCAACGGGGAGAAAATAAAACTACACCAAGAAGCGTTTGCAGCTCAGAAAAACTGAGGAATGTAGATTCCATTGAAGTAATTGGCTGAGTTCATTGGAATTGCCCAAAACACACAAAAAAGTGAAGGTGAACAACCGTGAGCGGGGCGAGACCACTTTCGTGTGCTGTCTACTTTCTAACAACACCATCAAGAGGTTTGCCAAAATACACACACACACGCTAGCACGCATCCATGCTCCGGGGTAGGGGCAGAGGAGCGAACAGAACGCACACACTGTCTCTCGCAGCACAACAAGGGCTATTAATTTTTGGATTTAATTTTAGACAAACGTTTACCCAAGACGCTGTGGGAAAAGATTATTTCGAGACTCTTTGGTCAGCGGAATGTTTTGGCCCAGGCACGATGAAGTTCAGTTAGTGGCTACAAAATTTGTTTATTTTTTTTTTTTTGGGAAGCAAAACAATTTTGGTTGGATCCGGTCAACCAGTGGAGCGTGGTGCAACATTTGTGGGTTTTATTCAACTTTTCAGTGAGACCTGCTGATGGCTACGCTTAAGGACAGTGTTTATAGGCGATGATTGGCATAAATGACAGCTGTCAGGAGGCACAAACATGGGGTGTCATTTCTGGGGACTTGGACTGCGGGGGGGGGGGGGGGGGGGGGGGCATATTTGTTGTCTTCGTGACATCAGTTCTTCTCTAAGCCACCTAGTTCAATGACAGATTGATTACTAGGACTAAGCACTTCGTTTGGTGAAGCGCAAACTTTGCCGAGAAGTTATGTCATGAATTTTCACACATTTTTTTCTGAATTTTTGTGTTTCAGGTTGATTTGGTGCTCAGGCCATTTTGGTTTGAATGACATTTTTCAGCTCGCATTTGATAGTCGTTGCAAGTGGTCGGTGCACACCTCGTTGGGTAAAATTGCGTCGGTTTTCCAAGCGGAAACCTAGGCGATCCTAACGGCCACGAGCTGTTTTGTAAAGAACAGGTGGAAGGGCGGAGTATTTGTATCTGTAGAGACAGCCAAGCCCTTCTTAAGGCCTTGCTCAACCCTTTAACCGCCAGGATAGTGGAAATATCCAGGATAGTACAGGAATGCAAGTCTTTTCTGAATTTGATCAGCATTCAAATTCAATAAGATTCGTCTGGGTCTGAAAAATGAGATGAAATGAGATCGCCGATGAACATGCTAGACAAGGATCAGAGAAGGCACTCTTACGACCCGAGTCTGCATCCTTAGTTAGGGCTTCTATCGATAGTTGGTCATTTCGAGGGCAGAACCGAAGGTGGCATGGCTCTCCAGGAAGTAGACAGACCAAGCATATGCTACCTATCGTTTGTAAGAAATCCGCGGCATTCTTGTGATCGCTTGACAGAAAAGACCTACGCGATGAAACCCTCTGCGACGCCTGTCTGAGAAGACGACGACACTGTGTATCACTTCATCTGCCAATGGACCAGGTAGCAGTTATTCGGTGTTGATGAGGTGAGACCTGATGATGTAGGCTCCTCCATCAAAAAAGCGCCTGCTTGTCTTCGTCTTCGGAGAACTAAGAAATTTCAGCAAATGTAGGTTTCTGCCTGGTAGTACAATGGAACATTTTTTTTAGTCTGACTACTCCAATGTAGCGTTAAAAACCGCAGACAAAAATGCGGTCGGTGACAATTTATTAGATGCAGATCACCTGAGGCATTTTACAGCTTAGTCATCAACATTTCTGGTAAAAATTCGCATCGTTAATAGCGACATTTCGACATCGCCGGATTTGTCATCAATTTGTGGTCCGGATCTGACATCAATCACATATGTACGTTTAACCGGACTGTGATCGGAGACTGAATATGTTTGGTTAAAGGTTTGTTTGCAAAAGGGAGAGTTTTAGGACTGCTGAATATAACAAAATAGTGATTCAGTAGTGGCTGCAAGCGTATGTGAGGGTACTTAGGCAAAATTGTCAAACAATTCGTAAAGACTAGCTCTGTTATCTTAAGGCCTGTCCATTATCGAAAGGCACGGTCTACTGAAAATATGGCGGCTAGTAGAGAAACATTCCTGCCAAACTCGTCAGACTGTGCAGGATGACGATGGCGAACTCTCGCTGCTCCATCAAGGTCGGTAACGAACTCACCGAGACCTGCAATGTCCGACAAGGCGACACGCTGTCATGTGATTTCTTCAACATCATACTTGAGAAGATCGTGCGAAACTCAAATGTCAACACCAGAGGCACGATATTCCAAAGGTACGTTCAACTGCTTTCCTACGCGGACGACATTGACGTGATTGGACGAACACAGCTAGCTGTCAATGAGGCTTTTGCTGGCATTGAAGCGGAAGCGGCTAAAATGCGTTTGGCAGTGAATCAGGGCAAAACCAATTTGTGGAGAGGCTTGTTGGTTGTGGCCCAGGTCCACCCCGGACTGTAGCGTTAAACAAAAAAGAAGAAGAAGGTAGAGAAACACGAGAAGGAGGTACAAATCTATCGATTTCACGACAAGGACATCACTTGTGCTGGTCTTTCGGGACATTAAAGGCTCAACTATAATGCGCATGAGCGAGCATGAGCTAGTGTCAAACGCGCATGAGTGAGTGAGCAAATACACCCAACCCCATGCGGCAACCTATAATGTCGTCCATGAAAGATTGCGAGCATTTCGTTAAGCATGTGCAAAACACAAATGTTTCGTTAAGCATGAGCTAGTGCGAAATGAATCGCACCGCGCATATGCGAATGTGACAGATAAAACACAGACAAGAAAAAAAATTTGAAAAATGAGCAAATCAGCTGATATTCTGTTGGTATTCGTACATACATACATAGGCATATAATTGAAGACGACATTTTTCTGCTAAATGAAACAAAAATTTTTCTGACATATGGACATGCGCGCAGACGCGAATTATGGGTAGACATGATATTTTTGCAAACATGACGAAACATTTCGTTGAAATTTGACACTAGCTCATGCTCGCTCATGCGCATTATAGTTGAGCCTTAAGGCGGCGTATTTGGCGCTTGCTCCTGGCCCTCTACGAACTGTAGCGCCATCCATATTATTATCATTATTATTTTGCACTTCACCCTTATGAAGTTCAACTCACGCCGATTGGATACTTGAACATCAGCGTTTGGGTAACCACTTTATTTTTCACTCAGTGGGTACGTTAACAAACAACATTTGCGCATAAGAGGAGGTGAAAATCATTGTACAACTGCCGAAAGATCATTGCATCCTCCAGAAGTCACTGCATGGAGGGCGATTGGGTCCGGTGGTACCATTAGCCCCTACTTCTTCGAAATAAAGACACTGCCGCCGTCACAGCCAATTCTCATCGCTAAAGGCGCAACGCTTAGCACGCACAATAGATCTCCAGGTTCCTCGAGCCTACGCCATCGACTACAGGAGCCTGACCGCAACCAGGCGAGTTTTTGGACTTGGGTCAAGCACCTCGTCCAACGTCTGCCAAGCGGTGGCCTACCTGATGAAGTCGCATTCAAGGCACACCTCGGAAAGCAAGCCATCGAAGCATAATACTTTTCTTTCGAGAAGTCGAAAGGCGAAGAAAAAGGTGTTTTGGCAAACCACTCGTCGACTCAGAGGAAGGAAATTCAACATCATCGAAGGAGTCAAATCGAAAGATGATGTGTTGGACATTTTGCACAGATGCAACGAGTATTTCGCGGACAGGGCATTGAGGTAGACAGACCCGTAGTCTTGAGAGGGTGGAGAAGAGTCCAACGGTGATGCAAGTCATTTTGGCGATTGATTCGCTGAATGTTGTCAAATCTGGCGGTGTGGATGAAATTCGACCGAAAATGCTTAAGGCAATGGTTCAAGAGGGAGTTTAATGACTCTCTCGTGTCATTAAGATGGTCTGAGAACGCGATGAGGTATTTGGCAATTGGCATACTGGTGATTGTTCCTGTTTTCAAAAAGGAGGACAAGGGAGATTGCTCCAAATACAGCCGCACTTCAAGTTTCCCCGGGAAAGTCGACGTTAAGGCGTTGGAGACGCGTTTTAAAGCTATTAGCGGGTCCAGGTTAGATGATGAACAGTGAGGCTTCCGTCCCGGCAGAAGTACAAGTGACCAGCAAATTGGTACTCGAGAAAGCTTGGAAGTAGGCTGTTTTTTAGATCTGGAGTATTCTGCAGGAATGTGGGATTAATGGTCCTCTTTTCATTGCCTGCTGAGCTGTGTTCGGGTTATCGATGCCAGTGTTGGACTTCGCCAAGAGTGCGTCTTGTCGCCAACAGTGCATCTTGTCGCCTCGCCTTGTCATTATATATGTGGGCTGCATGTTGCAGCGCAGCCGAGACGAGGAATGTTTCACAATCGAGGAGTGGATGGATACATAGATAGGAAATAACCATAACCTCTGACTTGTCCACGTTAAATTTTATCCCAGCATCAGCACATACGACCACAAAACTATCAAGTGCGCCTTGGTGTTCCGTCTGGGAGGCTGTGAGGATAATAACTAAGCAAATGTTAGCCGAATTGTTTTAGCATCACTTGTGGATGTGAGAGACAAGTGGTTTAAGCAAGATGGTACCTCATCTCTCAAGTAAGCACTGAAGAGCAGATCCCTGTCTGGCCAGTTCATCGGCCGTATCATTTCCTGGGATGTCACTGTGACCTGGAAGCCATATCAGGGAAATTTTAAGCTGGCATTCTAATGACGCTAGTTCAGCCCGGCATTCCTCTACGAGTTTAGAGTATGTAGTGAAGGAGGCAATAGCTTTGATGGTTGGCTGTCGGTGCATATGAGAACCCTCTGTCTTGGCACGATATTTGAATGTATTTGACTGGACGACATGCTTCCCTGATTGGAAATACTTTCGGCTGAACACACACCCGCCCGGCAGTCTGGAGGTTTTGGAAATGTTCAGGAATTCGGAGAACACACCCGCACCGACTCCCCCGCCACCCATCTTAGATCCGTCAGTGTAGAATATAATAATGGTGGCGCTACAGCCGGTAGAGGGCCAGAGCCTAGATTCTCTGCAACTGCTCGAATTGTGCCTGCTATTTTTCACGAGTGGAAGGGACCTACAGTTTTATGCCGACTCTGAACGGCCAAATTTCAGTAGCTTTTCCCAAATGAATGGTGCACTCGTTGAGCATTGTCAGTGACTCGAAAGAGGTGGGGCCGTGCAAATTATTTTTCTGTCAGACTGAGATTCTAATCTGGACTCCGAGGCTCAAGTGCGTATGAGTCGAAGTACAGGCAACGCCACGGCCACCACCGTCAGTGTAGATTGCCGAGTTAAAATCCCAGCACACCTGCTCGCTATGACATTCCCTTCAATCGGGGATTAGAGTGTCAAAGCCGTCGACATCTCTCGGTAGAAGGTCTGGGATAATGCTGTGACCATAGGGTTTTTATGTCCAGCACCCAGACTCTCTGCGCCTGATGGTGCTGTAGTGCTGTGGTGTTTTTAATTTGTAAGTTCAGAGGTGGAAAATGTGGCATTACCGTCAGAGCGTCTGTTGGTGTCGACCGTAGAGCGTCTGTGGTGCCGAAGATGTACCTTGTTGAGTTTTGTTTTTTTGTTTTATTTCGAGAAAAAAATTCAACTATTAGTGATGTGGACTGGACAATTTGTTTTTTTTTTTAGCTAAGCAATACATCACGTTAAAGCACATTATTCGCAACACATTGAGCATTAGAAAAAAGAAAAAAACATTCGTCAAGTTATGACTGAGGTATTACGCGACATGTGTCGAAAAGTCATCGAAAATTGCCTTGTAAGAATTGAGTCCGACAAGACCTCCCGTGAAGGTCACATCAATGATTTTGTTCTCCATTCATAACGGCAATACTACTAAATACTAGTCAAATTTGTGTTTTATGGAAATTTACTTTTGACACCACAAAATGGATCGCCCTGTAGATCGTCGTGGAACATACGGAGCAGCCTGTAGAGGCCCGCAGTGGAATCACAACTTTTCTGACTCTGGTCCTAGAACGACTTTGGTTTTTTTTTTTTCAGTAATACGTAGAAGAACTGAAGCAAAATGTACGAATTTGGGTGCATGTCGAAGAGGTCCACGAAAACTTGCAAACCCACTCATATCCATGGCCCCCTTTGGACCACTGAACATGAGTAAGTTGAGTGACCAAAAGTGGGCCACGGATATATCCACGAAAACTTGCAAACCCACTCATATCCATGGCCCCCTTTGGACCACTGAACATGAGTAAGTTGAGTGACCAAAAGTGGGCCACGGATATGAACGAGTACGCCAACTACAACATCTGATGAACGCCCACCAAACGCCCGAAGGTATTCAAATCCGTCTCACAACCAAACACCTTGTCTCCCTCGAAAGCCAAAGTCCTCGACAAAAGACCTCGTCAAACACTTCTCGAAACACACACACAGAACAGCATTAAAAAAAAAACGCACAAATTCTTTACATTTCCGTAAAGCATAAATTAAGACATAAACAAATACAACAGCTCTCCAAGTTTGTTTGTCAGAAGAGAAAAAGCAATCACGTCGCATTCCTCAATCAAGTTAAGACTCTTCCCATCTGTCAGTCGGCCAAACAAACAAATCGGCGAGTACCCTATAGTCAAGTGAATCCCGTCCACCTCTGCGTCACAGTGGCCAAATAAATCCGCTTTAAACAAAATAATTCGCCACGGGACGTGTGCGACGAGTGGGATATTCTTGGGTTTTCCTATCGCCGCGCGACATTGTTCGATTTGAGGAGAGAAAAAAAAAAAGAGCCAAAAATAACTCACAGATACGCGCTACTAAATTTAGAAATACGTGAAATTCTCGAGTTAATAATTTCGGAATGAGTTAGCGGCGCGGCGCGGCGCACGGACGGAACAAGTACTCAACCCCGCTGCGCTTGGTGCAATGCAAGCGCAAATGTGCTCAGAATTTTAAATCATCATTACGACACATCGCGCCTGCCGTTGAACCGTTGCCAAGAGATGATTCGATTCCGTCGGTGCTGCTGCTGGTCCTCCGCCAGTCGATCGGTCGTTGACGGAAAACGTATCCCTCGCGGGTATTGAATAATTTGTGTTTGTTTATTTACTTGCTCTCGCCCGTGGTATGTGACACAACAGACGATTCTGAGGAGAAAAAAAGTAAACTGACGCCTGAATAATGACACACATTGCACGAATCATTTGTGAGGTAATTACTCATTGGGGTTGCCTTCTACGTGGACTGACTCGTGTGCTGAGCACTCATGTGCCGGACGACGCGACGCGACGTTGTGTGTATCCACCACTGAAGAAAGGGTTTCGATTTCCTGTAATGAATGTGGTGGTAGCTCGGTGCTCGGTTTCTTTGTTGACACAGTGGCAAATGGATTCGGTGTTTCGAGGGGAGAAGCGCCCTTTGTTTCGTGCAATTCTGTCGATTCTTATGTTTCTGTTGACACAAGGTTATGCTGTGTGGGGGGGGGAGGGGTGAGCAATTAGGAGATTAGTTGTGAAAATACAATAATTTTGTTCGTCGAGCAGGCGGCGACTGACTAACATCCGTTCTGTTCATCCTGACTAATCAACTTCATTGTTTCATTTCAATGATCGCGGCAGCCTCCTCAATTTAGTTCAGAGTAGAATGCTGACTTGTCATTTTTGGAAACATTCCCGCAGCATCCCTTTAAACGCGAAGTTGGCAACTCACAAGTGATGATGCAGGGAGACGATGAAATCTCTAAATAATCAATTTCTACTAATTTTTCCAAATTGAAGCCCGCCGCAGGGTGGATAGGTGCATCGACTCCTACCCTGGGTGCCTAGGTTTGATTACAGACACGAACAACTCACATTTAGTGGCGACACCTTCCTCTATTCACTGACTCAGCTCAGGTAGCCGTGAAGAAGCTACTCAAACTTCGCCGTCCAGAGTGGGCATGAAACCCGTGAGGACAAGTGAGATCTCAACCGTGAGACGTAGTAATTTGACGAATACCCATTCAAATGGAGTAGCTAAGGCTTACAAACACAGTTCTTGGTTGACGTTGCAATTTTGGTCGCATGGTCGCAAGGTCATCCAACTAGGAATTCGATCCACCTCCGAACGGTGTTCGATAAGCTGCACGACTCAGGAGAGGCGATGCCATGAATCAAGCTTGTGCAAGCTCGTTGCAATCCAACTAAGCACAAAGGCACGCCCTACAAGACGATAGTGAAAAAGCTGGCTAAAAACCCTTCTTTGTCTACCACTGCCAGATAAGCAGCCAGTCGCAGACTAATAAAACAAATGACAACAAACCGCATTGCAACTTGGAAGCACTCATGTTTTACTGTAGCGAGGAAATTGACGAACAAGAACAGTGTCGATTGACTCATATTTTTAGTCAGTTGAACCTAGTTTCAGTTCACTCTCAGACAGGCGATGGAAAAATGCCTGGAACATAATGTTCAATTATACCATCTGCTCATAGACTTGAAGGCCGCCTACGACAGCATAGACAGAATAGAACTATATAAGGCCATGAGAGAATTAGGCATCCCTGACAAACCGACAAGACTAAGTAGGTTGACCATGACCAACACAGCAAGCCAAGTTAGAATAGCAGGATTTCTCGGTAGGCTATGGTGGGTTGGGCACCTAGCTCTCATGAGGGAAGAGGAGCATGCTCGGCAAACCCTTGGTGACAGCTTTCATGGGGGTACCCTGCTTGCGCTAGAAGGATGGCGTAGACCAGGACGCACGCAGTCTAGGAATGCCAAACAGGTTGACATCGCCCAGCAATCGGGATCGGTGCAGAGACTTGTTGAAGGGGGCCAGGACCGCTTCCCGGTTGTAGTGCCGATGATGAACCTAGTTTAACTCCAACTGCTGGTGTATGTTCAAGAAAAGCTTCTCTCCGAAATAATCCTGGCACAGGGCGAACAATTCGTGGTGCTGCTTTCAAGGCCTATTGTTTTAAGGGCTACCAGCTCATTCGTCATGAAGAGCAGCTATAACTTCAAGGTAGTCAGCGACTTTGTCTACCACTGCTCCGCATAAAACACCACCGCCACACGGCGCATTTCTCAATAATTTATTTTCTTTGGATCCAAGAGACAATTGAGCAACAGTGCCCATTGTCGAAATATGCAGCTGACTTGTACACCACCTTGTTCATCGTAGTTTTGTTCTATGGCGCAGAGGTTGGGATAAAGAATCTGTTAATGCGCTCCATCCCTTCTTCTCTAGTTGCTGTATCCCTTTGGAGCCTCCACTACGCCTACGCGCCATCGCGCTCTATTTCTGGGCACATCGCCAACTCAAATCTCACCAATTTGTCCCCAGCTGCCGCGCTTCACGACCCACTGTTCTGCGAGGACCGCCATGTCTTCTGCCGTCCTGTGTTAAGAGGTGTTCCATTGCATAGCTTGGTTAGCTATACAGCTGTCACCCTTTCGTAGTGTGTGACCAATCGACTGCCACTTCGGTCGTTGTATACTGAAACATATTATTTCCTGGCCCGTTCTCTTGTAAAGATGTTCATCAGAGATGCTTTCGTGTCCTCCATCCCAACCTCATTTTGAAGGAAATATTCTGCGTGCGGTTGATGACAATTGGAGAAGAAGAACTGTACAGGCTGTACAACGATATGAGTCTAGGGTGGCGTCAACGGATCAAGCGCCAAAAGATCCAACCATAATGGACGCAGAGAGAATTAGGTTAACTTAAGCAGTCGAGCGAATACACATAAAATGATAGAATGAGACTATAGTAACCATTTTCCAGAGTTTCGTTCACTTTTTGCCACTTTTCAGAGTTTCGTTAAGTTTCGTTCAATTTTGCCAAACTTCATTTTTGGTTGCCAGCTTGAACAATTAGAGCGCAGAGACATCTTGGGCTCTGTTTGTTGAGTCCTGACTCGAAATTAGTGAAATAATGCAAGTGATGACGGCCGCATTTAAGGTGGTGCGCCCAGTTAAAGAACGACGTCAAACAACTGGAGTCAGCTAGCCAAAGACGGAGCTATGTGGAGAGACTTATTGGTTAAGACCCAAGTCCACCCCGGTCTGTTACGTCACTCGAGAGAAGAAGGTAGACACCGATTGGGCTACCAAATTCGCCTTTTCATGACGCCTCCATCTTTAGGAGCTCGTAGTTCCACATTCAATTTCGCTAAGATTGAAGCTTGAAAGCAAACCTTTGGAAGCCGATCAAAAATCGCTGCAACGTGACTGGTCTCGGTTCGGTCAGTTCATCTAAAATAATGATTACACCACCCAACCAAAGCAGACCGAGCCACCTCAGTCAGTCTTACATCATGCTCCCCCGCACAATGATATCCGCCTCATTTCCATTCGTTAACAATTAGCGGGGATAAATGATTTCACTTAATCGCAACTGCTAATACGCAAATTAATTTTAAATGCTTCCGTTCCTACCCTCAATTGTTCATACACACGTATCGCCAGCTCATCCCCCGACCGCCTCCCCAAAACCCACCGTTGGCTTATTGATTTACAGAAAGAACAAAAAAAAAATACGAAATACGTGCAAATGAAAATCTCGTACCGTGACAGTGGTTCCACCATCGCCGCCAACCGCCCAAAGGGTCGACGATTGAGGAAGCCGAACACAAGAGCTAAGGAAAAATCAATAAACTTAATTAAAATGCAAAATGTACCGACCTCTGCTACACCGATTATTGTTGTTGTTGTTGTTATTAATTTTGCTGTTTTGCTCCAATGTTTATCGAATAGATTTACAAATGCGCCTGCTGCCGGCTGCCGGTGCTGGTGCTGGTGCTGGTGCGCTGCTGTCTTTTGCTTGCCTTCTTGCCCCTCGTTGGGATAGGGCTCGACGACTCTGAGGTATGCGTTAGTTTTGTGTAAGCACTTAAGCCGTGCTGCTGCTTCTTTATAGCCGCAAGCAACTAATTCACTTTGGTTTTGATTAGAAACCGCAAACACATTCGAGATACACTTAACTATATATTTGTCTCTCTATCGAATTTCGAATTCTACTTCTTCTTCACCACACAGAGCAGAGAAAGAGAGAGAGAGAGACACGCGGTTAATCTTTGCTTTGCACTTTGAAAATGACACCAATTAGCGCGCGCACACACACACACGATAGATTCTAGTTCACAAATGCGAATAGTTTACGAGCGAGGAGCAAACTTTTCCCTGGAGGATATATGTACCTCTGTGGATTTCACTTGGAATTTAACATCAACTAAATGTCCTTAGAAACCTGAAAGATACACTGACTTATTGACAGGAAGTGGAACAAACACACAACTGCACTCGACCGCGATGTGCCTGCTATTGAAGCACACACTCTCTCTCCGCGCGCCAGAAAAGCAATTTCCGCATAACATTATCAGTTAAAGATAACATCAAAGATACACCTCGCATAGCTGTGTGTACGCATCGAGAAGCGCATACATTTGTATCTCAACAGTTCACAGAGTGAACGAGGGAAAGGCAGCCAGCCAGGCAGAGTGTGACAAGAGAAAAAGTCACTTAAGCTGTTTAACAACAGCCCGGGCGAACCAAGGAAACAGGATAAACAAATGGAATCAACAAACAAACATTGGCCCCAAGACGGGACAGAATTCCGATAATCCCTGAAGTGGCGGTTCTGGTAAAATCGAGTCGAAATCGAAAAGATACACGACCGCCGCTGGAAGCGCGCTGCTGTCGCGTGTGCCGAGAGGCGGCGGGGGAGGAACAAAAGAACTATAAAATCCGACAGCGCTCGTAAGACGAGAATAAATCGAATTGACAGCAGACAGGCAGAGGCGTGAAAACACAGGCGACGGTCGTCGACGGGTCGCGCGGACGAGAGCGAGAGTCTTTGCAGCAAAAATAGGACACACAAACACAAGCGAGCGCGCAATCGAACGAAACGAAAGTCCTTGATCTGTTACTGGGCTGGATGGCTGTTGGTACGCCGCGGTTGTAGGCTCACTCAGGAACGGTTCACGACTGCGGATGATGACGATGACGACGACGACGACAACGAAGGCGAAGACGACACAACGATGGGAACTTTCCTCGGCAAGGATTCTGACGGAAATGAGGTCAACGAGATTGCCAACCGAGTCCATAACCGAAACCCACCGGGCTCCGTTGGCTGAGCGAGAGCCAACCACAGGGGTGGGTGCCGTTGGTGGTTTGTTTCGATTTTACGAAACGAAAGAGAGTCTTATCCTTGAGAGAAAAATTCCAAAGAGCGTGCCGAGAGAAAAAGAGAGCGCCCTGATGAGTGCGAGCGGAAGGGTGGGCTGGGAAGGAATCCACAACCCGGGAAAATACCTGAAGTGGGAGAGTTTGTTAGAATTTCTTTTCTTTTTCCTTTGGTCTTCTCTAGAGAGAGGGAGAGAGAGAGAGAGATGTTAGATTATGATGGGTTTACGCAATACCCTTGTGGATGGCAATAAACGATGAAAATGCGACGAAGGAGAAGGATTGACTGGAAGATGTGGTGGGTGGCAAAGGAGCCCATTAGAGTATGGGCCCCGTTTCCGTTTTGTCAGTGCCGTATCACGGTAAGTGTTCCATTTGAGATTGTTTTTGAGATTTCGAGGTCATGGCGGTAGGTTAAGGAATAAATGATGGTGTGTGGAGCTGGGCATGGCAATTTTTTGATTGTTGATCTGGAACTCTGGAGCTAGAGGTCCTGTTGAATGGTGCTGCCCTTGAAGGTCACGCACTTGCATTCGATGGATGAGTCCAGAATGGTAAGAGTATTCGTATCCGACTCCAAAACTAAGGGACAACAGATAACACCCGCGTCTAAGGTGACGCACAGCAGTGGAAATGGACCTCATTTGTGCAACTGGAGCCATCTAGACAGAAATCGCGTCGGTGGGAGAGGCTTAGTTGACACAAGGATTGCTGCTGCACAAGGAGCTGCTGCACAAAGAGTGCCAAAGAACAATGACAGGAGTTATAATCAGAGGCACACGATGGCCCAACTATTTCAGTGACTTCAGACTGCAGACTGGCTTGTGCAATGTTGAGGATTTAAGTTGCAAATGCCACCAAATGGACATCGAAATTAACGCCGATTTATATGGAACGTAGATCAAATATCGGGGAAGTCTGTGAACATTTGGAAATAGCTCTAATCAATGTTTTCCTGGGTTCCTATTTCACGAAAATGAATTCACAACGAGCACATGTGGATGTAGTTTTCTACGAAAATTACAAACGATTCCGGCAAACATCAAATAGAAGTCGTTCATCCTTCCAAGGCAAGGATGCGGCTGTGTCCTTTGCCATGGGAGACCTCGATTTCAGTTGAATTGCAGCGTATAGCTTTAGCTCACATTACATGGTACAACATTACTCAACTAGTGCCGCACCTGATGACGTAGATGTATGTTTATCCGTGTTTTTGTGTCCGCGTAAGAGCCACATTCATTGAGGAGCACACGCCAAGTTCACGTGAATGACTGAAATTACTGGAAATCTACTTGGCACTATAGATCATAGCATGCTCAATTCTTTTTCCACAAGACCATAAACATAGAATTGGTTAGATTTAGTAATGTAATGGTGGATAGGAGGAATTGTGATCGAACGCGGGTATAGTCATCCAGCCAAAAGGAGGTGCTTAGTCCAATTTGAGCGCAAACACCCACGAGAATGAATCAAAAACAGCGTTAGCACGACAAGTTCGCAGTGAAAGCTCTGTCATGTCTCTGGATTTGAAGCTCTAGATGAGCCAAAATTGTGAAAAATTAATACAAATAGTGATGCCGTAGGTTGCGTGAATTAAGACCATATTATGGGCGACAACATAATCGTCGATCTGAGCGAACCATACGGAAACTTGTCTAAAAATTCCAATAGACTAGATCTGTCTTAAGGCCACTTCCATAATCGAAATGCACGATCTGCAGAAAATATGACAGCCGCTGGAAAAACAGTGGAAGAAGCTTCAAATCGATCGATTTCGCGGCCAAAACATCACATGGGCTTGTCCTACTGCACATCATGGACTATTATTTGGCACTTGGAATTGCATCGACAACCTTATGATGTTCAACTCACTCAAGAATTGAAGACAGCGGAATGTGTAGAATGTACGCCAATTGAATGCTTGAACGTCAGCGATTGGACAGCCATTTGGCGGACACAACATTTTCTTCAGCGATGAGTCACATTTTTCACACGATGCATATGTTGTCGAATAAATATTCACATGCAACTGCCGAAAGACCAATGCATCAACAAGAAGGCACTGTAGGGTGTGCAATTTGGTCTGGCGGTGTCACTGAATCTTCGAAAATGAAGGTGTCGCAGTTACCGTCAATTCTCATCGGTATGCTCATTGTGAGCCGAATTGACCTCAAATCAAATTTGTGGATGTGGAAGGCATGTTGAACAAGACGGTGTTGCACCTAACAAAACACGACCCGCTACCAGCTATTATTGTAAGGAAATAAATCCTGAATGAGTTATTTTGGTAATGTAAACTGGTCACAAAAACCAAGGTTTTTCGAGGGACTACGCAATAGTTCGCATTTATCCGCAATCTCTTGAGGCTTTGAAAACGATTATTCGTTAGAATGTGGCCGAGTTATTGTCCGATGTGTCGAGAGGTCATTGAAAACTACCAAGTCAGAATCGAGACCTGCATGAAATTACGTGAAGAACATGGAAGTATGTATGTCATAAAATGGTATGTTCTATATAATCCAATCATCCTATAGGAAGATGTTATAATTTACGCAAAAGGCGTCTTACGTACAACTAGACAGCTGCAGTATGCAAGTTTGCAAACAGACAAGATACATCCACTCCAAGCTACTGTGTTGTGCGACGTTCACAGTGGGACGTATTTTTGTGAGGATGCCATTGGCAAAGAGCAAACGCTACAGAGCCATGATAAACGGGCACAAATTTGTGTCAATATTGGCGGCAGCCACTTGGCGGATATTATAATTTCCAATAAACAGAAAAAATAAAGATTTCCATCACTCAAAATCATTTTTTTTTTTTATATTAGTAAATAAGTAATTCAAAAACAAAATTGGATGATTAATTTTGAGCCACCTTGTATTATATTGAAATAAAAATTTCCTCGAAATCTAACTCATAAATGAGATTTATTCAGATTTCCTTTCGGAACGAGGATGACTATCTTCTGTGACAAGACACATTTATTTGAAACTGAATGACGATAGATTGTTCATGCAATGCAAAGTGTTTTGAACTGAAGTGCCACGGCCCACTGACTTGTAGAATAAGCGTTCACAGATTGAACGATTTGGTGAATGGAGCAAAGGATGTCAGCAAGTCTCTGGCTTTCCTTCATGTGTTTACCTCATGCGAACAAAGTAGATGACAGTCGATAAGCGTTGATTTCACTTGAAATTGAATGCATATGAACACAATTTTACTTAGTTTGACGCTGACGAGGACACCCGAAATAATTCGTTGGCTTGGAAGTCTCGTGTACATCTTCTGAGAGACCACAAGTAACTATGACACTGCGAACACTTGCACTGAATTCCTATCGTGACCGTATTAAACCTGGACAACAGAACTGAATGCCCACACGACATGGTACTTGTAGGGTAACCACAAGCGTCAATTCTGCAACGCACCCTTAGATCATGCTCAGACTGTTAACGTGATTTTATAAAAAAAGAAATGATGGCATTTTCAAATTGAAAGATGCTGGCGATCAAATAAACTCCAAAATAAGCAACGTAGAGGCAAACTGGGTCTAAAGCACTTAAGCTAGGGTCAACAGTGAACTACATCAATTGTCTAACTGACAAGACACTTATCTCGAAGCACCACAAATTCAAGGCAAAACTACCACCAAACATTGGCAATTTTACAGAAGACTACAATGTTTAATGAAGTTCCTCAAATTCAAGTGTTTGAACTGAACGAATTAATTTTGAATCAAATTTGAATTGAATGAAAATTGACACGATCTGCAGGACCACGTTCAACGAAAACTTTGGACACAACCAGAGTACACCTCCCCCTCACTTTTCCGTCTCCTCCCCAAACCCAACTGATTTCCATTAAAAAGTGTGACGCAAAAAACAGAAAACAAATAACAACCAGCAGTGAATTTAAAATTTCCCATCAAAAGTTTCGCACTTATTTTGATTCCGCAGTGGCCACTCGAACCTCGCAGCCACCTACGCCGTCACCAGAGATTATCATTTCTTTTTGTTTCTTCCTTTGTGCGAAAATAAATTGCAACATCACACACAATGTCGGTCAACAATCCAATTTGCAGGTACCACCACCACGTCTCTGAAACCCAATTAGAGACGAATTCGTGGCGGGCTGTAGGCAGGTTTACGTGCTGTTTTCACTGCTGTCACAGAGGTGATCCAAAAATGGACGCGAAATCGTTCAAACTCTTCGAGGTTCGGATGAATAGATCTCGATTTGGATGCCGGAATCAACGAAACAAAAGCCCACAATCGATTCATCGCTCAAGGCTGTCACAGTCGGTTTCCAAACAATTTGAGATGAATCAGCAGCACATAAACTCTCCCATAACCCGAGCATTTCTCATCTCAATCAGTCAATTTGCATTCGCAATTGAATAATGAAATCAAGCACGATGACGATGAGCCGCCTCAGAACTGGCACAAAGACCGTCCACAACCACAGAGCCACAGATGCACAGACAGTCGATTGGGCATTCGCCTGCATCCCAGCAGATATTTCGATTCGATCTTGAACTAGGCGTTCCACAGTCCTTGCGATGTGCACGTGTGCACCACAATTTCACACAGAAGGCACAAGCACACAGGAGTGCATCCGAAAACAAAAGACGAGAGACCACAATTAATTCAAGAAAACACACCACGAAGTTCGAAACGTCCAATGTTACACAGTACGGCCGCCCAGCGATTTACCACGTTGCGTCACACACGGAGTTCGGTTGTTAACTGACAGCGAAATCTGGGAGCGCATTTCGCATAAGCGTCGTCGCTCAAAAGCCCTGGAAATGGAATCCCGGGGCGGGGGGTATCTTTTTTTTTGCTCTGTCGTCGTATCGTGTTCGTATCCCACCCCTAGTCGGTGCTCAGTTGAATCTTGTTGTTAAACAAAAGCGACAAATTCACGACTAAACCCACCCAACTGGGTTGCTAACGGGTTGGTTGGGGGGGATGTTCGTCAGAGAGAGAGAGAGAGAGAGAGAGAGAGAGAGAGAGAGAGAGAGAGTGAGTCTGAGAGAGAGTATTTACATTGACTCTCTTTGTGGTGCTTTCTCTTTGTGTGCGCCTTCCTCAGTTCCTCCCTTATTCCATTCCCCAGCGTCGTGTCATGCCGTGCGGAGTATTTACGTCATTCGCTTCATTTATATTCACCACGTACACATAGCGGCACGTCTAGTGATTTGTTTTGCTTATCGTTTTCCTTTCGCCCTCCATCCGCGTGTAGTGCTGTGGGCTGCGGGCTGCCCGGTGCCCCAGCCACCCATGCTGTCGGATGATTCATCCGTGGTAAGTTCCCCAGTATGTTGGGTTCCACGATCCACACTCATAAGCCGGCAGCTCCACTCAAATCACGACCAGTTGGAGTGCAGACGTTTCTCACTCACTCACAGAGTGGAGCGGCGGGGGTGCATTTTGCTCACCACCGAGAGGGTGACTGACGGTGTGTCTCAGACTCAGTGTGTGATTCGAATTCAAATGAATTCATTTGTTTAATTTCTTTCTTCGCAGGCAGCCTCCCGAAAGGAAACGAAATAAACTTCACGGAGTTCGGAAGCCGCTTTTCCGATTTTCATCGCATGACCCCCCTCAAGGCCCTGCGTAGCGATGATGTATAAGACGACGCTGCCATGACAGCACGACGTACTGTGGAAAGAAAAACAATCTTAGATTACTTGGCAGCTCCTCGGTGTAGTGCTTGCTTGGGCTTCAACTTCCTCTTCGCGCCATTTATTCCATCCCCGCCCCCACCCCCCACCATTGCTGTGCTTTCATTCTTTTCGGCTTGGATTCTTAAATATTTATGTTGAAAATTTCCAATCGATAAGATTCACTGAACACCGAGCGGCAGACGACGTAGGGTTTCGGAAACGTCTCCATCTCCATCTCCGTCACCGTGGGGGTAGGGGTGGCTCGGTTTTATTGGTAAGGCGGACCCGATGGGTGGCACAATTGCGTTGAGCTGAGGCGTGAAACTGTTGCTAGAAATTAAATGAGCTTTTGTTATTCTCCTCTTCTCCAGCGATACACGCGGACTACGGCTGCCTTGTTGTCTCGAGCCACGAGAGATGGTATTTTCGTCTTGATTGATGACTTATTCAATGACTTTTTCCTCGAAATGGATCGTAATGGGCGTGGAATCGACGATGGAGAAGGGGGATGGCTGTTGTTTCAAAATGAAATATATTTTTTATTCAATACACACAGTCGAGGGTCAAACTGGCTGCGCTGATGGCGGCGATGGGCGCAAGATGAAAGGAACCCCGAGTGGACTGCTGCCAGTTTCGTTTTGAAGGTGACAAGGACGACGGGGATTTCTACGAATAGAGGCAGGCAAATGGAGATGAGAATCCAATTTGAAATTCTAGTCCGCTTTGCAATGAAGAGGTATGAACTTTGGCATTTGATTGACGGCTGAAATGTCGGGAGCGATAAAAGGCAGAGGAAGGAGACGTCGATGGTCAATATTAATCGACTGACGTGAGATCGTAAGCTGTTTGATCTAAATCTGCAAATACCTCTCGCTGTTGCCATTGTGAAGGAAGCACGCACGAAATGAATTAACTTAGCAACTGCGAGTTGCAGGGACGTTTTGGAGGGTCTGAGCCCGAGCAATAGCTGTCTTCAACCGATGACGGTCCTGGGCAAAGTGCTTCCAGTCATCAAGGCCAAGTTGTCTTGCGTCAACGATGACTTAATCTTTGTACTGGAAGTTCGGTCTTCCTCAGCTCTGCTGTTTTGCTAAGCGTCCAGTTTTCTGCTCCATTGAGCAGGACTGACAAAGTAGGTGTTTTGTAGAGCATTATCGTAGTCCTTCGAAGTAGCACCGGTTGCCAAGGGCGATTCTAGGTCGAACCTCCACTAAGATGTCGTTTGTGGAGTTCACGTTTGCTCCGAGTCAAGTCGGCGACAAGTTCCTTTACTTATCTGACCTGGCAACCATGGAGGTAGTGAGCCTGAGCGACAGACTCCATTACTGCCACAAATTGGCAGCCCTGGAGCGAAACGTTTTCTTCCAGGTGGTGTGCGGCGGTACGTTTCTTGCTCGACAGCAGATATCCTCTTAGCCTCATTGGCCTTAAAACCAGCTCGTGTCGCCTTTTCTTTAATCGCCGTGAGAGCTTCAATTACGACACATTGGGAACGCGCGACGATGTCGACGATGTCATCTGCGTAGCTAAACAGTTGGACTGACTTGTAGAATTTGTGTCTTTCGTGTTTACAGCAGCCCGCCGCAGTATCTTCTCCAGTACTTGATGGAAAAAGTGGCACCACAGCACATCTTGTTGCCGGTGCAGGTTTCAAACGGCTCGTAATCGAGACGAAGTGCAAGGTGCATCGCGTATGTGTTAGCGTGGTGCGATACAACCGGATAAATTTTTTCCCGGGTTCTCGAATTCGGCCATCGCATCGAAAAGATCCTTGCGATGAATGCTGTCGTGGGCTGCTTTAAAATCGATACAAAGGTAGTGCGTATCGATTTGAAACTCATTGGTCTTCTCCAGGACGAGCTTCAGTGTGACAATTTGGTCTGTAGACGATTTTCCGGGCCGGAAGCCGCACTGGTACGTGCCGATAAGCGGCTTGAGACGTTCACATAGTACGATGGACAGGATCTTGTAAGCTACGTTGAGCAACAGGAAGGATGGATTTTTTTTTTTTTTTTGTTGGGGCATATGGAGCATATATTCCAGTCGTCAGGCATGCTTTCAAATTCTGCAGATGCCTGCCAGAACATCGCCACCACTCACAGGTCTTAAAAAGCTCTGATGATAAACCATCTGAGCGTGCGGCTTTGTTGCTCTTCAGCTAGCTTTTTAGTGACTGCCCCGGACTCTTCACGGCTAGGTGGGAGGACTACTTCATCGACTGGAGTTGGGATTTCTTGACTCCCTGTCACTCTCTCCTGGTCAGGCCCATTAAGCAGCTGTTGGAAGTGCTGCTTAAACATCCAATCAGTACCAAGATTGCCCTCACAAATTCGAAGAGCCTGGGCGCCGTTCCTAAAGCCTTTTGCCAGGCCTTTAGCTTTTATATAAAACGCCGTATTTTGTATTTTTTTTTTGTCCATAGACTCTTCGGTATCCTTGAGCTGGGAGGTTGTGAGAGACCTTTTCTTTACGATTTTTCTGCTCTAGCCTCTAGTCTTCTAGCCCGGTAATCCTCTTGCGCTGCTCTAGTCTTGTCGTTGCAGAGCCTTTTGGTATGCTTTTGCTCACACTCGCCATCATACCACGGGTTTCTTGTCGGAGGTAGTAGGTAGCCTAAAGTGGTTTCAGCCACCTTTTTGATGGCCGAGCGGCAGTGCAACCGCTCGACGTAGGCATACCGGTGAGTCTCCCACTTAATTGCTTTTCGTAAGTTGTGGCAATCTCCGGTGTGTTCAGGCGTCAAATGTCTATACTCCTCTTCGTTGGCTGATGCAGCTTTCTGACATTGGACAGTCGATCTTTGAATCGTGCTGCTATGAGGAAGTGGTCAGAGTCGATGTCTGCTCCCCTGAATGTTTGCACATCAAGGATATCAAGGACGCAACTCGATCCTTGCGAGTGGCAACGCATAATTCTTCTGGATCTTCTTTGAGTGCAGCTGCAGTCTGGTCTGAACCAGGGCTCCAACCAGCGAGGTTATTTTGCTGGCGCGAGCTATGGCTAGCTGTGTCTTATTGCTCACGCCAAGGTGGTTAAGGTTCTTCCCCACTTGTGCACACCATTTTAGACACGAACGTCTTCTACGGACTTTTGATGTTAATAAAGGATTTAGAGAAGTCGACGCACAGTCGTGCAATTGCTTTAACATCATGTCGAGAGGCAAGATCTTCTACAAATCTGTGCAACTGCTCGCATATGCCGATGACATTGGCATCATCGGAAGGGCTGTCTGTGAGCATCGACAAGGAAGCGTTTAAGATGGGTCTTGCGGTCAATGAGGGTGAGACAAAGTATATGTGGTCATAACGAAACTATAATGAATTCACTCACTTTTTTTGACACGCTTGCTTTTCCAGACAACTCTTAGGGACGCAGCAACACTTTAAGGGACATAGTTGCTTTTTCAGACCACTTTTGGTGACGCAGCTGCAGTGAAGAGCACATTATCTACCTAGGCTCCGAAGTTGACGAAAACAATGACACCACCGCGCAGATGCGACGAAGGATCACTCTTGTCGATCGGTGTGTGTTTTGGGCTTGGAAGGCAATTGCGAAATATAGCCAAGATGTCCCTATGTCTCCCTGTATGGCGCAGAAGCATGAACACTAACCAAAGCGGACGAGGAGATCCTTAGTCGCTTCGAAAGTCCTTCTCGTCATCTTTGCTCCCGTTTGCACTGAGTGCTTTTAGAGAAGACGACTGAATGAAGAATTGTAGTTCGAGTTTCTCGTCTCAGATGGCTAGACCGAACGGACACCAATTCTCTGGCGGGGAAAGTCATCGATTCCAACCCCGATGGACAACGCGCTAAAGGAAGACCAAGCCTCAACCGGTGGCGTACGCAGCTAGTAAGTTACCTCAATCAGCTGAACGTGCGTAGTTGGAAGCAACTAGCAAAATACCGTGCTAGATGGGCAGGCATGTTGCCTGAGGCCCAGGTCCACTCCAGAGTGTCTGTAGAGCCAGTCAAAGCAGTAGAAGTACTGTGCTGTCCAACACAGACCAGGTGTCGACGGCGGCTTACTTAGCCTGACATCAAATTTGACTCAATAATGCAAACAATATGGTGTGGGGTTGCGAAAAGTTTCCGCTTGAAAGTCACTTAGCGTGGTGCGAGGAACTAGAGAGTTTCAATCCAGTTCCCCTTGAAATTTAAACCCACTTTTGCACTCAACTTCCTCAAAGTTGCCTTCATAAACCATATTCCACGCAGCCATCGCTTGTCGGCGCATTCTCCTGCTCCCACCTCTCAACATCCGGACATGTCTCCGTCTTCACATCTCAGCAGAATGACGAGAAATCTTCCCATTCCTCCAACAGAACTCCACTTGTGCGTCTGTTTCGCACATCCCATCCAATTCACTCACGAGACACCTTGTCCCCGCAGCCTTTCGAACACACTCCAACCGGCGAGATGGTCGCCTCTGTACCCGAAGCAGACATCCGGTTGAGTCCAATCACCATGCTCATGGTGTGCATGTGTTAATTCAGTGTTTTTTTTTTTGTGCCTCCAAAGTCCAACCAGACTCAACAGAAATCAAGACAAACTCACTTAATCCCCGCGGCACTTGATCGGCCGCAAAGCATACTTCACACTTTAGCAGCGAATGGGCGCTTTGATTATTTGCATTCGGCTCCCACTATCTCTCGCAGAGTGGATTAAATAAAATCGAGACGGCCACCTCCCCCGCCAACGCCCGTCAGAGATTGGCCCCGTGGCCGGGGGAACGACATCAACTCTGGCTTCCGGTTTACTTTTGAAGTGGATAATCTCCGTTCGAATGCGAATGCCGTTCGGTGCCATGTTCACGCTGCAGCGTTTAACTCCGCATGGGATACGCTTGGCTGGATACACACACTTGTTCTTGTTTTTTTTTTTTTTTCAAACATTTCGTGGTGTTATCACCCTCCAGTCGCAGTGGCACACATATTCGCGGACACGCATTCGCGCGGTGGAGGGGCGGGCGCACAGCGCTTATCGCCAACAGATGCTACACACTTCTGGGAAAACTTTGGGTTCGCAAACGTTAAATACATCTCTTTTTTTTATGATTATTCTGTGTAACCATTTGGGGAGAGCTAGAGAGAGAGAGAGAGAGAAAAAAAATGAGACCTGGAGCGCTTCTTTAATTGAGTTTTAAAAAAGAGTTATGGCCTCAGATGGGAATTCCGCGAAACTGCTTATTGTTGTAGGATTCAGTGGACAGCGTTAAAGGGGGGGGGGCTTTGGAGCGGTTTTTATGAACGTGACTTGGGAAAAGTGACCCTCTGTGCGAGTATGCTCGCGGGTTACTGCCTCGCTTCTGGTTCACAAGCTATTGCGACTAAACACTAATCAAAATTTTTTTTTGTTGAGTGAAACCTCCCACAGTGCCCTTCTGGGCTATGCAAGTTTCGGTAGATGGGAAAAGGTAAAGGGAGCACTTTAAGGAAGGTTTTTTCTCGGGTAGAGGTTGATAAAGTTTGAGTATTTTTTTTTTTTTTTTTTTTAAGTTTCCATGAATCACGCTGTGAACAAAATATTGATTTATTAACCATGTCCGTGATTAGGTTTCTCAGCGGTAACATCTCGAAATTTGGGATTGAAACCTTTTCGTACACATTGGCATCGAATTTCTTTACACTCACTTCCAGTGCTTCCAGACCAGTTAGCCGGTCAGTCGTTGAGGTATGATAATTTCTATGTTTCAACAAAAATAATAAGCTTCCTGGTTCATGCCCAATGAGCAACAGAGCAAGTGTCCCAATAAACAAGGGCAACATCGGGACGCACAGTGGGGCAGAATCGACAAAAAGTGGGATTTCGAAAATTGTATCTCCAGAACGGTGAGTCCTATCGAATTGGGAATTGTCTCATTCGATACAGACAGAAAAATATGTCCCACAATTGGATTTTCAAAATTTATGACTACATAACATTCACATAAGGTAGTGTCCTTCGTATCATTTAAACTTCCGGTATCCATTTTGTTCATTGCTTGGATTATTTGATTCTGCTATTGCACCCTCTGTCAGCGAGGACGTTGCTTTTATTTCCACAGTTGTCAATTAAATTTATAGGAACGTTTGGTATCAGCTTTCAGAAGATTTCAAGCTTCGACCGGAGCTCGGTGAAGCCTTTTTTTCCAGAACTAGCCGAAGTCACGTAGTCTAGTTAATCTTCCCTCTCTGTTACTATAATACTTCTTTACGGTGACATTCTATAAATATATGTGGAGGTCTTTTTTTGTCCCCTTTTCCTTATAAAGGGTGATTTTTTAGCTATTATCTTTTTGGCAACACTGGTTTAAACAGTTGACGCAGGTTTCGTGTTTTGTTTCACTGTCAAACATCTTCAGTTTGGTCTATAATTTAACCATGAATCGGCTTACAAACGAACAACGCTTGCAAATTATTGAATTTTATTATCAAAATCGCGCGCTTTGTGTTCAAAATTGTGTTCAGCGACGAAGCTCATTTTTGGCTCAATGGGTACGTAAATAAGCACAATTGTCGATTTTGGAGTGAATATCAGACAGAAGCATTGCAAGAGCTACCAATGCATCCAGAAAAAGCCACAGTTTGGTGCGGTTTATGGGCTGGAGGCATCATTGGACCGTACCTCTTCAAAGATGATGCGAATCGTAACGTAACTGTGAATGGTGACCGCTACCGCGAGATGATATCCAATTTTTTTTTGCCCAAAATGCAAGAGCTTGACTTGCATGACATGTGGTTTCAACAAGACGGTGCCACACGCCACATGCCACACAGCACGCACAACAATGGACTTATTGAGGGGCGAGTTCGGTGAACATTTTATTTCACGTTCGGGACCGGTCAATTGGCCGCCTAGATCGTGCGATTTAACGCCTTTTGACTATTTTTTGTGGGGCTATGTTAAAGCTCATGTCTATACAGACAAGTCCGCTTCAATTGACGCATTTGAAGACAACATTGAAGCATTTATTCGTGAGATACCGGCCGAAATGTTGGAAAGAGTATGCCAAAATTGGAGTAAGCGGATGGTCCATTTGAGGCGCAGTCGAGGTCAACATTTGCATGAAATAATCTTCAATGGACCGTTTCATGCATTTTTCTGAATTTTGTGTTTTTTTTTTTTTAAAAACTTTCCTATAGCTTTTTAAACATCACCCTTTACATGAAGTGAAAACATGGCAAGGTTTATTGTTATATCTCTAAAAAAAACAAAAGAGCAAAAAATGTGGACGATTTTTGGTTGAAGCACAAGATCCAACTTCCTGAGCCTCCCAGTGCCACTAACGAACATTAAATGAAAAAAGAAGCAAAACCGTTTCTTCAACAAGATATGAAAATAACGACCTATCAAACGCCAAATAAAGAAAAAAAAATTTATTTTATTCGGACTTGCCACTGTGCGTCGTCAGCTTGATTTTCCAAGGAATTGTTGATTTGCACACAGACTTTTGGTCCTAATTTGTGCCATCTCCACTCTCACTAGTTCTCCCTCGAGTGTTCCACGAGGTCTGAGGTCTTCTTCAACTGACACACATACAGTTGGGAGCAGAAATGAGTACAATTTTGTGCTAAGTGGCGCAGTGGCCAGCCCAAAGTCTCGACTTCAATCCAAATGAGAATTTGTGGGCAATCGTAAAATGTCGCTGGGGACAATACCGAAGCTTCTTTGGCTAGATTGTTCAGACCATCTCTTCCGAGTCACTCGCAATGACCAAGGAGCCGGTAAGAATCAACATAATGATAGGTCAACTCACTCTCGAGGCAACAACAGCACGCACAATACGAATTATTGCTGTAGAGCTAGACCCATTTCCACGTCGGACTGTTTCTGGGCTAACTGACTGACACATATCACGAATCGCCCGTGGGTTGTAAAACTAAGAACACTGAGAAATTAAACAGCAAACAAAAATCAATCATTGCATTCTTATTTTGGGCGGATGACAAATTATTCCAATTCTCAGTCGCCCCATGAATCAACGAAATTATAACTGGCTGGCGTTGTACTATGTTTTATCTGTACACTGATGACGATAAATGTTAAAATATAGTAATAATAATATTGTTGACGCGAAAGTCCAAGGTCGACCTGCACTCACTCGTGTTGTTGTTCGTTTATCACGAATAGATGGGACCTACAGTTTTATACCGATCGGCAAAGTTTGAGAAGCCTTTGCTGGGAAGCTTGGTTCATGTGCAACTTGGACTGTTTTATATTAAATATTATTAGTTGGGTAGGAAACACCGAGGCAGTTCAGTCTAATATATAAAACTACGACTCTTTCAACTCCCTTAACAGGCAAATGTCTCTTGCTGAGTTGACCAAATATTTTTTAATATGTATTTCTCATCTGCGTATCGGTACACTCTGATGTTCCAAGCATGGCTTGGATATAATTCTGGAGCAAATTTCTGAAGTAGATCCACAGCTCATGCCAATCATCCTCCGAGGCTCAATGTGCATTTATCAGCTGAATGCACTGCCTAGCAGTCGATAATCGACTGTCAATTCTTAAGTTTGTTATTGTGAACGTCGACCACACTCGATATTTGTCGATTTGGCAGCCGGTTTTTTAGCGATTGCAAATTTGGGATCGCTACTTGGCTACTAAGAATTTTTATAAAATAAATCTTGGTTACATGATGAAAATGTAAAAAAATAAATAAAAAATAATTGTAAGTCTAAAACATTCTCCAAAAAACAAAAAACAAATAAAGCGGCGTTTAAAATATTTCCAGAAATGGATTAATACACATCAGGATTTGCACACACGATTTATTTCCATACACACACAAGTGAACGTTCAAATTCCACCGGCGAGGAGCACATCTAACCTATCGGACCTCAAATGCTGCCTCCCTCTAATATTCGTGTGCTTCTGACGGCTATACAAACACGAATTGATTAATTTGATATCCACAACTGTCAGAATTATACAAATTCGTGACATGCACTTTTTAATTCACAATAACACGATTCTCAGTCGACTGAGTTACCAAAAGTGATATCTAGTGATTCGCAATCGCACACACTCGCATTAAGAGCATTTTGGCGTACATTGAAGCTCAAAACGTTCCCTCTGTCTAAAACAATTCAATGGACCAGCCCTTAGGCCACACATTGGCGTGATAATAGCGTACTGCACTATCGACGTGCCGCTTCTCACATGTTGATCTTAACTTATTTGTGTAGAGAGATTGTACAGATAATACAGCCTTGGGAATGGCTGGAGGATGGATTAGGAGGAGGAGCCCATCTTCAAGTTGAACAACATTAGCATTAGTCAGCTTCACCGTTTCATAGTAGGAACCTGGGCCTCAGCCAACAACACGAACACGAGCCAGCTGCCTCTAATTTCGCACGTGAAGTTGTTGAGGCCCTTCTCCACTTGTGTGCGCCATCAATTTCGTGGGCTTCCTATATTGCGTTATCTTACTGATGAGGATTTGGAACAATGTTGTGTACTTGGTGCAGCCATCTCAGGCGTGTAATCCGTAGACGCCTAGCTAGACTCATATCGCTGTACAGCCCGTGCAGTTCGTGATTGAATCTCCTTCTCCAAATAACATCAACGCAAGCAGGGCCAAACATTGAACGCAGAACTTTTGTCTGGATAAGACCAAGGGATAGCTTGGTCCCTCGGCTCTACCACTCAACTGGCTCTTGAGTCCAAGAAAACAGCGGTTGACAAGAGTTATTCTGCTTTTAATCTCGGTACTGGTGGTATTCGTATTGTTTACTTGGGAGTCGATGTGGACGCAGTCCTACCTCGAAAGTATACCTGCCTATGATGACATTGTGGCCAAGTCGTAGATCTTGTGTGTTCGCCCTTCAGGACAGCATATACTTCGTTTTGTCCTCCTCATTCACCGCTAAACTTGTTCTGGCCACCTCCGATTCAGCAGCACAACACGCTTATCTGGTAGGAGGTGTCCAATCCGGGTGGTATCACATCGGCCCTATTCTGTCTTAACTCTCGCTGTACATTGCAGTCAGTCACTCGCCAAAACTGATCTTATTCCTACTCAATGTGGCTTTTTTCGGCTGAATCTGAGTTTTTGAATTTAGAAATGGGAATGTGTGTATGTTCTTATTATCTTGAAAACTGTAAGTGACCTTCGTGGAGTGAGAAGTGTTGGGTTTCAGAGAGGAATTCAGGCTCTTCTGGCACCCTCTTTCCGATTAATTTCCTTCGTTTTATTAAGTGGGACAGTGGCCAGGTGCGGTGCGACAGACAGAGTTTTCGACACGAACAACTTTCATTCAGTTTCACAGATCCACCTTTTTCAAGTCACTCAGAATGACCAAGGAGCCGGTAAGAGTCGTCAAGTCATAAAATGATACGTCCGCCCTCACTCTCGAGGCAACATCACACAATACGAATTATTGCTGTAGAGCTAGACCCATTTCCACCTCCGGCTGTTGCAACGATTGAGGATGATTGAGTAGAACCACGCTTTGTTGCGAAACGTATTTTGTTCTGCTTGTCAAAAAACAAAGTGCCCCAAATACCAGCAAACTGATTACCTGCCACCGATTCTAATGAACACTTCCATCACATCGAGCTCACTCCAATTGAATCCCACACACTTCCACAGGCGATATCGCGTCAACCGGAAGCACAAGTCATTGAAACTGAAACTGAATCACTTCAGAAAGCCTCAGCGCGACCAAGAGATACCCAAAAAATTGATTTATATGAAAAACCACCACTCAGAGCGGACCGATAATTCTCATTATACATGCAAATTGAACGGCTAATTGGAAAGCCAAGGCACAGACACCCGAGCCGCAACCATGCACCAAGCCAAGTCCACACTCTCTGCTCTCCGTTCGCACTGCCAATTAACCATCGCCTCTCTCACGGTGTAGCATATTTGTTTGTTTCATACATTATCTCGTGATCGTGAACAGCAGCATTCATCGCTCAGCGCTGAGTGCCCGGTGCAAACCCACACACCTGCCACGCTGGTGGTTCTAATCGAATCGAGGCAATCAGGCAGCCGGCCGAATCAGGGCCAAGGGGGGATGCGGCCCGTGACGGAACTGGTGCGCCGGCCATTCCACACTATCAGCTCATCGTATATCACTTACTGTTAACAAAATCAATGTTGAGTCGGTCTAATCACTGGGAAAGGAGGTTCGCGTGCGTTCGCGGCGAGGTAATTAAGGGTGGCCGCGCCGCGCCTCGCCGGACTCACGGATAAGGCGGCGGGAATAAATAGAAATGAATGGTGTCACTGGAGTTATTGTTTGCAGTTTACGCAATTTGCGTTCACATTCCATATCGTCGAGAGATCATCGCTCTGCCGGCGAGCATGCAATGGCGTTGGCCCCCACACTCGAGGGGAATTTATTGCGGCTTGCGCGAACCTGATTTCGGCTATTAAAGTTAACTTCATATTGCCATGAATTATGCACACACACAATGTTTATTTATATTTTGAGCCCCGGTTAGCTGGCTTGACCGGGCGACGAACCGAGCAGGTTTGCGGTTGCAAGCTGCACTCGCGATAAGCCAACAAAAACGGCGGCATTTCGGGGGGGAAATGATTTAAAAGTGGACAAATGTTGTGGAAATAATTGCAGTCGGCGTTCATGGTGATTACTTCGTTTGTTTAGCAGGTGGGCGGATGGATTTACAACAGTCCGCCCTGTATTGTGGACTAAGCATCGTTCAGTGTTTCGTGGGGATGGCGAGGGGAGAGGCTCTTAATTTGAAGCACAGCAGCGGGGACAGAAGTGGATCTTTTGTCGCCAATTAATTAGTACTCTCATTTATTCATTAAAACAACCGACTACTTTATGGAAATGTGCATGAAATAGAAATTAGCAAGCAAGTATTTATACGGCGTGATTATTGAGGTTTTAATTGAAATCCACGGAATGCTTGAATGCTAAGCTAACTACAGAGACCACACCAAGGGAGAACTGAGAGCTTAGTCCGTAGAGCACATGGACACATCACATCATGATCATATTCTTCTTTGTTTGGCGCAACTGTCCGGAGTGGATTTGGTCCTCAACAAACCTCTCCAGCTAGCGCGAGATCTGCCCCACTCGCCGAGTCGACGAGCGATGCGATCCAAGTTCTCACTTGCACATATTCTTACGATTTTTAATGGAACTAGGATATTTGAATCTGGTATAGCCAACTGTTGCAAACTTCGCTGCCTGGCTTTTTATAGCGATTTTTGAGAAGTTACTTGGCAGCACTGTTCCCGGTGACAGCCAATTTCACAAACGAGACCTTAGTTCTTGTAGTTTTGTCACTCCCCCTTCGGGTAGGGGTTGGAATATACCCGACGTAAGGCATGCATGTCGTAAGAGTTGACCAAAATCCATGAGCTGAGAGCAACTGGTTTAGCAAACGTCCCTATTCCAGTGCACGTCGAATATGATGGTAACAAGCTCGCAAAGAAATTGGACGCGCGAATCTCAATCATAGATGACCACGGCTTTTGAATATTAGCGGCCAGTCTGGGGATGTTATGGCATCCTACTGATAGCTTGACCAGAGGCTATAGTCTGGTGCCACGGGAGATCAGGAAAGCCCTGAGACCAGCATAGGTTTTGAGGTTGGCCCAGAAATGGGAGCGTCGTGGTGACTATGGTTTAAAACCCAAAGTTGCGGGGAGAGTTGGATTATACCTGCATGTCTGAGAGTCAATCTTTGGTTGAGGGCGGACTAAAAGGTATATGATTACGTGAAGTGTATATGATTCAGATCTGTGTGGAGTTGCAAAATACAACCGGGTGCTACGACCCAAGGAGTAGCAGAGGTTTGGGTAGGCCTCACCAACTTACCAAGGTGGAGAAGGCGTCTGGTCCAGCGTCGTTAAATGGTCCTAGGAGTAAAAGAACTCGTGATATAAGGCTCTAATGCCAGGTGATCACGTTAACGAATTACTCATCTGAACCTTTGTCACTGTACTGCGAATAGGCTTAAGTCAAAGCAGCTATTGGAAGCCACGTTCTGATTAATTTCCTTCAGTTTTTTTAATGGCCCAGTGGGTAGGTGGTATCATTTAACTCGCATTGTTCCGAACCTGACAGCTCTTAAGGAGCCGCTCGGTGTCCACTTGCGAGAGAATTGTGTGGATTTAATTCGAAAATTAAGGTTCTTTCAGTTCGTGAAACATGTCGTGTGCCATTTGCTCAGTGGTAAACAAAAATGCTGGATCTGGAGTGAAGAAAATTCCCAATCCTCTCTAGACACGCCACTTGTTCTCCTGTTCTGTGTGGACATACTTTGTGTTGGCATCGTTCACCGCCAACCGCCGACCGATTCATTTTAGCCGCTTCCGTCTCAATGCCTGAAAATGACTTATTGCTGCCTCGCGGTGTTCCACCCACTGCAAAGTCATACATGCATGCCAGCAGTTAAAAGGACTTCTGGAAGATCGTACCTAGGGTGTTGGCCTGTAAGACTTGCACGATCTTCTGAAACAGATCTCCTTGGCTCCGAATTGAGATGATCTGTGAGTTTATGACGGACCTTGATAGAGCAGCGTTTATTCTCCAACGTCATCTTGCACAATCTGATGAGTTTTAGAGTGTAAGGGCAAATAAATGACAAACTCACTCGAGAACGTATCTCCACAACAGCTTTTTTTTAACAGGGAGCGCTAATAGCATCGATCACGCTTTTTATAATATGCGTATAACAGAATGTGTATAACAGAGCATATGTAAATGAGAGAATATATAAATGAGAGCTTACATAATTGAGAGGATTATAGGAAGTTGATTGCAGAATTGCGTTAAGAGTATTTGTGTGTACGTACGTGGAAGGGTGCAGGGTGACACGATATTCGTATTTATTTTTAGCTTTCGGTAATATGTCAGATGCTTACAACAGGAATGTCGAAACTAGACATTGTAGAGTATAGCCCATCTATATGCACGTTGGCATATCCGGTCTACAAATGGACGAATTAATGGTCATTGTCGGTCTGTATTTCTTGTGTCTGTGCCAGGCATGTTCCTGATCTATTCTCAACCTCGTTATGGCATGAATGCCAGTAAGAACCGTCAAACTGTTGACAAATGCCATCAGTCGATCACACAAAACGACAAAGAAGATCTTGTACATATAAGATGTTAGGCAGGTGGTTGGTAAGGGTGACTAGCACTGCTTCTTTCTTACTGCACTTAGGCCTCATTGTGGTGTCGGTATTCAGCGTAATGCCCTACACCTTAGTAACAGGATATTCCGCAAAAAATGCGGACTTAACCCGAAAGTAATCCTGTGGACCCACCTTGACATATGGCAGCTTGGTCCGGTGGCTGACTTTCCACGAAGCTAAAAGCATTAACCAAGATTTAGAGTGGTACCACTCCTCCAACGGCGGACTTAGAGGTTTTACTGAACCTACTTCCACTTGACCTCTATATGCAGACGACTGCTGGAAAAAGCGCCATAAGGATCACCCAATCCAGTGGCTGCTTCTCAAGCTCGAATAACCGTGTAAGTATACTGGATAGACTACAAATTGAACAATTGCAAAGCGAATATATTTTTCCGGTCCCTGACTTCGAAATACCACTCGGGTGTTATTTCCCAACCAAAAGGAAATCCTGACAGTCAAGGAAGCAGCCAGAATGATATAAATGTTGGAAATACCACCGGCTGATATTATCATTCTAATTGACAGCCTAGCGTCTGTTTGGGTAGGTCTTAGGGTCAATCAAGCAGCAATCAAGCAGGATGCATCTGCCAGAATAGGGACCCAGATCGACCATTCCCAGGCAATCATCTGGTATATGCCACCTCTTCTGGATGTCAACAAAAAATCGGACGACGCCATCATGGAAAGAAAGCAAAGAGAAGGTAGAGCTTTCTAACCACCTGCGAAATCAATCGGATGCTTTAGCCCAGTGCAAACTCCTTCAATGTGACAAAAGTTGTTCGGCATGATAGTAGGTTTACTGATCATAATCATGTGAAATACTATGTAATGAAAATGGGACTAGACAACTAGTTAATATGCAGAGGCTGCGGTGACGAAAAGGAAAATGGGGAAACTGCTCACTAACTTTGCCACTGCCCCAGTCTCTGCCACTTGAGATACCCATCTAACATCCATCTAACTTCTATTTCCAGGTTTATTAGGATTTATGACTGTTCAGCGACATGACGAGGACGAGGAAGGGTTAATAGGCTAAATCACAATGCGTCCATCAGAAGCAACATAAGCGTGGCTTACGCGTCCGTCCACTAACTTAACCTAACCTCCTATCCAGCCTATCCTTCCTCGCTGTCCCTCCAGCAACAGTTTAATTATTTGCGAGACTGTGCCAGAAATCGACCGAAAACTTAGATTCTAGCTCCCAACTTGACATTTGTCAACTATTCTAGGCCGCCTTTCCTAGTTCTTGCAAGAGCGGGGTACTTACCGAGATGGTACTGCCCCACCTCACTTCTGTATGTTGTTTGTCCAGACGTCGTTGGACTTACAGGGAGTTCTTGAGAGACTCGATCTAAAGGCGCCTTGGTTTACGACGACAATCTGTCCACCGTTTGTGAGAGAACGTGGTCGATTCTTTAACTTTGAACCGGGGAAGGAGATCCGGAGGCTCCGATATATCCACAAAGAGTCAATGCTTGCTGTGCTTTATGGACTGGAGGAGCTATTCGTTCATCGTACAAACGATCTCCGACTTCATCTCGTTCCTCGACTGAATGAGCCTAAGTTATGGTACTATACGTCGTTTATTACATCAGAATGGAAGAGCCAGTCACTCAATTGAAAGGGATCTTCGAATGGGCATCATCTCGCAAAAAGTGCCAATGGATGAGTCTCCAGGATGATATCCCCCCTCTGGACTGTGGCTGACAATTTCTTACAGAAAACGAACAAACTACGACAAATAAACTACGTGATCATTTCTAATTCAGAGTCGCCTAAAGCAATTCAAAAGTGTACCCCACCCACTCACATAGCGGTTATAAAGCGAATTAGCCTACAATTTACACAAGTTGTTGTAAGTTATCAATTGTCAGCAGGCGATAGTCAATGAAAAACCGCCTTCTTCCATAACTAAACGCACACAGATACAAAAAAGAAAAAAAAACGGAAAAAACAAAAACGAAACTCACCGAGATTTTAATTAAAATACCCAAGTTTGTAGTTATTGAGACAACAACAAACTTACGTACGTACTTGCCAGACCTTGAGTTACTTTAAATGCGAACTGCTTTCAAACTATTTGCCTCTATACTCGTTACCTTATCGGAAAAGATAACTAAAATAGCAGCCAGCCGGCACGTGGCGTGCATATATTCAGATTCTCGCCGAACAATCGCATTGTGTGTCGAATTTGTTGACTTACCTGAAAATGAAATAGAAAGAAAAAACATGTTTCAATAAATAGATCAACTTAATCTGAAGGTTTAACAAATTGGTCAATTTGAATGAAAGGAAATGCGCGAGAAGGTCTGAAGAGTCCTTAAACAATAGGATTGCGAGGTGGTTCCGCGGAAATTAAAAACAAAATCTTCCGCCGTTGATTAGGGTAAGTTCCATCGAATGGATAAGACGCAATGGATTTCTGAGTAATCCACTGGGCTCTTATCATTTTACCCCAAGATTATCGGTCACTAAGCGCATTTCAAGGTTTAAGTTTTGTGCTAGTTGTGAGATAAAGTATGGCTATCAGAAAAATAAAAGCCAGCGTCACAGATGAAAGTTCGGCCAGTGTGACATTCCGCTCATCTCAACTGACTCCCATCCCATTTATATTTATTTTTCAAAGACACACTAAGTAGGTCCAAGAATAAGCATTGCTTGGCTTTCAAATTAGCTAACTTTTCCGAGATTTGCGAAGCAGGAAATAGGATAAACGAGAACATCTCACACTATTTGTTTATTGCCCGCTCCTGCCGATATTGAACAGCACAGCCGATTCGATTTACACGGTTTTCCATGCGATGTCACCAAACTTTTGTGATGAATTGCTTTTTCTGTGGTTGGGTTGAGTTGTATTTTAGTAATTATGCATTTTATGCAGATTTTAGAATGTTTGTGCAAAGACCAGTCCGAATTAGAGTCGTGTACACGTGCTTACTCGTGTATATAGAACGTGCATGGTTTAATTTTGACGGATTCTTTGGCAAATGTGTATACTGGGCCACAAAGCAATACTAAAGGATGAAGTTTAATCAATGAAAGTTCACTATTGTGAACCGTATTGGGTATCTAACTTAATTCGTGCGGTTTTTTTTTCCAAAATTTCAACGTTTATTTAAGAAAAACATGTACAATAGCATTATTTAAAGTATTGCCCGTCTGAAGCTATGACTTTTCCCATCTTTCTGACAATTTGTGGATCCCATCGCAATAGAAAGCGACTTGGACAAACGTCAGTCGATTTCGAGCAATGATCTCACAGTAATCCTCCACCGGAAGAAGGGCATAAGCTCTTCTCCACCTCCACCGGAAGAAGGGCATAAACCTCATATAATGACGCAGTAAACCACAAAATGCAAACTAATAATTTCCGAGAAGTGATTTGGCAGCAAAGCCAAGAGGAAAGGGTGCCTAATACATTTGGCCATGGCTGTATATTCACGTAAAATGTCGTGCATGGTGTTTGTCTAAGCATTTTTAAACGCATTGAATGGGCACGGCCGTCATTGAAACAATTCAAGTTCAATTTTATTATTTAAAACACGTGCTTATGGGCAGAGGTGCTGCTGTCAAGAGCAAGAGAAAAAACAAAGGTGGCGGGCACACAATTGGTGACCAAAATTGGAAGAAACAAAGCAAGTTACTTTCGTTTATTTTTGACACCCAGAGCGAGCTCTGTGGAAAGATGTTCAGGAGGAGTTTTGGTATATGGTTTTGGACCCTTCACGTGAAATGGTTTTTAAACCAAAACTCTGCTCTGCATCACCTTTGGGGCACCTTTCACATATTTAAATGTAGATATACTGGACCAGTGACTTTAGACAATCTGATTATCCTTCAACAAGTTGTTCAATGCGAAGCAACGACACCTAAAGAAGTAATACACGTGGGAATTCTTCACCAGCAACGACAAGATACGCCTTTCACATAATTAAACTCCTACATAATTCTGGAGTACTTTTTTATCGTACATACATATATATCGCACCGATAGTAACTAGTAACGACATTTTTGAAGCGAGTAATCAGACAAATACCGTCGAACTCCGATAACTCCGAATGCAATTGGTTGGCAATAGCGCCAAGACTGAAATGCTCATGTACTTTCTATTCGAATGTCGTGATAACTCGAAGAGATTATTCGGCGTCACCTTGAGTCACCATGAGTCGAATTCTGAAGGGGAATTCCCACATTCTGCGTGGTTTCACAAGTTTATTTTATTTAAAGCGATGCATTCGGGGACACTGTTTTTGTATGTTCCTATGACCTAGTAGTGAGTAAGAACACACATTACTACATAATATGTAGGTTGGTATATTGGTCGACAGTTGAGTTTTTATCTTTTAAAAAATACTAGGCGCCAAAAAAAGAAACACAAAGGGAAAGACAAAACTGACAGATTGAAGATACGCATGAACTTCTTCGATTTTGTTTAAGAAGTCGTCAAGCATCCTTTTAATTTCTCCAACAAAACTACATTGAAGTGAAACCGAGAGCTTGCTCAGGACTTGGTTTTCAACTGTTTTAGTGGTGATTCATCGTCCCTTGTGTGTAGGATTTGGAGAGGGAGAGCTCACATTAGAAGAAGAAATAACCTCCCTTCGCTGCTTGTTGCGAGTAGTCACGCTGAATGATAAAGACATAATCGATACCCTGACGAGGATGAAACTTATTCCTGTCTTCACAATAATGTAAACAAAATAAACTGAACTATACTGGAGCGATACAAAAGCACGTCTATTCACTGTGACTGCACATATTGAAAACTAACTCTCTCGATGAACAATTAAGCTTATAAAAAATATGTGGAAAGTGGGTCGAAAAAGAAAGATGTGGCTGTGAAGTATGGTGTTCCGGCAAGTACAGTGTTTTCGATTTTAAGCAATATAGACGCAATTGTCACTGCAATCGAAAATGGAAATGGCGTAAGTGGAAGTTCGAAGAGACTTAAAACACAAATTTTCATACAGTGGACTCCCCCTAAGGCGAACTCCCTCTAACTCGAGCTCATTTTGATATTCCGTGAAAATTCGACTTAGAGGGAGGCAATTGTTGTTTTATATCAAATTTGTATTTTACTTGAGCCTTACTTTTCGTGGCAAGTGATGGTTCGAGTTATCGAAGTTCGACTGTACATAGTAGTTGAATTTATAACAGTTTCATTGAGTGTTGGTAAGCACTGTGAACTGTATTGGCTTTGTCGCTACTATTTAATATCAAATAAATTTATTTATAGAAAGCAGAGACTACTAGATCTAGCCAACGTGAACTCCACAAACGACATCACAGTGGAGATCCGTCGTAGAATCGTCCTTGGCAACCGGTGTTACTTCGGTTTGTCAAAACAACTGGGCTCAAAACTCCTGACTCGAAGGACCAAAATCTTGCTCTACAAAACTCTTATTTTGGCAGTCCTGCTCATTGGAGCCGAAAGCTGGACGCTAAGTAAAACTGCAGACCTGATTCTTGGTACCTTCGAAAGAAAAGTTGTACGTCGGATATGTGGTCCCGTCTGCGAGGAAGGCGAATGGAGGAGAAGACATAACCGCGAACTCTACGAGCTGTACCAGGATGTGGATATAGTCCGGAAGGCAAGAATCCGTCGACTGCACTGGCTCACGGCCACATCGAGCGCATGGACAACAATGCTCCAGCAAAGAGGGTCTTTGAATCCGAGCCTACTGGAGAGGAAGACCGAACCTCCGGTATAAAGGCCAAGTAATCGCGGATGCAAGACAGCTTGGTCTTCATAACTGGAAGCAGTGTGCCCACGACCGTCAACGATGGAAGGCAGCAATTGCTCAGGCTCGGATCCTCCATGTGTCGCCGGCCTGATAAGTAAGTAGAGACTACTAGATCATCTCTTTGAAGCCTCATGGTTTGAGAAGCGGAGGAAGACCGAATCTCCGGTATAAAGACCAAGTCACCGCGGACTGAAGACGTCCCCGCATCGATGACTGGAAGCAGCGTGACCAGAGTCTTTAACGATGGAAGGGAATTATTGGTTAGGGTCATACCATCCATCGGTCGCCATCATAAGTAAGTGAGTAAGTATCGTTTTTTTCAGCAGATGACTTAGTTATCCTCACATCCTCTCAGACGGAGTTCCAGAGCGCCCTCGATAGGTCTGTGGTCGTATGTGCTGATGCTGGGATGAAGGCTAGCGTGGACAAGTAGAAGGTCTTTAGTGGTGGGAACTATCGAGTTATTCAATTAATTTATTCGATTGTCGAAAATCGTTCATTCATCCAATCGAATTAAAAAACCATTCAAAGGTTTTTACTTGTATGGCTGGTAGGACTATCGCGAGCCAACTGATTTTTGCAGCTGCTGTAAGAGAGAATTTTCTGTATGATACACACATTGCCAAAATATTTGCATCGAAAATTGTTTACGTGTGCGGTTTGGTTGGATATCGACACAGCTGGAAACATTTTCGAATGGTTTTTGCATTCAATGAATGATTTTTTCACGTGTATGAACTAAGCGGAGTGTCACACGTTTTTAAAGACCAAGTACATGAATGAATGAATGAATAAAACTATTCGATAGTTGAAATCATTCAGTTACTAAATATCGATAGCGCAATTTATTCGATAGTTCCCATCGCTAGAGGTTATGCTAATTTCCAGAACGCCTGCTCAATGCACTCTACATGTAACTGGTGTCCCATTAAAGCAGGTCGATAAGTTTTAGCAGATCCGGACTTTTTCACGAGTGATGGAAGGAGTAATGCTCAGCTTTCTCGTAGGACTGGCCATTTTGAAACAGATCTGTAATCAGGAAACCGAGCTTCGTGTCAAAGCCAAGTTGACGATTTTTAACTCAGTATTTGTTCCATCTGAGAAGCTAGGTCCTGGCCCTCTACGGGCTGTAGCGCCACCCATATATTATATATATATTATTATATTTGTTCCATCTCGCACCTTTGGTCATTCAATTTGAGTAATGACCGAAATAATACGACTTGCACTCGCAAGCTACCGAGATGAGCTCTTGTGGGAGCTACTCGCTGTGTTGGGGAAAGAAACATGGAAGAGCGTGAGGAACTCAACGTTGAGCAGCTGCTTCTTCGGGCGGCAAGGGCTGTGCATCGGTGTTTTGGTAACGTACCACGAATGTCTCCATGTGTGGGCATTGAATGCGACTCCATCAGATAGGCGGCTCCACCACTTGGCAGACCCAGGACGAGGTGGTGCGATCAATTCCAAAAACTCGTCTGGTTCCGCTTGGGAATAACTTCTGATGAGTAAAAGGCGTGGGCGGAGGATCGAGTTGCCTGGAGATCTCTCGTGCGCGCTTTGATCCCGCGATAATTTTAGTCAATCAAGTGGGTCACACTGAAGATGATGATGATGAACCCAAAAACATCTAAAATATCGATCAAGGTCGACAAAAATGTGACCTTGGCTCTCGACCCTCGTACATTAGCTTCCTAGCAAACAGCCTTAGTCCAGTACACGTGTTCAGATTGTTGCTTGGAATATGAAACAAAACACCTGCAAATTCCGGTAGACTGCAAGGAAATTGCGATGTTAATCTGATGTACATTCTGTAGCCCGACGCACGTGAGTCTTTTCGAGACGTCATTGCGTCATAAAGTGAATAATGTTTGCTCCCTGATGCTTTATCAATCTGATGTCGGAGCTTGCATCTCTTGTTAGAGTTTATTTGATGTGTCAGTAGGATTTGTTGCAACGTGCTACATTTGTTGTTCTTAGATTTATCCCCTTTCTGTCGCCGACGCTGAATAAACAGAGATCAACATCACTGATCAGCTTTAGTCAAAGAAAGGAGCGGAAGGTAATAGGGGTCCTCACTGGAAACTGTGCCATAGGCACGCATGCATCGCGTCTGGATATACCACACAACGACTTTTACAGGAGCTGCAGAGATGAGGAAGAAATAGAATCTATCCAATAAAGAAATCAGCATTTCTTTGCAGAGCTGGAAGTCCTGTGCGGTGTAGAGTTGAAAAGCCTGCTAAAGTTCTCAAATGAAGCAGGATGGTTTTAGTAAAAAATAAAAGGTGTCATGGTCGCAGTAGAGCATTGCCTTTTAAGGGCACAATGGATCCATCTTGTTGGTCTAAATGGGCCACGGCTGCTAGGCCATAAGAGCATCCGTATACCTACCTACCTACCTAGCCCCCTTCCGTCAAACGATTCCTTTGGCAAATTTTGCAATACAAAATTCATGATCCATGAATTTATTTAAAAAAGGCGTTTTTTGTACAATCGATTATAACAACCACCTTTGACCACACTATTCACCGCCCTCGTCTTTCACATTATGCCTGCTTATCGTTCGTCATTGTAGAAATGCCAAAAGCTGCCAACATTCCACCACCCACCAAGAAATAATTGCTTCTTAATAATTCCGAGCCACGTGCATGAACAAATGACGCACTAAGGATGATTTGAGCCGCAAGGCGTACACCCACAAAAACAAATGACCACCCCACTCAATTAACGCCGTCACACGGTGGGAAAATCATCCAATATTAAATAATTTCCCAGAACAGTCAGTCCGTAGGAAGCATCGACAGAAATCGTGATAGTGTCAAGCCATTCATCTGTGCTCCCGCTCCCAGCATTGACGTGCCCTCCTCGCCCAGGGCAATCATACGGCAGGGCAATCATTGAGCGACTAATCAATTGGAAGGCATTCTGAGAAATGATTCCGTAAACAGAGATGCGACAGACAAAGTAGCGACTAGCATTGACAAGGTCAAAGTGCTGCGCTTCGGGACACGTTGAGATAGTGTCGTTCACATTAGTTGATGGTGTGGGGTGTTCCATTTAGGTTCGTGATTAGGAATCATAGAGGAGCAGTACGTTTGTTAGAGGACTGCAGACCAAATCTTGCAGGAGATCACCAAGACATGGAGTCACTAACAGCCGCAACTAGTGATGATCTGTTTCAACTCGCAAAGATGGTTATTCCCTTTTGCTTGAAATGACCTTTGACGAGTGGCAGGACATAGGCAGAATCGATGAATGCTGGGACATACACAGAACCTTGGAAACGGGAGATGATGAGCTGTCCAGCCAAGGAACAAGAAAGAAAAGGACCATATGTCGAGTTGCCTCCAGGAACCCAATACTGCGCCACCCAAAGAAGGCACGCAAGAGACTCAGAGTCGCACAAATTCAAATAAAATAAATTAAAAACGGCACAGCCAGTGTTTGCGCTTCCACATGACGAGTAGACTACTTCAATTAAACCGACTCCAACGTTGAACAAGGATGCGTACATACGGACGACAGCAGCCTGCTAAGGATGTGAAGTGCACTCAACCAAGAAATAGGACAACACAATCCGCGTGCCTGAATGTGAGGGCAGACAAGCGCGAAATCCCGGAACTGGGGGAGTTGTTCCATAAAAGCGTGACGCGGATTAGATCGCGAGGATTAAGGTATGTCGGGCACGTCGCGAGAATGAATAACGGCGGAGCAATGCGAACAATGTCAGGCGGCAGGTTGGACAGTGTGCCAGGATTGAGTTGGAACAGATGTCACCCGTCGGAGAAGGAAAAGGAGGCCGATAATTGATAATGGCCGCCTCGCCATGGAGAGAAAGTGCCTCGATTACTGTGACGAACGTCTGCCTGGTCTTGGTCTGTGGATTAAATCCTTGTCAACGCACCAACTTTCAATAATAAGCCATCATCTCTCTCGAACCACTGACACAGCGCACAGAGGCAGTACCTATCATCAACAGTCGCTACAGCTAACACGCAAATTTGTCCAATTCTTGGTGTGCATAGAGTCTGCAAAAACAGGCGAGAACGGTGCCATCTCCATCAGCTCACCTCCACCCCAGTCTATAGCGCCACCCACAGAGACAGAGGGAGTCGACAAAGACCCATTAAAACGCATTTCCGTTCCCACAAATTTGCCAGAACAACTCTGAAGCCTGTCCAAGTAGAGATGTAAGCCAAAACCACCCAAATGACGGGCAGATTGTTTCACAATTTTCCGATGCAACGGATGGACACACATCGGAAAAGACATCAGTCCATCCTCCCTCAAAATTCCTACTCAACGGTCGTCTCATGCGGCCAATATTTATCCATTCTGCTCGAAGCACACATCATTTGCCAAAATCATCAATCACCGCCTCTCATCTCCCCCCGCGCTCAATCGCACATGCCAGGTTCGGTTCTTCGTCCCTGTTATCAAATCTGCTGCAAATTTGCCAACATCTCCCGAGCAAATAAACCACACCGCAAACTGTGTCCTGCTGACAGACAAATTGCCTCCATTTCTCCATTGGCTGCCGCACACCGCCCCCGCCAGCAAGCCGAAGACTGACGATGTTCACTTCTCTCACTTCCTAGTCGATTCATCAGTGGTGGCGTCATCAGCGTCGTGTCTAGCTGCTTACTCCCTCCACTGCGGGCAGCACCTTTCTTGACTCATCGCCGCCGCCGCCTTGCCAGCACTCCACTCCAATCCACTCACAAGGAGAGCGCACAGCCGAACATCTCGCTGCCAAAGCAAAGTGCAGCGCAGAAAGTATTCCCTGCATTTTGTGAGATCATAAACCAACAGATGCATCCCGAGTGCTGCAACTGCTGCCGCCGTGCTTCCGTGCTGCCCCCCCTCTGCTGAATTAGCTGCGGTTGTGGGCGGACGACTAATGGGGTGACCACCATTCCATCCGTGGAACTTTTCCGAGTAAACACTTTCCCGAGCGATGAGGGAGGGGCGGGCGGCGGCGGCGGCTACATAAATTTAGCATAATTAGAGAACCACCCGAGTGAGCGAATGGCTGGCTTGAGGTATGCACTAGTGGCATCATCGTCGCCGGAGATGCCGTTCCCGGGGGATTTCCTCTGCAGCTTCGCGCAGATAAATTCAGATTTTGATTGTCACATCTTGTCGTCCGGCACACACTCGCACACGCGATGCACTCCGCATCGGCGACAGCGTCTATTCCATAAATCGTTCGTTTTACTGTGATTCTGCGGGAGCTGAGAGTCGGCAGTGTCGGGGCACATTCTCGGCCGCGGCGGTGAACAACTGCCGGCGCACATCACTATTTCGCAACCAATTGACTTTGGCAATTGATTCGAATTGACAGGCAATTAACCAAGGCTCGGGAAGGCATTTTGATTAAGTGGAATCATAAATATTGGTTTGCGTGGCGATACTCTGACGTCGGTCCGGCCGGATTGTCGGATTTGTTTCGCATGCAAACGCAGTGTTGTTTGGCGCACAGCTGCGGTGGTCCTTGGCGCCGTCATGGTGTACAATTCGATTTCGGAATCGTGTCATGTAATGCGAACCTGTGACGTGGCGGGCCCTGGGGGGGAGGGAGTCTACTTGATCTCTGTGGTCTTCGGCAATTGAGTGCTCAATGGAGTGCAAAAAGGTTACTTCGTGACAGGAGCGGCTCCACTGATGTGGAATTTTACGTGCTCCTCGGCGTTGGGACACCGAAATGATTTGAATGAAGACGTTAAGATGTGCGAAGGGGTGATTGTGTCGGTGGATGTTGGGGGGAGTTCCAAGACAATGGACGAGCATCGTTGATTTCACTTCGGAATCAGCGCCTAATCCTGAGCTTCCCAGTTGGGGATGAAGATATTATATTGTCTGGTGGCGACCATGAGCCTTCGCTTGGCTTTTTCGACTCGGAATGAACGAACCACCAAGTATCGCAAGAACAAGAAAATTAAAAGCACGGAGTACAGAAGTACCCGCGGATACTTGACATTTGCTAAAAAGACGTCTCTCACGCCTCTTTCGCCACAGCAACTGCGCCCATACCCTCGTTTCTTTCCTAAAATAACATCAGAGCTTCTGTATACGTCACACGTCATCAAAAGAAACTTATCCACGTCCTCACGGAAGTCGAAACTAATAGAAAATCGTCCTGAATCCTTACAAAAAAAAAAAAAAAGGGCAAGACTGCATCCAATTGAACTTTGCACAGAAGTTTATCCTTGTTAATTTATTTTTCTGTTTCTTGCAACCCTTCAAATTCTCGGTGACGACAAGGACATCATTCACGTTGATCCCAATGCTTGCCTGCTGCTTGACATTCAACTTTCTCGCGTAATACCTTCCGACGAGAATTCATGTAACAGCAAATCTGACTTGGCAACATAACGATCATGTGTATAGAGAATACAGCAGCAAGGCAGAGAGTCAAAGACAAGCAATCAACGTGAACCACTCGCCGAACTGCAACCGGAGTGCCAAGGCCATTCGTCTCCTGTGCGCAACCAAAACCACCCACCATCGACTTATCCGGTCCTCCTCGTTTATTTGCATTCATTCGTGGAATTTTTCTTGCCCCCCTCCCCCCCCTATGGTCTTGGGATAAGTCGAGATTTCTCATTTAGGTGTGTTTAGTACTGCTGTTCAAGTGGTTTTTATTTTCTGTG